>CM061141.1:124289665-124889665 GCA_030789695.1 Scilla litardierei
TTGCTAAGCAAGAGAATTCTGCATCATACTTGTCCACGCTCTATCGACCCTGAGTCAGGTGCTTAAATCTCTGCCTCAACTCGTCTTTCGCTGTCTCCAGGAGGAACTTGGCCTCGAAGCACTCCCTAAACATCTCCCAGGTAATAATAGTACCGGCCAAGTGTCGCTCCTGAGCCTCCTACCAATCACAGGCTTGGTAGTTCAAGCACCTCCTAGCTGCCTCCACCCAGCCCTCTCCCGGGAAATTGACCATAGTCAGGTCATCCTCCATGTGCTTCAGTCACTCTTACACCTCCAGGGCACTCTCCTTCCCAGAGAAGGACTTCGGATGCATCTCCTTGAACTGATTGTATCCCGGCTTCTTCTGTGTCGAGAAACTAGCCAGCTTCTCATCCTGCTGGCTCAAATGGTCTAGGATCCCCATCAAAACCTTTGCCATCAAGGCGGCCTCAAAGGATGTAGAAGTCTCGTTAACGGATCCCCTCGATACATCGGTCCCGGTCCCCGATGTCTTATTGCTGATGTCCATTATGTGAAGAGAGAACAAGAGAACTCAGATTAGTACCATATACTGAAGTATCAGAATATTGTCTGTGCTATCCTTACGCATGTCGCAGGTTCGAGACCTGCATGGGCCACCATAAAACTTGTCACGCCCCATTCTCCATAATACCCTGGTTTTCAAAGTTTCTAAGGCAAATGGAAGATGAGTGTTTAACAGGCTGCGTATTGTACTAAGCGTAAAATTTAATTTTATTACAAGCAGGCCACTGCACATGCTGAGACAATACAAACAGAAGGAAAAGAAAACTACAAGTGCACCAATCACAATAGTCAAAAGTACTACCTGTCACAGAGTCATATACAAGTACGAAGTACAACTAAGGAAACTACACAACAACTGAGCAAATACAAGTACAACTAAAACATCTGCCAAGTACATCACAAAGGACAACACTATATAACATATGGACATAAGAAAGTCCCCAAACAAAAGTATGCCCAAAGGGGGACAATTCACACTCCCTAAACTAATCCTAGGTGTCTGAAGGGCGAGAGTCTCCTACATGGTGAAGCTTCCTCGGCTCTGGCTCAGCTCCTGCCTGCTCTGGTCCTGAAAGACAATATGGACACGTCACATCGTGCCCAGTAGGAACCCAACTAAAAGGGAACACTTTTATGCTTTTGTTTATTATTATTATTATACTGATTTTTTATGATGGTCTAATTGAACTACTAAGCAACAATACAACTGCAGTAATATAAAAGAAGTAAAGCAATCAACATTTTCATTATTTAATTAATTTGGAAACCTGGACACCATGTTGTGTATCAGGGACTGGACCTCACCTCAGGTGGGTGACTCTCAAACTACCCCGCCAGTGGTACACAAGCACTAATGAATTTTAACAGGGCCTCTCAAACTTTGCCCACTCCCTCTCATGGAAGTGCGAGCGAGATAAAATCAACACACATCCTCTCATGGTACATTGCCCTGTGGACATCACATATCACTTCAACTCCTCTAAAGTCCAGCCCTGATACCTACGTACTATTCAGGTCTCCCCCACCCCTTCCTAGGATATTTACCCACGTTAGAGTGGAACAAGTTACCCCATGACATTTCAATTACAATTTGGATTCATTGAAAATGTCGACCACTTAGAGACAAACACATTCAGCCAACTGAAAATGCACAAACTATCATAACATTGGCCATTATCATCACATTTCTTTATGAGTTTGCTGAAACTCATAAAATTAAAGTTGTAGATATAGTTGTTGGGATTTCCATGATTAAATTTCAAGCATAAATACCAACTGTGTGAATCATGGTGATTTATTTGATGAAACAGGTGAAATTTGTTTTCAGGCAGAATCTGTGTGCTCGACATCACAGTATTGAGACATGTTCCATTTAAAATCATAAAAATTTGTCCTAGGTAAAAGTTGTAAAATAGGTTGTTAAATTTTCAACAAGACCAAGAACACGAAATTTCATTAACTGAGCAGGGGGTATGAGTATTTTTCTAAAAGGTGTCCTAAGAGGGTAAAATCTGACATGCAGGAAAGATTGAATTTTTATCCCGAATTACAGTTCGAATATAACAAATGATTCAACATGTAGGTTGTAGATAACGGTCTAATCCATTTAGCATAATTTTTTCCGAATTTAAATCAATCTACAGAGTGATATATGCATAAAAACATTCACACCAAAATTCTAACTTTAAATCCAGCACCAACTTAGCATGAGGTTCAACAATTTAGGATGTAAAGTATCGCATATGGATTAATTGTAGGTATTAATATTGAATTATAAACCAAAAAGGATTCTTTTCTAGTTGGAATCCTACCTCAATGGTGATCTCCTCCTCTTTTTTCCTTCTCTTCTTCTTGTCCTCTTCTTCCTTCTCTTCTTCTTCTCCTCTTCCTTCTTCTCTTCCTCTTCTTTCTTCTCCTCTTCTTTCTTTCTTTCCCTTGTTTTTGTTTTTGCTTTTTGTTTTTTGTTTTTTGTTTTTTTGCTAGAGAGTTCGGCCAAGGGGGTGGCTGGAGTGAGGAATAAAAAAGAACGAAAGAAAAAGAAAAGAATGAAGAATGAAAGATTTAGAAAGAGATAGAAGGTTTGAGAAGTTTGACTTTTCTACTCTCTTTTTCATTCTCCTTTCTTTTCTTTTCTTTTCTTTTGTTTGTTTTCTTTTTGTTTCTTGCCATGTGATTTGGCCCAAGGCCCATGAGGGAAAAGCCTTTTAGATACAAGGAGAGAAAACGGAAAAGAAAAGAAAAATGAAATTGAAAATGAAAAAAAATGAAATTGAAAGGAAAAATGAAAAGAAGGGAAAATGAAATGGAAACCCATGGAGAACTTGAAACTTAAAATAAAAGAAAGGATGAGGAAAAAGATTTGAGGAAGAAAAATTTGGTTCTTAGCAAAAGTCGAAGTATGTCATCTACACGTATTTCAAACGCACGTACGAAAAGCTTGGCATTACAACGTACTGTGTTTTACTGGAGTTACAACGACATTTCATCCAGTAAGGGTATAAAACATTGGAAGATATGAAATAACGAGCATCAAATAACGCCATATATAACCAAGAAAAACATTAATTTCATACAGAATAATATCGTATCACAAATAATACACATGCTGTGGATTTCTCGGAGATCACGGTTCGATCGGACCTGACCTACGATCAGCAACCAGTAGATATTCTGGATCGACAACAGAAGCAGTTGAGGAATCAGACCGTCGACCTGGTTAAAGTGCAGTGGCGTCATAGTTCACTAGGGGAGTCCACCTGGGAGCACGAGGATGAGATGAGAGAGCGCTTCCCGCATTTATTTCTGAAGCAGTAGTTGAAGTTGATTCCAAGGGCAGAATCATTTCTTAAGGTGGGTAGGATGTCATGGTCGCTTTTCGACCGTATGTTTTTCGTGCACGTACCTTCTTGTTCGTACGCGTATTTTTTGTGATCTCTTCTTGTATCCCAAACGTGCAAAGTTGTATGTCTTTGTGACCCTCTAAGAGAGTACTTATTTGTGGAATTTTTCGTGAAAGTCCTTTCACGCTCATTCTTCCACAAAACAGCTTTGTATGAAGAGGTGTTGTAACTTTAGACTTCGACGTTTGGACTATTTATTTTTAGGTCCGCTTTTCGTTAACCTAGCACATGACTGATCATCGTAGTCTCGACCCTCTCGTCGACATGGTCGTCCCGATATGTTTCTTGTAATTATCGGACACCGTTAGACCGACCTATCGATCTAATCATCTTTCAACTTCCAATTAGCCCTAATTAATTCGAAATTCAAATATCTTAATCAAATCTAATTAAATCTAAAGGATTTCATACGTATCACATAAAATTATTTCCTAGCTATTTGCACCCTATGTCTACCCTCCCCCTTTCACACACTCTCTCTCCAATCAACCTAAATCCACCCCTTTTCAACCCTATTTAGCAACTTTCTTCTTTTATATCGTAACCCATCCTCTAGGGTTCCTCTCTCACGCAGCCGTCACCCAACCCTAAACCTAGCTGCCGACCTTCTCCCCTAGTTGCCTCCAGCCATCCCTAGCCGCCGGCCACCCTCTCTTCCCCTTGCTCCGGCCAAACCCCACCATGCAACACCTCCATCTCCTCCTCAAAACCGCAAGAAACCCATCTCTTCCTCTCCAAAAAACTGTCGATCCATCCTTAAAAACCCACGCCCCGCCTCATCTTGTTGCCTCCAGCCACCCCTTCATCTGCCACCGGTCAGCACCTGATAGCCAGCCACCCCCTTGGCCGAACACCCCATACACAGCCCACTTGCCCTATAAAAACTGATGTTTCCCCTAAAACTCACGGCTGTCTAACCTCTCCTTGCTGGTAACCGACAGCCGCACCCCCTCTACAGCCTACACATCCCGTTGCAGACCTCCCCTAGGCAGCAAGACTCCCAAGCCTAGATCTCTCCGTCTTCGCTGTCATGCTTTCGCTCTCTAGTTGTCATTGTCATTGTCGTTGATCATCGTACCTCGCTCGCTACCGGATACAACCCCTGACGTCGCTACCCGACATCAGTGTAGCTCTCGCGTCGTGATGAGTTAAACCCCCGAACCGTAGGAAACCCAAACACTGCATGTTTAAACAAGATAAAAATCGTTAATTTTATTGTTTGGTTAAATCACTAATTGAAGATAATTGAATATGGGACTGTAGGTTGGATGTTGATTGAGCACATAGGGAGATTCTAGACTGTTGAACTGAGGATTACGGACATCGTTTCAGGCAAGTGAAACTTGCTCAGATTATTGTTCAGCTGTGTTTAGGCCATTCTGTGAATTGTGCAAAAGAGACTAGGAGGTGAAATGATAGTCACCTAGACGCCCATGCTAGACCTAGCTTAACAATGAAGCTAGATCCGATACCATACTAGATCTAGCTTAACAACGAAGCTAGATCTGACACCCTTGCCATGTCATTTCATGCATATCACATGTCAAGTTTATTTTGATATAACTGTACGCAATTCAATATCTGTTATCATACTACCATATTGCATACCGCATGTCATTTCATGCATTGAATGTTTTGTCGTGAATGTGTAGCATACGCTACTATTGAAATGTAAGCTGTGACGAGTAGGACCTTGAATCCTACATCATGTAATGAGGCTAGGTCCACCCCTATGCCAAATTAAGAACACTTCCTGGCTCGTGATCCAGAAGATGAGCGCCAGTTCAAACACACGTGGAGGGATATGGTTAAGCGATCACTCATCTAGAAGTGTGCCCTATCAGCAACTTCAGCTGAAAGGCGTAAACCCTGTGCATATCGTGAATACAAGTTAATCGGGAATATTGTTTAGTAGCTCTTGCTACGACATGTCATGCATTGCAAATATCATGTTCATGTTTAAACTGCTGCATTTCATAAAAATATCATGCCATGTCATCCTTTTAGAATTGCTAAGTTGCATTATTACCTTTACGTTTCCTTGCACAAAAGTCTCCTTTTCCTTTTGGAGATTTTTGCTGACATGTGCCCTTTTCTCTTTGGGTGTCACATGTCAGGTTTTGTGTCTGAGGTCATTGCTGAGGACGACCAGTTTGCTGACGTCGAGCTCGAGGCTTTCGCTGACGTCCAGTTCAAAGACAACGGAGACCAGTCTTAGTCTCAGTAGGAGGCTTTCTTCATAGTTGATGTTTACTTTCCTAGATTATTGCTGTTAGACTCATCGATGCGTAGCACCTTATGTTGTTTTTGTTTCGGCCATGCTTGGGCCATTTTTGGACTCTTGTATTTCCTTTTATGACTATCTCTGGATGTTTTGAATTTAATTTGGATGTTGTTGAATGTTAGTTAATCTTTAACTGCTTTCAATTATTATTGTTGTTGTCGTTTCTTTGCAATGCAAGAATCTGTGAATGGATGAACACACAGATGCTTATCAGACTGTAGCTTCACAGCTTCAAGTCTAAGCGGACCTCTTCGCGTCTCGCCTTCCATACTTGGAAAGTGGAGCATGACAACGTGTCTGCTTCACTCGGTCGAGTTAGCTATGTCACTTGGCCGAGTAACATGTTTCTCTTCTCAAAACTCATTCTTTCTTCCTTCTCGATTCTCTCACCTTTCTTCCTCTTCTCCTCATCATCCAGTGTCGTTAGCTCTCCGATATCATCGTGATTGCTGCTCCGACATGCGTATATACGCGCATAGCTCCAAATTGCTCCCGATCGCTACATATTTCCTGAAATCAGACGAAACATAGAAATAGTGAAATGTATCGTAAAATCATCGTTTAAACGTTAAAATCACGATATGAGCAATCGTTATGGCATGGAAAAATGCAAAAATAAAGTGTAAAATATGACCCTATCAAAATCCCCTATGCTTTCCTCTTACTCGTCCTCGAGGAAGATAAGTAAAAAGTGAACTTGGCAAATAAAAATAAAGAAAAATCAAATAGATGAGAAAGAAGATGAAGAGGGGAAATGCTAGATCATTCTCTCAGAACTCGGATTTGCTTACTCAAATTGCACCAACGATGAACATAAACATCACTAAAGCTTTTATTTCAATATCATTTCATATGGGTACACTTGATAGAAAAACTAAGAACATCGTGGATCATATGAAATATGAAATCATTTTAGCATCAAACATCGTCTAAGGCATAGAAAACGATATACATACTCATAGATAACACACTTTTCAATTGACTGCTTCTATTTAGAGAATAAGAGATATCAAGCAATTCAAATCAATAACAATAGAAAGATATGGTTTTCATGAATTTCATGTCAATTTTTCAATTCATAGATGTCGTTATACTCAAAGTCATCTCCCTAAGTATCAGAAATTACCTAGCTTAGGTCGTCATGCACATATGAGTAGTCACTCTCTCTCACATCATTGGATCTCCTCCCCCAAGATAATCTATAAGCGTGGTGGCATCAAAATAGAGAATATAAACTTTTTCCAAAATTTTTGTAGCTCCAAATATAAAAAGGAAAATAAGAAAGAAGTAAAGAAGGGGATTGTGTACATACAATGAAATTTTCTTTTTCTTCTCCTTTTTATTTCTCTCTTTTTTTCTTTTTTTCTTTTCTCTCTCTTTTTTTATACACAAGAACAATCCCAAAGAAAGATGCAAAGATATATATTTTTCTTTTCTTTTGAGTTTTGGGATCATGTAGCTTATTTCTTTTTGGCATGGGGAAGAAGCAATAATGAGATTAGCTTTAAGGGAGAATCACCAATGATAATATTGACGTGTGTTTATATTTCATATATTCACGCACGTTTTCTTTTGTGTTTTTCCATTGTTTTCCGCCGTCTTGTATTCGTTTTCTCGTGTTTTCTTGTTTTCTTTCACTTTTTCGTGTTTTTTGCATTTTACAGGAGTTTACCAGCGTAGGGGACATATAACGATGATATCATAAGTCCCCGGAGCAATGGGAGGAGTCACGCGTGATCCAGGGGGTCAAACGACGAAGATCGCATCTTTCAGCCCCTCACCCGACCGGTTGGTCACTTCCAACCGATCGGGTGATGCACGCGTGCACCACCCGGACACAAGCTGAAGCGGGCGGAAAGTCAACCGGTCGGTTCAGAGGCCGGTTCAAATGCCCCAACTCTCTGGATTCTTGATGCTGAATGCCAACCGATCAGGTGACCTTCACCCGATCGGTTCACCTGTAGCCAACTCTCCGAAGCCAAGACACGGAGAGCTCAACCGACCGGTTCACCCGACGGCACGAAGATGCAACCGATCAGCTTCAACCCTCAACAGACCTTGCCATGTGACTGGGTGAAGTCCCGTGCTGAAGTGCCGAAGAAATGAAGCAGGTCACCCGATCGGTTGACTTTTCAACCGATCGGGTGATATCGTATTCTATATATATGACCCCTAGGTTTTCCAGAAACGGGATTTGTTATTTTTTTGTTGTTTTTTCTCTCTCTTGACGGCTGTAATTTTTCAGATATTTGTAAGTTTTTCAATCTTTGTTAAACTTTAATATAGTGTTATTAGCATCGCTCTTACTGCTTTTCATTCGCCTGATCATGTTTCTAACGGTCAATTTCTATTTAGATCGCTTTTTAGTAAATATGTGTGAGTAGTTCCCAAATCTGGGATTTTGGTGGAAACCCCTTCGTGGGTCCTCCCCGATGCGTCCATAGGACTAGGAAATCGATAGGGATTAGGAATCTATCGGTTACGCGGGGTGTTTTATTGTCATCGGTGGGAAAAAGACTGCCTTTGACCGTTGGGCCAAGGGGGAATAAACTTGGCAGTTGACCCCCTAGCCATAGCTCACGCCCTTAGCGTAGACGTCGAATCCTAGCACGCGGGAGCAGCAGGATGAGACGTTGGGAGTTATCGTTGCGAGATTAGTGCTCCCGGAGTCGGTCAGTGTTAATGGACATGTGAATGCCCACTGACCGAACCCGGGAAGTCCGACGTATCATCCTGGGCACCGACCGGAATATCGGGCCCATGGTACGCTGGTATCACTCTTAGAGGCAACGTCTCACCATTAGACCCTAATTCCGACCGCTATCCTACCCGTAGGCCGTATCGATGAGAATCGCACGATAGGGTGGAAACCGAAGTCCTGAGTTTTCCCTTTATATTGTTTATCCCTCGCATTCTATTTTTCATGACAACCCATCATTCGATTCAGGCTAGCTCGCCCATGGGGTGAATTTGATCCTTGACACAAGCACATCCACGCCTCCCTGAGTTCGACCCCCCAAGCCACACTACAACACCGTGTGCTTGCGGTTACAAATATTTAAATCTTACGCCCCCAATCACATATTGCACACGCGCAAACGCGCAAAACATGGGGGGAGTCAAGCTTTATGGGGCCGTTGCCGGGGAGGCAACGTGCTTGTTATTTTAGGATTTCATGAACCCTTGAGTCTAGCTCACATCCCTATCTCGCGATAACTTTCGCATTCTACATCCCTATCTCGTCATGTTGCCATCGGTACTCCTCGCCCCTCCCCGTTCATGCAACCGATGCTTTTGACGTGTTTGCTATCGGTGCATATCATTTTCTCTCCTCTCTTATAGGTTGTCTGCTCCACGAAGAAGATGTCGTGTGCAGTTTCGGGAGATATCTGGGATCATTCGCACCACATTCGCTGTTTGGCACAAAGTTTGACAGGATCCCTAAATGCCTCGAGTATTCTAACCTTTCTGTCCGCCGCTGTGGAAAATCAGAGAAGGTATCATGATGTGCAGCTGCATCCCGGGACGACAACTCTCCTCTCTCTTGATGAAGTGGCGTGTATCGACCTACCTAGTTCCGAGTTCAGTGGGGGAGGATTGTTCACCTATGAGGATTTTTGCCAGGAGAACTACAGGACAGAGCTTGTCGAGCACTTTAAACAGGAATCAACCCATCCCTTCCAAACTTCTATGGAGCCCCCAGACCCTGGGAAGATGAGGATGCCGCAGGCAGTGGTGGGGAGCCATCGATTATCGAAACCTGTTTCCACGTCGAAGCCTTCTTCCCGGATGATTATTACGAGCTTGAGAAAGACCCAGAGCCAATCTCCATTGGCCCCTCATTGCCTTGCGAGGCTTTGCCCTGCGAAATCACGGCTGAGAGTGAAAGTCCGGATGCTAGCTTTCAAGAGACCCACGAAGAAGTCCTTTCGCTAGAGGATGCTCAGCTTGAGAAATATGCGTCGGGACCTCATGAAGTTGAGATGAAAGAGTTGCCCCCGGGACTAAAGTATGAATATTTGGGAAAGGATTCGACCCTTCTAGTCATAGTGAACTCCTCGCTGCCTGAAGACCAGATGACCAAACTTCTTGGTGTTTTGAAAAGGTTTAAGGGTGTTTTCGGGTATGCAATCGAAGACTTGAAAGGAGTTAGCTTGGGCCTCTGCTCCCATAGAATACTGCTTGAGGATGAGCAGACCTCCTCAATTGAGCCGCAGCGAAGACTCAACCCTATAATGATGGAAGCGGTCAAAAAGGAGATTGTTAGGCTTCTACATGTCGGTATCATATACCCAATCTCCGACAGTCGCTGGGTTAGCCAGGTGCACATCGTACCCAAGAAAGGAGGAATGACTGTGGTTCGCAACGAGAAAACCGAGCTCATACCTACTAGGACCGTCATAGGGTACCGGATGTGATTGACTATAGGAAGCTGAACAAGGCCACGAGGAAAGATCACTACCCTCTCTCATTCATTGATCAAATGCTAGAGAGGCTGTCGAAGCACAACTACTTCTGTTTCATGGATGGCTACTCCAGATTCCTTCAAATCCCTATCCATAGTGATGACCAGGAACTACTTTCACATGCCCATTTGGGACATATGCATACAGAAGGATGCCGTTTGGGCTATGCAACGCCCCAGCTACATTCCAAAGACTGATGTCCGCTATCTTCTCCGACTACTCCCAGGACATCATGGAGGTCTTCATGGACGATTTTTTCGTCTATGGAACTGAGTTCGACTCATGCCTCAGCAATCTAACTAAAGTCCTGGAGAGGTGTCAAGACAAGGGTCTAGTCCTGAACTGGGAGAAATGCCATTTCATGGTCCAAGAAGGAGTTGTGTTGGGACATGTCATTTCTTCGAGGGGGATTGAGGTTGATAAGGAAAAAGTTGAGGTGATTGAAAACCTTCCACCACCACTCAATCTTCGAGGAGTCCGTGGTTTTTTAGGGCATGCGGGATTTTACCGCCGCTTCATAAAATACTTCTGAAAGATTTTCAGACCGCTGACCCAACTCCTCGTGAAGGATGCACCTTTCATCTTCAACGAGGAGTGCATGGAAGCTTTCCACCTTCTTAAGCAAGCCTTGATTTCCGCACCTATAATTCAGCCGCCGGACTGGAGTCTACCATTCGAGCTAATGTGCGACGCCAGTGATTACGCCGTAGGAGCCGTCTTGGGGCAGAGGAAGGATAAAAATTTGCATGTGATATATTATACGAGCAAGACCCTTGACGTTGCCCAAAGAAATTACACAACCACGGAAAATGAATTGCTAGCGGTCATCTACGCGATGGACAAGTTCCGGCAATATCTCGTTGGGGTGAAGGTAATCGTGCACACTGATCACGCGGCTCTCAAATACCTATTGAGCAAGAAAGAGGCCAAGCCGCGGCTAATTAGATGGATTCTCCTCCTCCAGGAATTCGACCTGGAAATCAAAGACAAGACGGGGGCGGAGAATGTCGTTGCCTATCACCTGTCCAGAATGCCTACCCTCGATTTGAATGCTACTCCGGTTGATGATTCGCTCCCTGACGAGCACATCTTCTCCGTCTCTTCTGCCTGGACCCCTTTGGTACGCCGACATCGCAAACTATCTGACTTGTGCCATTGTCCCCCACAACATGAGCTATCAGCAGAAGAAGAAATTCTTCCATGAGGTCCGAAAATTTTATTGGGACGACCCCCATTTGTACAAGACCTGCAACGATGGGGTGATACGAAGGTGCATTCCTGAGACTGAGGCGACCTCCATAATATCTCATTGCCATGATCAACAATGTGGAGGGCATGCGAGCACCTATAAGACGACTGTGAAAATTCTCCAAAGCGGATTCTACTGGCCGACCCTCTTCAAAGACACACATGCTTATGTCCAAGCCTGCGACAAATGCCAAAGGACATGGAATATCTCCAAGCGGAACGAGATGCCTCAGCACTATATCCTAGAGGAAGAGATCTTCGATGTGTGGGGAGTGGACTTCATGGGATCCTTCCCTTCCTCTTCTGGGAACCAGTATATCTTGGTAGCCGTGGACTACGTATCAAAGTGGGTTGAAGCGATAGCCAGTCCAACCAATGATTCCAGAGTGGTCGCCAAGTTCTTTAAAAACAACATCTTCCCGTGGTTCGGTGTACCTCGAGTCCTGATCAGTGACGGAGGGAGCCACTTTATAAAGAAGAAATTCGAGGCTCTCTTGAAAAAGTACGGGGTACAACACCGGGTGGGGCGTGCCTACCACCCGCAGACTAGCAGCCAGGCAGAAATTTCTAACCGGGAAATCAAGAGCATACTAGAAAAGACGGAGGCCAACTCTAGGAAGGATTGGTCATCAAAACTTCCTGACGCGCTTTGGGCTTACAGGACGGCATTTAAAACTCCGATCGGCACAACCCCATACCGGCTTGTCAACGGGAAGGCATGCCATCTGCCCGTGGAATTGGAACATAAGGCATTTTGGGCAATCAAGAACCTAAACTTCAACGCCAAGGAGGTTGGTGGGCACCGGCAGTTACAACTTAACGAGCTCGACGAGATTCGGCTCAATGCTTATGAAAATGCCCGGATCTACAAGGAGAAGCTGAAGCGGTGGCACGGTAAGCGCATCCTGAAGAGGGAATTCAAGGAAGGAGACTTATTTCTCCTGTTCAACTCAAAGCTGAAGCTCTTTCCTGGAAAGCTCAAGTCAAGGTGGTCGGGACCTTTCCGCGTCACCAAGGTCTTCCCGCATGGGGCTATCGAGATAATGGGAAGAGATGAGCCATTCAAAGTCAACGGACAACGCCTTAAACACTATGTGGTAGGAGAACCAGCATTCTCTCCGGTCAGACTCTCAACGACCGAAAACTCTTCTTCAAACCTTCCGGATCCTAATTGACCACCGTATGAGGCGTCGAGCAAACGACGTTAAACAAAAGCGCTCCATGGGAGGCAACCCATGCTCTAAACTTTTGTCTTCGTTTTTAGGATTTTTATCTCCTTTATTTTTTCTATTTTAACAATTAATTTCAGCCGCGAGATCATCCGTCGAGGAACTTAGGACATTCGTGAATTTTTGCAGGAAACAAGCCCTCACCCGATCGGGTGACTACTCAACCGATCGGGTGAGACGTATCAGACGATGGCCGTATCTGCTCTCCTTGCGAACCGGTCGGGTGAAGTATCATGTGACCGGGTGGCAGACCGTGCGAGAAGGGCCGAACTCTCGGGAAATTTAGGGGTTATACCAACCGATCGGTTGAGTGAAGCCGCTATCGGGTGATCAATCGGGTGAAGAGTTACAGACTCGCGGGAAGAATTGAGAAGCGGTCAAGAGATCGGGTGAAAACTCACCCGATCGTTTCACCTGTAGCTGTTGGCCGACGGAAGATTTTCGATACTTATCCACCCGATCGGGTGAATCCTCACCCAATCGGTTCATTTTTGTCACGCCCCGCTTCCCAAAAATATGGAGGCGAGACGTGAGTAGGTCCGCTTAAACTTGAAGCTGCAAAGCTGCAAGTCCGATAAGCGTCAATAAACATTTAAATGGCATGTCCTTGCAATTGCGATACGAAACAAAGATAATAATAAAGAAAATGAGACAAAAAGCGATCTCAGAATATCCATAAAATAAGTTTCAACATCACAAAAAAGCCACCAGGCTAAAAGAAAAGAATCTAAAAGGCCCCAGCATGGCCAATAAAAGTACAACGTACAAGGTAAAGGTTCCACGCACCGACAACTAACAGAAATCCTAAAACAAAAGGAAACACATCAAGGTCACTAAGAATGGTCACCGGTGTCCACCAACTCCTCGTCAAACGTAGGCTCCGGCTCAGCGTCAGCAAACACCACGTCCTCAGTTATGGTCTCTGGCTCAGGGTCTAACATGTGACACCCAAAAGAGTAAGGGGCACATGTCAGCAAGTCTACAAGAGACTTGTGCAAGGAAACTGAAAGTGGAAGTACAACAACCTAGCAGTTCTAGCATGATGCAATGACATGGCAGATATAGCATGAGTGCAACAAGTAAAGTAAAGTACGAGCATGGCATGGAAATTGGCATTTAAATCATGACATGGATATTAAGTTTTGCATGAACAATCACAAAGACAAGGATAAGTCTAGTAAGCACGTCGTGCACAGAGATTACGCCTTTTGGCTAGAATGGCTGCGCGACCAGCTCCTAGCTCAAGTGATCGCTTATCCCTACCCCTCCACGTGTATCGAGCCAGGGCCTTACCCCTGAACATGGAATGCTCGCTTCTGGATCACAAGCCAGGAAGTGTATTTCATTATGGCATAGGGGTGCACCTAGCCTCAACAAGGAAATTGGTCATTGGTTTTTGACCAACACATGTAGCCCGCTTCTGGACCACGAGCCAGGATGTGTTTTTCATTATGGCATATGGGTGCACCTAGCCTGAACAAGGAAGTACAAGTATTGTAGCGTGTGCTACGAATGCAAAATTCAACTTGGATGACATGTAAGATGCAATGCATGGCAGATAACAGTTAAGTGCGTACAGATAAGGAATTTAAACATGGCAGATAATGCAAGAATGACATGGCAGGTGACAGATCTAGCTTCGTTGTCTAGCTAGATCTTAAAGTTACGTCTAGACAGCTATCATTTCACTGTCTAGTCTCTTTTACGCTAAAAACAAGGAAGTGGCCTAAAACATGGCCCTAAGCAAAAGTTGGCAAGTTTCACTTGCCTGCAAGTCAAACGTATGAAAAACACCGTCCAACGGGTCCAAAGTCACAAGCAACCTACGTGCACAAGTCCACCAGCCTACAGTCCCATTTTATTAATCTTTGATTAGTGAATATAAAAAATTTAAAACATCAATTTTTAGTCTTAATTATCAGGCTGTGGTTGGGGTCCTAAGAGTGCAGATCGTTACCTCAACACGACGCGAAAGCTACACTGGCGTCGGGTAGCGACGCCAGGGGTTGGAATAAAAGAACGCGCTCCAAGTCCAGATTCCAGAATAGATTCCTCGCTCGAAAGATCTGGGCAGCAACTGGAGCAACGAACCAAGATTCCAAAGCTAGAACGTGTGACGACGGGCTACGACGTATCGCAACGTCGTAAACGGCAAATCCTCGAAGAGAAAGCACCTAGGTGGGACCCACAGTAGTGCTAGGGGCCAATGGGGGACCCACAACACCTCTGGGGAACTTGGGGGCCCATGGTGGCAAGCGGTGCGAGAGTTGCGACGTTGCGACGAACGTCGCTCGATCAGACACGGCCGGTGCGAGAGAATCTCTCGGCCAGACACTACGGGCGGGGGCTGTGCAGCGCTTGGAGGCGATGCAGAGCGGGGGCACTCGGTCGGTGCGGGCGAAGTCTTCGGTCGGGCGCTTGGGCGGGGGCTTGCAACGTTGCAACGTTGCAACGAAGCGGGCGATGCGAGCGGTGCGGGGGAGCGCTTCGGTCGTAGCGGGCGGATGCGGGGGTCGGTGCAAGGCTAGCGAAGCGGGCGCTGCAGTGGAGCGGGGAAGCGTGCGGAGCGGGCGGTTCTATCGGTCAGACCGATAGAATCTCTCGGTCGGACGGGGCAATGCGAGTGGGCGGCTGTGCGATGCGGAGCGGATGCGGGTGCGGGGGTTGGCCTCGGTCGGTGCAGGAAAAACTAAGGAAAACCCTCGGTCGGACACGACGGCTGTGCTGCAACGTTGCGACGAACGTCGCAAGGGAGAACGGGGGTTTTTGTGACGGCTAGGGTTGAATGCTTGCGAAAATAGGGTAGCCTAGGGGTTTTTTATATAGTATAGAGGGGTTGACTTGGTCTAGGGCTAATTCTAATAGGATTAGGATTTAAAAATAATTAAAAATCAAATTCTCTCTCTCTCTCTCTAACCTACGCATGTCTAGGGTGCGGCCAAGATGAGCTAGGATTTGGCTCAAAAATAGGTTGAAGGATTATAATCTAATAAAAATTTTATTTGGCTAAAAATACTTTAAAAACTTAGTTATTAAAAATATTATAATCTTTGCTAAAAATGTAAAATAGGTCAAATAAACTCCAAAAAATTATAAAATAAATATTGGGGTGCTCGGGACGATGAGAGAAAGGCAACTAAGAAGACGGATCTCAATTTTGACGTCGAGTGACGAAACTAAAAATAGAAACGTCTCACGTCAAAAGTGAAAATCACAACGTCTCTTCGAATAAGATCAAATCGTGGGAAAACGACCCGAGAAATGTCGTTCCAAATTAGGGTCACAATTTAATACTCTCAGAGACGTTCACAATGACATATCACACCAAAGTGTTCACAAACAAACAAAGTCTAAAATAAATACGTGCACGGTCAAAAGCACGTGCACGAACAAAGTACAACGAAAACAGACCGTTACATCCTCCCCACCTTAGAATAAAGTCCGTCCTCTGACTTTCTAACTATAAATATAACTCTAGCTAGACTAGTAGCTATCCCATTCACATCACACCATAATTCACTCAGGTATAGTCATTACAAGTGCTTATATATGCACTAGGTAGTCAAACAATAACTCTGCTAACATGTATATATTCACGCACATATTTCAATCATATGCATACATCCTTTATATAACTACTACTCACCTAGCACAAAACAATAGTTCAGATACTCACATAAGATTAGTCCCACACTAGCCAATACAATCATTGCTCTACGTATAGATAGCTACCTATGCACAAAACAAACATGGGTATACTACTTCCTAATATTTTCTAGTATACATCCAATACCAAACACATCAACACATGTAGTCACGCCATACCATTATTTAAATCAAGTTTTACTATATCTAATATACATTCACCACTACTATAATTTCACAATACATAGTCATTCGAATGTATGCAAATATTTCACCATATATTCACATCATATACGGTCCTATAACTGGATTTACGACACGCCACATATACCATAGTCACCAATACCTATAACTAAGCACATACTTACCCGTGCATGGTGCACACCCATACACGCTAACATTTCATTCATATATACCAATCATATCAGTACGTATCCAGCACATCTACACACCTAGTTTAGCTAGCACACATACGTTCACACAGGCAAGTCCTTAGTAAATAACTATACCGCAAGATCAACACCTATAACTATATACTGGTATAGCGACCCACAATCATGTGCGTAACACAACCAGGCACAAACACTCCTATCACTGTACATACATCAAACATCGCTATATGCAATCTACAGACATACATAACAATATACTTAGAGTATACCCACTCAAGCTTGAGTGAGTCCCAAAACACAAATCAGAATACTCTATATACGTAACACGGTATTTATACCTATACCAATACCACTCCAATATATATACGTCTACCAATACAACCATATACATACCATGTGTCAATCACACCTAATATTTAGTCAGGTAATACTCACATAGTTCATTCACATTATATACCATAATAATACTACAGACATCAGCACACGTATAATTATAATACCCTCCCTAATGCATGCATTCACCGTATAGTCACACTCATGTAGAACATATATTCACACTATATCCTACTACCTAAAAT
The DNA here is from genome assembly GCA_030789695.1 of Scilla litardierei. NCBI lineage: Eukaryota > Viridiplantae > Streptophyta > Magnoliopsida > Asparagales > Asparagaceae > Scilla > Scilla litardierei. The sequence goes on from CM061141.1 coordinate 124,306,954, forward strand.
TAGTATACCAACACATCTTCTACATACATAGTTAAGATATGCAATAGTCGTGTATACCTCATGGTATACACGCATATAGAATCCCGTAAAAGCAAGCAATACCAATCAAAATTATAATCATACTACCATATGTATATCACCTATATACTCATGCAACAAATACATAACTACTTACGTCTAAGCACAATACGTATCTACGTATGAGCACATACTCACACGTACTAACACATAGGTCATATAATAGGCCTACTCACTTAACTATACGTACACCAATTATTATCACACCTAACATACACATAACTTTACCAACATATTATTTCAAACATTATAAGTATTTCCAACTACATACACTTCATTAGATATTTCAACACTGATTCATATATACACAGACGCCCCTAGAGTGGTATAGCTATCCTCACACATACCTATAAACACTAACACACATATAACTTCATAACATCACGAATAACTCTGAGTATGTAAATATCACACAATGGGCAAACATTAATATACTATAGGGGAGTACACTCATTCAAGCCCACACACTCACTTAGATACATGTACCACGACAACATCATAAAGGTCCAAGGGCCTACTAACAAATTAGTGTTGTCACAGTCATTGACGAGCACTAAAGCCTAAGCAATAGAGGGAGATCGAGGTCGAAAGCGTGACGAAGGAAGGATCGATAAGCACAAGTTCAGATAGGACGAATACAAGGAGACAGCTTGGTTAGGTGAAACAGTGATTCACTTGTGAATGTTTAGGTAGAGGAAAGGGAGATGTAGTGATACTTTTTAGAGAAAGGAAATAGTGTAAATATCATAAGCTAAAATACGTGAAATTTGAAAACTGCTGTACTTCAAAAGTTGGAGTCCTCGTCTGTATAAAATATTTGGAGATCGATAAAACAAGTTGTTCGAAACAAGTTTGAGTCGAATATACATAATAAGAGAAAAAATGATTTATTGGCTTATTGAAAATCATTATGAAAAGGAAGTAAATCATTCACACGAACATTAAGAACGTAGTTTAAAAAATATTATACGACAGTAATTTAATATAATTTCGGCAAAAATTTTGAAATTCAAAGAATGAAATTAAATGAACTGAAGAATTTAAGCTCATGTTAAATGCTTTCAAAGTCTTTAAGCTAGGTAAAAATTTAAAGTAATCAATATTGAAACTACTTTTAGAGGGACCAAGATGTACCAAAAATAAAACTAATTTACACAAAGCTCTTAACATACGAGCACAACGAGCCTGGTACGGATATATAAAAATAATTGAAATTCAATTTAGTTTAGAAATTATTCTAAAAGTATGTATGGTGAACGGAAAGATAATAATAACTTAGTAGAAGAATTATCAAAATTGGTAATAAAGCTTTAAAACCAAATTATGGAGGGTCTAGATCAGGAAATGGTTATGAAATAGTAATTTCACAAGGATCTGAAATAGGGAAAACGATGAGCATAAAGTCGACTTGCTGAAAGCTGAAGTCCCATGCGACTTGAAAAGTATATTAAAAGTAAGCGCGATGTGTCATTCGAATGACATAAATAAGAAAAGAAAATTATAAATCGAATTAGACAGAATAAAGTACGGTTCAGAATGAAAAGAGTATATGAAGGGACAAGGTATTTACATAGGTACGAAAAGTATAGGCTGGAAAATGTCATAAGCTAGTATTCAAAAATTTCGACAAAAGTTTTTAAAAATTTAAGTCGACGAAAGAGTATGAAGTCAAGGCAATATATATTAAAAAAATTTTGAACAAATTTAAACTTAGGGAAAAGGAAATCGAAAAATACTTTTGGAAGATTCAAGATTTGTAACGGAGAGATTCGAAAATTGACGACGACCGTCATGAGGCGATCTCGTGAATCGAGGCAAGGAAAATGGTCGGATGATCATACATACGCCTAGGGTATAACCAGGAAAATCTACGAGAAAACTCCTACAGTCGACCAACTAAAGATTAAGAAACTAAGCGCTAAGACTTTCTAAGGAGCTAGACGGTAATGAAATGCGTTCAGCTTGGTCCGAAATCGATGAACTCAAGAGAACGACTAAAGAAATTCTAGAAGTCTAATATGGTCAAAGTTAGACAAGAACCACTAAGGTAACTCCTAAGATGATGAAATCAATTCCTAGCATGGAGTCTAACTAGCAAGCACAGACGTCTAACTAAGTCTTCTTACCACCTAGTGACATAGGAAAACGACTAGACTATGCTCAAGGCTTATGACTCGGATGTTGCAATTTATTTAATGGATATTCCATAGTTATTATCGTTGTTCCGATAATTCGCAGTTGCAAAACGGGCCTGCATGGGCCACCAACAAAACCTGTCACATCCCGCTTCCCAAAAATATGGAGGCGAGACGTGAGTAGGTCCGCTCAGACTTGAAGCTGCAAAGCTGCAAGTCCGATAAGCGTCAATAAACATTTAAATGGCAGGTCCTTGCAATTGCGATACGAAACAAAGATAATAATAAAGAAAATGAGACAAAAAGCGATCTCAGAATATCCATTAAAAAAGTTTCAACATCACAGAAAAAGCCACCAGGATAAAAGAAAAGAATCTAAAAGGCCCCAGCATGGCCAACAAAAGTACAACGTACAAGGTAAAGGTGCCACGCACCGACAACTAACAGAAATCCTAAAACAAAAGGAAACACATCAAGGTCACTAAGAATGGTCACCGGTGTCCCCCAACTACTCGTCAAACGTAGGCTCCGGATCAGCGTCAGCAAACACCATGTCATCAGCTACGGTCTCTGGCTCAAGGTCTAACATGTGACACCCAAAAGAGTAAGGGGCACATGTCAGCAAGTCTACAAGAGACTTGTGCAAGGAAACTGAAAGTGGAAGCACAACAACCTAGAAGTTCTAGCGTGATGCAATGACATGGCAGATATAGCATGAGTGCAACAAGTAAAGTAAAGTACGAGCATGGCATGGAAATTGGCATTTAAATCATGACATGGATATCAAGTTTTGCATGAACAATCACAAAGACAAGGAAAAGTCTAGTAAGCACGTCGTGCACAGAGATTACGCCTTTTGGCTAGAGTGGCTACGCGGCCAGCTCCTAGCTCAAGTGATCGCTTATCCCTACCCCTCCACGTGTATCGAGCCAGGGCCTTACCCCTGAACACGGATTGCTCGCTTCTGGATCACAAGCCAGGAAGTGTATTTCATTATGGCATAGGGGTGCACCTAGCCTCAACAAGGAAATCGAGCATTAGTTTTTGACCAACACATGTAGCCCGCTTCTGGACCACGAGCCAGGATGTGTTTTTCATTATGGCATAGGGGTGCACCTAGCCTGAACAAGGAAGTACAAGTATTATAGCATGTGCTACGAATGCAACATTCAACTTGGATGACATGTAAGATGCAATGCATGGCAGATAACAGTTAAGTGCGTACAGATAAGGAATTTAAATATGGCAGATAACAATGTATGAATGACATGGCAGGGTGACAGATCTAGCTTCGTTGTCTAGCTAGATCTTAAAGTTGCGTCTAGACAGCTATCATTTCACTGTCTAGTCTCTTTTACGCTAAAAACAATGAAGTGGCCTAAAACATGGCCCTAAGAAAAAGTTGGCAAGTTTCACTTGCCTGCAAGTCAAATGTCTGAAAAACACCATCCAACAGGTCCAAAGTCCCAAGCAACCTACGTGCATAAGTCCACCGGCCTACAGTCTCATTTTATTAATCTTTGATTAGTGAATATAAAACAATTTAAAACATCAATTTTTAGTCTTAATTATCAGGCTGTGGTTGGGGTCCTAAGAGTGCAAATCGTTACCTCAACACGACGCGAAAGCTACACTGGCGTCGGGTAGCGACGCCAGGGGTTGGAATAAAAGAATGCGCTCCAAGTCCAGATTCCAGAATAGATTCCTCGCTCGAAATATCTGGGTAGCAACCGGAGCAACGAACCAAGATTCCAAAGCTAGAACGTGCGACGACAGGCTACAGCGTATCGCAACATCGTAAACGACAAATCCTCAAAGAGAAAGCACCTGGGTGGGACCCACAGTAGTGCTAGGAGCCAATGGTGGACCCACAACACCTCTGGAGAACTTGGGGGGCCCATGGTGGCAAGTGGTGCGAGAGTTACGATGTTGCGATGAACGTCGCTCGGTCAGACACGGCCGGTGCGAGAGAATCTCTCGGCCAGACACTGCGGGCGGGGGCTGTGCAGCGCTTAGCAGCGATGCGGAGCGGGGGCTCTCAGTAGGTGCAGGCGAAGTCTTCGGTCGGGTGCTTGGGCGGGGGCTTGCAACGTTGCAACGTTGCAACGAAGGGGGCGATGCGAGCGGTGCGGGGGAGCGCTTCGGTCGTAGCGGGTGGATGCGGGGGTCGGTGCGAGGCTAGCGAAGCGGGCACTGCAATGGAGCAGGGAAGCGTGCGGAGCGGGCAGTTCTATCGGTCAGACCGATAGAATCTCTCGGTCGGACGGGGCGATGCGAGTGGGCGGCTGTGCGATGCGAAGCGGATGTGGGTGCGGGGGTTGGCCTCGGTCGGTGTGGGGAAACCCAAGGAAACCCCTCGGTCGGACACGACGGCTGTGCTGCAATGTTGCGACGAACGTCGCAAGCGAGAACGGGGGTTTTTGTGACGGCTAGGGTTGAATGCTTGCGAAAATAGGGTAGCCTAGGGGTTGTTTATATAGTATAGAGGGGTTGACTTGGTCTAGGGATAATTCTAATAGGATTAGGATTTAAAAATAATTAAAAATCAAATTCTCTCTCTCTAACCCACGCATGGCTAGGGTGCGGCCAAGATGAGCTAGGATTTGGCTCAAAAATAGGTTGAAGTATTATAATCTAATAAAAATTTTATTTGGCTAAAAATACTTTAAAAACTTAGTTATTAAAAATATTATAATCTTTGCTAAAAATGTAAAATAGGTCAAATAAACTCCAAAAATTGTAAAATAAATATTGGGGTGATCGGGACGACGAGAGAAAGGTAACTAAGAAGCCGGATCTCAATTTCGATGTCGAGCGACGAAACTAAAAATAGAAACGTCTCACGTCAAAAGTGAAAATCACAACGTCTCTTCGAATAAGATCACATCGTGGGAAAACGACCCGAGAAATGTCGTTCCAAATTAGTGCCACAATTTAATACTCTCAGAGACGTTCACAACGACATATCACACCAAAGTGTTCACAAACAAACAAAGTCTAAAATAAATACATGCACGGTCAAAAGCACGTGCACAAACAAAGTACAACAAAAATAGACCGTTACAATTTTCGCCCCTATAAATATCCATGTCGCACGATTTCCGCCACCCGGCCCCCAAACTTCGATTCGCGCGATCTCTCTCCCTCCTACTGCCAAATCGACCTCCTCCATCCACCCCACTGCCCTAGATCTTCATCCCCACTTATTCCCATACTCCCTCACCCTCGCCACCTCGCCATCAACAACATTCTCTCATCAAACATCCAAACCCTAACCCTAACCCCCAAATTTTCGAAAATTTCGATTCTTGTCGGATCAACGAGCGGCGGCTTCCCAAATTGCTTCCTTATATTGTGTGGCGTCTTTCGGGTGCTTGATCTTACAACGTCGATGGGTAACCTCTTTCCACTCTTCACATTTATTTCATTTTATGTAATGTCTTGAATTTGTGTTTGCACACTTTATCTGCTTCTTCATCTTCATAGACACCATATCCCTCTCCATCATCTTTCCCCTCGCTGTCACCATGTCTGGGAAGGGAAAGGAAATAGCCTCGTCGTCACGCAGACATCCCCTTTACGGTCCCTTTCCCCATCTTTCCTCGGCATAAACCCTTCATCCAAAGAGCAATCCGATCGCTTGCAAGCCCTCCTTCATCACCCAATGCGACCTACTCTTTTCACCGACTTCCCCACCCTTCAATCTCTTGGACTATTTAGGGGTGTCTGTGCACTTTTTCGCTTCATTGGTTGCGATTATCTTCTGCGGACCCATGCCAATACACACAGGAATCTCACACTTGAATTCCTCAGTTCTCTTGAAGTATCTGATCATGGTTTCACCTTCCGAGCCATCAATTGTGATTTTTCCATGAGCTTCGACATGCTTAATGACATTCTATACTTTCCTCACCCCGATCGCCATGTTGAATGCTCAACTCTTGATCGATCTGACATCTTTTCTCGCTTTCAGGCCGATGGCACTTGGCAAAGATTCACCCGATATACCACCTTTCCAGCGGTAGCCCTCGCCTCCTACATCATACACCCTTGCTACCGTTTCGCCCATTGCTTCCTTGCCAACACCATTTTCGCTCGCGTAGATGTATCCACGGTGTCTAGGGATGAGTTGCTCTTTCTCTATGCCATGTCCCATGACCGGATTCATGGAAATATCCCTTTACCCTTAAACACCGCTCATTGGATCATCCACGAGATCCTATCCGTTAGTCGCGCAGCTTTCGGCTTTATCTGCTGTGGGGGGGGGATGGTCACTCTTATTGTTAGTTGTGTCTTGAGGATGCCGCCTGACCTCCCTATTGTCCCGGGATGTAGCCGTATCGATCGTGACTACTTGATCTCTATCGGTATGCTTACTCCTTTTGGGGATGATCGTGCAGCCTACCTCTATAGTCCTGCCTACAGTCCTTTTGCCATCCTCCCACCCTCATCTTCGGAGCATTTCCCCTTACGACTTACACACCTACCCTGGGAGTTCTACCCAGATCCTTGGTACGCTTCACTCGTTCACTTCCCACCCATGGATCCCCCCGATTGGCACCCGTGTGTCGGTCCACCCCGTCCCACCATCATTCACCACGATCCACCAATATATCCCGATCCTCAGGCAGTCCTGCCTGTTGCTCCTCCTTCTCCTATTCGCACACCCTTCCCTTCGTCCTCGGAGGATTCCTTCTACCACTATTCACCACCCTCCTCGCCATCTCCTTACCATTCTACCGACAGCGACTCCGATTGACCCCCCTTGCATATCTCTACATATTCACGATCATATCATCTTGCTAGCATTGTCATGTCTAGCTTGGTGGAAGTCAATTTTTTCTATGTGTCGTCGTGTGTCGTTTTTATTTGTGTATTTGTTTCTTTGTCGTGTCATGTGCTTTTCCTTTTGTTTCATTTATTTTCCTTTCTGTTTATATGTCGCGTGGTGTGATTTTTAATTTTATTCTTTATTTTCAGTTTCGTATGTATGTTTTTCTTGTCTTTCTTATCTTTTTGTGTCGGTGCGTATTCCCCCCCCATTTTCATTGCCCTCCCGTATTTAATTCTTTTGCATTGAGGGCAATGCAAACTTCAGCTTGGGGGAGTCGCACTTTGTGCGTCATTTGAGTCTTTCTTTTTCGTTTTTTGAGTTCTTTTCATCGTATTTTTATTTTTCTTTTCTTCTTTTTCATCTCCTTCTCCTAGAGATGAACCCTATGATGAATTTCCACAAAATTACACACGCCTAGCATGGCATCGATAATCACATTCACTAACCCTAGGAAGTCAAGTCCCCTTGCATTTCATGCATCGTGGGTCCACTTTGCTTTTTTGTGAGTCGTGTGTCGTGCCTAGCTGTTTGGTGTGCTTCTACTTTGTGATTTTATTTTATATACCTGTTCAGGAATGACCCCTAGATTATCATGTTTCGATTTGAATATATGGTATTTGCTTCTCCTATCTGCTTCTGTATGCATGAATATATATATCGTATGCTTCATTTCGCATGTGTCAGGATTTCACGGTTAGGACTAGAATAACCCATTTAGCCTACGCTCTGATTAGTGAAATATCTCCCTTGCCCAAGTGTCTAGAATCAGATTTCTGTTTTGTTTTACTTGGTGCAAATCCCCTCGTCGTGTACCGTTCTCCCACTTGGGAGAGTACACATGTATATAGCCAAAAATCCAACAAAATTCAAAAAAAGAGAGAAAACCCCAAAAAGAAAAGAAAAGAAAAGAGAAAATTGTATAGCCAAAAAGCCAAAAAAATACATATATCCAAAACCCAAAAAAAATATATGAGTGTGAATATTTTCCTACTTACCGAGAATAAAGGGAAGGCGAGAATTTGCACCGAGTGTTCTACTCCACACCTTCTCAACCTCCATCATTTTCAAAAACACTTGGAATAGGGAATTTCTAGCTATTATCTAGGCTACAATGTGGTGATTTTCTTAACCCTAGTTGTGAATTCCTTGACACATGATGCATTTCTATTCTCATACTCTTCTCTTGCATGCTTGAGCCATATATTCACCGCTTAATTCAGATCAAATCGATATTTGGGTCATTTCTTGGATTTGTGTATGTGGAGCTTATTGCACAATGTAGATAGTGACGCCGATTGCTAGCACACGACCACACTCACTCGTGCTTCACGGCGTGGGCCCACGGCACTTGTCTGGACTCGTATTCCTCGGTTTAGTGGTGTGATTTGGCGTTTGTTAGCTTGGTGTGTGTTTTTGATTTTGCTGGCTCTGACGGGCGATTTAGGATTTTCTGTTTTCTCATTTCCTCTCTCCCTCTCTATTTTCTCCCTCCGATCTCCTACTCTCACTCGTCTTCCTCGAGGACGAGGAAGGGTTCTGCTTGGGGGATTTTGACGTGCGTTTATATTTCATATATTCACGCATGTTTTCTTTTGTGTTTTTCCGTTGTTTTCCGCCGTCTTGTATTCGTTTTCTCGTGTTTTCTTGTTTTCTTTCACTTTTTCGTGTTTTTTGCATTTTGCAGGAGTTTACTGGCATAGGGGACATATAACGATGATATCATGAGTCCCCGGAGCAACGGAAGGAGTCACGCGTGATCCAGGGGGTCAAACGATGAAGATCGCATCTTTCAGCCCCTCACCCGACTGGTTGGTCACTTCCAACCGATCGAGTGATGCACGCATGCACCACCCGGACACAAGCTGAAGCGGGCGGAAAGTCAACCGGTCGGTTCAGAGGCCGGTTCAAACGCCCCAACTCTTTGGATTTTTGATGCTGAATGCCAACCGATCGGGTGACCTTCACCCGATCGATTCACCTGTAGCCAACTCTTCGAAGCCAAGACACAGAGAGCTCAACCGACCGGTTCACCTGACGGCATGAAGATCCAACCGATCAGCTTCAACCCTCAACCGACCGTGCCATGTGATCGGGTGAAGTCCCATGCTAAACTACCGAAGAAACAAAGCAGGTCACCCGATCGGTTGACTTTTCAACCGATCGGGTGATATCGTATTCTATATATAGGACCCCTAGGTTTTCCAGAAACGGGAGTCGTTATTTTTTGCTGCTTTTTCTCTCTTGACGGCTGTAATTTTTCAGAAATTTGTAAGTTTTTCGATCTTTCTTAAACTTTAATATAGTGTTATTAGCATCGCTCTTACTGCTTTTCATTCGCCTGATCATGTTTCTAACGGTCGATTTCTATTTAGATCGCTTTTTAGTAAATATGTGTGAGTAGTTCCCAAATCTGGGATTTTGGTGGAAACCCCTTCGTGGGTCCTCCCCGATGCGTCCATAGGACTAGGAAATCGATAGGGATTAGGAATCTACCAATTACACTGGGTGTTTTATTTTCATCGGCAGGAAAAAGACCGCCTTTGACCGTTGGGCCAAGGGGGAATAAACTTGGCGATTGACCCCCTAGCCATAGCTCACGCCCTTAGCGTAGACGTCGAATCCTAGCGCGCGGGAGCAGCAGGATGAGACGTTGTGAGTTATCATTGCGAGCTTAGTGCTCCCGAAGTCAGTCAGTGTTAATGAACATGGGAATACCCACTGACCGAACCCAGGAAGTCCGGCGTATCATCCTGGGCACCGACCGGAATATCGGGCCCATGGGACGCTGGTATCACTCTTAGAGGCAACGTCTCACCATTAGACCCTAATTCCGACCGCTATCCTACCCGTAGGCCGTATCGGCGAGAATCACACGATAGGGTGGAAACCGAAGTCCAGGGTTTTCCCTTTATATTGTTTATCCCTCGCATTCTATTTTTTGTGACAACCCATCATCCGATTCGGGCTAGCTCGCCCATGGGGTGAATTTGATCCTTCTTGACACAAGCACATCCACGCCTCCCTGAGTTCGACCCCCAAGCCACACTACAACACCGTGCGCTTGTGGTTACAAATATTTAAATCTCACACCCCCAATCACATATTGCACACGCGCAAACGCGCAAAACGCGCGGGGGGGGGGGGGGCGTCAAATATGTATAGAAATATTTTTCAAGATATGTGGAGAAAGAATATATGATATCGCTAGGTTCACTCTTTGTATGTGCATAACCACTTCTGCAGGGTAATGTCATCTACTCAGTTTAAATTCTAAAAGTAAACTAGTCTATTCATATCAAACGACAATCAATTCATTCGACCATGGAAGTTTACTACACAATGCATGCAAAAAGAAGTGATATTGAGATACAAAGCAGTACTCCAAGTATAATGCAGTCAATGTGTGAATCTTGGTGTGTTTTCTACAAAAAGTATATAATAAAGTAATTCTCAGACGAGTCAATGCTAAAATTCATTCATAGACAAATAATAACACATTGCAAGTTATTTTTCTCAAGTGCACAGCAAATACATCGCAGATGATATCAGAAATAAAAACAATAGCATGGCAAGAGATATGTGCATAAGAGTAAAGTGAAATCCAAGCTATATTCATCATAGCGAATTTATTTCTAGCAAAGAAAGTAAAATAAGTAAGGATAAAATAAAATCTAACTATACACATGCAAGCACTCAAAAAGTAAGGAAAATATGATGCATGGAAAAAATAAAAAAGCGTGAAAATAAGTGAAGAATAAAGAAAAGTGAAAAATAAAGATAAGCATAAAGAAAATAATAAGTGTGTGAGTACACTCACTCTCCCAAGCTAAACATCACATTGTCCTCAATGTGTAAAGTGTGGCACTAGGACATATAAGATATGGGTGGGTGGGTGTAGTATGATGCAAAGAAAATGAAAATAAAGGAAAAATAAAATATGATGGTATATGCAAAGGATATGTGCAAAGCAAGCATGCAAAATGATGGATGGATACAAGATGGTGGCCAAAAATACATACTCTCCCTCAAGCAGAAATATATGGTGCCCTGTAAAAAGGTGAAGATAGATGGGCATGCAAAATAATGGGATAAGATGTGAAGCAAAAATACGACAGGCATCAAGAGACGTGCTTACTTTGGTGCATCGCCATCACCTCCCCATGGTGGGGGGCGGTGGTGGCTGAGGGGCTGGCTGCTGCTGCTATAGGCGCTGAAGAATCCGGTTCAGCGTGAGCTGAATACCACGAATCATGGCTATATGGACATGCTGGGTAGTGACGGCCGTCGTGAGGGCTCTAAAGTCAACTTTAAGTCCAGCCACTACTGACTCGACTGCGTGGAGGTGCATCTCTCTGTCATCAGGGGCAGAGGTAGAGGGACGTAGAGGTGTACGAGCAGGTCTCACACGGCCTCCAAAAACTAATGGGGACACTATATGGTGTGTGTATGTGTAGGGAGCGGAGCTAACGATATGACACTCAGCCTCCAGGTAAGGCTGAGCCACATGAATGCTCTCAGAAATGTGTACAATGGAGGAGGTGATCGGAATATCAACAGAGGAGGAGGCAGGAACAGAGGTCGCGGCAACAGATGTGGTGACAGACACCATGATACTCTCGATATATACAGTGGCGGTAGAGACTGGAATGTCAACAGGTGTGATGGTCATGAAATCAGGAGATAAGGACACCCCAGGAGTCGAGGAACCAAGTGTGTCGAGGGTCTCTGCGTCGCGGAGGAGGAATGATCAGCTCTCTCAAATCTGGTAATGACAGTGCTCTCAGAACTCATATATGAAATAGGATCAACTCTCAGCGGGGTGGTGTGGATGGGATCAGACACAGGTACGGTGCTCACCGGGACAGGTACAGACGTGGAACACTCAGCACTGGCAGAAGTGGAGACAGAAGTGCTCGGTCCAGTGAGCGAAACGATGGCAGGCTCAGAAATGGGGATTGATGTGTCCATATTTTACATATTTTTATTGCATCATTCCATATCATATTTTCCTCCAAAACCTACATTTTCATATATTATTGCGCTTATAATGCCATATTCGAGTTTTGTATAGCTTTGTGGATTTTCAGGAGTTTTGGAGTGAATTGGAGCTATTTAGAAACATGGACACATTCGACACGTCTGGGACGTTATTGGTGAGGTTCCATGAGAGTTCGCCAAGGCAAGGAAGAATATTGGCGGAGAGGAGGAGAAGAGAGCGAGAGATGAGTCCTCTAGCTCCAGCCCATGTTCAGTTTCCTAGGCCACTCGATCGAGTGCTGATGCTACTCGACCGAGTTGACACGCCGATGATGCAGAGGAAACAAACACACCTACTCGACCGAGCAGAACAGCTAGCTCGACCGAGCTGTATTCAAACAGAGCGCCTATTTGGACTTCTCCCCGAGCGCCCTAGCTCGACCGAGCAGCAAAGCTACTCAACCAAGTAGCCCGTATCAGCCAGAGCAGAAGCAGCAAAGCGGGTCCTATGTCAGCTCGACCGAGCTGGTGCCGATACTCGATCAAGTAGCACGATGCAACCAGTCAAGTTGATGGGCCCAAGTGCCCATATTTTCTGAGATTTTGTGGGGGTACATACCACTTGTATATAAGCACGATTTTTACCCTATTTGCAAAAGAGAGACTAGACTTTTAATATTTTACTTAGTTTTAATTAGAGTTTTTAGATCTAGAGAAGTTTTGTGTCGTCGCTATTTTGTGAAGACAAAAGCTTGGATTTTTATTGATCTTTATTACATGGAAGCTTGATATTCTTAATTCTCTTGTGTTTGTTATCGCTCTACGACATGTTGGTAACGCTTTCTAAACTTTCTATTGCTTCTTGATGTTTTTTTATTTCCAAGATGAATTCTTTTGCTTCTATTAAATCTTCTATTGCTTTTGCTATGATCCATAAGTAGTTCTACCTAGGGCTAATGGATTGGCACTAGGATCTTAGGATTTAGATGTAAAGTTCGGATTTTTAGGTTCTGTTGGTTCAAAAAGGGAAGTGTTTTGGTTGATCTAGCCAAGTTTGTAAGAGATCTTGTACTGAGATCATGTCCACGGTTTGTGGCCATGATTAGCTTAAGGAGTATACTATGAACTTAATTAGGGAGTTAGTGGATTCAATTAGGGTTTGTGACCATGCCTGGTGCACTCCTTGATGGGTTCCACCGATGTCCTATATTACTAATTGATGACTACCACCATTGCGTCAATGAGAGCCATCAAAACACACATCAAAGCTCTATCCACGAGAGTGGCATAAGTGGAGATCATACTACCCATGAGAGTGGTAAGAATATTGTCGATTCTTAATGCACGGTTCGCACGTCATGCATATCGCGAGAGTGGGGTAAGCGTGCGATACGTTAGACCCATGGCGCCTAGAGCCATGAGTTCTACATCTTAGATGTGACAATCTCTAATAAAGCCAATACAATGTTAGAGTTCTAACCTAGCATCGACATCCGACGATCCTAGTGGTGAGTCCTAATGCCCTAGTCTTTTATTATTCTTGTTTGAGATGCAACTCCAAAACCACCAATCCTTTTAAATCGACTGCTAGAAATATTCCGAAGATCTAGGAATCACCCAAGACCGTATTAGCATTCACTTCTCTGTGGGATCGATATCTTTATACTATAACTTGACACCGTGTGCTTGCGATACGGTCCAGGAGTTACATTTAGGATGCATTTAGCCTTTGGCATTAGTGCCATTGCTAGACGGGTTTTAAGTATTAGTTCTGGGTGTGTCAAGTTTTTAGCACCATTGCCGGAGAAGGTAACGCTTTTACATCTGACGGCTTCCGGTCTTTCTTTCTCAAGAACGAAGGCAAGCCTCGTGGTAGTCCCGAGATGCAGTACTCCTTCAGGCCGGACAAAGTGAGGTCGATGTTCACAATAGTGCTGATAAAAGGATATTGGCGGAGAAAGCTTTTCGAGCTTCCCTTCATTCGCTTCGTGGGAGTCGCACACAGCACATAGCTGGAAGTCAGAGGGCACGTACTGCGCTTTCCCTCTTAGCGTCTCTAGTGCTTAGAACCCTTCTGGCATTGAGCACCTCCGCTTCCCGGATCAGTTCTACTTGTATACAGTTGCTTGGTTTCCTTTGCTTCATTCCTTGGTTCGGACCATGAGTTCACAGCGTTTGATCAGAAGTAAAGATCCCATCCCGTCTTTAAAGCAATGCAATGGTCTACGACTCCGCAGCTTGCTTAGGAGAGCCCCTTTGTTATTGTATTTCTACCGTTAATCAACTTGGTTCACCACTGATCAGGGATTAGACAACTTTACCGGATTGGGGTACCTGCCTACTCATTCGGACATGAGTTGCTCAGACGTCGAGTGGTACCTGGGTGAGATAGTGTTACGGTAGCTTGGGATTGATCAGCCGGTTCCTGATCCGCCACCCCAATCCTTCCAGACCTCCAGAAAAAGCATGAAAAAAAAGGCTCGAATGGTACGATCCCTCCGTCACCCCAGAATGAAAGGGGCGATCTCGATGGTCTGTGAAGATGCGTTGTTAGGTGCTCCATTTTTCCATTGGGGGACATTTCATAAGTCCCATTCCCAGGAGAAGGAACACACATCAGTCGGAACTAGATCGCCCAACGTCAAGTGAGTCTTGGCAGAAAGAGAGGCCATCCGACGTCTGAATGATATAGGAATAGGAGAGCCCTTTTTGTAACTCTGTACCCGCAAGGGACAGCCAGCGGAAAGAAGGGGCTTTGGTGGCCCGACGTTCCATCTTCCATAGAAGGCGCTCAGACTCCAATGTCCCTCTTTTCCGAGCAAGAGTCAGCTATCCAGGGAAGCAGGCCGGGCCCTACGGGCGGGCATCCCCGCTACGTAAGCAGCATTGTTCGCCACCACCCGAGAAGCAAAAGAAAAGAGAGTCAAGGCCGCAGGATACGGACCGACCATAGACCCTGTTCAATAAGTGGAACACATTAGCTGTCCGCTCTCCGGTTGGGCAGTAAGGGTCGGAGAAGGGCAATCACTCGTTCTTAAAATAAAACCAGCATTCTTAAGACCAAAGAGTCGGGCGGAAAAGGGGAGAGAGCTTTCTGAAGTAGCATCCGTCCCATCGCAAGCACCTACAATGTCATGATCACATTGGTTTACCCTTTTTTGGTAGTTCAACGGACGGTCACCCCTCCAACAAGAAAAGGTAGAAATATGGAAATTTCTCTGCCATTTCGATGAATCATCAAGCTAGCCCACCTTTGTCTTTGGTTTTTGCTATGGTAGGTTCCGAGCAGAAATTTGCAGTAAAAAGGGAAAATCTCATTCCCTATGTACAAGAATATAAACACAAGCAGTGTAAACTGTTTACCCGGCTGCTCTTTCGTGATTTTGACTTCACCAGTTGGTCCTCAGTTGCTGCATGGTCAGACAGGCTTGCGGACCCCATCAATTCCCCCCCGTCCCGCGAAAATTCGGCTCCGACGAATTGGCTTTCTCCAGACCTCCGGGAAAAGCATGAAAAAAAGGCTCGAATGGTACGATCCCTCCGTCACCCCAGAATGAAAGGGGTGATCTCATAGTTCTTGGTCTGTGAAGATGCGTTGTTAGGTGCTCCATTTTTCCATTGAAATAACTGGGCAGATCTAATGTATTCTAGCATTAAACCAGCTCATGATCCTTAGGCTATACAGCATGGAGTAGGCAGAGAGATGAAAGGATATACTGAAGAATTTGTTGGCAAATCTTAACATCTCTTATCTTTCCATCCTTTTATTATTTTTTTATTACTTTGCTGCTGACGGTATGTCTCTGAGTTTTTGTTGTGAATGAACACTCGGGGGGTCTTGATGAAGAATTATTATTTGATCCCAAGATTGAAAAACCCGCAAGAAGACTCAGAGCAGAAAAGAGGAGTCAAACGTTTACTGAACCAATGGCAGAGGATATTGCTACTCCTCCTCGAACTGGGTCCATTCGGGACCATATAAAGCCAAACTTTTCTAGTACTTCGTTTATCTTGAGGCTGCAGCTGGCGGTTTGGAAGCTTTGAGCTAAAGACTGAGTTAATCAACCTGATGCAGCATGACCCCTTTCACGGGCATCCACGTGAAAACCCAAACCACCATATAGACACATTCTTGGCGAAGTGTGATACCTTCTCAGCCAAAGACATGCGCAAAGATGCTATAAAGCTCAGATTGTTCCCGTTCACTCTGAAGGACAAAGCTTCTTATTGGTTGCGAGAGCATCCTTCTAATACCTTCACGACTTGGGAGCAGTTGGCACGGCTTTCATGAACAAGTTCTATCCACCGTCCAAAACAGTAAGGATTCGAGGAGCGATCACAAATTTTAGGCAACTTTCTCAGGAGTCGGTGTATGAAGCTTGTGACAGATTCAAAGATCAGCAGCATCAATGCATGCACCATGGAGTCCTGGAGTGGGATCTTGTTCAGAGCTTTTATAATGGGCTCCAACCAAGTACAAAGATGATTATCAACGCCTCCGCTCAAGGCGCCCTCTTGGATAAGCAAGATGATTAAGCTATATCGTTGCTAGAGCAAATGGCCGCAAACACTCAGCAGTGGAGCGACGAGCTATTAACAACTAGAGGCCACGAGGTAAAATTTGCCACTCATCTTGATGGTTATATCGACGCTCTTTGCAAACAAGTGGCGAGGATTGAACAAATGTTGGATGATATCCCCCCCACTCCTAGAGCTCTAGTTTATGCGGCATATGAGGAAAACGCCGAGCAAAGGTACGACCCATTAGAAGGTTACTGCGAGGGAATAGATGTATCGGCCGATGCACCCAGAACTAACACTTAAACCCCGCCTAGCAGTGGCACGAATGCCAAAGGCTAGATGCGTACCAAATGTAACTCTTGGACCGTATCGCAAGCGCATGGTGTCAAGTTATAGTATAAAAGATATCGATCCCACATGAAAGTGAATGCTAATATTGTCTTGGGTGATTCCTAAGTCTCCGGAATATTGCTAGCAGTCGATTTAAAAAGATTGTTTGTTGTGGAGTTATATCTCAAACAAGGTTGTAATCAAGAATAAAAGACTAGGGCTTTTGGACTCACCACTAGGATCATCGGATGTCGATGTTAGGTTAAAAATCTTACGTTGCATTGGCATTATTAGGGATTGTCGCATCTAAGATATAGAACTCACGGCTCTAGGCGACATGGGTCTAACGTATTGCACGCTTACCCCGCTCTCGTGATAGGAGTGACGTGCGATCTGTGCATTAAGAATCGACAATATTAATACCACTCTCGTGGGTAGAAGATCTCCACTTATACCACTCTTGTGGGTAGAGCTTTGATGTGTGCTTTGATGGCTCTCATTGACGCAATGGCGGTAACCATCAATTAGTAATATAGGACGTCGGTGGATCCCATCAAGGAGTACACCGGGCATGGCTGCAAACCCTAATTGAATCCACTAACTCCCTAATTAAGT
The DNA here is from genome assembly GCA_030789695.1 of Scilla litardierei. Classification (NCBI taxonomy): domain Eukaryota; kingdom Viridiplantae; phylum Streptophyta; class Magnoliopsida; order Asparagales; family Asparagaceae; genus Scilla; species Scilla litardierei. Next base: position 124,324,444 of record CM061141.1, read on the forward strand.
TCATAGGATACTCCTTAAGCCCATCATGGCCATAGACCGTGGACATGATCTCAGTACGAGATCTCCTACAAACTTCGCTAAATCAACCAAAACACTTCCCTTTTGAACCAACGCAACCTAAAAATCCCAACTTTACATCTAAATCCTAAGATCCTAGGGCTAATCCATTAGCCCTAGATATGATTAGCTCTAGATATAACTACTCATGAATCATAGAGATAGACATAGAAGATTCAATAAAACCAATAGAGTTCATCATGGCATGCGAAAGCAACAAATAAAGCATAGGAAGTTTAGAAATCGTTACCAACACGTCGTAAAGCGATAGCAAACACAAGAGAATTAAGAATATCAAGCCTTCACGCAATAAAGATCAATAAAAATCCAAGCTTTAGTCTTCATAAAATAGCCACGGCACAAAACTCTCTAGATCTAAAAACTCTAATTAAAACTAAGGAAAATATTAAAAGTTTAGTCTCTCTAGAAATAGGGTAAATCCGTGCTTAAATACAAGGGGTAGGAATCCCCCAAAATCTGGGAAAATCTGGGCACTTGGACCCACAATCTTGGCTAGTCGCATCGCACTACTCGATCGAGTAGCGGTGCCTGCTCGGTCGAGTTGACATAGGCTCTGCTTTGCTGCTTCTGCTGCTTTGGCTGATATAGGCTACTCGGTCGAGTAGAAGATCTGCTGCTCGATCGAGTAGCATTGCTGATCGGTCGAGCTAGGGCACTCGGAGAGAAGTCCAAAATAGGCGCTCTGTTCAAATATAGCTTGATCGAGCTGGATGTTCTGCTCGGTCGAGTAGGTGTGTTCGTTTCCTCTGCATCATTGGCATGTCAGCTCGGTCAGTAGCATCAGCACTCGACTGAGCGGTCTGGGAAACTGAACATGGCTGGAGCTAGAGTCCTCATCTCTCGCTCTCTTCTCCTCCTCTCCTCCAATTTTCCTCCTTGCCTCGGTGAACTTTCATAGAACCTTGCCAATGACGTCTCGAATGTACCGAATGTGTCCATGTCCCTGAATAGCTCCAATTTGCTCCAAAACTCCTGAAAATCCACAAAGCTATACAAAACTCGAATATGGTGTTAGAAGCACGATAATATATGAAAATGTGGGTTTTAGAGGCGAATATGATATGGAATGATGCAATAAAAATATGTAAAATATGGACACATCACCGACGGAGCAAGTCCAATACGTGCAAGGAGATGGAAGAAATCAATGGCAACATCCGACAGAGAGAAATCACCCTAGATTATCATATGGGAACCCAAATGGAGCATTGTAACCTCAATAACAACAAATACCACCACCACCTCCTCCTCAACAACAAGGGCCGCCTCCTTAGTAATAACAGTATGGGTTTAGGCCATCTGGGCCTTACAGACTGCCGGGGTACTACAATCGCCCACCATAACAACAACATGCACAAGCGGCCCCAAAAACCCAATTTAGAGGCGACCTTGAATGCTTTCATGAGTGGGTAAACAAAGATTAATGCGGAGACTTCAGCTCATTTCCAGAATCTCAACACTTCCATTGAAGAACTTAGAGCCTAAATGTCCCAATATATGAAGACGCGAGGGAGATTACCCTCTCAGCCTGAGCCTAATCCTAGAGCCCAAGTCAATGTAATGGTCGCAGTCACCACGAGGGGAGGAATGATTACCGACAATATCATGGTGCCAGTTTCTACCATGGTGAGCCAAAAACCAATCACCTATATGCAAGATGGAGACACTACAATTTCAGCCCATATTGTGGCAAAGGATGTGGAGCAAGCTACAATTGAATCCAATGCTATTGGAGAGAGGGAGACTTCACCTTCCACCTTGCCTACTACCACTACGGTGCCGACGGATACTATTACTTCTTAAAAGTCTATTCCAAAGGATGCCGCCAAAGACAAGGGAAGTCGACCTCCACCTCCATATCCTCAAAGGTTGGCCATAGCAAAGTTTGAGAAGAAATATGCCAAGTTCTTTGAGCTTCTCAAGGGAATCCAATTGAACATCCCATTTATGGATGCGATCACAGAAATCCCCACCTATGCTAAGTTCTTGAAGGATCTTATCACGGGGAAGCGTAAGCAAGAAGAGGTGAAGCTCTTGGAAAATTCCACATTCGTTATCAAGAAACATTTACCAAAGAAGTTGCCGGATCCCGGGAGTTTCACGGTACCGTTCTCCGTAGGCGGCTCCCCTATTAGCAGAGCATTGATCGACTTAGGAGTGAGCATTATTTTGATGCCGCTCTCAATTTTTCAAAGGCTAAATACCGGGACGGAACTTGAGCCGACCGACATGAGTATCCAATTAGCAAACCATTATATAACCTATCCAGTAGGCATTACCTACGACATCATATTGCAAATACTGCCTGGGCTAATCGTGCCGGTAGATTTTGTGATTATGGACATGCCGAAGAAAGGTAGTTCTCAAATTATATTGGGGTGTCCATTCATGGAAACCATCGAAGTCTTGATCGACGTCTGTGAGGGGACGTTGTCTTTGAACGTGGGCAACAATGAGGTCGAGTTCCGTTTGGCAAAGCCTATGAAGGAACGCCCACCGCCGGAAGATGCAAACTACCTTGATCTCTTGGAGGACAAAGCCACAAATGATTATGTCATGGAGGAGATGTCCAAAGACCCCATGAAGATGAGCTTAAATGACGATGGCAACATCATATACATCAAGGCGATGGCTGCCTACTTATATGTATTAGACGAGGAGCCCCCGGATACACCATCACTTGATCAACAACCAGAGGCTACTATCTTCTTGGCTGCTGAAGGCCAACATGGAGAGGCGTGCCAACTTCCGTCGCATGGAATCATTGGAAAACATGACGGGCGCATTTCATATGCACCCAACATTCTTGATCGTGATTGAAAATCTTGAGGGAGTCGAGCTTACGACTTAAAACAAGTGCTTTTTGGGAGGTAACCCGATTTCTTTCTTTAGTTTTATCTTCATTTTCATTTTTTTCATTTTTTCCTATTCAAAAACCAAAATAAATACGTTTTTAATTCTAGAAAAATAAAAAACATAAAAATTGATGAGTTCTTTCATCTATAGGTTGAATAATGAGGAGAGCGTGCTAAACGATGAAAAGAAGGAGAAGGAACCGAGAGGATAATACGATAGAGCCACACATAGCCTGGAGCTACTGGCGAGGCCACTCGACCGAGTAGCAACCCTATTCAGTCGAGCTACAATCAGCTGGTGGAAGCAGCTAAAAGAGCACTTTGGAAGTCAATCTGACTTGACCGAGTAGCTTCCCTACTCGGTCGAGCTACAGTCAGAGTCCAAAAGAGGCCAAAAATAGCACTCTGTTTCTAATTAGACTCGACCGAGCAGCTTCCCTACTCGGTCGAGCTACAAAAGGAGTCCAAAAGTGCTAAAAATGGTCTCTGGAAAGCTTAATGGACTCCACCGAGTACCTACCCTGCTCGGTTGAGCTACGAAGGGAGCAAAAGAGCTGAAAATCAACAATCTGTTTCAATTCAGCTCGACCGAGCTGAGTAAGCAGCTCGGTCGAGTGCTAGGACGCAACTTCTGGGTTTAATTTCAAATTTCTCTATCGTTTACACTCGGACAAGCAGTTATCGCTTCTCGACCGAGCAGCGACTAATTAATTGGGTCTACACCTAAACCGAGCTCGACTCGGGTTATTATTAAATGACTCGGGCTTAAGCCCTAATCTAATTCGAAACAGCCCCTGATTGGCCCGGAATTAACTCCGAAATGATGTCGTTTACCGCAAGCGCACGGTATAGTGGCAAGCGGGTATAGAACACGGGAAAGAGGTGCTATACTACCTATCTACTCCTAGGTTGAGTTAGACTTGCAGGTTTATTGGTGGATGTGGAGTATGGAGGGTCGTAATGGTGATGGATGCGAAGGTTGTGTCACTCAACGTCGCAAATAGGGGATTCCACACAAAGAAACAAATAAATAAAATATAAAAGATTAGGGCTTTAGGACTCGTCACTAGGACCGTCTGATGTCGACGCTAGGCTAGGACTCTTACGTTTCATTGGGTTTATGGGGATGGTCTCTCAGCTCGTACCACTCTCATGGATTAGAGCTTCGAGGTACTTCGGTGGCTCTCATTGACGTAATGGCGGTAGCCGTCAATGTAGTGGCATAGTTTATCGGTATATCCCCTCAAGGCACGAGCCGGGCATGGTCACGAGCCTTGGTTGGATCTACTGACTCCTTAATTAAATCCTAAGGATACTCCTTAAGTTAATCAATTCCACAGACCGTGGGCATGATCCCAGTATGAGTTCTCCCCAGGATTTGGCTGGATCAACCAAAGTAGAACCTCTTTTATACCCAACGCATCATAAAAATCCTATCTTTGCATCTAGATCCTAAATCCTAGGGCTAATCCATTAGCCCTTGAAAAGATTATTCAAGCATAGCAATAGATAATAGAACGTAAGAAAAAACTTCATTGCATGCATCAAAGAGAGATAAACAATAAATAATCACTAGGAATTAACAATTGAATTAAAGGGGACGACAGTACTTATCTTAATATAAGGGAGGGGCCTAGGGCATAGTCTAACTCCCAAAAGATCGTCTCCAAAAACTCTAAAATAGATCTAAAAGCCAAAAAAAAGTTCCCCCAAAAATGACGACTGCCGTTCAATAAATCTCCACTCAAAGTCGTGCCCTATAAAGAAGATCCGGACGCAACTTACGTAGTGGGCCCACGGTGACTCGGTCCGAGTAGGAAGCTGCTCGGTCGAGTCATCAGAAATTATGAATCCGTTGTCCAAAACATCGCCCTGCTTGCTCGGACCAAGTAGGGTCTGCTCGGTCGAGTAGGCAGCTGCTCGGTCGAGCTGTCAGTAGGTTGGAGCTCTCCCCCAAAATCACACTCTGTCTGCTCGGACCGAGTAGGGTCTGCTCAGTCAAGTTGTCGCTCTACTCGGTCGAGTAGGTGGATGCTCGGTCGAGTAGTGGTCGAAAATAGATTTCAGCAGCATTTGTCACTCTGCTCGGTCGAATAGGTGGTTGCTTGGTCGAGTAGGAGGCCAAAAACAGATTTCAACAGCATTTGTCACTCTGCTTGGTCGAGTAGGTAGTTGCTCCGTCGAGTAGGAGGTTGCTCGGTCGAGTAGGAGGCCAAAAACAGATTTCAGCACTGCAGCATCAGCTTGCAGAAATTTTCCAGAGCTCATCCGACCTCCGATTGGCGCATTCTTGGTGGAGTTGGAACCTTCTTGAGGTCTACTATCTGGGAAAAATATCAGAAAATACTGAAAAATCCCAGATGATAGCAGATTTGAAAAGAGTGCACGGCTGTCTTGTTTCCAGCACTTTGGATTGCTCGATTCCTTCGCTGCATCATAGCTCGATCGAGTGACCTGGAATCCATGAGTCATGGTATTATAGAACCATGCTTTCTTCATTCTCCTCTTCTTTGTTCCTTCTCTCTTGCCCCTTCCTTGCTCCCCAGTAGCTTTGACTCACCGAACGCGGCGCCTCAGGAGCTCCGGTGTCGAAGCATGCACTCTCTCCTCCAATATACTCCAAATCGCTCGATATTCCCTGAAATACAACCAAATGCTCTTAAAGTATAATAGTTCCAATTAATACTCCAAATCGCTCAATATTCTCGATATTCCCCGCTTCCCAAAAGACACCGGAAGCGAGAGCGTTACGAGGTCCGCTTGAACTGGAGCGGTGAAGCTCGAGTTCAATAAGCGTCTGTGATAAAAACACAGATGAGGTCCTTGCAACAGCAATTAAGAACAATCATAAACACATCCAGAAATATACCACATCCAGAAATAAGAGTTTGTACACGAAATTAAACAAGCCACAGCTGGGCTAAAAGTAGCAACAAGAAAGTAGAACGTACACGAAAGTAACTACAACGACTGAAAAAGGGAAACTAGGGAAAGCAGTAATCTGTCGGGGGTCCACTAGTCCTCTGCTGGAAGAGGCACTGTGTCAGGTGAGAACTCCTGACTCTCCAACTCTGGCGTCTCGTACTGGTCCTCCTGGTACTCAAGCTCTGAACCTGACATACATCCACAAACATGAATGTATGTCAGCTAGAGGTCTGCAAGAAAAGTTAGCATCCCAAGGCAAAGTATATGACAGATATATGAATTTAAGAAGCATTAATAATTAAAGAAAAGTGACTGCAGTAATTTAACATTTAACAATTCATAGAAACGGAAACGAACAGTCCTTGCATGCAGTTCTAGACGGTTGCAAGGTTAAGGTTAAGATTACTCTGAGTTCAATAGCATTTCAATTTCAAGATGACCAAGTTAGCGTTTCAAGTTTTTCATGTCAAGTGTTAGCATTCTAATCTAGGGTTCACGCCTGTATGTCGTGATGAGAAGGTCGTTCCTCTTACGGGGGCTTACCGTGATTGACGCTAACCCACCGCGTGCGGGTGGTGCTCTTGAGGAGAGTACCTTTCATACGCCTAGTGGCCGCTCAACCCTAACCCCACCCAAAAGTTTGCCGGAACACGAGCCGGCCTAGTCGACTCACACGACATCACGATATCACGATACCGCCTTCAAGGCGCACGATTTCACGATGTCCATATGGTTAAGCATGTCAGGACTCACTGAACTTTACTGTTAACAATATCATAGTTTTATGGTGACAGTTCTACAAAGAGGAAACGGGCCGAACGACCGTTACCGTAATTTTAAATAATGACAACTATGTCCTGTTTGTTCAACTTGCTACAGAAATGATTTCTTTCTCTTTTTGTTTAAAATGGGGATATATCGTATGATATACCGTTGGATCCCAAATTTCGTCCAGATTATCATGGCATCGTTTTCATGCGTCATTTCACGTCTAGTTTTCAAGTTACACATCCATAATTAAAAGTGACGCAAAAGTTCCGAAACTTCAAAAATTCATATAACATCAAATACTTGCCTGTTTTCGACGTTCTTGGTGTCGTTGGAATCGTCTCGAAGTGTACTACGCCGTGGAGGGTTTGGTTCGCTGTTTTGGCAGAACATAAAATCAGAATTCACGTTTCTTGTTCAGGATAGATTTGCAAAAGTACTCCTACGACGTCTAATCACCCAGTTTTATTAAGTTTTCTACTTTATGGTGTGGGTTAAGAGTTATGGGGGTAGATCTACCAACCTGAAGTGTAGAGAGGGATCGGATGACGACCACGAACAACGACGACGCGTCTATACGGCGCTGAAACTTCGACGTTCATGCTCCGAACTTGATGCGGAAGCAAGTAGACGACGGACAGCGGTTGTCAGCGAGCTCCAGGGGCTGTGGACGTCAGATCTGAGGCGTGGGGCTGCGGCGCCTGGGATATGAAGTGGAGGAGCTCGGTTGGGGCGGTGGAGATGAAGAAGAGGCCGTGGGTGCTGTTGTGTGTGGTTTAGCGTGGAGAGGGGCTGGCGGTGAGGGGGAAAAGAACTCAGCCTCTGGTGTGTTGGGTGTTTGCCGTGGAAGAAGAAGGAGGAGAGGGAGAAACGGCTGTGGGGTGTTGTGGAGATCACGGCCTGGAGTTGGGAGTTTGATGGCGTGGGGCTCGGCTTGGAGTGTGGCCGTCCTGTTGCGGGTTGATAGAAGAAGAAGAAGAAGAAGGGGATAAGAGGCGCATGCTGCCTTTGCGTGGAGAGGAGAAGTTGAAGAGGCCGTAGCCCGGGGTGGTCGGCGGCTGGAGCTTGTTAGGGTTTGAAAAAATAAAGTAGGCTGCGGTTTGCTTCAAGTAGGGTTTTATAAGAAAATAGTATAGGGTTAGGTGTTGGGGGCTGCGGTTGAGGGAGCTTTCCCTAGGGTTTGAAAGATGCAGGCCTAGGTTTAGATAAATAAGATGTGTTGTGAAGGCTGCTGTAGGTATAGGGTTTGTACACTTAGGTTTTTTTTGAAATAATGTATAGGGATGTGCGTGACCTAGGCTGCTAGGTGTTTTCTTTTTTTTAAAAGTGTGTGATGTGCGTGACTGGTGTGCGTGAGTTGGGTTTCACAAATTTAGACCTAGGTCTAAATCAATATAAGGAGTTTGGGGGAAATATTAGGAAAGTTTTATTTTGAAAGATGATAATAAGGTTTCAAATGGCAGAATCAAGGATATCTTAGCTAATCAAATAGGTTTAATGGGTTTATAAAAGGTAGGTTGAAAATCGAATTTTAAAAGATATGAAATTAATATAATAAAAGATACTTAACAAAATAATAATAATAATAATAATAACCATAATAATAAATATAATTAAGTGCCAAAAGATAATAATAGTGATAACATTAATAATAAATTACCCAAGTGTCACAAAAATAGTAATAATAATAATAAATAATAAGAAATAAAATTAACTAAGGCTAAATATAAAGATATGAAAAATTACGGATACAGACAAAAATACACTAGAGGAAAACAGATAATATCATCAAAAGACTGGTCGTTACATCCTACCCACCTTAAAGAAAATTCCGCCCTCGAAATTCCAAACAATCACTGATCCGGGAACAGAAGTGGGTAACGCTCTCTCATCTCATCTTCCCTCTCCCAGGTGGACTCTCCTGGCGAGCCGTGTCGTCACAACACTCTAACAAGATCGACAGTCTTGTTCCGGAGTGTCTTCTGACGTCTGTCGAGAATCTGCACTGGCTGTTGGTCATATGTCAGATCTGGACGGACGGTGATCTCAGAGTAGTCAACAGAGTGAGATGGATCGCTGATGTACTGACGAAGCTGAGACACATGGAAAACATCGTGAACTCCTTCCAAAGATGGTGGCAAGGCTAAGTGGTAGGCTACCTCGCCAACTCTCTCCAGAACATCGAAGGGTCCGATGTATCTCGGGCTGAGCTTACCACGTTTCCCAAAGCAAATCACTCCGCGATTCGGAGAAATTTTCAGAAACACATGGTCTCCCAGCTGAAACTCAAGAGATAACCGTTTAGCATCAGCCCAATGCTTATAACGGTCCTGGGCAATCCGAAGCTTGTCCCTGATATCTCGAACAACGTCCACTGCTTCGACTATCAACTCTGGTCCCAATAACTCTCTATCTCCAACGTCGTCCCAGCTCAGGGGCGAACGACACTTCCTCCCGTAGAGAGCAGCGAATGGCGCCATGCCAATGCTCGCCTGGTAACTGTTGTTGTATAAGAACTCCACCAGGTGTAGATGATCCTCCCACGAACCCTTAAAATCTAGCATGCAAACTCTCAGCATATCCTCCAAGATCTGAATGGTCAGCTCTGACTGGCCGTCCGTCTGCGGGTGATACGCAGTGCTGAACTTCAGACTGGTACCAAGATTGGTCTGCAGACTCTTCCAGAACTGAGATGTGAATCTCGTATCACGATCGGACACGATGCTCATAGGAACTCCATGCAGACGCACGATTTCCTACACAACATATTTCACATCACAACTCGTACTAGAAAGAAATACGAAAGGATGAGTTGGATCATTACCTCCATATATTTCCTAGCCAGTATCTCCATGGATTGTCCTACTCGGAACGGTATGAAGTGCACAGACTTGGTCAGTCGATCGACAATGACCCAGATCGCGTCGTTCTGTTTGGTGCTTCGAGGTAGGCCAGTCACGAAGTCAATCGTGATGTGCTGCCATTTCCACTTCGGAATAGGCAGGGGCTGTATTAGTCCGGCGGCACGATGATGTTTAGCCTTCACCTGCTGACACACCAGGCATTTGGCAACACTCCGTGCCACACTTCTCTTCATCCCGTGCCACCAGAAATTCTGACGAAGATCCTTGTACATCTTCGTACCGCCAGGATGAATGGAATAAGGCGAAATGTGAGCCTCATTCATCAACTCTTCTCTGATATCTCCTGCAGGCACGCAGATCCTACTGCCATACCTCAAAGATCCATCATCGTGAATCAGAAAATCTGTCCAGAGTCCGGCTTCGACTTGCTCTCTGATCTTCATCAACTTGGCATCACCAGCTTGAGCAGTCTTGATCCGATCAACAATCGTCGACTGGATCTGCATGTTCATCAACGTCGAAGTGACTCCCAGAAGAACAGCTTCAACATCCATCTCTCACAGATCCTACTGCAATCTCCACTGAGCTGTGAGAATCATCACCTCTGGCAGTCGGCTCAAAGCGTCCGGTACAACATTCACCTTCCATAGGTGGTACTAAAGGTCGATGTCGTAATCCGCCATCAACTCCAACCATCTGCGCTGCCTCATATTCAGTTCCTTCTGAGTAAATATGTATTTCAAACTTTTGTGATCAGTGAATATCTTCACTTTCTCACTCAGTAAGAAATGACGCCAGATCTTCAGCGCGAATATGACAGCGGCGAGTTCCAAATCATGGGTCGGATAGTTCTTCTCATGGACTTTCAGCTGTCGCGAAGCATAAGCGACCACATGGTTGTGCTGGTGCAGAACACAACCAAGTCCCTTCCCCGATGCATCGCAGAAAATCTCAAAGCCTCCGCTTCTGTCCGGAATAGCCAAGACTGGTGCAGTCGTCAGTCTCTCCTTTAAAGTGGAAAAAGCTTGCTCGCAAGATTCTGACCAACTGAACTCGACATCCTTCCGCGTCAATCTCGTCATCTGCTCAGCTATCCTCGAGAAATCTTTAATAAATCTGCAGTAGTAGCCAGCCAATCTGAGGAAACTCCCGATGTCCGAAGCCGATCGCGATGTAGGCCATTCACTGACTGCTCTGACCTTCTCCGGATCCACTGAGATGCCGGCTCCTGATACTACATGTCCAAGGAATGCAACTCTGTCTAGCAAGAATTCGCATTTGCTATACTTGGCATATAGTCGATGATGGCGGAGCGTCTCCAATACCAATCTAAAGTGCTTTGCATGCTCTTCCTCGCTCCTCGAGTACACCAAGATTTCATCTATAAAGATCACCACGAACTTGTCGAGAAAGTCGTAAAAGATGAGGTTCATGAGATTCATGAACATAGCAGGAGCATTGGTCACACCGAACGGCATGACAACAAACTCATAATGCCCGTACGTGGTCCGAAAAGCTGTCTTGGGCACGTCATCCTTCTTGACTCTAACCTGATGGTATCCGCTCTGAAGATCCAACTTCAAAAACACCTTCGATCCACCAAGCTGATCGAAGATATCATCAATACGGGGCAGCGGGTACTTGTTCTTCACAGTGATCAGATTCAGCTCCCGATAGTCGATACACATCCTCCTCGATCCGTCTTTCTTCTTCACTAGCAAGACGGGTGCACCCCAGGGAGACACGCTGGGATGGATAAAACCTTTCTATAGCAGCTCATCCAACTGCTTCCTCAGCTCCTCTAGCTCAGCAGGAGCCATACGGTATGGCACCTTAGAAATCGGTTGAGCTCCTGGCATCAGATCAATGCCGAACTCCAGCGCTCGATCAGGCAAAAAACCGGAAATGTCCTCAGGGAAGACATCCTCGAAGTCTCGCACTACAGCTGGCTTCTCCGGCTCTGCTATCATGGATGCAACTGTCAATCTGTATGGCTGGGACTGGAACTTGACAGGTCCAAGCAAACGTCCTCTGCTGACGAACTCAAACACTGGGTGGTCAGGAATTTCAAACACCACTTTCTTCCGGTGACAGTCGATCGTGGCATAAAAAGCTCATAACCAGTCAATGCCGAGAATTGCATCAAAATTGGGTAGGTCGTGGACGATGAAATCAGCATACAATTCGTGTCCACTAACCACCAATGGGCAAGGTCGACAACCAAGGGCAACCTTCACTACGCCATTCCCAGTCGTGATGTTCCAACACTTAGGAAGTGTGTAGGTGGGTATCGAGTGTTCGACTACGAACTTCCGTGACAGGATGCACATGGAAGCTCCAGAGTCGAACAGAGTCAAGGCTGGGTGAGAAGAAACTAGGATAACACCTAAGGGAATCATGCAACTATATCAAACAAAGAAACTAACTACGCAAACAAATATATACATAAAAGGAAAGACTAGTTTAGGAGTTACCTGCAATCACGTTGTCAACGGCCTCAGCCTCAACGGCTGTCATGGTATAGGCTCAACGCACCGGGGGGTTGGCCTACTGAAAGGCCTGCTTCTGTACCAGAGGTGGTCCTCGCTGACCATGTGCAGGCACTGATCTCTGAGCGGGTCCAAGTGCAGGCGCCGTCCGCTGAACAGGTCCAGATGCTCTATGAGGCATAGGTCGAGTGCCTTTGGGGCAGTCCCTCGCAACATGGGTAGAAGATCCACAAACCAAACACTGATTCAGCATCCTTCTGCAGTCCTTCTTCACATGGCCAAGCTTGCCGCAGAAGTGGCAAGTCAGCTTAGCTCGGTTGAAAACAGATGCAGCTGGCCTCTTGAACTGGGTGGTCTGAACTGGACGTACACCGGGCCTAGGTGCACTCCTCAGCATCTCCATCGGGCGCTTGCCCGCCTGACGTGCCTTCTTCAGATTGGCGACGTGCTCCTGATTCTTTGCAGGTACCAGAACATCCTCATGAATGGAAAAAGTATTCCCGGACAGCACACTCTGGATGTCTAGGTCCAAGCCCTGCAGGAAACGGTGTGCACAGTCCTCAGGTTCCTTCACCATAGCAGGGGTGTATCGACTCAGCATAGTGAACTCCGCCTCGTACTCGTCAACAGTCATAGTACCCTGCTCCAGGTTGATGAAGCGACTCTCCATCATTCGCTTCGTCGACTTGGGAATATACTGGGCGTCAAATCTCTTGCAGAAGGTATCCCATGAAATTGGCTTAGTCAGCCTGGCCTCTTCCGTAGTCCACCAGCTGCGGGCATTATCTGTCAATTGCTTCCTAGCAAGCTCTACCCATTCATCTTTATGGATTCGGGCAAGGCCCAAATCATCCTCAGTGCTCTGACGCCACTCTTCGGCCGCTAGCGGGCCCTCTCGTCCGGAGAAACTCTTCGGATGCATCTCTTTGAACTGCTTGGCTCCCGGAGCTGGTGCAACTGGTGCGGCTGGCGCAGCTGGCGCAGCCTGGCGTCCCTGCTGGACTAGATGATGCTGAACCTCTAGCATATCTCTCATAACTCCAAGCATCTGGCGGATGTCGTCGTCTCCGCCTCCAGCAGCTCCGGCTCCGGATCCGGCTCCGTGTCGGGTAATGCGTCTTCCGGCCATCCTGCAAAAGAGAAAGAATGCCCGAGTTAATCTCGTGTATATGATTACTCCAGATGTTCGGCTTAATAGAGTGTTCTCATTGTTCTGACTTTCGCAGTTGCAACGACCTGCATGGGCCACCAAAAAAACCTGTAACGCCCCGCTTCCCAAAAGACACCGGAAGCGAGAGCGTTATGCGGTCCGCTTGAACTGGAGCGGTGAAGCTCGAGTTCAATAAGCATCTGTGATAAAAACACAGATGAGGTCCTTGCAACAGCATTTCAGAACAATCAGAAACACATCCAGAAATAAACCACATCCAGAAATAAGAGTTCGTACACGAAATTAAACAAGCCACAGCTGGGCTAAAAGTAGCAACAAGAAAGTAGAACGTACACGAAAGTAACTACAACAACTGAAAAAGGGAAACTAGGGAAAGCAGTAAGGTGTCGGGGGTCCACTAGTCCTCTCTGGAAGAGGCACTGCGTCAGGTGCGAACTCCTGACTCTCCCACTCTGGCGTCTCGTAATGGTCCTCCTGGTACTCAAGCTCTGAACCTGACATACATCCACAAACATGAATGTATGTCAGCTAGGGGTCTGCAAGAAAAGTTAGCATCCACTACTAGAAAACGGACCTAAAAGGACGGATTAAAATTCCGTCCTATAGTCGTCCTTTAATTTTTAATAAATTAGGACGGAAATAGGATGGAAATAAGACGACATTTTAAAAAAGGACGGATATAGGATGACATGCTCATTATTTTCCTTTTTCTTTTTAAAAATGAAAAATTAAAATTTTGGGATACATTAAAGGACGGATATTGGACGGCGAAAGAACGGACTAATTTTTTTTAAATAATTATTTATTTAAAAAAATTTTAAAAAAATAATTCTAGCATAAAGGACGGTCATAGGACGGATCTTTATTAATTATTATTTCTTATTTATATAAAATAAAAAATAATTTTTATTATACGCATAAAAGGACGGAAAGAGGACGAAGAAAGAACGGATTTCTTAGTCAAAAAAGATTAAGTTGTCCGTCCTAAATCCGTCTCTTATTTAAGTTAATTTATTTCGGTTTTGTCCTAATTTTTTTGATTAAGAAATTCATTTCCCCGTAATTTTCCCGCACATGCAGAACCCCAAATTCTTTCCCCCTATCGATCCCGCGTTTTGTCGCGGCTCGAAAATTCCCCGCCAATTGTTTTCCCGCTGTCCCCCCAAAAATTTCGCCTCGTCGCTGAAGAAAACTCGTCTCCAGCCAAAAAATTTCCCTGTCCCCCTAAAAAGAAATCGTCGAAAATTTAGGTCGGCGATCCGTCCGTGTGCGTCTCCAGCCACCTCCGTCACGTTGAACAGAGCATCGCCGTAGTCGGATAAGTTGGTCAGGTGATCCCCGAATCAAGGGGTTCTAGGGTTTTTGTAGCTGGCCGTAGATTAAACTTCGAGATACCCGAATCAAGGGTTTCTAGGGTTTTTGCTCACAAACGAAAAATTCGATCTTTGTATTGCATCCTTAATTGGTTTCTTATGCATGCGGTTGTAGGAATTCGAACCTGAACTGAAGTTGCCAACTCATTTGCGGGAAGCTTTCATCTGATCGTGGTGCGTGCATCGACATTTTTGGTACCGAGCTTATTCCCTGAAAGTACCTTGATGGGTTTTCTTTCTTTCTATTTCAATTTCTTTTAATTAAAGATCGATTAAAATTCTCTTGTATCATACTCTCAGCTTTATGAAAAACATCTTCGCTTTTTAATTTTTAGTAAATGTCTGATAGAATTCTGTATCATATGAAGCCCTCGTCATTGTTTGCAGATGGGTTTAAAGTTTTCTTTATCGCATGATATTACACATCATAGTTGTTATAATCATCAAATCGAACATTAAATTGCTTTTATCGCAATTTTTTTTTCTCTCCCTGCTGATTATTTTTGGAAGGCTAAATATATGAAAGCTACAGTATATTTTGACCTGTTTTTAGTGAACAGCTTATACTATGAAAATTGAGGCTAATTATAGTTTTCATGTTTCATAAAGCTTCCATAACAGCGATAACGGAAAGTATAAAATAACAAACTTAATCTTTTATTCTTTGCAAAATTTTAATTTAAAGTTCAACATTCACTGATTATCATATTTTTTTTGTTAACACCATGTTGTAATTTTGTTTTTTTATTGGTATTTTGTTAACAACCTTCACTGTTATATTTCTTTGATTATAACACCATATCCTGACTATAACACCATATCCTGACTATAATATATATATTTTTGGTTAATCGTATGCCAACACTGAGCTAGAAGATACAACTTGGGGAAGTTATACACACAGAAGATACAACTTAAGGAAGTTATACCCATCAAGTTTGTCATCTAATATCATTCACAGCAGACCAACAAGCAGAATTTGCACATTTTCCTATCGTTCAAGATTTTGATACATTCTCTCAAAAATACTTGTCTGCAAGTTCATATTTTGTTGCATTTCAAAGTTCGAGGACGTGTATTCTCTAACTGTAAGACAATGTAATTCTTTGGTGAGTTATTTGGCACTGTGAAATATAGATATCTTGATGTATGTCGATGCTATTTAATCATACATATACCATACATGAATAAAAAATTCATCTATTTATGATATGGCACCTAACTCATTTCTCAATTCGTTGTGCAGCCTCAGTGTAATTGGGGTGATGATGGACTGATTAAATTGTTTGTGAAGATCTGAAGATTTAGGTATGCCAGGACACGAGCCGGCCTAGTCGACTCACACGACATCACGATATCATGATACCGCCTTCGAGGCGCACGATTTCACGATGTCCATATGGTTAAGTATGCCAGGACTCACTGAACTTTACTATTAACAATATCATAGTTTTATGGTGACAGTTATACAAAGCGGAAACGGGCCGAACGACCGTTACCGTAATTTTAAATAATGACGAGTATGTCATGTTTGTTCAACTTTCTACAGTAATGATTTCTTTCTCTTATTGTTTAAAATGGGGATATATCGTATGATATACCGTTGGATCCCAAATTTCGTCCAGATTATCATGGCATCGTTTTCATGCGTCATTTCACGTCTAGTTTTCAAGTTACACATCCATAATTAAAAGTGACGCAAAAGTTCCGAAACTTCAAAAATTCATATAAAATCAAATACTCGCCTGTTTTCGACGTTCTTGGTGTCGTTGGAATCGTCTCGAAGTGTACTACGCCGTGGAGGGTTTGGTTCACTGTTTTGGCAGAACATAAAATCAGAATTCATGTTTCTTTTTCAGGACAGATTTGCAAAAGTACTCCTACGACGTCTAATCACCCAGTTTTATTAAGTTTTCTACTTTACGGTGTGGGTTAAGAGTTATAGGGGTAGATCTACCAACCTGAAGTGTAGCGAGGGATCGGATGACGACCACGAGCAACGACAACGCGTCTATACGGCGCTGAAACTTCGACGTTCACGCTCCGAACTTGATGCGTCAGCGAGTAGACGACGGACAGCGGTTGTCAGCGAGCTCCGGGGGCTGTGGACGTCAGATCTGAGGCGTGGGGCTGCGACGCCTGGGAGATGAAGTGGAGGAGCTTGGTTGGGGCGGTGGAGATGAAGAAGAGGCCTTGGGTGCTGTTGTGGGTGGTTTAGCGTGGAGAGGGGCTGGCGGTGAGGGGGAAAAGAACCCAGCCTATGGTGTGTTGGGTGTTTGTCATGGAAGAAGAAGGAGGAGAGGGAGAAACGGATGTGGGGTGTTGTGGAGATCACGGCCTGGAGTTGGGAGTTTGATGGCGTGGGGCTCGGCTTGGAGTGTGGCCGGCCTGTTGCGGTTTGATAGAAGAAGAAGAAGAAGAAGGGGAGAAGAGGCGCAGGCTGCCTTTGCGTGGAGAGGAGAAGTTGAAGAGGCCGTAGCCCGGGGTGGTCGGCGGCTGGAGCTTGTTAGGGTTTGAAAAAAATAAAGTAGGCTGCGGTTTGCTTCAAGTAGGGTTTTATAAGAAAATAGTCTACGGTTAGGTGTTGGGGGCTGCGGTTGAGGGAGCTTTCCCTAGGGTTTGAAAGATGCAGGCCTAGGTTTAGATAAATAAGATGTGTTGTGAAGGCTGCTGTAGGTATAGGGTTTGTACACTTAGGTTTTTTTTTGAAATAATGTATAGGGCTGTGCGTGACCTAGGCTGCTAGGTGTTTTCTTTTTTTTTAAAAGTGTGTGATGTGCATGACTGGTGTGCGTGAGTTGGGTTTCACAAATTTAGACCTAGGTCTAAATCAATATGAGGAGATTGGGGGAAATATTAGGAAAGTTTTATTTTGAAAGATGATAATAAGGTTTCAAATGGCAGAATCAAGGATATCTTAGCTAATCAAATAGGTTTAATGGGTTTATAAAAGGTAGGTTGAAAATCGAATTTTAAAAGATATGAAATTAATATAATAAAAGATACTTAACAAAATAATAATAATAATAATAACCATAATAATAAATATAATTAAGTGCCAAAAGATAATAATAGTGATAACATTAATAATAAATTACCCAAGTGTCACAAAAATAGTAATAATAATAATAAATAATAAGAAATAAAATTAACTAAGGCTAAATATAAAGATATGAAAAATTACGGATACGGACAAAAATACACTAGAGGAAAACAGATAATATCATCAAAAGACTGGTCGTTACAGTTTTCAAGCATGCGTGGTATTTTGTTATACTTCATGGAATTTAGCAAATTCAATCAAGGTAAGGCATCACCACACTACGACCATTTCAAGACTACTTGAACCCATCAACTTTGCCATGTCTTAGTTCTGTATAGAAATGGAGATAAGGATATGGGATTTTTGTAGTTTTATATTGTTTTTGGCTATATGAATATTTTATATGCACTTTTCTTTCTTTATATACACGAGATAACTCAATATATAAAAAAGCAGCCTATGCATCTCAGACCAGACGGTCTTAGGGCATTGGGTTATGAAGAACCCCTATGGCATTTTTTCATGATATTTGTTTGATTTTTCCATTTTTGGGATTTTTGCAAACTCACGTAAATGCGATGGAATGCAAAACATGACCAAAGATCATTTATTGGCTATTCACAATAGAAAGAGAAAAAGCATAGAATTTAGACATGGCTCGGTTTCAGAAATCCTAATCATCACTTCTTTGGTTGTTGTGGGGTTATCCTATCTCTTTTGAATCACTAAACATCTATGCAGCAATATAATTATGACCGGCCCCCGCCAGGCGCGCGTCTACGCGCCGAATGTTGTGCAATGATGCGAACGGGGGCGTGGGAATTTAAATATTTGTAACCGCAAGCGCACGGTGTTGTAGTGTGGCTTGGGGGTCGAACACAGGGAGGCGTGGTTGTGCTTGTGTCAAAGAGGATCAAAATCACCCCGTGGGCGAGCTAGCTCGGATCGAATGATGGGTTGTCACGGTAAAGGAATGCAAGGTATAGACAATATGAAGGGGAAAACCCGGGACTTTGGTTTCGACCACAACGAGCGACACTCGCCAATACGGCCTACGGGTAGGATGGCGATCGGAATTAGGGTCTAATGGTGAGACGTTGCCTCTAAAAGTGGTATCGACATCACATGGGCCCGATATTCCGGTCGGTGCCCAGGATGATACGCCGGACTTCCCGGGTTCAATCAGTGGGCACTCCCGTGTCCATTAACACTGATCGACTCCGGGAGCACTAAGCTCGCAACGATAACTCCCAACATCTCATCATGCCGCTCCCGCGCGCTAGGATTCGGCGTCTATGCTAAGGGCGTGAGCTATGACTAGGGAGTCAACCGCCAAGTTTATTCCCCCTTGGCCCAACGGTCAAAGGCGGTCTTTTTCCCGCCGATGACAATAAAACACCCCGCGTAACCGTTAGATTCCTAATCCCTATCGATTTCCTAACCCTATGGACGCGTCGGGAAGATCCCACGAAGGGGTTTCCGCCAAAATCCCAGATTTGGGAACTACTCACACATATTTAGTAAAAAGCGATCTAAACGAAAATGAACCGTAAAAATCATGATCAGACAATAGAAATGCAATGGTAGTAAAGCAATTAAGATAATACTAAAGTTTTACAAAGATCCGAAAACTTACAAAAACTAGAAAATTACAGCCGTCACAAAATGAAGAAAACAGCAAAAAATAACCAACTATCGAATCTGGGAAACCTAGGGTTCTATTTATAGAAAACGACATCACCCGATCGGTTGACTTGTCAACCGATCGGGTGAACCGCTTCACAAAATTACAGTGCAATGTGGGGTTTCACCCGGTCAGAATGAACCGGTCGGTTGGATCTTGGAAGCGGTCGGTTGGATCTTGGTGCCGACCGGGTGAGGAGACCGGTTGGATCTTCGTGTATTGGTTGTTGAAATTCGGCTACAGGTGAACCGATCGGGTGAAGGTCACCCGATCGGTTGGCAATCAGCTTCGAATTTCCAGAGACTTTGAGCTTTTGACCCGGTCACTGAACCGACCGGGTGACTTCTCGTGAGCTCCAAGTTGCGCCCGGGTGGTGCACGCGTGCATCACCCGATCAGTTGGAGATGACCAACCGACCGGGTGAGGGGCTGAAAGATGCAATCTTCGTTGTTTGACCCCCTGGATCAAGCGTGACTCCTCCCGTTGCTCCGGGGACACATGATATCATCGTTTTATGCCCCAAATGCCAGTAAACTCCTGCAAAACACGGAAAACACGGAAAAGTGAAAGAAAACAAGAAAACACAAGAAAACGAATATAAGACGGCGGTAAAATAAGGAAAAACACGGAAGAAAATGTGCGTAAATATATGAAATATAAACGCACGTCAAAATCCCCCAAGCTGAACTCTTCCTCGTCCTCGAGGAAGACGAGTGAGAGTAGGAGCTCGGAGGGGAAAAATAGAGAGAAAGAGAGAAAAAGAAAACTCTATATCCTAGATCGCCCGTCAGGCCAACAAAATCGAAAACGACACACCAAGCAAGCAAACGCCAAATCACATCACAAAACCAAGGAGTACGAGTCCAGACAAGTGCCGTGGGCCCATGCAGTGAAGCGCAAGTGAGTGTGGTCATGCACTAGCAGTCCGTGTCACTATCTACGATGTGCGATAAAGCTCGATATACGTAATCCTAGGAAATGACCCAAATATCAATTCGAATTGAATAAGGCGGTGAATATATGTAGTTCAAGCATGCATGAGAATAGAGAGAGAATCGAAACATATCAAGCGTCGGGGACTCCACAACTAGGGTTAAGGAAATCACCACACTAAAGCCTAGATAATAGCTAAAAAAGTTCCTAAGCCAAGTGTTTTCGAAACCGATGGGGGTTGAGATGATGTGGAGAAGAACACTCGGTGTAAATTCTCGCCTTCCCTTTATTCTCGGTAAGTAGTAAAATATTCACACGGGAATTTTTTGGGTTTTGGGTATTTGTATTTCTTTTTGGCTTTTTGGCTATACAAAAATTTTCTTTTCTTTTCTTTTTGGATTTTTCTTTTCTTTTCTCCTTTTTTTTGGATTTTTGGGGTTTTTGGGCTATACACATGCGTACTCTCCCAAGTGGGAGAACGATACACGACGAGGGGATTTGCACCAAGTAAAACAAAAAAGAAGTCGAAATCTAAACACTTGGGCAAAGGAAACTATTCTCGCTATTTTGAGCATGGGCTAAATGGGTTATCCTAGTCCTTAATTGTGGAATCCCGACACATGCGAAATGAAGCATACGATATGTATATAATCATGCATACAGAAACAGGCAAGAGCGGCAAATACCGCATTATTCATATCGACTCGTGATAATCTAGGGGTCATTCCGGGACAGGTATATAAAGTAAAATCACAAAGCAGAAGCCCACCAAACAGCTAGGCACGACACATTACTCACAAAAAAGCTAAGTGGACCCACGATGCGTGAAATGCAAGAGAACTCGATATCCTAGGGTTAGTGAGTGTGATTATCGATGCTATGCTAGGTGTGTGTGATTTTATGGCAATTCATCATAGGGTTCATCTCTAGGAGAAAGAGATAAAAAGAAGAAAAGAAAAATTAAAAACACGATGAAAACGACACAAAAACGAAAAAGAAAGACTCAAATGACGCACAAAGTGCGACTCCCCCAAGCTGAAGCTTGCATTGCCCTCAATGCAATAAGAGTGAGTACGGGAGGGCGATGAAGATGTGGGGGGAATACGCACCGACACAAAAAGAAATGAAAAACATGGAAAACACAGATACGAAACTGAAAATAAAGAAAAATCAAAATCAAACCACACTACACAAAAATAGAAAAAGAGAGAAAGAAAAATGATACGACACGACAAATGTAAAACAAGCACACACACACACAAAAACAAAACACGACAACAAACCCAAAATAGACTTCCCCCAAGCTAGACGTGACAGTGCTAGCAATGAAATATGAACGTGGAGTGCAGAAATATGCAAGGGGGATGTCAAAAAAATAAAGTGAAAGAAAATAAAAATAAAAAAATAAAAAAGGAAGCGGTTCGACACGTGAATGAGTCCTCCCCCTAGCAGTGGTAAAGCAGGGCCCCGCAAAGACAGATATGCATTAGAAATAGGGGGAAAAAGCGGGATGGGAAAATATCAAGCAGAGGCACCACCCTCTGGGAGTGGTGATGGGGGCCTGTGCTGGGGACCAGTAGTGGTGGAGGGTGGGATGTGAAGCTCGGAGACACCGGGTGGGTCTGGGGTTGGAAGAGCTGGCGTCGGTGGGCTTAGCACGGCGGGGAGGCATTGTGCAGGATTCGTGTGTGTGTGTGTGTGTGTGTGTGTGTGTGTGTGTGTGTGTGTGTGTGTGTGTGTGTCTGTGTGTGTGTGTGTGTGTGTGTGTGTGTGTGTGTATATGCAAAATACAATGAATAAACACAAACACGACCAACGAGAAAAATGGAATATTTGGGGCACAATAAAAATTGAGCTAAGGAGCGAGTTTACCCAAATGAGATGAAGATCGTTGCTCATAGACGCCCCAATGCTACTCGATAGGAGCACGCGTGAAGCCACGGCAATCTCTTCAGCAAGTTTCGAATTGGGGGAGAATGGGTAAAAGTTAGGGTTTTGTGTGCGGGTGGAATCGAGGAAGATGGAGAGAAATCGATGGAGAGATGGATAGGGAGAGGGGGGGATCGATTGGGGTTGATTTAGGGGAAGAACGAGGTCAGGCGCAAGAGGAGAAGGCGAAACGTCAATAGGAATTTCAAAAATGGGCGAGGGCGGATCGAACGGGCGGGGCCTGCCATTTATAGGGATTTAAGTCGACCCGGTCGAGTGAGTTGTCACCCGATCAGTTGACTTTGTGGTCGAAAAGTTTGTCTGAAGAGTTGCTACAGGTGAACCGATCGGGTGAGTTATCACCCGATCGGTTGACCGCTCCACACATTTTCCCGAAAGTTTAGGGTTTCTCACCCGGTCCCTCAACCGGTCTCGCATATTGTCACCTGGTCGGTTGACAAATTCTGAAATTTTCTCGAGAGTTTCCCCAGGTCACCTAGTCTGCTCACCCGGTCTCATCTTTCTCCACCTGGTCGGTTCATTTGGTGACAGACACGGCCGTTAGCTGATACATCCCAACCGATCGGGTGAGTTATCACCCGATCGGTTGGGGCCTTGTTTTCTGCAAAAACCCAAAAATCGCCTAAGTTTCACGACGGAAGTTCTTGCGGCTGGATTTATTTATAAAAAAAGAAAAAATAAAGTTAGAAATAATTCCAAAAATTGGAGATAGAGATTTAGAGCATGGGTTGCCTCCCATGAAGCGCTTTTGTTTAACGTCGTTCTTTCGACGCCTTAAGCGGTGGTCAATTAGGATCCGGAGGGTACGAGGAAGAGTTATCGGTCGCTGAGAATCCGACCGGAGAGAATTCTGGTTCTCCCACTGCATAGTAATTCAGACGCTGTCCGTTGACTTTAAACGGCTCATCCCTTCCCATTATCTCAATAGACCCATGCGGGAAAACCTTGGTGACACGGAATGGTCCCGACCACCTTGACTTGAGCTTTCCAGCAAAGAGCTTCAGCTTTGAGTTGAATAGGAGAACTAAGTCCCCTTCTTTGAATTCCCTCTTCAAGATTCGCTTATCGTGCCACCGCTTCAACTTCTCCTTGTAAATCTTGGCATTTTCATAGGCATTGAGCCTGATCTCGTCGAGCTCGTTGAGTTGTAACTGCCGGTGCCCACCTACCTCCTTGGCGTCGAAGTTTAGATTCTTAATTGCCCAAAATGCCTTGTGCTCCAATTCCACAGGTAGATGGCAAGCCTTCCCATAGACAAGCCGGTAGGGGGTTGTGCCGATCGAAGTTTTAAATGCCGTCCTGTAGGCCCAAAGCACGTCAGGAAGTTTTGATGACCAATCCTTCCTAGAGTTGGCCACCGTCTTTTCTAGTATTCTTTTAATCTCCCAGTTAGAGACTTCCGCCTGACTGCTGGTCTACGGGTGGTAGGCACGCCCCACCCGGTGTTGTACCCCGTACTTTTTCAAGAGAGCCTCGAATTTCTTCTCTATAAAGTGGCTCCCTCCGTCACTGATCAGGACACGAGGTACACCGAACCGCGGGAAGATGTTGTTTTAAAGAACTTGGCCACCACTCTGGAATCATTGGTTGGACTGGCTATCTCTTCAACCCATTTCGATACGTAGTCCACAGCCACCAAGATATACTGGTTCCCTGAAGAGAAAGGGAAAGGTCACATGAAGTCCACTCCCCAAACATCGAAGATTTCTACCTCCAGGATGTAGTGTTGAGGTATATCATTCCTTTTTGAGATATTCCCCGCCCTTTGGCATTTATCGCAGGCTTGAACATAAGCATGTGTGTCCTTGAAGAGGGTTGGCCAGTAGAATCCGCTCTGGAGAATTTTTGCTGTGGTTTTGTAGGTGCTCGCATGCCCTCCACATTGCTGACCGTGGCAGTGGGAAATAATGTAGGTCGCCTCAGTTTCAGGGATGCATCTTCGTATCACCCCATCATTGCAGGTTTTGTACAGATGGGGGTCATCCCAATAAAATTTGCGGACCTCATGAAAAAATTTCTTCTTCTGCTGGTAGCTCACATTGTGAGGGACGATGGCACAAGATAGATAATTCGTGATGTCGACGTACTAGGGGGTCCAGGAGGAAGAGACAGAGAAAAGATGCTCGTCAGGGAGCGAATCATCGATCGGCGTAGCATTCAAATCGAGGGTAGGCATCCTGGACAGGTGATCGGCAACAACATTCTCCGCCCCCTTCTTGTCTCTGATTTCCAGGTCGAATTCCTGGAGGAGGAGAATCCATCTAATGAGCCGCGGCTTAGCTTCCTTCTTGCTCAATAGGTATTTAAGAGCCGCGTGATCTGTGTGCACGATCACCTTGGCACCAACGAGATATTGCCAGAACTTGTCCATGGCGTAGATGACTGCTAGCAATTCTTTTTCCGTGGTAGTATAATTTCTTTGGGCGGCGTCAAGGGTCTTGCTCGTATAATATATGACATGCAGATTTTTACCCTTCCTCTGCCCCAAGGCGGCACCAACCGCATAATCACTAGCGTCGCACATCAGCTCAAAGGGTAGATTCCAGTCCGGTGGCTGTATTATGGGCGCAGAAATCAAAGCTTGCTTCAGGGTGCGAAAGGCCTCCATACACTCCTCGCTGAAGACGAAAGGCACGTCCTTCACGAGGAGTTGGGTCAGCGGCCTGGAAATCTTCAAGAAGTCTTTTATGAAGCGGTGATAAAATCCCGCATGTCCTAAAAACCACAGACTCCTCGAAGATTGAGCGGTGGCAGAAGCTTTTCAATCACCTCAACCTTAGCCTTATCAACCTCGATTCCCCTCGAAGAGATGACGTGCCCCAGCACAACCCCTTCTTGGACCATGAAGTGGCACTTCTCCCAGTTTAGGACTAACCCCTTTTCTTGACATCTCTCCAGGACTTTAGTTAGATTACTGAGGCTCGAGTCAAACTTGGTTCCATAGACGGAAAAGTCTTCCATGAAAACCTCCATGATGTCCTGGGAGTAGTCGGAGAAGATAGCGGACATGAGTCTTTGGAATGTAGCAGGGGCGTTACAAAGTCCGAACGGCATTCTTCTATATGCATATGTCCCGAATGGGCAAGTGAAAGTCGTCTTCTCCTGGTCATCGTTATGAATAGGGATCTGAAGAAATCCGGAGTACCCGTCCATGAAACAGAAATAGTTGTGCTTCGCCAGCCTCTCGAGCATCTGATCGATTAAAGGGAGAGGGTAATGATCCTTCCTCGTGGCCTTGTTCAGCTTTCTATAGTCAATGCACATCATGTACCCTGTGACGGTCCTCATAGGTATCAGCTCATTCTTCTTGTTGTGAATCACCGTCATTCCTCCTTTCTTTGGTACGACATGCACCGGGCTAACCCAGCGACTATCGGAGATAGGGTATATGATACCTGCATGTAGAAGCCTTACAATCTCCTTTTTCACAACTTCCATCATTATGGGATTTAGCCTCCGTTGCGGCTCAATAGAGGAGGCCTGCTCATCTTCAAGCAGAATTCTGTATGAGCAGAGGCCTAAGCTAACCCCTTTTAAGTCTTCAATTGCATATCCAAAAACTCCTTTAAACCTTTTTAAAACACCAAGAAGTTTGGTCATTTGGTCTTCAGGCAGTGAAGAGTTCACTATGACCGGCAGGGTCAAGGCCGCCCCCAAATATTCATACTTTAGCCCCGGGGGTAACTCTTTCATCTCGACTTCGTGAGGCCCCGACGCATACTTCTCAAGCTGAGCATCCTCAAGGGAAAGGAGTTCTTCGTGGATTTCTTGAAAGCCAGCATCCGGAACCTCACTCCCGGCCGCGGTTCTGAATGGCAAAGTCTCGCAAGGTATTGTGGGAATAACCGAGGAAGGCATTGGGTCTCTTTCAAGCTCATAATAATTATCCGGGAATAAGCCTTCTAAGTGAAAACAGGTTTCAACAGTCGGTGGTTCCCCACAACTGTTTCTAGCTTCCTCATTGTCCAAAGATCCGGGATGGTCGATAGAAGTCTGTAAGGAATAGATCGGTTCCTGCCCAACGTAACCCACAGACTCAACCTGATGGTTCTCCTGACAAAACTCCGCGAACAATTTTTCCTCACTGAACTCGGAACTAGGACTGTCGATATATGCACCTTCATCATGAGGAAAGAGAGTTACCGTGTCAAGGTGCTGCTGCATATCATGATACCTCCTCTGATTTTCCACAATGGCAGCCAGAAGGGATAGTATATTCAAAGTATTTAGAGATTCTGCTAAGCTTCGTGCCAAACGACGGATATGGTGTGAGTGCATGCAACATCCTCGTCGTGAGGCAAAGAACCTATAAGAAAGGAGAGAGGGAGAACTGCACAAACAGCAAACACGTCAAAAGCACGGGTTGCATAAACGGGAACCGTATGTAGCGACGGAAGCACGGTGACTCAATCAATTAGTACTATACAATTACTATCTACAATATGTACAAGTGAAATTGAAAAGTGTTGAGTGCGAAAATTATCGCGAGGTAGGGATATGAGCTAGACACGAGGGTTCAAGAAATCCAAAAATAACAAGCACATTGCCTCCCCGGCAACGGCGCTATAAACTTGACTGGCCCCTGTCGGGCACGCGTCTGCGCGCCGGATGTTGTGCAATGATGCGAACGGGGGCGTGGGAATTTAAATATTTGTAACCGCAAGCGCATGGTGTTGTAGTGTGGCTTGGGGTCGAACACGGGGAGTCGTGGTTGTGCTTGTGTCAAAGAGGATCAAAATCACCCCGTGGGCGAGCTAGCCCGGATCGAATGATGGGTTGTCACGGTAAAGGAATGCAAGGTATAGACAATATGAAGGGAAAAACCCGGGACTTTGGTTTCGACCCCAACGAGCGACTCTCGCCGATACGGCCTACGGGTAGGATGGCGATCGGAATTAGGGTCTAATGGTGAGACGTTGCCTCTAAAAGTGGTACCGGCATCCCATGGGACCGATATTTCGGTCGGTGCCCAGGATGATACGCCGGACTTCCCGGGTTCGATCAGTGGGCACTCCCGTGTCCATTAACACTGATCGACTCCGGGAGCACTAAGCTCGCAACGATAACTCCCAACGTCTCATCCTGCCGCTCCCACGTGCTAGGATTCGTCGTCTACGCTAAGGGCGTGAGCTATGGCTAGGGAGTCAACCGCCAAGTTTATTCCCCCTTGGCCCAACGGTCAAAGGCGGTCTTTTTCCCACCGATGACAATAAAACACCCCGCGTAACCATTAGATTCCTAATCCCTATCGATTTCCTAACCCTATGGACGCGTCGGGAAGAGCCCACGAAGGGGTTTCCGCCAAAATCCCAGATTTGAGAACTACTCACACATATTTAGTAAAAAGCAATCCAAACGAAAATGAACCGTAAAAATCATGATCAGACAATAGAAATGCAATGGTAGTAAAGCAATCAGACAATAGAACTGCAATGGTAGTAAGGCGGTCTTTTTCCCACCGATGACAATAAAACACCCCGCGTAACCATTAGATTCCTAATCCCTATCGATTTCCTAACCCTATGGACGCGTCGGGAAGAGCCCACGAAGGGATTTCTGCCAAAATCCCAGATTTGAGAACTACTCACACATATTTAGTAAAAAGCAATCCAAACGAAAATGAACCGTAAAAATCATAATCAGACAATAGAAATGCAATGGTAGTAAAGCAATTAAGCTAATACTAAAGTTTTACAAAGATCCGAAAACTTACAAAAACTGGAAAATTACAGCCGTCACAAAATGAAGAAAACAGCAAAAAATAACCAACTCCCGAATCTGGGAAACCTAGGGTTCTATTTATAGAAAACGACATCACCTGATCCGTTGACAAGTCAACTGATCGGGTGAACCGCTTCACAAAATTACAACGCAATGCGGGGTTTCACCCTGTTAGGATGAACCGGTCGGTTGGATCTTGGTGCCGACCGGGTGAGGAGACCGGTTGGATCTTTGTGTCTTGGCTGTTGAAATTCGGCTACAGGTGAACCGATCGAGTGAAGGTCACCCGATCGGTTGGCAATCAGCTTCGAATTTCCAGAGACTTTGAGCGTTTGACCCGGTCACTGAACCGACTGGGTGACTTCTCGTGAGCTCCAAGCTGCGCTCGGGTGGTGCACGCGTGCATCACCCGATCGGTTGGAGATGACCAACCGACCGGGTGAGGGGCTGAAAGATGCAATCTTCGTCGTTTGACCCCCTGGATCAAGCGTGACTCCTCCCGTTGCTCCGGGGACACATGATATCATCGTTTATGCCCCAAATGCCAGTAAACTCCTGCAAAACACGGAAAACACGGAAAAGTGAAAGAAAACAAAAAAACACAAGAAAACACGAGAAAACGAATATAAGACAGCGATAAAATACGGAAAAACACAGAAGAAAACGTGCGTAAATATATGAAATATAAACGCACGTCAAATTATCAATCAAATCACGCATGAGTCAAATAATTTTCAGATTTGATTCATTCATTTTTAGCTAACTATTTCAAGAATGTGGTTGCGAAACTATGGATTCTACTATGAAAAAGCATATTAACAAAGATACATTAAGGAATTGAAATCTAATCTAACAGATATCAGAGTTCATAAAAAAATAAATCCATGATATTTCATAGAAAATGAAGCATATAAGACATAAATATAGAAGTGAACATGGTTCTTGTGGAAATTTCGAAGTGTGTTTCACGATGAAGCAAAGTGTGTGCACTATGCACTCCCCCAAGTTTAAACATCACATTGTCCTCAATGTGTGTATGATATAAATAGAGGACAACGACAATATAGGGGAGCCACTCAACAAAATAGTTTCTCTCCCCTAAGCTTAAACATCGCATAAAAATTGGGGGGGAGTGGCGAAATAAGCGCCAAATACAAGGGTGGGCATGATGATAAATAATGGATTGGGTGCAAAAGATAATTGAGCCATCATATAGGGTGAATTTATTAAACTAAGAAAGCGTATAAAATCCTATACAGTCCTCTCACTGTCGAGAGGATTCGTGTTTATTGAAAGTATAAAATACTACACTACTAGATTGGTACCACCTGTAGCAAAAGGCGGGTCCAATATCTTTACCGGTGCAGGCAGATGCTCTATTTGCACTTTTCGTGGCTCCGCCAGATGTGTAACTCCACGGGCTCCATCAAATTCTAGCAATGCGGCTCCCAGCATCTCTCCAAAGACTCCATCTGTGCCCTGGAAGAGATAAGCCGCATCAATCTGATGTGGGTAACTTTTTCCTAAAATAAAAGTTTTCCAGAGAAGATCGTTAAAAGAAATATGTAAAGTAAAAGTGGGTAGACGATAATTCCCTGAAAATACATCTCTGCTCTCATGTACCACGACAGGCAGCTCCTCGTGGTTAGCCTCAGGTTCTTCAGGTGGCTTTGAGATATAAGCATGTGTCTCATCAGGCAACTCCTCCTCATCCTCAGATCCTTCCATCACGAACATGTCCAAGCATACCTCTGGTCCAAATTTGTAAGTGTCCTGCAATAGGTATGACGTGTCAAAATGGTCTGAATCAAAATAAATATCAAATGGGATACATGATTCAAAAATAAAGTGGGTAAAGAGGTCTCCCTGAGTGGGAGCTGTAAGCTCTGGTGGGTGATCCTCTAAGGAATGCTGAGCCTCTTTAGGAGGTGAGGGTGGCTGCAGTAGCTCGAAAGGAGGTGTGCACAATTTGGGCTCCATCTATGGGTAGATGTCAGCGTCCTAAGTCACGTCCTCCTCGATGGACTGCTCTGCTACCGTAGGCACGACCTCCTCATAATATCATCTGATGGTATAGGCTGCTCTGACTCAGGTGGGTGGCAGGGGGAGGCGACGACAGCACCGGGTGGCTCTATGGGCTCATGTTTCTCATGCCCCTCAACTAGAGTGTAGATTCCATCATCAATTGTGCCTGTGGAAGAGATACAATGAGTAATAAAGTTTTGAAATCTGAGCTCAAAAGGATCACATGTCGTTATTGTTAATGTACAGGTTTCTCGAACTACGTCGACAATGTCTCGTATTAGGACCATATATGTGTCCTCCTCCAGCAGATCAGATGTCTCTATTTGTGGAGTGTTGGTGGTATAAAGGTGGATATGATCACCTTCAAGTGAAGCACACACTCCATCTATGATAGTACCTGCACAAGAGAAATTAGTCATAACGAAATCGATGAATACTTGGTCGGATGGTTTACTTACCATAACAGTTAGCGAACTGGTAGATCGAGCATCATCTATCATTTGCTCCAAGGTTGCTCCCAACTGCAGATCACTGAACTTCCCCATTTGCATCCTCTCCATAAACTCATGTGAGGGTCCCTTTAGCCTTCTAGCAAAGATATCAAATAGCATGGAACCATCCCACTCATGTTCTGACTCCGTCTGGAACATTCCTAACATTCTTTGGAACTTACGCAAGGCATCTCTGAAGGACTCTCCATCAGCCTGAAAGAATGTAGCGAGATATATATAGGATCGTATAGAACCCGGTCGCATCTTTGGAAGCACCATCGTAGCATCAACTGTACTTGATCAAGCAAATAGACAACCTGGAAAAGACGTCAGTGGTACAAAGAGAGATAAAGATAATAATAATAACAAGTGGTGGGGAAAAATCTCTCTGTTATTTTTGTTCTGTTCTGTTCTGTTCTGTTATTTTTGTTTTGTTCTGTTTTGTTTTTTTTTTAATGCAATTTAATCAACCTAATTGTGATAAATAGATAATATGGCAGAACGCCTCCCAGGCAACGGTGCCATAAACTTGATCGGCCCAAAATTAACTCCGAAATGATGTCGTTTATTGCAAGTGCACGGTATAGTGGCAAGCGGGTATCAAACACGGGGAAGCAGTGCTATACTACATATCTATTCCTAGGTTGAGTTAGACTTGCGGGTTTATTGGTGGATGTGGAGTATGTAGGGTCGTAATGGTGATGGATGCAAAGGTTGTGTCACTCAACATCGCAAATAGGGGATTCCACACAAAGAAATAAATAAATAAAATATAAAATATTAGGGCTTTAGGACTCGCCACTAGGACCATCTGATGTCGACGCTAGGCTAGGAATCTTACGTTGCATTGGGTTTATGGGGATGGTCTCTCAGCTCGTTCCACTCTCGTGGATTAGAGCTTCGAGGTACTTCGGTGGCTCGCATTAATGCAATGGTTGTAGTTGTCAATGTAGTGGTATATTTTGTCAGTAGATCCCCTCAAGGCACGAGCCGGGCATGGTCACAAGCCTTAGTTGGATCTACTGACTCCCTTACTCCCTAGCAGCTTTGAGTCACTGAACGCGGCGCCTCCGGAGCTTCGGTGTCGAAGAACGCACTCTATCCTCCAATATACTCCAAATCACTCAATATTCCCTGAAATGCAACCAAACGCTCTTAAAGTACAATTGTTCCAATTATGAGCGTAAACGCGTATGAAATGTGTAATTGAGCAATCATTTTAACGTGTAATCTTATAGATAAAATGTGGAATTTAATAACATATCAGTCCCCCCCCCAAATCGCCCTAGTGCCTTTACCCCTAAACCTCTGCTCGTTCCAACCAACGCCGCCGGCCCACCACTGTGCTCTGCCCGAGTATCGCTTGTCGTCGCCTAGCTCGATCCGACCTCCGCTCCTCTTCTCCCTCTCTCTCCCCTAGATCCATTTCCCTCTCTCCTAGCCCCGCGCCCCTGCTCGATCCGATGTTTCGTCGGATCACCGCCACCTCCACCGCATGCGCCACCCGAGCGCCACCGCCACCATCCCACTTCTCTCCACCCCTCCCTCCCTCCCTCTCTCTCTCTCACATCTAAGCCCTAACCCCTCGTAACCCCCGCTCGTTCGGAACGGAGCGATAGAGCGCTGTCGCGCTCAGACCGAGCACCGTCGATGACTCAAGCTCGACCCGACCCTATCTAATTCATCCACTCCTCCCACCTCTTCCACTCTCCCCATATCTCTCCCCCTCCCATAATCCCTAATCCAACCCCATTACTAATTCTTTCTACTTAAGAACCCCAACCTGATTAATTTTCTTAATTACTGGCTAATCATATCTTCTCTATCAATTGCAGGTACATTCAGAGCTGTTCGTGGAGATGACCGGCTTGGGATAGCTTGGGGGATCGCTTTGGTTTGGGCTTTGCACGTGCACACGACATTTGCTTTCGTAGCGACGCTCGGTTTCTGTATATTCGCTCCACTCTTTATTTATACTATTGTATATCGTCCTCACGTCATTAGCCCACTTTTGCACGATGCATCCTCGCCTTAAGCTGAGGAAGCATCTGCCGTAGAAGAGGAAGGCCACCACTAACGCCTCCTCTTCTAGGCAGTCACGCCTTCACCGTCGCTCACCCACACCTCAGGACGACTGGGTGGACTCCCCGTCCTCCACGTCCTCCTCATCACGATCACCATCCCCCACACCTCTAGCGATAGAGGCTACACTCACATCCACTACACCCATTCCCACTCCTACCACTCCCGCCGCTAAATCCGACCTGTACCACCACCACCCACCCACCCTGGGGACATACGATATTGTCTTCAGGGACGACACACACCGCACCCATTTCATCGCCATCTCTCACCGCACCATCGTCCCCATATGCATCGTCCACATCCCTACCCTCATCAGGTTAGGCATCCTTTAGGGTGTCCATCGCCTTTACCAGATCATCGGTTTCGACCGATTCCTCGCCACGCACGCCCGCATATACACTTGCCTCACTCTCGAGGCACTGAGCTCCATCACCTTAGAGGGTGCTAGCATTCGCTTTCGGATGCTTGACCGCGATGTAGTGGTGACGCATGCCATGATCTGAGCCCACTTTGGATTCCCCGCCATTCCCGACCTTACCCTCACACTACAAGCTCACCACGTTCGACGTCGAGTAGTTTTGGCGTCGCATCACTGGCCTCCAAGGATATATCCCTAGCAGGGCTAAGTCCTCAGCCATAGTCCACCCATGTCTCTGCTATGCCCAATGCCACCTAGCCACCATGCTCTTCTCCAGGCCAGAGGTCGGGACACTCTCCCTTCCTGAGCTTTCCCATCTTATGGGGATAACTCGCCCTCTGTGCCGCCTCCCCGACAGTTCTCCACACTCATTCCTTCTCTCTGATGTAGCACACTGGCTGTGTCACTGCCTCATCTAGACTGCCCACACCACGACAGATATCTGTTGTGGTGGTTTCTTCACGATCTTTGTTTCGATGCTGAGCCTTGCACTTCCACCTGGTCTAGCGATACCCACCGGGCCTACTAGACTGACTCTAGGTGTGCTTACTTGCATGCACATCATCAGACTGGATCTACCTATTAGGCATCTAGTGTGCGAACCATATCTATATGTACAGCCCCGATCTCACACGAGTCGACACGGTTATGCTTGACTGGGTCATACCTAGCATTTTTCTTATCCCTCACAACTATGTCCTCGAGCCCCAGGAGGACCAGTCGTCGAGGAGGACTATGAATGGGTACTCAGCTTCGATGAGGAGGATGAGCCTGATATTGCTGCCATCCTAGCAGCCCAGCCAACCCAGCCAACCCCGTCCGGGAGCACTTCTATCCACACGTCTGTCGGTGCTCCCACCACTACCAATACCACTTCCACCACCACTATTGGGACTTCCGGGACTGTCCACACCTTCTCCCCTGAGGGCACGTCTGTATCTGTTACTCCTGTTACTCTTTCTACCTTTTGGAGCCTACTACTACTGTCACCACCGTCATTAACTCTGCCAGCACATTATTTGCACCTATGGACCCTCTCTCTTCCATTCCCATCACTCAATGGTCCATAGCCACACTTTCTGGCACTTCTTCTGTCCCCGCATCAGCTATTTTCTCTGAGAGCATCGTGGCGTTTGTCACCACTTCTATTGCCATGACGACTCCCATTTCAGATACTGCCGTTGTTGCTTCTGTCTCTATACAAGATCTAGGATCCATTCCATTCCCATCCTCTTCAGCCGAGATCCTTGCTAGACCACCATCCCCTGACTTTCAGTTCAGACCCAATGGATCACTTTCACGAGGCCATGCTACGAGGGTGGTTTCTAGCAGTTCACGCCCACCTCCTAGCTCCCGCACCACAGACACATGTCTTACTGCAGTGGAGACCAAATTTGTTCTCTTGAGGCGTGCCTTTGACACCCTCTCAAGCTCGTTCGCCACCTTTTATGAGTCTGTGGAGCAGGACCTGACCGACATTCTCAATATTCTTAGGCACCAGCGTGCACCCACTGTTATACTTGCACATGCCCCTCCTCCTAGGCCAGACCTCATTCCTCTTGTCACTGCCACACCACTCATTGTGCTCCATTCTCAGGCTTCTACAGGGTCTGTCACATCATCTGTTGAGCCGATCGCACCATTAGTGGACACTCGTGTTGTTGACACACTCGTCGTCACACATGTTGTCCTACCTTCTTCTGAGCCAGTTGTATCTTCTGTTGACTTTCCAGCCGACACACCTGTCGAGCCTACTCCTGTCGTCCCATCATCTGGTCCCCAGCAGTCGGACCCATCATCATCCACCCAGGGTGATGCCGCTGCTTGATCGTTGACGCACCCGCGACCTACACCTAGATTCCACCTGGCGGTGTCACGATCGCCAGGCGTGGTATGGCACTTAGGCTACAATCACGGGCTCAATCCGCAAGCGGACAGTGTCGAGTTATAGTATAAAATATTGTCGAATCCCACAGGGACGGTGATAGTGTCAATTAGTTCTCAATCTATTTCTATGTCTTGAAGCGAGATAGCTATCGGGGTAAAAGGGTTGTTTGGGGTGATGTTGTTGTAATATTAATAAAAGGGACTAGGGCTTTAGGGATCACTACTAGGACCGCTGGGGTCGATGTTAGGATAGGATCCTTGCATTGCATTAGGTCTAGAAAATTAATCCCACAATTCATACCACTCTCGTGGGTTAGAATTGTGGGGTATTTCGGTGGCTCTCGTTGACGCAATGGCGGTAGTCGTCAACGTGGCGGTATAGTTCGTCGGTGGATCCCCTCAAGGTGCGAGCCGGGCATGGTCACGTGCCTTGGTTGGATCCAATGATTTCCCTATTCGAATCCCTAGATACCCCTTAAGCACATCAATTCCACAGACTGTGGGCATGATCTCAGTACGGGTCATCTACGGATTCGGTAGGATCTACCGAAATACAACCCTAAATCCCCAATTCAACATAGGGATCCAGATCTACATTTTCCTCCAATAATCCTAGGGCTAACCCATCAACCCTAGAGTAAATCTACTCACACATCGCAATGATAACGAATAAAATCATTGATTCCAGAGAAAGAGACATCATAGAAATTGAAATAATCTAAGTGGAAGACTTACAGGGGGTAAAGGAAAAGATCTGCAATTTATAAAATAATTCCAAGCGCAAGAACAATCCCAGATAACACAATAATCCTTAAATATTTGATCTCCAAATTCACTTACAAAAATTGCTCTAAGAAAGTCCCTACAAAAATCGCCCCGAACTCTAACCAAAAAAACTGTCAAAATCCCTAATGAAAAAAAGCTCTCCTCAGTCGACCAGCTCTGCGAACCTTCAGTGCCCCGAGATCGCGCGTATCGTGATCTTTCAAAACTTTCCAAAAATGACCTTGGGGTTGCCGACCGAGTAGGCTACTCGGTCGAGCAACTGGCTGCTCCTTCAACAGCTCGGGGCGAGCAGAAAAACTGCTCGAACGAGCACTACAAAAATTCGAAGTTGCTGCTCAGCCTACCCGCACCGAGCAGCTTCTTGCTCGGTCCGAGTAGGTGTAGACTCGGTCAGCTGCTCGGTGCACGTCGCTTGATGGCTTCAGTAGGAATTGAGACTGCTCGACCGAGCAGCTGAACTGCTCAGTCCGAGCTAGCCCTTATCAGCTTCCGTCTCAATCTGATATGGCTCGGTCGAGCAGCTGAGCTGCTCGGACCGAGCATTTTCTGGGAAAATGCTGAGAGGCTCCTGGGGGCTATCTCTCTCTGCTCTCTCTCTCTCTCTCTCTCTCTCTCTCTCTCTCTCTCTCTCTCTCTCTCTCTCTCTCTCTCTCTTCTCCTCTGATGGCTGCAGAAGTGTGGTAAACTCTTCTAGAGGCCTGCCAATGAGCTCAAGAGCATGTCGGATGTGTCCATACCCAAGTGGGGGTCCAAATCGCTCCAAAATCACTGAAAACTGACAACACACTACGAAACTCGAAAATATCGTCAGAAATGCAATATCGTAGTAAAATGAGAGATTTGGAAGCGAAAATGTTATAAGATGCAATGGAATTATGATATGAAAATAGTGTAAAATATGGACACATCAAAATCCCCCAAGCTTACCTCTTACTCGTCCTCGAGGAAGACGAATAATCGATAAGCCGGGAGGAAAACAAAAAGAAGATAGGAAAATGAAAAATAGAAAGGAATGAAAAGCAAAAGGAGAAGTAAGAGGAGAGTGCTAAGGATGATCGGTCAGATCTCAGGCCTCAATAGTATATCACGATACTCTGAATGATAAACAAACATGCTACTGGAAATTTCTAACTTTACACATTATATGACTAGCATGCAGTGTAGGCAAGGAATAGGGATCTACTGAAATAACACCGTCAAATCATATCAATCTCATGCAATCCCTAGAGTCTAGTATAAAGGAGTTGGCAACGCCCTTTTCAATCACAGATACACAAGGAGCATAAGAGAATCACACAACACGCAATAGAGAATAGAAAAATCATGCCATTCAGATATTCATTTCGATACGTGAAAAATCTCCAAAACTAAAGTAATTCGTAAAGTTTAGGTTTTATAAAATCTCCCTGATGTGCACCGTATCCACTCTATGTCATGCTCACTCATGTAATCAGTTGGTCCCCCCCACAGCTTAGCTTGAGGCGTCGCATCAAGGAAAATGATATGGAATTTTTATTTTTCTTCCTAGAATAAATGATAGCTTCTAATGAAATGGTATAAAACAATATTTATTCATTTTCTTTCTTTTTTCTTTTCTTTTTGAAATATGAATATATACACAATTTTTTTCTTTTTTTTCTTTTTTTTCAATTAGAAGCTATACTTTTTCTTTTTGGGTTTTGGGAAGTAAAATGCGGTAAAGGTAGCTATGGGGGTGCAACCAACTGATATGTAGATATATAAAAAGGATATGTAGAGAAGGAAAATAGTGGGACTCTCGGTTCACTCATAAGAGGGTGCACACAGTTTAATAAAATAAAACCCTAACTAAACTCATATATAGCATGGATATTTTCACTTCTCTAAATGAATACTGAAAAAGACATACAGTGGTAAACACAATATCAGCAGGCATGCAATCAGAAGTGACTGAGATAAGAAAACAGATGCTCCAAGTGTTCTAGTGATGCATGAACCTAGGTGTGTTTCCCAATATAGATCATACTAGATACTAATTCATGCATTCGATTATCAATTCATTTCAAGTATTAAATCAGATAGATCATCAAAAGAAGTGCATGCATATAAATAGTAAAGCTGAAATTCACCCTAATAGCACGTCAACAGAAATGAGCATCGCAAACGACTAATAAAGCCATGAGAGATATCATCATGCGGAAACATCCCTAGAAAATAAAGAAGAAGAGGCGGAGAAAAAGGGAAAATAAATAAAAAAGGGATGCATGCATGGTAAAAATAGAAAATATGATGCAAAATGAGAAAAAAATGAAAATGACGTGAAAAACGGTGGAAAAGGAAAATAAAAACTAAAATAAGGAAAGAAAGTGTAAAATAAAAAATCAAAAATAAAGCGGTAGTGCTCATCCCCCAAACTAAACCTAGCAGTGTCCTCACTGCTAAGAAATCGCTCGTGAGCGGGAGATGATGCTAGAGGGGTGGGGTGGGTGGGGGGGATAAACTAAAAATAAAATAAAATAATCGTGTAAAAAGAAATAAAAATAAAAAAACGTGACATGATGCAATGCAAAATGAGATATGGTGCATGAGTGGGGGCCTCCCCCAAGCTATGTAAAAGTATGGCACCGAAGAGACAGATGGGCACAAAATATAGGGGAGGCATAGTGAGTATGAACTACATCAAGCAGAGGCACCACCCTCTGGGGGTGGTGACGGGTCCCTCTGCTGTGGACCTGGGGTGGTGGGTGGAAGGTCTGGCTGTGAGTGAAGGGAAGAGCTGGCGGTGAGGTCGACGGTGGAAATGGAGGGCTCAGAAGAATGCAAAACCAGGGCAGAAAGTGGATCTACTGTGACTGACGACTCAAAAGTAGTAGAAATAGGCTTTGCAGAAGCCTGAGGAAGTGAAGCACTGAGTGGTGCAGGGTGTGTCACAGTGTCCGGCCTAGCAGGAGGAGCTGGTGCAAGTATAACAGTGGGTGTGCCACGGTGACGAAGCATGTCTATGATGGAGGTAAGGTCAGACTCGACTCTGGATCTGTGTGTCGCCATCGGGAGTAAAAAGTCATCGAAATCCCGCTATAAGCGGGAAGTCAACTCCTCTAACGCGGTCAGGCGATCGTCGGGAGTACGATAGTCAGGTGGAGAGCGAGGAAAACATCTGTGAGTTACCACTCTCATGAAGCGGCACTATGCAACTGATGCACGGTGTCGAGCGTGGAAAGTAGGAGAGGGTGAGCTCGTGAGTGGGTCAGAGACGGCTGAAGAAAGAGCTGTAGCCAACACAGATGTGAAGACAGACGTCGACATGCTCTCGGTAAAGATGGTAACTGATGATGAGGGGGTGGTGCCAGATAATGGGATGTGGGGACCTAAAGAGATAGGGAGTGATGCTATAAGGTCAGAAAGAGGCGGGAGCATGGTGGCAGGATCGTGGATGGGAGAGTCAAGATCTATCGGTGCATCAGCAAAAGGAATATCGGTGCCATTCGGCACCGATACAGAGATAGAAGAAATCTGAGTTTCGAGGAAGGAGGTGACGACAGTCCCAGAGGACTCGGTGGAGGCAGATACGGCGGAAACAGAAGTGGTGGAAATGGCGGCTCCAGAAACTGATAGGTGAGCTGGTGGGGCAGGTAGGCCGGCAACTAATGCAACTATGTCTAGGAGCTCGAAAACCGGGGAGCGGGAAACCGGGTCATCGGCAGGTGCCTCGACCGGTGCTCCAGGGGGCTCGAGAACGTGGATGGGAGGTAGTGGGAAAACCTGAGGAATCATCCAGTCAAGCTGGATGGTGGGAATGTGCGTCAGGTGAGGGGTGGGTAAAATCATGTGAGGAGTATGGGTGGTGCCTACTAGATACTGCCAGTGACGAGAACCGTGTGGACGGATGATGTGCATATGCTCGAGCACGTCAATGGTCAGGCGTGTCGTGCCAGGAGGGCGGTAAAGGTCATCTGGAATGGGAATATGCAGCATCTGAGCAAAAATAGTGAAGAAGGCATCACAGCAAATGTCTGTGGAGTGGTAGCTGATGGCTGTCTAGTAAAGTCAGTGACACGGCCAGTGGGCTACATCAGATAGCATGAATGGTTGTAGAGAGCCATCATGGTGGAAATGGAGAGGCCGAGTCATACCCATAAGATGGATAAGCTCGGGGAGGGACATGGTCCCGACCTCAGGTCTGCAAAAAATGGTGCAAGCTAGGTGCCGCTGAGCGTAGCGACGGCATGGGTGCACAATGCACGATGCCTTAGCCCGACTGGGGCGATACTATGGGAGTCCAGAAATACGCTCCCAAAAGGAGCGAGTGTCAAAAGAGTCAAGATCAAAAGTGGGAGAGTGACGTCCCCCTGCTTTGCGCGTTTTTGATGTGTGCAATGATATGATTGGGGGCGTGAGATTTAAATATTTGTAACCGCAAGCGCACGGTGTTGTAGTGTGGCTTGGGGGTCGAACTCAGGGAGGCGTGGATGTGCTTGTGTCAAGAAGGATCAAATTCACCCCATGGGCGAGCTAGCTCGAATCGAATGATGGGTTGTCACGGTAAATGGAATGCAAGGTATAGATAATATAAAGGAAAACCCCGGGACTTTGGTTTCCACCCTATTGTGCCGATATGGCCTACGAGTAGGATAACGATCAGAATTAGGGTCTAATGGTGAGACGTTGCCTCTAAGAGTGGTACCAGCGTCCCATGGGCCCGATATTCTGGTCGGTGCCTAGGATGATACACCGGACTTCCCGGGTTCGGTCAGTGGGCACTCCCATGTCCATTAACACTGACCGACTCCGGGAGCACTAAGTTCGCAACGATAACTCCCAACGTCTCATCCTACCGC
The DNA here is from genome assembly GCA_030789695.1 of Scilla litardierei. Lineage (NCBI taxonomy): Eukaryota > Viridiplantae > Streptophyta > Magnoliopsida > Asparagales > Asparagaceae > Scilla > Scilla litardierei. Next base: position 124,364,807 of record CM061141.1, read on the forward strand.
TCCCATGCGCTAGGATTCGACGTCTACGCTAAGGGCGTGAGCTATGGCTAGGGAGTCAACCGCCAAGTTTATTCCCCCTTGGCCCAACGGTCAAAGGCGGTCTTTTTCCCGCCGATGACAATAAAACACCCCGCGTAACCGTTAGATTCCTAATCCCTATCGATTTCCTAGTCCTATGGATGCATCGGGAAGGACCCACGAAGGGGTTTTCACCAAAATCCCAGATTTGGGAACTACTCACACATATTTAGTAAAAAGCAATCTAAATAGAAATCGACCATTAGAAACATGATCGGGCGATTGAAAAGCAGTAAGAGCAATGCTAATAACACTATATTAAAGTTTGACAAAGATCGAAAAACTTACAAATATCTGAAAAATTACAGCCGTCAAGAGAGAGAAAAAACAGCAAAAATAACAACTCTCGTTTCTGGAAAACCTAGGGGTCCTATATATAGAATACGAAATCACCCGATCGGGTGAAAAGTCACCCGATCGGGTGACCTGCTTCGTTTCTTTGGCAGCGCAGAATATGATTCCACCTGGTCACCACGGCACGATCGGTTGAAGGTTGAAGTTGGTCGGTTGGATCTTCCTTTCGTCAGGTGAACCGGTCGGTTGATCTCTCTGCATCGTGGCTTCGGAGAATCGGCTACAGGTGAACCGATCGGGTGAAAGTCACCCGATCGGTTGGCATTCAGCGTCAGAATTCCAGAGAGTTGGGGCGTTTGAACCGGTCACTGAACCGACCGGGTGACTTCTTGGCTGCTCCAACTTGTGTCCGGGTGGTGCACGCGTGCATCACCCGATCGGTTGGAAATGACCAACCGGTCGGGTGAGGGGCTGAAAGAAGCGATCTTCATCGTTTGACCCCCTGGATCACGCGTGACTCCTCCCGTTGCTCTGGGGACTCATGATATCGTCATTTTATGTCCCCTATGCCAGTAAACTCCTGCAAAATAAGAAAAACACGGAAAAGTGAAAGAAAACAAGAAAACACGAGAAAACGAATATAAGACAGCGGTAAAATACGGAAAAACACGGAAGAAAACGTGCGCAAATGTATGAAATATAAACGCACGTCAAAATCCCCCAAGCTGAACTCTTCCTCGTCCTCGAGGAAGACGAGTGAGAGTAGGATCTCGGAGGGAGAAAATAAAGAGAAAGAGAGAAAAAGAAAACTCTATATCCTAGATCGCCCGTCAGGGCCAACAAAATCAAAAACGACACACCAAGCAAGCAAACGCCAAATCACATCACTATCCCAAGGAATACGAGTCCAGACAAGTGCCGTGGGCCCACGCGGTGAAGCACGAGTGAGTGTGGTCGTGTGCTAGCAGACGGTGTCACTATCTATGATGTGCGATAAAGCTCGATATACACAAATCCAGGAAATGACCCAAATATCGATTCGAATTGAACAAAGCGGTGAATATAAGTAGTTCAAGCATGCATGAGAATAGAGAGAGAATCGAAACATATCATGCGTCAGGGACTCCATAACTAGGGTTAAGGAAATCACCACACTATAGCCTAGATAATAGCTAAAAAGTTCATAAGCCAAGTATTTTCGAAACCGATGGGGGTTGAGATGATGTGGAGTAGAACACTCGGTGCAAATTCTCGCCTTCCCTTTATTCTCGGCAAGTAGAAAAAAAATATTCACACGGGAATTTTTTTTGGGCTTTTGGGTATTTGTATTTTTTTTTGGCTTTTTGGATATACAAATTTTTTTTCCTTTTCTTTTCTCTTCTTTTTGGGTTTTTGGCTATACACATGTGTACTCTCCCAAGCGGGAGAACGGTACATGACGAGGGGATTTGCACCAAGTAAAACAAAAAAGAAATCGGATTCTAAACACTTGGGCAAAGGAAACTCTACTCGCTAATTAGAGCAAGGGCTAAATGGGTTATCCTAGTCCTTAATTGTGGAATCCCGACACATGCGAAATGAAGTACACGATATATAAAGCATGCAGAAGTAGACAGGAGAAATAAATACCGCATATTCAAATCGAAGCATGATAATCTAGGGGTCATTCCTGGACAGGTATATAAAGTAAAATCACAAAGTAGAAGTACACCACACAGCTAGGCACGACGCACGACTCACAAAAAGCTAAGTGGATCCACAATGCATGAAATGTAAGAGGACTCGATATCCTAGGGCTAGTGAGTGTGATTATCGATGCCATGCTAGGTGTGTGTGATTTTGTGGCAATTCATCATAGGGTTCATCTCTAGGAGAAAGAGATAAAAAGAAGAAAAGAAAATGAAAAAGAAAAAGATGGAGAAAAACGACTCAAAAACGAAAAGAAAGACACAAATGATGCACAAAGTGCGACTCCCCCAAGCTGAAACTTGCATTACCCTCAATGCAATAGAATTAAATACGGGAGGGCAATGAATATGGCGGGAATATGAACAGACACAAAAAGACACGAAAAACAAGAAAGTCACACAAACGAGACTGAAAATACGAATAAAAAATAAAAAGCACACCACACGACATATAACAGAAAATAAAATAAATAAACAGGGAAAATCACACGACACGACAAATAAGCAAACACACAAAGAAAAATAAAACACGACAGCACACAGAAAAAAGTTGACTTCCCCCAAGCTAGACATGACAATGCTAGCAAGATGATATGATCGTGAAAATGCAGAGATATGCAAGGGGGAGGTCAGAAAACAAAATGAAATCAATAAGCAAGAGATGGGGGGTCCTCGGCCTCCTCGGAAGAGGGTGTGGATGGGTGGTCGGGGGATGCGGGGGGTGTGCGGAGAAGTGGGGAAAGAGGTGGAGGAATAGGTGCAGTGGGGGTGTGAATGATGGGTGGAGTGTCGGTGGAGGTGGGTGGTGGTGGAAGTACGGCGATCAAGGTGGTGGTAGGAGGGATAGAAATGGGGGGGAGAAGGTGTGATGGTGGCGGTAGTGGGTGGTGGTGGTAGAGATTTGGAGTGCACCTGCAATTTCTTACGGCGCACATAGGCAGTGACGGAGGAGGAGGGAGGAGGTGGTGTGGGGGCGACAGTAGTGGTCGCGAGAGGAGTCGTGGATACGGGGATGGGAATAGACGTGGGAGGGGGGGTGATCGCTGAGGTGGGGGTGAAGGATGTGGGGATGGGTGGGATGGTGGAGGAGAAGAATGTGATGGGGGAGGTGACGATCGTCGAGGTGGTGAAGGTGGTGGGGAGGGATGTGGTGTAGGTGGTGGTGGTCCGTGTAGGTGAGTGAGAAGGCGGAGGATGGCGGCCACGTTCCTCTCAAGTGCGAGGAAACGTGGGTGAGTGAGAAAAGAGGATGGTGATGGGTCCGAGGGGATAGAGGACCTGGCAAGATCACGGAGAGCAGCGACCTCGGCCTCGAGAGCAAGGCGAGCTGAGGCCTGGCGGCGACCAAAAGAAGTGGACTGACGTGAAGCAGTAGTGGTGCCAGGAAATGATGTGGAAGTAGTGTCGGCGGCAGTGGTCATGCCGGCACTGGACACAAGGCCGGAGATGGCCGCAGAAAGATCCTCAGCAGTGATAGGGCCAGGAGTACGGGTGGTGTGACTCGGGCCAGCCCCGATATCTCCCCGGTAGGGTTTAAGTCGAACCGATCGGAGGAGTTGTCACCTGATCGGTTGACTTTTAGGTCTAGATTTTCAGCTGATGAAATGCTACAGGCGAACCGATCGGTTGATAACTCACCCGATCGATTGGCCGCTCCACAAATTTTTCCGAAAGTTTAGTACAGCTCACCCGGTCTGTCACCCGATCACTCAGTGTATCAACCGATCGGTTGATCATTTCCCAAAAATTCCCGAGAATTCAGCCCAGTTTACCCGGTCCATCACCTGGTCTCACATGCCTTCACCTGATCGGTTCGTTGAGCGACAGATACGACCGGCAGCTGATACATCCCAATCGGTCGGGTGAGTTATGAACCGATCGGTTGGGGCCTTGTTTTCTGCAAAAGTGCACAAACGGCCTAAGTCCCTCAACGGAAGTTCTTGCGGCTGGATTTATTTATTAAAAATAGAAAAAATAAAGTTAGAAATAGTCCTAAAAATGGAAACAAAGGGTTTAGAGCATGGGTTGCCTCCCATGAAGCGCTTTTGTTTAACGTCGTTAGCTCGACGCCCGTTGATGATGTTCAAGGTGGGCGATACGGGTGATGCCCAAAGTTTGGCATCGTTTCAGCTTCTCCCTTTGTTGTAGTCGGTGGTGACAAGAGAACTTGCTCGACCACTCTCCCTTGGTCGACGGGGTCCGGGGGCTTCTCCTTCATATTGGCGTCCACAGCCACTCGTTTGAGGATACGGACCTCATCCCCGGCGAGCCCCATGGGCTCTTTTCCTTTTCTCCTCGTAGGAGGAGCTTTTGGGAATCTGGGAGGGATCACATGTCGAGCGACCGCCTCATCAGCAACTTCTTTCTTTAGGGAGCCAACTTTCTCTCCAAGGTCTCCCAAGTGGTCGGGGGGATTTCTCGAGAGAATTTCCCAGGAGCTTGCTTCTACAGCTCTCTCATCTTCCAGCTCCAGCGCATTGATACTGGGGTCATCCGGAGGATCGAGGTACTTCATCAACAACCCCAAGTCAAATTCGACTTTTTCTTGGCCGACGTTGAGGGAAAGCTTCCCATTCTTCACGTCTATCAAAACTCCAGCGGTTGCCATAAAGGGCCGTCCAAGTATAATAGGGGTATGCTTATCTTCCGGCATGTCCATCACCACAAAATCAACCGGTACTTGTACTCCTCTGACATCAACGGGGAGGTCGTTGATCGCGCCCAGGCGTACACCCTAAAGAGCGACCGTGTAGTTTTACCGCAAGCGCACGGTGTAGCGGCGAGCGGGTATCGAACACAGGGAGGACGTATGATAGTGCCTTCTCCGAACAACCTGGCTATAGGAACAGAAAAGTAGGAATTACCTTTCGACGATGTTGTCACAATCGTCAAACAATGTAGAGGGATATAAAATCAAATAAAGACGCCTAGGGAATAGGGAATCCCCGCTACTCACCGTATCTCGTCATTGTGATTCATCGGTTTCACAATTGCTAGGGTAGAATGTCGGGTGAACTAGTTGCAACTGAATGTAAAACCTAGCTCACGCTCTCGCGCTGTTGCCGGTCTATAGCAAACCTAGGCTCGGGTCCAATCTCTTGCAAACCCTAGCCTAGGCAAGCTAGCATTAGGATCAACGTCATCGTTCAATGGCATCCCGAGCCCACTCTCGTGCAAACTCGGGCTACGACCTAGGTTGAGATAGTTCCTACCCGCCCAATCTCTTGCAAATGGGTATCGGTATAGAATTGCAACCGAGGATCCTAGTATCGGTCCAATCTCTTGCAAACCGATACTTCGGAAACTAAATTTCAACCCAATTCAGATTTCTAGGGTTTCCTATCGAATTGGGATCCAATCTCTTGTAAATCCCAATCGATATGAACACCTAGCTATCCGTATTATATCAATCCCAAACTAACCCTAATAGCAATTCTAGCAATAGTTCTACCAAATCATCACAAATCGGAATTGGGCTCGTAGGGTTCATCCCCACGCCCTAAGACGTTACGACTACTCACAAATCATATCGCAAATGGAAAAACAATCAATTGAAATAGCAATAGAATTCATGGCAATATTCAAAATAGCAATAAAAATAGGATTTTTAATGAAGAGAGAGACAAATGAATGTAGCTTCCAAAGAATCTAACAAAATAACACTTTTCTCTCCTCTCCAATTACAAGAATCAAACTCTAAAAAGTCTAATCTAAAAAAGGCTGCCAAAAGCAATAGAAAAGCTCTCTAAACTAGGTTAGAATCTGGGGTTAAATACCCCCCAAAAATGCCCAAAAATTCATGACCAAACTGCCCCTGCGTAGCTCCAAAGTCGTGATTTCCGCTACAGGCAGCGCTGCTCACTCGGCCGAGTGACAAAAGTCGCTCGGTCGAGTGAGAGACCCTGAGAATTTCCAGTAAGTCTGGGGTCTTGGGGGTCGTCACTTCGGGCGTCACTCGGCCGAGTGAGTTGTCGTCACTCGGCCGATGGGCTATCTTCACTCGGGCGGACGGGATACTCCACTCGGGCGGACGGCAATTGCCACTCGGCCGAGTCGGGATTCTGCTGCTCAGACTGACGAAAAACAGTAAGTCGGAAGTTTTTGATGGGCGTCGTCTGAGTGCCACTCGGGCGGACGGGATACGTCACTCGGTCGGACGGTAATTGATGCTCGGCCGAGTGCACACTGATACATTGCTTGGAGCGTGTCTGATCTGGCCGGTCGAGCGGTGTCTCGCTGCTCGACCGAGCGACTCCTTCACTCGGCCGAGTGAGATGCTAAAAATACCCAATCTGAATGTTCTTGCCTCCTCGTCACTCCTACGACGTTCTTTCTTCTTCCGCTCCTCTCCAATCTCACAATACCCCTCAGGGAAGTCGTCGGTGACACTTTGGAGTAGGTGTATCTCGAAATCACTCCAAATCGCTCCAAATCTCCTGAAATACGACAAAAACAACAAATCGTGAAAAGTATCGCAATATTGTCGATAAATCGTGAAAAACATGATTTGAGTGATCTAAATGGCATGCAAACATGCGGGAAAAAAGGTGTAAAGTACGGAGTGATCAAAATCCCCCAAGCTTACCTCTTACTCGTCCTCGAGGAAGATAAGTAAAAGGCGAACCCGGTTAATTTAGAAAAATGAAAACGATGGAAAAATGGAAAACGAAAAACGAAGAAGAAAGAAGAAAGCGAAGAGGGAAGCTGCTAGATCATTTTTCTCAGGACGTGGGTTTTGCTTACTCATATGGCATGCATCGAATGTAAAACACATGTCAAAGATTTTTATTTCGATATCATAGTATAATAATGCAAATAGAGAAAGAAAACCCAAGAATATTGATATAGCACGAAAAATGGAATAATTCTAAGATTAACATCGTCTGAATCATTTAAAGCGGTATACAATATCGCAGATCACACACTTTTCAATTGAATGCTTTCTATGAGGAGTATAAGAATATCACGCAATAGAATAGAAAGAATAGAAAAACATGGATTTCATGAAATGAATGCTAGGCGTAGATTTCTGGATTTCGTGAAGCTAAAACAATCTCACCGAGTATAGAATATTACTTAGCCTAGGTTGTCATGCACCGTCAGGTAGTCACTCTCTCACACATCATTGGATTCTCTCCCCCAAGCTTATCTATAAGTGTGGTGGCATATACAAAACTATATTTACATTCCCCATTTCTATGAAGCTCCAAAAGTCAAAAGAAAAATAAAAATAAAAATAAAAACAAAAAGAGGGAAGAAAGAGAGAGTATATGAGATGGGATCGTTTATTGAGATTCTTTTCTCTTTTCTTTTCTTTTTCTTAAATCTTTTTCTTTTCTTTTCTTACTTTTCTCTCGCTTTTTTTAATAGCATATATACACAAATGATCCCAAATCAAAAGAGAGAGAAGGATATACAAGAATTTTTCTTTTTCTTTTTGGTTTTGGGAAATTTGGGGCTAGGAATTTAATAACGGGGGAAATGCCAAATATTAGGTTCGCCAAGGGGAGATTCACCAATGATTTTAAAATAGAGAATTTATGTTCAAGATATGTGGAGAAAGAAATAAATATGTCTCTCAGTTCACTCTATAAGACGTGCACGACAACTTCAGCAGGGTAATTTAATCTACTCGGTTTCGATCACAAAAAAGCAAACTAATCCAGATTTATCATAGCTAACATCATTCAATCATCCTGAGGTGAAGTGTACAAGTCATGCAAATAGAAGTGATATAGGAAAAGAAAACGGTACTCCAGATATAAGCATTCAATGCGTGAATCTTGGTGTGTTTTCTACGATAGCATACATATGAATATTCAGACTCAGCTAATAATTGAATTTCATCCATTTTCATACGGAAAAAATGTGGGTTACTATCTCTAAATGCAAGGCAAATCATAGCATATGATATCAGAAATAAAAGCTAAGACATGACAAATATAGCATGCATATAGAGAAAGCTAACTCCACGTCATCATCATCACAGAAAAGTCATCTCTAGCATGAGATGAAAGAAATAAAGATAAAAAGGGAAAATAAAACTATTTACAATGCGGCACACGAAGAAAATAAGAAAAACGTGATGCATGGTAAAAAAGAAAAAGTGATGAAAGTGAGTGCAAATGCGGAAAATGGCGTGAAAAAACTAAAAATAAAGGTGGTAAATCGAAAAAGCGTGAGAACTCACTCCCCCAAGCTAAAGTGCACAGTGTCCTCAATGTGCAAAGTGTGGCACACTGAGAGACGTGTAATGGTAGGGGTATGTGAGGATTCATGCATGATGAAAAAGGAAAAAAATAAATAAAAACAACAAAATGAAAATATGATGCAGACATGATGCATGCAGATATAAGAGTGAATCAGATATAAGAGTGAATCAGATATAAGAGTGTCACACCAAAAAGTCTCTCCCTCTCTCCCAAAAATGATATAGAAAGTTGTGATCAAAATGTGGACCCAAAACAGTGAGGGGGGTGGGCAAAAATCATCAGGACCAAGCAGAGACGGGCATCATGACGGCAAAAAAGATCAATGGCATCAAGGGTGCCTAAGAGGGTGGTGCTGCGCCGTCTCCGTCCTGAGGCGGAGGTGGAGGAGGTGGTGGTGGCTGGGGAACAGTCTGCTGGGTGGGTGGGGGTGGGGGTGTGGGTGTGGGTGTAGGCTGGGTGGGTGTGGGTGTGGGTGAACTGGCCTGCGGGGTGGGTGTGGGTATGGGTGTGGAAGCAGGCTGGGTGTGTGAAGGAGTGGGGGTGGGTAGTGTCGGTGCGCGAGGAAGCCGCTCGAGAATCTGAGTGAGGCAATAGTGAATGCCCGGAAGTAGGTCGAAGCGGCTGGCCATAGCGGTGACGGTGGCAGACATGGTCTTGAGGTCACCTCTGAGGGCACTCACCGCCCCCTCGAGAGCACGAATGCTCTGAAGTACAGTGTCGGGGGGAGGTGGTGCAGAGGGACGCACGTGTCTGTGCTGTGCAGGACGGGGCTGGCGGACTCGGGTGGTGTAGTGGATGGGCTCAGCAGGCATGTGGAGGAAGGGTGTTGTGCTCACAAGTGGGGGCCCAGCCTCAGTGCGAGGCTGGGGCGCAGGCTGGTGTGAGGTGGAAGCAGCAGCAGCGGAAGTGAAATATAAAAGTGGCGATGAGGCGATAAGAGAGGTCAGTGACACAGACGTGGGAACAGACGTCACGACACTCTCAGATAGTACGGCCGCAGTGGAGACAGAAGTGACAACTGCTGGGGAGGCAGTGTGGGGTCCAAAAGGTGAAATCCCAGCGGAGATCATACTGGCCATGGTCTCTATGACGGCGGTGAAAGAAGGCTCTCCGCTCTCAACAAAAGTAAGTGAGTGCTCGGGTAGTACGGAGCAAAGGGGCTCAACGGACAGAGGGCCAGCTGTGGTGGGAGTGGTGGTAGTGGAGGCGGTCTCAGCAAGTGCACTCCCGACACCGTCAGAAGTGTGGACAGTGGTGTCGGGGGCAGCAGAAATATCAGGCACAGGCTGAGGGGCCACAGGGTCAACGGGTGCAGCGTGTGCAGCATGGGCCTGCTCAGCCTGCTCAGCCTCCTTGGCCTCAAGCACGTAGGCGGCGGGGATCAGGAGATCCATCGCCGGAAGCCAGTCCACCTGTGCTGGTGCTATCTGTGTCCGAGCTGGGCTCGGAAGGACCATGTAGTCAGCACCGTAGGGACCATGCAACCAAACCCAGTGCCGCTGGCCGTGCAGACAAAGCATCTTCATCCGGGCCATGACGTCTATAGACAGTGAAGTGGGGCCCGGAGAACGACGCAAATCAGCAGGTAGGTCCTCGCCGGTCATCAGAGCGAGCAGGGTGATCAGACCGCCGTAACATATCGGTGGCGAGCGCCCACCGATACGATGATGCGGTCCAAAAACCAGCTCGTGATATCAATCACGACGTCGGGGACCAACTCGTCACTCCCCCGAGCTAGAACTCTGGGGCGCGTCATCGCATAGAGCATATAAAGCTCCGGCGTGGACATCGTCTCAGGCTCATACCTCACCAGAAAGGTAGTCACCATAAGGCGCTGAGCTATGCGGAGGCAGGGGTGGACGATGGCTGAGGCCTTGGCCCTACTAGGGTCAAAGGCAGCTGGTAAACCCGTGATCCGGGCCCAGAAAGCGTGGGAATTGAAGGAAGGTGGGGGGATGTGAGTGGGGGCGTAACCACGGTCGGCCCCAGGGATATCGGACCACGAAAAGAATGCTCTCATCATACCGAGAGTGACCTGGCACTCTCGGTCCATAAGCCTAAACGATCATCCCTCGTCAGTCCGGGCCATAGAACTCAGCACCTCAAGTGTCGGACGGACGAAGGTGTCCGCCGACACTTGGAAAAAATCTCGCCACCCCACATTGTCATACAACATGAGCATCCCCTCAAGTACCCCCAGGCGTCCTAGGTCTGCAAGGTGTGCAAACCTGGAGGGTACAATCGAGCGCTGGGAAATGCACTCAAAAACGACGCGGTGTGCGTCGTCTCGAAACGTAATCCCCAGCGGCCCGACAAGTGGAGCCGGTGGTGGCAGTGGGTCGGCAGGGAGTGGCTGTGTGGGGTGAACGGGGACTGCAGGCTGTGGCTGTGCTGGGTGAATGGGGTCTGCAGGCTGTGGCTGTGCGGGGTGAGGTGGTGTAGGCGGAGGAGAGTCCTCCATCTCGTAGGAGGGGCCGGGCTCATCCGGCCGCTTTCGCTTGGCGGAAGCTCTCCTGGAGCGTGGACGTGTCCGGGGCGGCATGTGGGCCCCGGGTGCTCACCAAAAAACGAAATAAATGTGGCGTGCGAAAATGAGTGGAACGAATATACCAGATCACGCCGCGAGAGCAAAATAGTGGATGCGTGCGAAGACGCCGCCTCCACAAAGCCAAAAACGCTCCCCAGAAGCTCCCCTAGGCTCCCCTAAGCTCCCCAATAAAGCCTGCACATCAAACGAAGATATCAGCGAATAATATTCAAAATGTATGGGGGGTTAGGGGTATAATAGATAGATTTTGAAGTTAATTTGGGTTAGGGGCTCGATTAGCACATGGATCGTCAAAAAAATAGGAGAAAAATGGAGAAATGGGCGAAATAAGGCATACCGGAGCTCAGCCGGCGGTGAGGGAGTCGCCGGCAACTCGGGCGGTGCGGCGTCGGCGTCAGTCGGCGGTGGTCGGCCGAGCGCAGCAACGGGCGCGGTGGTGGGGTGAGTGGAGGGGTCGCAGCGGTCGAGGGAGTCGAACAGTCGCAGCGATCGGGCGTTGGAATTTTTGGGCGTTTCGAAAAACGTGCCGACCCGCTGCGACTTATATAGGAAAAGTTACGACTTGGCCGAGTGACTATGTCGCTCGACCGAGTGAACGTAACGGAAATATTTTGAAAATTCCTCCCCGCTTATGACTCGGCCGAGTGGCTTTGCCACCCTCGGCCGAGTGGAATAAGTCCATTCGGCCGAGTGGCACAAGCTACTCGGCACTACTTGCCCTAGGAGCGTATCAGTTTCACTCGGCCGAGTGAAGATATATACTCGGCCGAGTGGCAATTATACTGAAATCAAGAAAAGAAACAGAGAGTTGGGTATAGCAGACTTCCCTCGTTTGTGCGCCGCTCGGGCAGACGAACTTATGTACTCAGCCGAGTGAATACTCTACTCGGCCGAGTGAATCCTGTTTTCTGCTGTTTGGCTCCGTTTGGGCTCTAATATCTGTTTTTCTTCCTCCAGTCGATTTCATCCTTCTCCTAAGCATCAAGCGCATTCCTGGGGCGCTCTTTGTCGCCTTGTTCATCCTCCTAATGATAGATATTCCTTTCTCCTCTCCTGTCAAAGAAAAATAGGACCCGTTATCACGAATTTTTCAGGCAAACGACTCAAAACACTAATAATTTCTAAAACAAAAATAAAGAACAAAGTAAAAATAAAGCGATAATCGTCGGGTTGCCTCCCGACAAGCTCTCGTTTAAGGTCTTGAGCTCGACCCCCTTGGATTTTCAATTTAATGCGGGATATTGGGTGCATATGAGATGCACCCGTCGAATATATCGGGAAGAATGCTCGGATTTGGATGTTGTGGCGGCGTGTTCTTCCTCAGTGCTCCTTCGTCTCGGGTAGTGTTGGGGGATGGCTCCCCCAAGCTAGTGCTTGCTCCGGGCCTCGGCTTCACCGGTGACACCGATTTTCGTATCGGTGGGGCTTTCTTCGGAGTCCTCATCCTTGAGAGCTTGCAGAGCTCTCGTATTCTCGCGACATCAGCGTCGCCTTCATCAATTTCCAAGAAGAGATCGGGGGAGTCATTCATCTTTTCTTCTTGGCCCAAGTCCGGCCCTTCCTCAAAATCATCCTTGAATAGTGCGCCGATGGAATGGCGGATCGCCTCCTCAATGACCTCGTCAAGGAGGTCCATATAGTCCAGCTCCTCATGATAAGGCATGTGTTTCATTGCCTTGGGTATATGAAGCTCCACCTTGATGTTGCCGACGTTCAATGTTAGAGTCCCTTCTCGTACGTCGACAATGACACCGGCGGTGGCGAGGAACGGGCGTCCAAGTATTAGCGACGTATCTCCCTCCTCCTTGACATCCATGATCACAAAGTCGCATGGTAAACATATGCCTCCCGGGACTTGTAACGGGATGTCCTCTGCGATCCCTACCGGCCTTGTGATCCGACCATCTGCTAGTTGTATCCGCATGTCGGTAGGCTTCAATTCTGTGCTGGTGTTTAGTCTTCGGAACATAGAGAGAGGCATGATGCTAACACTAGCCCCTAAGTCTACTAACGCCTTTTGTAGAGGGACGCCGCCTAAGGTGCAAGGAATTCGGAAACTCCCCGGGTCTTTGAATTTGGCGGGCTCCTTCTCTCTCTTGGTGAACCAAGTCCGCTCCTCAGCGAGCATGATTTTCTCCTTCCTCTTTATTCCCGTAATCAAATCTTTTAAGAACTTGGCGTATGTCAGGATTTCCACGATAGCGTCGAGGAAGGGGATATTGAGGCTTACCCCCCTCAAATATTCGAGAAACTTGGCTAGCCGTTTCTCCATCTTTGCTCTAGAAAGCCTCTGAGGGGATGGGATCGGTGGCATATAACGCCTCTCTTCAATTAGCTGCTCCGCTCTAGACTTTTCTTCCCCTTGCGGCTCTTTCTCTCTCTCAACTTCAATGACCGGCTCACTTGGCTCTACTCTCTCCACCACGGGCTCCTTGGTTGGAATCATGACGGGGGTGGTATCCTTCCCGCCTCTCGTAGTAACTGCAACCACGGCGTTGATATGTCCGGTGGTGCCCCGTGGATTTTGCTCGGGTTGAGCCGGTAACTGTTGACTATTTCGATTGAGCAACGCTAGTTGCTCCGAGATTTGGCCTACAACGGTTGCAAGGGAATCTTGGCTCGCCTTCAAGGAAGCATTAGTCTTCTTCTGCTCGACCATAAACTCCTCCACTCTAGCTTCAAAGTCGGAACGTTGTTGAGCTTGTGGAGGGTTTGGATTTCTCCACCCTTGATTGTATCCGGGCGGCCTATAGGGCCCCACTTGTTGCTTTGGTGGGAAATTTTGTTGGGGAGGCCCCCTCGGTGGATAATGTTGGTGGTGGTGTTGTTGTGGTCGAGTTTGGTGAGGTGGTTGTTGCGGTCGAGCTTGGTGAGGTGGTTGTTGCGGGGGGTTCAATGCCCCATCATTGTTTGCATAAGAGAAACCGGGATGGTTTCTAGCGGCCAGATTGGCCCAATATCCTTGGTTCCCCGCGACGTATTGAACTTGCTCCAAAGATTCCTCTCCTTGTTCTCCTCCCAAATACATAGCTTGGGATTGGTCTTGCCAATCGCAAATTTGACTTGTTGGTGTGGATGTGGAAGGGGCTCCTTGGGGCTCCGTGATATATTTCTCCAGTCTCTCCACCACCTTGTGGAGAGAATCGAACTTGTTGGTCAGCTCCGCCACGGCCTTGGCCTCATAGATGCTAGATGGCTTCAAGGAGGACGAAGAGTGTCCTCGCTCGTCGCCCCATTGTTGATTGTTCGAGGCCATCTCCTCAATTAAGGCCGTAGCTTCATCGGGAGTCTTCGATAAGATGGCCCCATTTGCCGCGGCATCAATAATCTGCTTGGTCCCCGGTTGGAGACCATTGTAGAAGCTATGGACTAGCTCCCAATCTTCAATGCTATGGTGGGGGCACTGATGCTGCAGGTCTTTGAAGCGCTCCCATGCCTCGTAGAGTGTCTCTTGAGGTCCTTGCTTGAAGGACATGAGAGCACTCCTAATCTTTACCGTCTTGGAGGACGGATAGAACTTGTCAATGAACGCGCTCGCCAACTCGTCCCATGTGGTAAAGACTCCTTCAGCTTGTGTCCTCAACCAATAAAGAGCTTTATCCTTTAGTGTGAAGGGGAAGAGGCGCAGTCTGATGGCATCTAGGATGACGCCCGGCATCTGGAAGGTGGCGCACTTTGATAGGAAGAGCTGGATGTGGTAGTGGGGATTTTCATGGGCGTTCCCATGAAATGGATCCTGCTGCATCAGAACCACAAGTCCGGTCTTCAACTCAAAATTCTTGTCGGCCGCCAACTCCGGCATGGCTATGGACGAGGTTGTGGAGGAAGTCTTAGGCCGGAGCCTATCTCGAATGGAAATAATCCTCGCCATTCTTGCCGCTAACTCTTCAGGTGTCTCCCAAACGTTCATAAACCTCCCTTCCGTATCGGGTCTCCTCTCCGCTCTGATTCTCCGCAATGTACGCTCGATCTCAGGATCAAACAATATATCTATGGGGTCCGCTGTGGATCTCGTGTACATGCACGGGAAAACAAAGTTTCAAAGAAGTGATTAACACAATGGAAGTGTTAGATAAAAAATGAAGAAATAAAATAAAAAGAAAGAAATAGCTAGGGTGGTAGGATCAAACACAATCGCCTCCCCGGCAACGGCGCCAAAAACTTGATCGCGCCCGGGCGTACACCCTAAAGAGCGACCGTGTAGTTTTACCGCAAGCGCACGGTGTAGCGGCGAGCGGGTATCGAACACAGGGAGGACGTATGATAGTGCCTTCTCCGAACAACCTGGCTATAGGGACAGAAAAGTAGGAAATTGCCTTTTGGTGATGTTGTCACAATCGTCAAACAATTTAGAGGGATATAAAATCAAATAAAGACGCCTAGGGAATAGGGAATCCCCGCTACTCACCGTATCTCGTCATTGTGATTCATCGGTTTCACAATTACTAGGGTAGAATGTCGGGTGAACTAGTTGCAACTGAATGTAAAACCTAGCTCACGCTCTCACGCTGTTACCGGTCTATAGCAAACCTAGGCTCGGGTCCAATCTCTTGCAAACCCTAGCCTAGGCAAGCTAGCATTAGGATCAACGTCATCGTTCAATCGCATCCCGAGCCCACTCTCGTGCAAACTCGGGCTACGACCTAGGTTGGGATAGTTCCTACCCGCCCAATCTCTTGCAAACGGGTATCGATATAGAATTGCAACCGAGGATCCTAGTATCGGTCCAATCTCTTGCAAACCGATACTTCGGAAACTAAATTTCAACCCAATTCGGATTTCTAGGGTTTCCTATCGGATTGGGATCCAATCTCTTGCAAATCCCAATCGATATGAACACCTAGCTATCCGTATTATATCAATCCCAAACTAACCCTAATAGCAATTCTAGCAATAGTTCTACCAAATCATCACAAATCGGAAATTGGGCTCGTAGGGTTCATCCCCATGCCCTAAGACGTTACGACTACTCACAAATCATATCGCAAATGGAAAAACAATCAATTGAAATAGCAATAGAATTCATGGCAATATTCAAAATAGCAATAAAAATAGGATTTTTAATGAAGAGGGAGACAAACCAATGTAGCTTCCAAAGAATCTAACAAAATAACACTTTTCTCTCCTCTCCAATTACAAGAATCAAACTCTAAAAAGTCTAATCTAAAAAGGCTGCCAAAAGCAATAGAAAAGCTCTCTAAACTAGGTTAGAATCTGGGGTTAAATACCCCCCAAAAATGCCCAAAAATTCATGACCAAACTGCCCATGCGTAGCTCCAAAATCGTGATTTCCGCTACAGGCAGCGCTGCTCACTCGGCCGAGTGACAAAAGTCGCTCGGCCGAGTGAGAGACCCTGAGAATTTCCAGTAAGTCTGGGGTCTTGGGGGTCATCACTTCGGGCGTCACTCGGCCGAGTGAGTTGTCGTCACTCGACCGATGGGCTATCTTCACTCGGGCGGACGGGATACTCCACTCGGGCAGACGGCAATTGCCACTCGGCCGAGTCGGGATTCTGCTGCTCAGACTGACGAAAAACAGTAAGTCGGGAGTTTTTGATGGGCATCATCTGAGTTCCACTCGGGCGGACGGGATACGTCACTCGGCCAGACGGCAATTGATGCTCGGCCGAGTGCACACTGATACATTGCTTGGAGCGTGTCTGATCTGGCCGGCCGAGCGGTGTCTCGATGCTCGGCCGAGCGACTCCTTCACTCGGCCGAGTGAGATGCTAAAAATACCCAATCTGAATGTTCTTGCCTCCCCGTCGCTCCTACGACGTTCTTTCTTCTTCCGCTCCTCTCCAATCTCAAAATACCCCTCAGGGAAGTCGTCGGTGACACTCTGGAGTAGGTGTATCTTGGAATCACTCCAAATCGCTCCAAATCTCCTGAAATACGACAAAAACAACAAATCGTGAAAATTATCGCAATATTGTCGATAAATCGTGAAAAACATGATTTGAGCGATCTAAATGGCATGCAAACATGCGGGAAAAAAGGTGTAAAGTATGGAGTGATCAGTCGTCTACTACTCCCACCAGGTACTTGACTGAACGGTCAGCAAGTTGTAATGTCATGCCGGTGGGCTGCAAGTTTCCCATCCCTATTCTCTTGTATAGCGACAGGGGTGTTGAATATTGGACTCCCCGGATTTGGTTTTGATGATGAGCAAACATAAATAATCCATGAACTAACAATTTGTGAGCGCAGTTTTGGAGATCGTCGCCAAATTCACGAGAACATTCAAAGCGACATCTCAACACTTCCCAAAGCTCATATTCATGCCTAAAGCTTCGTTGAAGCTCTTGCGACGCTTTGGAAGTTATGAAGATTCAATCGAAGCTCTCGAAGACCGTTTATTAAGGTTTTATTTATAGACTTTTTGCTTCGATATATAGAATGTTAAGCCTTGAGTATATCTTACGTTTCTATCTTCATTACGCTCATTTCGTAGCTCTAGGATCCTTGCACAAGTTCATTCTAACTTCCTCGAAGCGTCGCGCTTCGATTCGGATTTGTATGTGCATGTTAGTTGGTACAAGAACAAGTACTGACCGACTAGATGGTGATCTAGTCGGTCGGCAAATGTTCTTGGACCGACTAGTTTGATTCCTTAATTTCATGGACTTTACTGTTTACAGTTAGTCGGTCTACGTTGACTCACCGACCGACTAGTTTGTGAACTAGTCGGTCAGTGATGCTTCTTTGACCGACTAGTTGTGACTTACTGTTCACTCTAAATTTCACCTAAGCTACTGTTTACCGTTAGTCGGTCTAAGAACGTTTGGTGACCGACTAGTTGACAATTTAGTCGGTCAACTTTTGTTCTTGGACCGACTAAGTCAACTTGCATTCAGACTAGTTCATTTTGCCTTTTAGTCGGTCTACGTTCATTGGCTGACCGACTAGTTGTGAAACTAGTCGGTCAGAAAGTCTTCTTGGACCGACTAGATTTCTAGGTCTGAAATTCTATCTCTTCTCAGATCTACTCTTAGTCGGTCCACGTTGTTTGACTGACCGACTAGTTGATGAACTAGTCGGTCAGTGATTGTTCTTTGACCGACTAAGTCTCACAGATTTCTATCCGTTGGTGAATGACCTAACTTGTGTTTTTGGGTTCCTATAAATACGAACCTAGGTCATTTCTATCTAGGTTAGAGCTGCCATTAAGAGGTTCATTGAGTTCTAAAGAGATAGCTATTCTCCCTCAAATCTAAAGCTCTCTTCCTCACAAGAAACCCATTCTCTCTCATTTCTAGATCTAGAGAGAAGCTTGTTCTTGGTGAGCTCTTCAAGCTATTGCTTGATCCATGTCTCCAACTCATTCCTAGGCATCGATTGTTGGTCATTTCCTTGGTGCTAGGGCTTGGTGACTTCATCTTCCTCAAATCCTCCATTTCACCATTTGGGTAAGAAAAACTCAAGGTATAGGATTTTGTGGTAAGATTGTTTATTTCATTTAAACTCTTTAATATTGCTAATTGGTTCTCTCGGTTGTGAGAGAAGTTTGTGATCCCGGGTTGTGGGATTCACTTTGCCATTGCATGTATGATTTGATCTTGTGAAGGCTTTTCACAAGATATTCATAGTGGAAATCTTGAGTTAGGGTTTCTAACTCAAGTATCCGGAGGGGATCCGGGTGGTTGGGACGTAGGATCACCGGGAACAAGTCGGGGAGACTTGGGTGGATCCGAACCCATTAACATCGTTTGTTTGCATTGTTAATTTTGTGTTGTCATTCAATTTAAGCTTCCGCAAATTGATTTGGTAGTTGTTTGCAATTTAATTTGGAATTATACTCCTTATTATTTTAAAGTACTATTCACCCCCCCCCCCCTCTAGTACTTGTGCAGTAGCTGGTAGGGCATTACATTTGGTATCAGAGCCAGATACTCAGCTATGTCTGCCAACGACAACAAGACCGTGCGTCCACCTTCCAACTATGACACCTTCAGGAACCGTGAAGGAGCATCTTCGGTGATGGAAGGACATTCCTCTACGAGGCCTCCATTCTTCAACGGTACCAACTACGGGTACTGGAAATGTCGGATGGAAACCTTCCTCCGAAGTGCATCTTTATGGAGGACTACAATGAAGGAGTACATCGAGCCCGAAGAAGAATACTTTGAGAAATGGACAACCGCGGAGGTCGCCGCGGAGGTAATCAATGCCAAGGCAATGAACGCCTTGCAATGCGCATTGGAGCCCGAGGACTTCAATAAGATATGCACATGTAAGAGTGCATATCAAATTTGGAACTCCCTCCTCATACTACATGAAGGGACGAGTCGGGTAAGAGACTCTAAACTCGTAGTCGTAAACAAAGATTACGAAATGTTTCATATGCAACAGGGCGAGAAGATGAAAGAATATTACGCTCGCTTCGTTGACATAATAAACGAGTTAGAGGCCCTCGGCAAGTCCTACACTCAAAAGGAGAAGTGCTCAAAGCTTATCGAAGGACTTCCTTCTTCTTGGGAGAAACGCACCTTCGCCATCGAGGAAGGTAATTACATGAATAAGTACACCGTAGTTCAACTAATGGGTACTTTAATGTCGTACGAGGTACGCAGGGATAGCAAGCTCAAATTGCAAGAAAAGATGAAGTCGTATCTAAAGCAAGACGAGCCAAAGAAGAAGGCTATTGCTTTCAAAGCCGCTCCATCCACATCCACATCAACCGATGATGAAGAATCGGAAAACGAGTTAGACTTGGAATCCATGGCACTCATGGCCAAGAAGTTCAACCGTTTCTTCCGAAAAGGTAACTTCAAGACCAAAGGTAAATTTGGTTCTTCTAACGCCTCTTCCTCTCCTTTGTGTTTTAAGTGCAATAAGCCGGGACACATGAAAGCGGAGTGTCCCCTCAATAAGCAAAAGGAGAAGTGGAAGGCGCCAAAGTATGACAAGTCCAAGAAGTACACGAAAGGAAACAAGAAGGGACTTGTCGGAGCTACCTTCACCGACTCCGATGATTCTTCAAGCGGTGAGTCGGACGATGAGCACGTGGAGCAAGCGCACATGTGTTTCATGGCAAGAGAGGAGCAAGATCAAGGATCCTCCTCTTCCGATGATAGTAATGACGAAAGCGATGAGGTAACGATGGATGATCTTCGAAATGCTAACTCTCAACTTTGGTCAAAATACACTAAGTTAGTAAATAGATATACTAAGGTAAAAGATGACCTAGCTAGCATTCAAACATCGCCTAAGAATATCATCACCAACAACGACACCGTTGTTGAAGAGTTAAGAAATGAGATTGTGAATCTCAAATCTAAACTTGAACATGTTAGCATTGAGGATGCGGAAGAACATGAGATAGCGGATTTAACTTCTCAAAACTCGACTTTGAGTATTGAGAACGAAAATCTTAAATCTCGCGTTTATGTGCTCACATCGCAAATATCCACTTTGGATACTTCTTTGCGTTCTCTCAAAGAGAAATATGAGGACACATTGGGCCGAATCAACAAATTCAACAAGGGTAAGGGCCATTTGGATAATATCCTAAAAGATTTACTTCCGGCCAAACACCACATTGGCTTGGGGTATATGATGGGAAATTCATCCAAGTCGGTCACTACTTTTGTAAGGCCAACTTCCGAAGCCTCAACGAGTGGGAGCAAACACTCTATTGGTAGTTCATCTACCAATGGTGCTTCCACCTCGTCCACACCATCTTTCGGAAAGAAACCCACTTTGGGTGGACCTCCAAAGAAGGGGCATGCCTACATGTACACCAATAACATGCCACGTAGGAACACACGTCCTACTCCACCGGCTCACACATATGATGATTTTTATGCAACACATTCTCGGGCACGTGCACACCATGTGAGACACCCTCACGCACGTGTTCCCACACATGCATATGTGCACCCACCACATCATATGAATAATTCTCGTCGTGCACCATTCCATCATGTCCCGTATGCCTATCCACAACATGCATCACGTAGAAATCAACGTCGCATGCATGCACCCAATAGGATGATGGCTCCCAAAATTTTCACTATTTGGAGCCCAAAGGACACAAGCATGGACGAAAAACAAATGTATATGAATGCTTATTTTTCAGATGTTGTGCATAGTAAGAATTATGTGGGGAAGTCTAAGTCCACTTGGACTTGGCTTCCAAAGGTCTAATCCATTGGACCCAATGACCTTGGGTACCATGATATGAAAGTGTCTATCTTTAGGTACTCAAGGAAAAGAAAAAGAAGAGGAGCAACAAATTTAAATTTAGCTCCAAAGGGAATTGGATACTCGATAACGGGTGTTCAAAACACATGACGGGTGACGCTCGATTGCTCTCCGGAGTGGTTCCCATTGCGAATGGAAACCGCGTCGTATTTGGAGGCAACTAGAGCGGAACCATCATAGGTGTTGGTAAAGTCGGTAACCCCTCTCAACCATTAATTAGTGATGTTTATCTTGTTAGTGGTTTAAATCACAATCTTATTTCAATAAGCCAACTTTGTGACAAAGGTTACAAAGTTAGTTTTACGAAAGGATTGTGTCATATTTTAAGAAAAGATAATGATAAATTATTATTTTCCGGAACTCGTCATAAAGACATTTATATTTTGGATCTTCCTAAGTCATATGAACAATGTCTCGTTGCCAACACAAGTGAACAACACTTATGGCATCGACACTTTGGACATGTGAACTTTGGAACACTTTATAAGCTTTCGAAATTAAATTCTATTAAAGGTTTTCCGAAGCTTGTTTTTGAAAAGAAAAGTTTTTGTGATTGTTGTCAACGTGGCAAGCTTCCTAAATCTTCATTTAAACCTAAGAAAAGCATCTCTACTAAACGGCCACTAGAGCTATTACATCTAGACTTATTTGGGCCAACTAGAGTAGCTTCCTTAGGAAATGCAAGGTATGGACTTGTCATCGTAGATGACTATTCAAGATTTACTTGGGTATTTTCATTGTGTAATAAAAATGAAGCTTTTGAAAACTTCACAATTTTTGTTAAGAAAGTACAAAATCTCTTAGGAACCACCATTGTCACTATTCGTAGTGATCATGGAGGTGAATTTGAGAATGAGTCTTTTGAGACATTTTGTGATGAAGTTGGTATTACTCACACCTTCTCTTTCCCTCGTGCACCTCCTCAAAATGGTGTAGTTGAGAGAAAGAATAGGACGCTAGTGGAGTGTGCTCGCACTATGCTTGATGATAGCCAACTTGGCCATCAATTTTGGGCGGAAGCGGTACACACCGCTTGCTATGTGTTTAATAGAATACTTTTGAGGCCCGGCACTAAACAAACTTGTTATGAATTGTTGTTTGGTAGGTTGCCTCAAGTTAAACATTTTCGTGTTTTTGGTTCGAAATGTTTTATTAAGAACACATATGGTAGTTTGGACAAATTCGATCCAAGATCCGATGAGGGGATTTTTGTTGGATATTCTACGCGTAGCAAAGCCTACCGGATATTCAACAAACGAACCTCAACGATCGAGGAGTCATTTCATGTCTCATTTAATGAAGGATTTGTTCCAACTAGAATTTCAAATGATAATGATTCTTTGGATGTTTTATGTGATTCGTTTGATAATTCTAAGTCTAATGATTATATTGATTCTATTGAGACTAACCCAACTAATGAAGTTGTTGAGAATGTTCCTAGTGATCAAGGTATTCCCAAACGGCTTCATTCGGTTCGTGACCATCCCCATGAGCAAGTCATTGGCAATATCTATGATAGTGTCAAGACGAGATCGCAAGTTCACCACTTCGCAAATTGTGCCTTTGCCTCATCGATAGAGCCAAAGAATATTAATGAAGCATGCGAAGATAGCGCTTGGATCTTAGCCATGGAGGAGGAGCTCATTCAATTCGAGAGGAATGAGGTATGGGAGCTTGTTCCATTGCCATCGAAGAACCACACCGTCATAGGGACAAAGTGGATCTTCAAGAACAAAACCGACGAAAACCAAGTCGTCGTCCGGAACAAAGCTCGGTTAGTTGCTCAAGGCTATCGACAAGAGGAAGGTATTGATTTCGAAGAATCCTTCGCTCCGGTAGCTAGATTAGAATCAATTAGATTATTATTGTCTTTTTCATGCCATAAGAATTTTAAATTATTTCAAATGGATGTTAAAAGTGCATTTTTAAACGGAGATGTCGTTGAGGAAGTTTACGTTTCTCAACCTTTGGGCTTCGTAAATGAAAAATTTCCAAATCATGTTTTTAAACTAAAGAAAGCTCTTTATGGGTTGAGACAAGCTCATCGAGCTTGGTATGATCGCCTAAAGAATTTTCTTTTGGATTTGAATTTTAAAATGGGTGAAGCCGATTCAACACTTTTTATTAAGCATGCGAATAATGATATATTATTAGTTCAAATTTATGTTGATGATATCATTTTCGGTGCTACTAACTTTGCTCTTTGCGAAGAGTTTTCTAATGTTATGAAGGAACAATTTGAGATGAGCCACATGGGCGAACTCAAATATTTCTTAGGTCTCCAAATTCGCCAATTGAACGATGCAATCTTCATCCACCAAACAAAGTACACTGTGGAGTTGCTAAAGCGATTTGGAATGGAGAATGCCTCCGGGAAAAAGACTCCTATGAGCACGACTACGCATCTTGATAAAGATACGGGCGGAAAAGATGTAGACATTCGTCTATATCGAGGTATGATAGGTAGTTTACTTTATCTTACCGTGAGTAGGCCCGATATTATGTTTGCCGTATGCATATGTGCTCGTTATCAGTCTCAACCTAAGGATTCTCACTTAGTAGCGGTTAAACGTATTTTTCGCTATCTAAGTTACACTTTAGATTTTGGATTACTTTATCCGAAATCTAGCACATATGAGTTAGTCTCATATAGTGACGCTGATTATGCGGGATGCAAATCCGACAGGAAAAGTACTAGTGGCACTTGCCATTTTCTAGGAAATTCTCTTGTCTCTTGGTTTTTCAAGAAGCAAAATTCGGTATCACTTTCAACCACCGAGGCGGAATATATTGCCGCCGGTGCCGCTTGTGCCCAGGTTCTTTGGATGAGACACACATTGAAGGATTTTGGTATTCATTGTGATACTAGCCTATCATGGTGGATAACCAAAGTGCTATTTGTCTTTCAAAGAATCCGGTGCATCATTCCCGATCAAAACACATAGATGTCCGACACCATTTCTTAGATGATCATGTTGCTAAAAAGGACATCATATTAGTGTACATTGAAACCCAAAAGCAAATCGTCGATATTTTCACGAAACCCCTAAAGGAGGACTCCTTTGTGCGGTTGCGTCGAGAATTGGGGATTATGGGTGAATCCGAGATATAGGATTCATATTTCATTCAACTATCTTGCATGCTATTATATTTCGCGATATTTCATTCATGCTAGATTTATTGAATTTTTGGGAATTTTATGTGATATATTTGAATTTATGATCAAATTCGTATTTGAAAGTCGTATTTAAGATTTTGACGTTTTATGGGGTAATTTAGATGACTAATGAGAGAGTTAAGATGTTTCATCCAAGTGGTTTGTGAAGAGAAATCAATTATCAACTTTTGGACTCCTCTAGTCGGTCTAAGTTCACTTGTCAACCGACTAGATGCTCATCTAGTCGGTCAGCAAATGAACTCAGACCGACTAGATCAAGCCTATATCTAACTCCTATCTTTTTCTTTCATTAGTCGGTCATAGTACACTTACCGACCGACTAGATTGAAAACTAGTCGGTCAGTGAATATACTACGACCGACTAATTCTTGCCCTAGAAATTCATCTGTGCCTCTGTTTCGACTTAGTCGGTTCAAGCTCATTGACCGACCGACTAGATCGTAATCTAGTCGGTCAGTGCTTGAACTGTGACCGACTAAGTGTGTTAGGGCAGTTGAGTCTTTTCGTTTCCCGACCGACTTATACTCTTATTTCGTTTGACTAAATCATTTTTTAGTCGGTCTCCTCTCAGCTCAAACTCGAAAACCCCCAAAACCCCGATCGAGCCCCTTCAAATTCCGTCGTCTCCGGCCATATCTCCGGCTACTCCTCCCGATTCCGACACTGAATTTATCCCAGAGGATGAGCCTACTAGGGAACCCACTCCACCTCCGAAGACCCGTAAGGCTAAGGGTAAAGCTCCTATGCCAGTTGGCGGTGTAGACATATCGTTGTGCCGCGATGACCCTCAGTGTCTCGCAGCGTACAACCGTATAGAGCACTGTCCACTGTTGTTAGAGCATTACGTTCAGTTTTCTGATTTTCTCGGCCTTGCTGATCTTCTGTCCTATAGTGGTCTTCTTGATTATCTCCGATACGACCCCAAGGCCAATCCCAAACCGTTTCCTCGCCTCGTGAAATTGTTCTATGCCAATCGCATTCAAGGCCAGTACGATGCCAGCCACTCCATTGAGACGACTGTCTTGGGAACTCCTATAGTTCTCACGGCAGAAATCTTGGGGGAGATTCTTGGTTGCTCGTCGTGTGGTCTCCTCCCTTCGGACATTTCTGTAGACGACATTTCTTCCTTGGATCAGTCTATTCTTTCTGAGATTTTCCAGGTTATCCCCTCCGCATTCATTGGTGTTCCATCGAAATCTTTCAAGCCGAATGCGTGGGTTCTTAACCTGATCTTGAAGTCATGTCTCCTCCCTAAGTATGGATCCTCTTCACTCCCATCCCAGCCGTTCTTGAAATTGATCTACGCTCTTTTCTTGGGGTGCGAGATTAATTGGGCTCGCGTGATACTCGATAAGATGGATTCTTTCGAGTGTATACGCAAGACCAATAAGTCTGCGCACATTCCATACCCTTGCCTGTTGACTCTTGTATTCCGTCATTTCCGAGTCCCTCTCCCTCCTGACGATGAGCGTCCTTTGGGTACGCCTCTGAACGCGACGGCCGTGAAGAAGTCTCTAGCGGCTCTTCGTCACGTACAGAGGTCTACCACTTCTGCTTCTCAGGCGACTCCCTCTGCTGCTGGTGCCCCCTCTCGTCCTGCTACTTTGGATGATGTCGTACGGATACTTCGTCGGCACGAGTCTCGCTTGGCTCGTACCGAGGAGGTAGTTTGCCGTATGGCTCGTCAGATGGGCATTGATCTTCCTCCGTCCGTGTCTGAGGATGAGGAGATGGACGATGAGGAGCTTGACGAGCTTGTCACTTCTTTTGCCCGTGGCGATGAGGCCACTGCTGCTGCTGCTGGTACTTCCGCTTCTGATCCTGGAGTTGGCACCACTACCGGTGTTCCAGAGCCTTCTGCTTCAGCTCTTCAGACTTCCGAGCCTACTCATGTATCTCCTGCTGCTGTTGACACTGCCACTGCTGCTGCTTCTGTCGAGACCCTTGCTGCTGTTGAGATTCCCGTTGATGAGCCTGTTGCTGAGATCTCCACTCCTGCCCCGACGATTCCATCTGTTGAGACACCTCTACTCCCTGCAGAGCCTGAGTCCACTCCGTCGACTGGACCCACGGAGACTGCAGATCCTGCCACCTCCTCGTGATCGCTTGTTTCGAGGACTCTCCACTACGCTTTGGTTGATATATCTTAGTGAGAGTATTTTGGGTTAGGATGGGGTTTGAGAGATGTTTTGATGTATTTTTGCGATTTCTGGATGTCGGAGTTGGATATTATGTTATGATGTTGTTTTGATGTATGTTGATATACTTTGATGATGTCGATGATGTATGATGTATTTCTTTTTGATGATATGTAGCACTTGATATGATGTACCTCATATATTCGATGTGATATCTTTTTGGATGTACTCATGTTGTCTCTACATATATATATGTTCATCGTCATTCACTTTGTCTTTTATTCGTCGTACATTTTTTTTTATTCATTGAATGCATTTGAAATGTGAATTCGTCGCTCGACGATTAAAAAAAACTTGGTTAAATAGATTATATTTCTATAATTATATAGAATTGTTTTCCATGCACAAAACTTAACCAAGAATATTGAATATTGAAGAGTATGTTTCTTTATTCAAGAAATGAATAATTATTTGGTATTTTTGATGATTTTGATTATTTTTTTGATAATGGACATTTTGGCACACCTTGATTTGATTTCCACATTTTTTTCCCTTGGTGTCAAGTTGGTCCATTGTCTTTGTCTACGACTACCGATGTTGGATTTTACATTTCCTAATTGTTGTCGTTGTATGCCCCCCATTTTTGGGATAATGCCAAAGGGGGAGAGATAATGATAATAAATAGCGCAAATGAAAATTTAACTCAATTTCCAAGAATCTAGTTTGATATGACGGGATACGTCACTCGGCCAGACGGCAATTGATGCTCGGCCGAGTGCACACTGATACATTGCTTGGAGCGTGTCTGATCTGGCCGGCCGAGCGGTGTCTCGATGCTCGGCCGAGCGACTCCTTCACTCGGCCGAGTGAGATGCTAAAAATACCCAATCTGAATGTTCTTGCCTCCCCGTCGCTCCTACGACGTTCTTTCTTCTTCCGCTCCTCTCCAATCTCAAAATACCCCTCAGGGAAGTCGTCGGTGACACTCTGGAGTAGGTGTATCTCGGAATCACTCCAAATCGCTCCAAATCTCCTGAAATACGACAAAAACAACAAATCGTGAAAATTATCGCAATATTGTCGATAAATCGTGAAAAAACATGATTTGAGCGATCTAAATGGCATGCAAACATGCGGGAAAAAAGGTGTAAAGTATGGAGTGATCAGTCGTCTACTACTCCCACCAGGTACTTGACTGAACGGTCAGCAAGTTGTAATGTCATGCCGGTGGGCTGCAAGTTTCCCATCCCTATTCTCTTGTATAGCGACAGGGGTGTTGAATATTGGACTCCCCGGATTTGGTTTTGATGATGAGCAAACATAAATAATCCATGAACTAACAATTTGTGAGCGCAGTTTTGGAGATCGTCGCCAAATTCACGAGAACATTCAAAGCGACATCTCAACACTTCCCAAAGCTCATATTCATGCCTAAAGCTTCGTTGAAGCTCTTGCGACGCTTTGGAAGTTATGAAGATTCAATCGAAGCTCTCGAAGACCGTTTATTAAGGTTTTATTTATAGTCTTTTTGCTTCGATATATAGAATGTTAAGCCTTGAGTATATCTTACGTTTCTATCTTCATTACGCTCATTTCGTAGCTCTAGGATCCTTGCACAAGTTCATTCTAACTTCCTCGAAGCGTCGCGCTTCGATTCGGATTTGTATGTGCATGTTAGTTGGTACAAGAACAAGTACTGACCGACTAGATGGTGATCTAGTCGGTCGGCAAATGTTCTTGGACCGACTAGTTTGATTCCTTAATTTCATGGACTTTACTGTTTACAGTTAGTCGGTCTACGTTGACTCACCGACCGACAAGTTTGTGAACTAGTCGGTCAGTGATGCTTCTTTGACCGACTAGTTGTGACTTACTGTTCACTCTAAATTTCACCTAAGCTATTGTTTACCGTTAGTCGGTCTAAGAACGTTTGGTGACCGACTAGTTGACAATTTAGTCGATCAACTTTTGTTCTTGGACCGACTAAGTCAACTTGCATTCAGACTAGTTCATTTTGCCTCTTAGTCGGTCTACGTTCATTGGCTGACCGACTAGTTGTGAAACTAGTCGGTCAGAAAGTCTTCTTGGACCGACTAGATTTCTAGGTCTGAAATTCTATCTCTTCTCAGAACTACTCTTAGTCGGTCCATGTTGTTTGACTGACCGACTAGTTGATGAACTAGTCGGTCAGTGATTGTTCTTTGACCGACTAAGTCTCACAGATTTCTATCCGTTGGTGAATGACCTAACTTGTGTTTTTGGGTTCTTATAAATACGAACCTAGGTCATTTCTATCTAGGTTAGAGCTGCCATTAAGAGGTTCATTGAGTTCTAAAGAGATAGCTATTCTCCCTCAAATCTAAAGCTCTCTTCCTCACAAGAAACCCATTCTCTCTCATTTCTAGATCTAGAGAGAAGCTTGTTCTTGGTGAGCTCTTCAAGCTATTGCTTGATCCATGTCTCCAACTCATTCCTAGGCACCGATTGCTGGTCATTTCCTTGGTGCTAGGGCTTGGTGACTTCATCTTCCTCAAATCCTCCATTTCACCATTTGGGTAAGAAAAACTCAAGGTATAGGATTTTGTGGTAAGATTGTTTATTTCATTTAAACTCTTTAATATTGCTAATTGGTTCTCTGGGTTGTGAGAGAAGTTTGTGATCCCGGGTTGTGGGATTCACTTTGCCATTGCATGTATGATTTGATCTTGTGAAGGTTTTTCACAAGATATTCATAGTGGAAATCTTGAGTTAGGGTTTCTAACTCAAGTATCCGGAGGGGATCCGGGTGGTTGGGACGTAGGATCACCGGGAACAAGTCGGGGAGACTTGGGTGGATCCGAACCCATTAACATCGTTTGTTTGCATTGTTAATTTTGTGTTGTCATTCAATTTAAGCTTCCGCAAATTGATTTGGTAGTTGTTTGCAATTTAATTTGGAATTATACTCCTTATTATTTTAAAGTACTATTCACCCCCCCCTCTAGTACTTGTGCAGTAGCTGGTAGGGCATTACAAGGGGCATTAGACTGACGCTCGCTCCTAGATCGACGAGCGCCCTCTGGATTTGCACTTCCCCAATAGAGCAAGGGATGGAGAAACTTCCCGGGTCTTTGAGCTTGGGCAAGTTTGCACGCTGAATGATGGCACTCCACTCCGCCGTTAA
Source organism: Scilla litardierei (assembly GCA_030789695.1). NCBI lineage: Eukaryota > Viridiplantae > Streptophyta > Magnoliopsida > Asparagales > Asparagaceae > Scilla > Scilla litardierei. Next base: position 124,394,312 of record CM061141.1, read on the forward strand.
TACGACCTTCTCCTTTCTGGATCACCGTGTCACCAAGTCCTTTAGAAATATGGCATATGAGGGAATTGTCTCGATGGTCTCGAGGAAGGTGATCTGTAAGCTCAAATCTTTCACCATGGCAAAGAATTTGCCATACTTCTCATCAATCTTGGCTTTGGCAAGCTGTTGTGGAAAAGGCACAACGGGCTTGAATACTCTGAGGTTCCCTTCCTCATCCTTTTTCTTCTCCTCTCTATGAACTCCCTCCGGAGTAGTTGGCTTTGGCGACGAAGCACCGTCGTCATTTAATTTCTCAATTGGTCGTTCCACGACCAACGGTGCTTCCGGTCCTTTGGGAGGCACTCTCGTGGGTATTTGCATTCCTCTCCTCAAGACGATGGCGGACACGTTCTCATGCTCATGCGTGAGCGCCAAGGTCCGATTTACCCCCTAGGGTTCACCTCAGGCTGTGGCGGTAATAAATTCTACGGTCTCTGAAGGTTCGCCACTTGCAACCTTATCTGGGTCACCTGATCAGTGAGGACTCTCTGTCCCATCTCCAGTTTCAGATTTATCTTCTCCTGATTGGCGATGTATTGAGTCAGGAGGGACTCAGTCGGAGAAATGGCCCTCTGCTGGCCGTATTGCTGCTGGATGGGCTGCTGATTCCTTGGAGTGTACTGCTGATACTGTTGTGGAGGTTGTTGCTGCTGAAATTGCTGCTGCTGAAACTGCTGTTGGGGCCTAGCCAGCCGATATATCTATTGTTGTTGCTGCTGAGTCAGCTGCTGATATGGCGCCCTGTAGCTAAGGTTGGGATGATTCCGGTTGTTAGGAGAGTAGGCCGGATTGGAGTTGGTTCGTGGTGGAAAAGGCGCATTCCCCGTAAGATTGTAAAATAATGCGCTTGCCTGATCCAACGGTGGTGAGATGTCACCCCCGTCGAATTCTCCAAAAACTTCGAATTCTACCACAGCAATCTGTTGTGTACTGGTGCCACCGGTGCCTACGATCAATGCGGAGATCTGGGTCGACAGCAAGTCAAACTTGCTTGACAATTTGTCGACGTCCTCGACCCTATGGATGCCCCCAGATCTAGGTGTGGCTCTCTCGTCATACCACCGCTCATTGTTGGATGCCATATTTTCAAGAATCTGTCCGGCATCTTCTTCGCTTCTCGACATAAAGGGCCCTCCAGCCGCGGTGTCCATGGAAGATTTCAAATCGTCCCTCAACCCATTATAGAACAGATTTATGATCTGCCACTTGGGGAGCTCATGGTGGGGACATCTTCGTTGCATCTCCTTGTATCTGGTCCAGGCTTCGTGTAGAGACTCGTGGCTGGCCTGGGAGAAGGAGGAGATCTCACTCCTCAGCTTCATGGTCTTCCCCAGAGGAAAGAACTTCGTCAGGAAAGCATTTGAGAGCTTCTCCCAGGTGTTGAATGTATTCGGGTCCTTCCCCCTGAGCCACAGCTTGGCCTTATCTTGTAGAAAGAAGGGGAACAGCTTCAGTCGGATCGCCTCAGTTGTGACACCGTTTATCCGAAAGGTGTCACATTTCTGCAAGAAGGAGTCCAAATGCTCAATGGGGCTCTCCATGGGTGCACCCAAAAATTGATCCTGCTGGATCCACGTCACCAAAGACGGCTTAAGCTCGAAGCTTTGTGCCGTAATAGCCGGAGGACGGATGGCGGAGGTGGACTCGATGGATGGCATCGAGTACTCCAGTAGGGACTTGTGAGGTGGGGTGTTCTCCCCCATGGTTTCTGGATCCTCTCTTCTTCGCTTCTCGATGGCCAAACGCCTTAGGGTGGTGTTTATCTCTGGATCAACAGGGATCAAGTCGTCGAGACTTCTTGAACTCCTGCGCATGAAAAACAACAAACACCCGTGAAGCGAAAAGTGGGAAAGAAACAGATAAGATAAAAAAATAAAAATAAAAATAAGAAGATAAAAAGGAAAAAGAAGAATGCGAAAATTATCGCGAGGTAGGGATGAGAGCTAGACACAAGGGTTCATGAAATCCAAAAATAACAAGCACGTTGCCTCCCCGGCAACGGCGCCATAAAGCTTGATGTCCCCCCGCTTTGATCGTTTTTGATGTGTGCAATGATATGATTGGGGGCGTGAGATTTAAATATTTATAACCGCAAGCGCACGGTGTTGTAGTGTGGTTTGGGGGTCGAACTCAGGGAGGCGTGGATGTGCTTGTGTCAAGGAGGATCAAATTCACCCCATGGGTGAGCTAGCTCGAATCGAATGATGGGCTGTCATGGTAAATGGAATGCAAGGTATAGACAATATAAAGGAAAAACCCAGGACTTTGGTTTCCACCCTATCGTGTGATTCTCACCGATACGGCCTACGGGCAGGATAACGATCGGAATTAGGGTCTAAGGGTGAGACGTTGCCTCTAAGAGTGGTACCAGCGTCCCATGGGCCCGATATTCCGGTCGGTGCTCAGGATGATACACCGGACTTCCCGGGTTCAGTCAATGGGCACTCCCGTGTCCATTAACACTGACCGACTCCGGAAGCACTAAGTTCGCAACGATAACTCCCAACGTCTCATCCTGCCTCCCGTGTGCTAGGATTCAACGTCTACGCTAAGGGCGTGAGCTATGGCTAGGGAGTCAACCGCCAAGTTTATTCCCCCTTGGCCCAACAGTCAAAGGCAGTCTTTTTCCCACCGATGACAATAAAACACCCCCCGTAACTGATCGCTCCGGGACGTGACCCAAAAGAACGGTTGTAGTTTTACCGCAAGTGCACGGTGTAGCAGCGAGCGGGATATCGAACACAGGGAGGACGAATGACTGTGCTTGCTCCGATCAACCTGGCTATTTAAGAAGAGAAATTTGCCTTTGGCGATCCTGTCATAATCGTCAGACAAATGTGCGAAATATCAAATCAAATAAAGAACGTCTAGGGAATGGGGAATCCCCGCTACACACCGTACTTCATAAATGTGGTTCATCGGTATCAAAATTGCTAGAATGAGAATTCGGATGGACTAGTTGCAACTGAATGTAGAACCAAGCTCACGCTCTCGCGTTGTTGCCGGTCTATAGCTATCCTAGGGTCGGGTCCAATCTCTTGCAAACCCTACCCTAGGGAAGCTAGCATTAGGATCAACATCATCGTCCAATCGCGCACCGAGCCCAATCTCTTGCAAACTCGGTCCACGATCTAGATTAGGATAGTTCCTACCCGTCCAATCTCTTGCAAACGGGTATCGGTATAGAATTGCAACCGGGAATCCTAGTATCGGTCCAATCTCTTGCAAACCGATACTTCGAAAAATCCGACTCCAACCCAATTCGGATTTCTAGGGCTTCCTATCAAATTGGGATCCAATCTCTTGCAAACCCCAATTGATATGAATACCTAGCAATCCGTAGTAAATCGATCCCGATCTAATCTCTAATAGCAATTCTAGCCCAATTTCTACCAATTCATCACAAATATGAAAGTGAGCTTGTAGGGTTCATCCCCACGCCCCAAGACGTGGAGACTACTCACAAATCATAGCAAGATCACAAAAATAATCGTTGAGATAAGCAATAGAATTCATCACAACAATGATATAAACAATAAAAATAGAATTTTTAAGGAAAAGAGATGCAAACCAATGTAGTTCTTCAATTAATCCAACAAAAATCCAAGTTTTGCTCCTTCTCCAATCACAAGAATAAAGCTAAAAAATAATCTAAAAAGCTGCAAAAAATCTAAGAGAGAGCTCTCAAAACTAGGGTAAAAACAGGGTTTAAATAGCCCCAAAAATCGTCCAAAAATTGTGACCAAAATGCCCCTGCACAGCCTGTTTTCCGCAGTTTTCGCTACAGGCAGCGCATCGCACTCGGCCGAGTGACAAAAGTCGCTCGGCCGAGTGAGAAACCCTGTAATTTTCCAGTAAGTCAGGGCCTTCAGGGGTCTCTACTTCGGGGGCGGCTCGGCCGAGTGAGTTGTCGTCACTCGGCCGATGACTTCACTGCACTCGGGCGGACGGGATTTACCACTCGGCCGAGTGGGTCTTCTGAAGTTCAGGCAGCCGAAAAACAGTAACTTGGATGTTTTGGAGGGGCTTCGTCTGGGCGCCACTCGGGCGGACGTGATGTCTTCACTCGGCCGATGTGGTCTTCGGTGCTCGGCCGAGTGCACATAGAAATCGTGTCTGAACTGGTCGGCCGAGCAGTGTCTCGCTGGTCGGCCGAGTGGCTCCTCCACTCGGCCGAGTGGGACACAAAAAATGCCCAATCTGCTTGTTTTGGCCTCCTCGTCGCTCCTGCGACGTCCGTTCTTCTTCCGCTCCTCTCCAACAGCAAAATACCCCTCGGGGAGGTCGTTGGTGACCGTCTAGAGTAAGCGCATCTCGGGATCACTCCAAATCGCGCCAAATCACCTGAAATGCGACAAAAACAACAAATCGTGAAAAGCATCGCAATATCGTCGATATATCGTGAAAAACATGATTTGGGCGATCTAAATGGCATGCAAACATGCGGAAAAAAGGTGTAAAATAAGGAGTGATCAAAATCCCCCAAGCTTGCCTCTTACTCGTCCTCGAGGAAGATAAGTAAAAGGCGAACCCGGTGGATTCGGAAAACGAAAACGGCGAAAAACGGAAAAAGAAAAACGAAGAAGAGTGAAAGCGAAATAAAACAAAGAAGAGAGAAAGGAGCGAAGAGGTAGGATGCTAGATCATTTTCTCAGGACGTGGGTTTCACTTACTCATATAGCAATGCACTGAATGGAAAATACATGTCAAAGAATTTTATTTCGATATCATAGTATAATAGTGCAAACAGAAATAGAAAACCCACGAAAAACGATATAATCATGAAAAACGGAATAATTTTAAAATTAACGTCGTCTGAATCATTTAAAGTGGTATACAAATCACAGATCATACACTTTTCAATTGAACGCTTTCTATCAGGAGTATAAGAGTATCACACTATAGAATAGAGAGAATGGAAAAGTATGGATTTCATGAAATGAATGCTAGGCTTAGATTTCTGGATTTCGTAAAGCTGGAAATAATCTCACCGAGTATAGAATATTACTTAGCCTAGGTTGTCGTGCAATGTCTAGTAGTCACTCTCTCACACATCAATGGATCCCCTCCCCCAAGCTTATCTATAAGCGTGGTGGCATAAAAAATATTTACATCCCCATTTTTATATATAGCTCCAAAGGTAATAAGAAGAAAGAAGAAAGAAAGAAAGTGAGATGGGATCTTTTATTGAGGATTTTTCCTTTTTTTTCTTTTTTTTTTCTTTTTTTTTCTTTGCAATAAGCAATATATACACAACGATCCCAACTCAGAGAGAGATAATGATGTACAAGAATGTTTTTCTCTCTTTTTTTATAGAATAAGAGATTTGGAGCTAGGAATTAGTAGCGGGGGAAAATGCCATAAAATAGAATCACTAAGGGGAGGTTCACCAATGATTTTAAAAGTAGAGAAACGATGTTCAAGATTTGTGGAGAAAGAAATAAATATAACTCTCTGTTCACTCTATAAGACATGCACGACAACTTCAGCAGGGTAATCTAATCTACTCAGTTTCGATCACAAAAAATCTAACTAATCCAGATATATCATAGCTAACATCATTCAATCATCCTGAAGTGAAGTGTACAATTCATGAATTTAGAAGTGATATAGGAAAAGAAAGTCAGTACTCCAGATATAAGCATTCAATGCGTGAATCTTGGTGTGTTTTCTGTGATAGCATACATATGAATATTCAGACTCAGCTAATAATAAAATTTCATCCATTTTCATGCGGAAAAAGGTGTGGGTTACTATTCCTAAATGCAAGGCAAGTCATAGCATATGATATCTGAAATAAAACCTAAGACATGACAAATATAGCATGCATATAGAATAAGCTAAATCCAACGTCATCATCATCATAGAAAAGTCATCTCTAGCATGAGATGAAAAAGAAATAAAGATAAAGGGAAAATAGAAACTATGCAATGCGGCACACAGAGAAAATAAGAAAAACGTGATGCATGGCAAAATAAAAGAAAAATGATGAAAAATAAGTGCAAAAGCGAAAAAATGGTGTGAAAAACTAAAAATAAAGGTGGCAAATCGAAAAAGAACGTGAGAACTTGATCGCTCCAAAATGCAACCCAAGAGCACGACCAAAAACTTGGTCGGCCCCGGATACACACCCGGAGAACGATTGTAGTTTTACCGCAAGCCCACGGCAAAGTGGCGAGCGGGTATCGAACACGAGGAGGTGGTGTTGGTTCCAATCTATCCTAGGTTGGTTTGACTACGAATGTTTTATTGGTGGAGATGGCTATGGTATGATATAATGGAAATGGTGGTGGATGTCGGTGTCGGTGATAAAGAAATCGGTCAAATATCGATTCAAATACAATATAATAAAAGAGGGAATTTGCCTTGCGGCGATCCTGTCACAATTGTCGGGCAAAGTATGTGGATATAAAATCAAATAAAGACGTCTAGGGCTAGGGAATTCCCACTACGGATCGTCATACATCATCGTAAATAGTGAATCTCAATATTACTAGACTTGTGTTGAGGTGAACTAGTCGTAACTGAATAGAGAACCAAGCTCACGCTCTCGCGCTATTGCCGGTCTATAGCAAACCTAGATTAGAGCCCAATCTCTTGCAAACCCTAACCTAAGCCACTAGCATTAGGATCGACATCATTGTCCAATCGCTTCTCGAGCCCACTCTCGTGCAAACTCGAGTCATGATCTAGGTTGTGATAGTTCGTATTCGTCCAATCTCTTGCAAACGAATATGGGTATAGATTTACAATTAAAAATCCTAGCTTTGGTCCAATCTCTTGCAAACCAAATCTAGAGAAACCCAATTGTTAACCTAAATCGAATATCTAGGCCTTCCCATCGATTAGAATCCAATCTCTTGCAAACCCCAATCGATGGAAATCCCTAGCTATCCGTAATAAATCAATCACAACCTAACCTCCTAGCAATTCTTAGCAATTTGGAAATTCATTCATCACAAATCTGAAATTAGATCCATAGGGTTCATCCACATGCCCTAGAACAACCAATCTACTCTAGCATAGCAACAGGGATATGCGAATCAATAGAAATCATTGCTTGCATACAAAAAGATAGAAAAACAAAGATTCAAATAAAGAGAAGAAAATACTTAGCTTTATGAAGATCTTCGATCCAAAATACAAGCTTTTTTTGATCCAAGAGGGGGCCTAGGGCATGGCCTAACCTCTTAGCAATTCTAGCAATTTAGAATTCATTCTTCACAAATATGAAATTAGATCCATAGGGTTCATCCCCAAACCCTAGAACAACAAATCTACTCAAGCATAGCAATACGGATATAAGAATCAATAAAAACCATTGCTTGCATATAAAAAGATAGAAAATCAAAGATTCAAATAATAAGAATAGAAATACTTAGCTTAGATGAAGAATTCCACTCCAAATACAAGCTTTTTGATCCAAGAGGGGGCCTAGGGCATGGCCTAACCTCTAAAATAATCCTCCTAAAACATCTTGGGAACCCCCCTAATGGTGGCTACAAACCCCCTTAAATAGCCCCAAAAAAACCCTAGCAAAAAGCCCTAGAAATCCCCTCCAACTCACGCACGAAACGGAGTCCGCGTACAACTTCAATTCTGGGCAAGTTACGACTCGGCCGAGTGGGGAAAGCTCACTTGGCCGAGTGAGAATTCCAGCACTGCAGCGTCGACTTGCAGAAATTCCCCAGATTTCATCCGACCTCCGATTTGCGCGTTCTTGGCGGCGTTGGAATTTTCATGAAGTCTACTATCCATAAAAAATATGAGAAAAATAATTTGATGGCTAGAATGATAGCAGATTTGAAAAGAGTAGGAGGATGTCTGAAAATCTGGGCGCCGTGTGTCCTCGGCATCACTCGGTCGAGTGGCAAATGTCACTCGGCCGAGGGGCATTTGGTACTCGGGCGGACGGCTTTCGTCACTCGGCCGAGTCGGGCTTCTGGGGCAGACTGACGGATTACAGTAAGTCGGACATTTTGGCTTGCCGTCGTCTGGGTGCCACTCGGGCGGACGGAGTCTCCGCACTCGGCCGAGTGGGCGTGCGATGCTCGGCCGAGTGCACGCTGATACATCTCTGTTGCGTGTCCGATCTGGCTGGCCGAGCGGGGTCTCAATGCTCAGCCGAGTGACTCCTTCACTCGGCCGAGTGGCATGCTGAAAATGCCCAATCTCCATCTTTTCGCTTCCTCGTCGCTCCTACGACGTTCTTTCTTCTTCCACTCGTCTTTCATTGCAGAATAACCCTCAAAAGGGCCATGGTTGACACTCCGGAGTGGGTGCAAATCCTTTAAGCTCATTTTTGCTCCCGATCGCTCCATATTTCCTGAAATCCGACAAAAACAAGAAATAGTGAAAAGTAATGCAATATCGTCGAATAATCGTGAAAATCGCAATATGAGCAACCGAAATGGCGTGAAAACATGCGGAAAAAAGGTGTAAAATATGGACCGATCAAAATCCCCCAAGCTTACCTCTTACTCGTCCTCGAGGAAGATAAGTAGAGAGATGAACTCGGGAGATGAAAATAAAGGAAATGAAACAAAAGAAAAAGAAAGAACACGAGGTGGAAGTGGTTGCTAGATTATTCTCTCAGATCTCAAGCCATAAGCTACACATCACGAAAACTTGGAAAATACGAATCACATGCTATAAGGGTTTCAAATCTTACTTAGACATGGTACTTGCAAGCTTTTAAGAGCAATAAGAGGGACTCTCTAAATTCATACAATCAATTCATATCCACATCACACATTTCATAGAATTTAATATACAAATGTTGGCGATGCACTTTTCAATCAAAAGTTATAAATGAAGCATATAAGATACACACCAAGCATGCAATAGAGAATAGAATAAGAGTCATGGCATTCACATATTTATTTCAAATCATGAAAAATCTCCATATCTAATATATTTCGCAAAGTCTAAGCATTATCGAATATTCCCAGTCATGCACGTCTCCACTCTAATGTCATACTCACTCATATGGTCAAATGAATTCACCCCCCCAAGCTTAGCTGGAAGCATCGCATCTAAAGGAATATGATAGTGGAAAATAGGATTTTGCCTTGGTTTTCCCAAGTGTTTTGTGGCTCCAATAATAAGATAGAGAAACATTTTTCTTTTTCTTTCTTTTTGAACTATTTGTTTCTCATTTTTCTTTTTGGATTTTTGTAGGAGCTATATGATTTGTATTTTTGGCTTTTGGCTCCTTTTTGGCTTTTTGGACTTTTTGGAGCTAACTTTTCTTTTGTGGGGATTTTCGGGAAATATATGCGATATAAGTAGCTTTAGAAGGTGAACTCAAGTGACATGTAGAGAATAAAAAGATATATGTGGAGAAAGAAATAATGTAACACTCGGTTCACTCTAAGATGTGCACGAACGGTTCAATAAAATAATACTTCAACTAAAACTCATATGTAAGCATGGATATTCTCAATCATTTCAATAAATAGTGAAGTCAAGCAGTAAAGTTTACAACCATATCAGGCATGCAACAGAAGGTGAATTAAGACAATAAAACTGATGCTTCAGATATACTAATGATGCGTGAATCTTAGTTCACTTCCAACAAAAGCATACTAAACACTAATCCATACATTCAGTTTCAATGAATATCATGCGATCACTTAGAGGGGTCATCAAGAGAAATAGATTTGCAAGCACATGTGAATAGCAAGACTATGGAATACTCTAAGTAGCATGGCAAAGAATAATAAGCATCGTGATGGTTGCTAAAGCAATAAGAGATATCATCATAAGGAACGCATCTAGCAAAAGAAGAGAAAGGAAAATAAAGAAATAAGAAAAAATAAAAGAGAGGAAAGAAATGAAAAACAAGCACACAACATGATGCATGAACACACATAAAAGGAAAATAAGATGGAAAATTTAAAAAGATGATGCAAAATTTTGAAAAATTTTAAAAGCCCTAAAATAAAGTAAAAATGCAACTAATGCATCTAAATGGCATGGAAATGCACTCCCCCAAGCTTAAACTTCACATTGTCCTCAATGTGATCATAAAAGGAAAAATATGAGGAACAACGATAAATATGAGGGAGGTGAAAGAAAAATGATGAAATGAATGTCATGAAATCCTAATGCAACTACATGCACATACAATGATGCATGAGAGCGCCTTCCCCCAAGCTTATACCAAACAATCCTATTCAAATGACTTGACCAAAAATGTCATGGCTTTGCAAAGCGTGATCAAGTCAAACGAATAAGAAAGTAATGTTTCACTTGAAAGAAATGCTCGAATGTGGTGAGCAAGAGGATGTGACACATCAAAATATGGAGAGTGCAATTAATATATATAATGGGTTTGGGGTGAAAGATTTTTGTGGCCGTCATATGAGGTGATATTTATTCAATCAAATCTATACGGTTCTCTCGCTGTCGAGAGAATTCGAGTTTATTTAAAGCATAAAAATTTCTACACTTCTGGATTGATATCACCTATAGCAAAAGGCGGATCCAGTATCTTTGCCGGTGCAGGCAACTGCTCCAACTGCTCCTTCCGTGGCTCTGCCAGGTGCATGCGTCCACGAACACCAACGAACTCCAGCAATGCATCCTCCAGCATTCCCACAAGGACTCCACATGTACCCTGCAGAGAATAGGATGCATCAGTTCGCTGCAAAAATTTCACCCTCATAATAAAAGTATCCCAAAGAGGATCGTCTATAGAAATATATGGAATAAATAATGGTGGACGATACTTCCCTGGAAATAATCCAATATCCTCACGTGCCGTGATAGCTGTCTCCATGGTATCCTCTCTCAGCTGCCCAGGTAAATCTACATCATAGGTGTGGACCTCCTCGATAAGCTCGTCGAACTGTGACACGTCCAAGCATACCTCCAGTCCATAATCGTATGTGTGCTGCAAAAGGTATGACGTGTCAAAAATATCTGAATCAAAATAAATATCAAATGGAATGCATGATTCAGATATGGAGTGGGTAAAAATATCTCCCTGAGTGGGAGCAGTAAGCTCTGTGGGATAGTCCTCGACGTCAGTGGGAGGATGAGGTGGCTGCGGAAGCTCTAATGGAGGAGGGTAGTGCTCGGGATCCTCATGAATGGATGTGTCCTCGTCCCGAAGCACGACCTCCTCGGTGATAAGCTCTGGCTCCGTGTGTAAGGCATCCTCATGAACTATCAATGTAGGCTCTCTCTGGAATGGTGATGCTGGCTGCTCATGTGTGTCAACTTGTGGGGATGCATCATGTGGAGGGGAATGCCCACGAGCAATCCAAAAATTTAATCTATCCCCCTCAAGACTGACATGGATGTCCTCCTCAATTGTTCCTGCAGCTGAAACATGGTTCATAACAAAATCTGCAAATCGTAGATCAAATGCATCACCTGCTGTAATGCTCTCTGAACCGGTGAACCTCGCTGACTCCAAGAGGCCCTCCAATAAGTTCTGAAATGCTTTCTCCTCAAAATTTGCGGTCCACATAAAACCATCCATAACACCTGATAAACAAAGATAAATACCTGGAGAAAAATATCAGTGGTACAAAAGAATATAGAAATGGTAGTAAGGGTGGCGGGGGTGAAATTTACTTTTTTTCAAAAAAAAATTTCGTAATCTAATCAACCTAATTGTGACAAATTGGCACCCAACGGGAAACACCTCCCCGGCAACGGCGCCAAAAACTTGATTGCTCCAAAATGCAACCCAAGAGCACGACCAAAAACTTGATCGGCCCCGGATACACACCCGGAGAACGATTGTAGTTTTACCGCAAGCCCACGGCAAAGTGGCGAGCGGGTATCGAACACGAGGAGGTGGTGTTGGTTCCAATCTATCCTAGGTTGGTTTGACTACGAATGTTTTATTGGTGGAGATGGCTATGGTATGATATAATGGAAATGGTGGTGGATGTCGGTGTCGGTGATAAAGAAATCGGTCAAATATCGATTCAAATACAATATAATAAAAGAGGGAATTTGCCTTGCGGCGATCCTGTCACAATCGTCGGGCAAAGTATGTGGATATAAAATCAAATAAAGACGTCTAGGGCTAGGGAATTCCCACTACGGATCGTCATACATCATCGTAAATAGTGAATCTCAATATTACTAGACTTGTGTTGAGGTGAACTAGTCGTAACTGAATAGAGAACCAAGCTCACGCTCTCGCGCTATTGCCGGTCTATAGCAAACCTAGATTAGAGCCCAATCTCTTGCAAACCCTAACCTAAGCCACTAGCATTAGGATCGACATCATTGTCCAATCGCTTCTCGAGCCCACTCTCGTGCAAACTCGAGTCATGATCTAGGTTGTGATAGTTCGTATTCGTCCAATCTCTTGCAAACGAATATGGGTATAGATTTACAATTAAAAATCCTAGCTTTGGTCCAATCTCTTGCAAACCAAATCTAGAGAAACCCAATTGTTAACCTAAATCGAATATCTAGGCCTTCCCATCGATTAGAATCCAATCTCTTGCAAACCCCAATCGATGGAAATCCCTAGCTATCCGTAATAAATCAATCACAACCTAACCTCCTAGCAATTCTTAGCAATTTGGAAATTCATTCATCACAAATCTGAAATTAGATCCATAGGGTTCATCCACATGCCCTAGAACAACCAATCTACTCTAGCATAGCAACAGGGATATGCGAATCAATAGAAATCATTGCTTGCATACAAAAAGATAGAAAAACAAAGATTCAAATAAAGAGAAGAAAATACTTAGCTTTATGAAGATCTTCGATCCAAAATACAAGCTTTTTTTGATCCAAGAGGGGGCCTAGGGCATGGCCTAACCTCTTAGCAATTCTAGCAATTTAGAATTCATTCTTCACAAATATGAAATTAGATCCATAGGGTTCATCCCCAAACCCTAGAACAACAAATCTACTCAAGCATAGCAATACGGATATAAGAATCAATAAAAACCATTGCTTGCATATAAAAAGATAGAAAATCAAAGATTCAAATAATAAGAATAGAAATACTTAGCTTAGATGAAGAATTCCACTCCAAATACAAGCTTTTTGATCCAAGAGGGGGCCTAGGGCATGGCCTAACCTCTAAAATAATCCTCCTAAAACATCTTGGGAACCCCCCTAATGGTGGCTACAAACCCCCTTAAATAGCCCCAAAAAAACCCTAGCAAAAAGCCCTAGAAATCCCCTCCAACTCATGCACGAAACGGAGTCCGCGTACAACTTCAATTCTGGGCAAGTTACGACTCGGCCGAGTGGGGAAAGCTCACTCGGCCGAGTGAGAATTCCAGCACTGCAGCGTTGACTTGCAGAAATTCCCCAGATTTCATCCGACCTCCGATTTGCGCGTTCTTGGCGGCGTTGGAATTGTCATGAAGTCTACTATCCATAAAAAATATGAGAAAAATAATTTGATTGCTGGAATGATAGCAGATTTGAAAAGAGTAGGAGGATGTCTGAAAATCTGGGCGCCGTGTGTCCTCGGCATCACTCGGTCGAGTGGCAAATGTCACTCGGCCGAGGGGCATTTGGTACTCGGGCGGACGGATTTCGTCACTCGGCCGAGTCGGGCTTCTGGGGCAGACTGACGGATTACAGTAAGTCGGACATTTTGACTTGCCGTCGTCTGGGTGCCACTCAGGCGGACGGAGTCTCCGCACTCGGCCGAGTGGGCGTGCGATGCTCGGCCGAGTGCACGCTGATACATCTCTGTTGCGTGTCCGATCTGGCTGGCCGAGCGGGGTCTCAATGCTCGGCCGAGTGACTCCTTCACTCGGCCGAGTGGCATGCTGAAAATGCCCAATCTCCATCTTTTCGCTTCCTCGTCGCTCCTACGACGTTCTTTCTTCTTCCACTCGTCTTTCATTGCAGAATAACCCTCAAAAGGGCCATGGTTGACACTCCGGAGTGGGTGCAAATCCTTTAAGCTCATTTTTGCTCCCGATCGCTCCATATTTCCTGAAATCCGACAAAAACAAGAAATAGTGAAAAGTAATGCAATATCGTCGAATAATCGTGAAAATCGCAATATGAGCAACCGAAATGGCGTGAAAACATGCGGAAAAAAGGTGTAAAATATGGACCGATCAGAACTCACTCCCCCAAGCTAAATGGCACAGTGTCCTCAATGTGCAAAGTGTGGCACACCGAGAGACAAGCGATGGGAGGGGCAAGTGAGAATGCATGCATCTAAAAAATGAAAAGAAAAAGGTAAAATAAAGAAATGAAAATATGATGCAGACATGATGCATGCACAGATAGGAGCAATACATAGATATAAGTGTCACCAAAAACTCTCCCTCTCTCCCAAAATAGATATAAAAAGATATGATCAAAAAGAGAATACCATAATAAGTGAGGGGAGGGGGTGGACAAAAAGTGCAACAGGACCCAGCAGAAACGGGCAGCACAACGGCAGGAATAAATCAAGGCATCAAGGGTGCCGAAGAAGGTGGTGCTGCGCCGTCTCCGTCCTGAGGCAGAGGTGGTGGTGGTGGTGGTGTAGGCTGCTGAGCTGGGGTGGGTGTGGATGCGGTGGCAGGTCGGGTGTGTGTGGAAGTGTGGGCGGGAACCTGCTGGGTGGGTGGGGGTACGCGTGGGAGACGCTCCAAGACCTGTGTAAGGCAGTAGTGGATCTGAGGGATCAGGTCGAAGCGTCCAGCCATCGCAGAGACGGTGGAGGACAGGGTCCTAAGGTCACCTCTAAGACCACTCACCGCCAACTCAAGAGCACGTATGCTCTGCAGTACTGTGTCGGGCGGGGGTGGTGCAGAGGGATGCACCGGTCTAGGCTGTGCAGGGCGAGGCTGGCGTACGCGAGTAGAGTATGTAACGGGCTCAGCAGGGAAGGGGACAAAAGGTGCCGTGCCTGCAAATGTGGGCCTGGCCTCAGTGTGAGGCCGGGACACCGGCTGGTGAGAAGTGGAGGCAGCGGCAGCGAAAGAAGTGTGCAAAAGTGGCAGCGAGGCGGCCAGAGAGGTCAGTGGCACAGAAGTGTGGACAGACGCCACGACGCTCTCGGAAAATACAGCGGCAGTGGAGACAGAGGGCTCTCCGCACTCGACTACGGTCGGCGGGCGATCGGGTGGGGCAGAGGAAATCGGCTCAGCAGACAGAGGGCCAGTGGTGGTAGTGGGTGCGGAGGTGGTGGAAGTGGTGACAGCCGCGGAAGTGGTGGAGGTGGTGGAAGTGGGCTCAGCTGAGGTACTCGTGACACTGACAGAAGTGGGGACAGAGGTGTCAGGAGCAACGGAAACATCTGGTATGGGCTGAGGGGCCACTGGGTCAACAGGGTCGGCAGCAGGCTCGGCAGCGTGTGCAGCAGGGTCTGCGGGGGCAGCCTGGGCAGCGTGGGCAGCATGGGCATGCTCGGCCTCCTCGGCCTCGAGCACGTAGGCAGTGGGGATGAGAACATCCATCGCAGGGAGCCAGTCGACGTGGGCTGGTGCAATCTGAGTTCGAGCAGGGCTCGGGAGAATCATGTAGTCGGCACCGTAAGGGCCGTGCAACCAGACCCAGTGACGCTCACCATACGGACGAAGCATCTTCATCCGGGCCATAACGTCTATCGACAGAGAAGTGGGGCCCGGGACCCGTCGCAAGTCGTCAGGTAGGTCCTCGCCGGTCATCATGGTAAGCAAGGTGATCAGACCGCCGCAGCATATCGGTGAGCGAGCGCCCACCGATACAATGATGCGTTCTAAAAACCAAGCCGCAATGTCGATCACGACGACGGGGACAAGCTCGTCTCCATCCCTAGATAGAGCTCTGGGACGTGTCATCGCATAGAGCATGTAGAGCTCTGGCGTAGACATCGTGCCCGGCTCATATCTGGCCAAAAAGGTGGTCGCCATGAGGCGCTGGGCTATGCGGAGGCAGGGGTGGACAATGGCCGAGGCCTTGGCCCTACTAGGGTCAAAAGCAGCGTGGTGGCCTGTAATCCGGGCCCAGAAGGCACCGGCGTCGAAGGAAGGTGGGGGGATATGGGTGGGGCCGTAACCGCGATCGGCTCCGGGGACAGCGGGCCACGAGAAGAATGCTCTCATCATATCGAGAGTGACCTGGCACTCTCGGTCCATGAACCGAAACGAGCATCCCTCGTCGGTCCGGGCGATCGAACTCAGAACTTCAAGTGTCGGGCGGGTGAACGTGTCCGCCGACACCTGAAGGAAGTCATGCCAACCCACGTTGTCGTACAACGTGAGTATCCCCTCTAGTACCCCCAGGCGTCCTAGGTCAGCGAGGTGTGCAAACCTGGAGGGTACGATCGAGCGCTGGGAGATACGGTCGAAGACGGTGCGGTGTGCGTCGTCTCGGAACGTAATCCCGAGCGGCCTGACCAGTGGAGCCGGTGGTGGTGGCTGTGCAACGGCGGGGAGTAGCTGTGCGGGCTGTGCGGGCTGTGGGTGCGCTGCAGGCTGTGCGGGGCCTGCAGGCTGTGCTGGCTGGACGGGGTGTGTGGGGGACAGTGGAGGAGAGTCCTCCACCTCGTGAGAGGGGCCGGGCTCGTCCGATCGCTTCCGCTTGGCGGAAGCTCTCGTCGAACGCGGCCGTGTCCGGGGCGGCATATCGGCCCCGAGCGCGCGCCGAAAAACGTGAAAAGTGTGGCGTGTGCAAAAATAATGGAAAGAGAGTACCCCGACACGCCGCGAGTGCTAAGCAGTGGAAGCGTGCGAAGTCAGCGCCTCCGCGAAGTCCGGATCAGCCCGTAGAAGCTCCCCTGAGCTCCCCTAGGCTCCAATAAGCAACCTGCGCATGAAAAGGCGATATCAGTGAGTAATAATCAAAATGTATGGAGCATTAGGGGTATAATATATAGATTTAGGAATTGATTTGGGTTAGGGGGCGTTTAGCACATGGATCCTCAAGAAATACTCGAAAAGAGGAAAAAACGGGCAATATGGGTGATACCGGAGGTGGCCGGAGCAGCTGCCGCCGGCGGCGACTCGGGCGAGTCGCGACGGTGGTCGGCCGGCGGTGGCGGGCCGAGCGGCGGTGCGGGCTAGTGGGTCGGGTGAGTGAGGTGCAAGCGAGGGCTATCGGGCGAGGGAAACGAAGGGTCGGGCTCGTTTGGGGATTTTTGCGATTTCGAAAAATGCGCCCCCCTCGCCCTTATATAATAAAAGTTACGACTCGGCCGAGTGACTAGGCCACTCGGCCGAGCGGGATCAATGAAAATTTCTCCTCGCTTACGCTTCGGCCGAGTGGCTTTGTCAGCCTCGGCCGAGTGGAGTAAGTCCATTCGGCCGAATGACTCAAGCTACTCGGCAAGACTCGCCCTAGGAGGGTATCCGTTTTACTCGGCCGAGTGAATATATATACTCGGTCGAGTAGCAGTTATATCGAAATCAAGAAAATAAACAGAGAGTTGGGTACAGCAGACTTCCCTCGTTCGTGAGCGGCTCGGCCGGACGAACTTGTGTACTCGGCCGAGTGACTAGTATACTCGGCCGAGTGAGCCTTTTGTTCTGCTGTTTGTCTTCGTTTTGGCTCTAAACTCCGTCTTTCTTCCTCCAATCGATTTCATCTTCCTCCTAAGCGTCGAGCGCCTTCTTGGGGCGCTCCTCGTCGACTCGTTCATCCTCCTCATGATGGATCTACCTATCTCCTCTCCTGTCAAGAAAAATAGGACCCGTTATCGCAAAAATTTTGGGGCGAACGACTCAAAACACTAAAAATTTCTAAAATGAAAATAAAGGAAAAGTAAAAATAAAGAAAAACCGTCGGGTTGCCTCCTGACAAGCGCTCGTTTAAGGTCGTGAGCTCGACCCCCTATAATTTTCAATCAATGCGGGATGTTTGGTGCATATGAGATGCACCCATCAAACTTTCCGGGGAGAACGCTTGGATTGGGAAGTTGCGGCGTAGTGTTCTCCCGCGGTGGTCTCTCATCTCGAATAGTGTTGGGGGGAGGCTCCCCCAAGCTAGCATTTGCTCCGGTCAACGGCTTAACCGGTGATGCCGATTTCTGTACCGGCGGAGCTTTCTTTGGAGACTTTAGTTTCGAGAGCTTGCAGAGCTCTCGAATCCTTGCGACATCAGCGTCGCCTTCATCATCTTCAGCGGAGAGGTCGGGGGAATCATTTTTCTTCTCATCTTGGCCTAAATCTGGGCCTTCCTCAAAATCTTCATCGAAAAGAGCACCAATCGAGTGAGGGATCGCCTCTTCAATCACCTCATCAAGGAGGTCCATGAGATCTTCCGACCGTCCCTTAAGCAAATATATTCTATTGGTTTCGCCCGTCGGGACTCCCTCGGAATAGTGTTTGAGCCTCTGACCATTTACTTTGAATGTGGAACCGTCCTTGCTTTCCAACTCGAAAGCTCCGCCCGGTTGTATGTGCTTGATGGTGAAAGGTCCGGACCAACGTGACCTCAACTTGCCGGGAAATAGTCGGAGCCGGGAATTATAGAGCAAGACCTTGTCTCCTACTTTGAAGTCTGTGACGGTTATGCGGGCATCGTGAAGAATCTTGGTCCTTTCTTTGTAAATTCTTGAGCTTTCGTAGGCATCTCTTCTTATCTCATCAAGCTCGTTGATGTCCAAGAGTCGCCTCACCGCGGCACTTTTGTAATCGTAATTAAAGGTTTTGATGGCCCAATATGCGCGGTGCTCCAACTCTACCGGTAAGTGGCAAGCTTTCCCATAAACGAGTCGGAACGGCGTGGTGCCTATAGGAGTGCGAAAGGCCGTACGATATGCCCATAGAGCATCGTTTAGCTTCATTGACCAATCCTTTCTAGATCGATCCACCGTCTTTTCGAGAATTTGCTTAATTTCTCTATTTGAGACTTCCACTTGGCCGCTAGTCTGGGGGTGATAAGCCATGCCAACTCTATGATTTACCCCGTACTTCTTTAGCATGGCTTCAAACTTGTTCTCTATGAAGTGGCTTCCCCCATCGCTTATCAAAGTACGCGGCACTCCAAAGCGCGGGAAGATATTTTGCTTAAAAAACTTGGAGACGACTCTTGCATCATTGGTAGGGGTGGCAATTTCTTCCACCCACTTGGAGACATAGTCAACGGCCAATAGGATGTATTTGTTACCATTGCTCGACGGAAATGGCCCCATGAAGTCTACTCCCCAACAATCAAAAAGCTCAATTTCTTGGATGGGTCTCATCGGCATCTCATTGCGCTTGGAGATATTCCCGGTCCATTGGCATCTATCGCACCCCTTCACAAAAGTGTGGGTGTCCCTAAACATTGTTGGCCAGAAGAATCCGCTCTGCAGGATCTTAGCGGTTGTTTTAGAGGCGGCATGATGTCCCCCGCATGGTAGACCGTGGCAATGCAAAATGATAGACGTTGCCTCCTCTTTAGAAACACACCTACGAATGACACTATCTTTGCATATCTTGAAAAGGTAAGGATCTTCCCAAAAATAGCTACGGACCTCATGCATAAATCTCCTCTTTTGTTGCGTGGACATCCCATGCGGTTTGATTCCGCAAGCCAAGTAGTTGACGAAGTCCGCGTACCAAGGTACTTCACCGGTCCTTACCGCATATAGCCTCTCATCAACAAATGTGTCGTCAATAGGTAGGCTCTCATCCTCCTTGTCGCGAATGAGCCTAGATAAATGATCCGCCACGACATTGTCTATACCCTTCTTATCTCTGATCTCTAGGTCGAATTCTTGCAACAAGAGTATCCACCTAATCAACCGGGGTTTGGCCTCCTTCTTGTTTAAAAGATACTTCAATGCCGCATGGTCGGTGTGGACAATCACCTTGGAACCGAGGAGGTAGGAGCGAAACTTCTCTATGGAATAGACGACCGCTAGAAGCTCCTTTTCGATAGTTGTGTAGTTTTTCTGCGCGTCATCCAATTTCTTGCTCGCGTAGTATATCGCATGAAGCTTCCTATCTTTCCTTTGTCCCAATACCGCTCCAATGGCTTGGTCGCTAGCATCGCACATTAGTTCAAAAGGAAGGCTCCAATCCGGCGGTTGTATGATGGGTGCGGAGACTAGCGCTTCCTTCAAGGTGTTGAAAGCTTGCAAGCATTCTTCTGAAAAGTCAAAAGGAACATCTTTAGCGAGCAAGGAAGTAAGTGGTCGGGCAATCGAGGCAAAGTCCTTGATGAAGCGGCGGTAAAACCCCGCATGGCCAAGGAAGCCTCTAATGCCCTTGACATTAATAGGAGGAGGAAGTTTTTCGATTACCTCAATTTTTGCTTTATCTACCTCAATTCCTCTCGAGGAAACAAGATGTCCGAGAACTATACCTTCCGTGACCATGAAGTGACACTTCTCCCAATTGAGAGTGAGATTGTTTTGTTGGCACCTTTTTAGGACTTTAGTGAGATTTTCCAAGCAAGAGTCAAACTCACTTCCGTAAACCGAGAAATCATCCATAAAAACTTCCATAATATTTTCAATGTAATCGGAAAATATGGATGTCATACACCTCTGAAAAGTGGCGGGGGCATTACAAAGGCCAAACGGCATCCTACGGTAGGCATAGGTGCCATAGGGACAAGTGAAAGTCGTCTTCTCTTGGTCATCTTCGTGCAAAGGGATTTGGAAGAATCCCAAATACCCATCTAGGTAGCAAAAGTATTTATGTTTTGCAAGGCGCTCAAGCATTTGATCAATGAAGGGCAATGGGTAGTGGTCTTTTCGGGTATCTTTATTGAGTTTCCTATAGTCAATGCACATTCGCCATCCCGTGACGGTGCGTGTAGATATGGGCTCACCTTTTTCATTTTTTATAACAGTCATTCCCCCTTTCTTGGGGACGACGTGAACGGGGCTAACCCATCTACTGTCAGAGATAGGATAAATAATACCGGCTTCTAGCAATTTTAGGATTTCCTTTTTTACCACCTCCTTCATATTCGGGTTTAACCGCCTTTGAGGCTCAATGGAGGTGGCATCGGTATCCTCCAAATGGATCCTATGCGTGCAAAGCCTAGGGCTTATCCCTTTTAGATCGGAGATAGTGTAGCCCAGGACGTCCTTGTGACTCCTAAGAACGTCTAGGAGTTTTTCAAGTTGATCTTGTGTGAGGTGGGAATTGACTATCACCGGGAAAGTTAATTTATTACCCAAAAAGGCATACCTTAGATTCGGTGGTAATTGTTTAAGCTCTACCTCAGGTGGCGCTGCTCCTTCCACTTCATCGGCTCGCATGAGTTCGACTTCTTCCGTGTTATCCGGGTTTAGCTCATGCTCAGGTGGCATGCTCTCTTGTGACGAGTCAGACTCGCTACTTAGTGAGGACGAGGCATCGAAATAGGCGCCCTCCGATTCAGTGCTAGCATCGCCAAAACCTTCACTCTGCTCCGGTTCGTACCTGGAATCAAGAAACACATCAGACGATTCATAAAAACAAGAGTGAGCGTCATAGAGTGTAACTCCCTGAATGTCGGTTTGCTCGAAGGGTTCTTCGGGAGCATAGTGTTCTTCGACACTTGCTCTATTGTCTTCGAAATACAATTTGTCGTCGACCACGTCAACTCTGACATTGCCTCCGATAGTCCCCTCCGGGGAGATTTGGTCCATCACAAAACTAGCAAATAGTTGTTCGTCGGGGTCCTTGATATCGATAGCAAATGCTCCGGTAGCGTGGACCTCGTCGACAAGCTCCTTAAGGAGGTCTGTGAAGGAGTCATAGTCTTCCCGACTGAGTTCTATTGTTGGCATTGCATCCTCCATTCTCCCTGTTAAGATCTTATGCAAAATACGGGGAGAATATGCAAATAGTGCTGCGAATAAAGTTAGAATAAGATATAGAGGGAAGTAAAGGAAGAAAGTAAGAAGAAATAACCGGGTGGTCGATGCCGAACACCTTCAAAACAAATCTCCCCGGTAACGGCGCCAAAAACTTGATCGCTCCAGGACGTGACCCAAAAGAACGGTTGTAGTTTTACCGCAAGTGCACGGTGTAGCAGCGAGCGGGATATCGAACACAGGGAGGAAGAATGACTGTGCTTGCTCCGATCAACCTGGCTATTTAAGAAGAGAAATTTGCCTTTGGTGATCCTGTCATAATCGTCAGACAAATGTGCGAAATATCAAATCAAATAAAGAACGTCTAGGGAATGGGGAATCCCCGCTACACACCGTACTTCATAAATGTGGTTCATCGGTATCAAAATTGCTAGAATGAGAATTCGGATGGACTAGTTGCAACTGAATGTAGAACCAAGCTCACGCTCTCGCGCTGTTGCCGGTCTATAGCTATCCTAGGGTCGGGTCCAATCTCTTGCAAACCCTACCCTAGGGAAGCTAGCATTAGGATCAACATCATCGTCCAATCGCGCACCGAGCCCAATCTCTTGCAAACTCGGTCCACGATCTAGATTAGGATAGTTCCTACCCGTCCAATCTCTTGCAAACGGGTATCGGTATAGAATTGCAACCGGGAATCCTAGTATCGGTCCAATCTCTTGCAAACCGATACTTCGAAAAATCCGACTCCAACCCAATTCGGATTTCTAGGGCTTCCTATCAAATTGGGATCCAATCTCTTGCAAACCCCAATTGATATGAATACCTAGCAATCCGTAGTAAATCGATCCCGATCTAATCTCTAATAGCAATTCTAGCCCAATTTCTACCAATTCATCACAAATATGAAAGTGGGCTTGTAGGGTTCATCCCCACGCCCCAAGACGTGGAGACTACTCACAAATCATAGCAAGATCACAAAAATAATCGTTGAGATAAGCAATAGAATTCATCACAACAATGATATAAACAATAAAAATAGAATTTTTAAGGAAAAGAGATGCAAACCAATGTAGTTCTTCAATTAATCCAACAAAAATCCAAGTTTTGCTCCTTCTCCAATCACAAGAATAAAGCTAAAAAATAATCTAAAAAGCTGCAAAAAATCTAAGAGAGAGCTCTCAAAACTAGGGTAAAAACAGGGTTTAAATAGCCCCAAAAATCGTCCAAAAATTGTGACCAAAATGCCCCTGCACAGCCTGTTTTCCGCAGTTTTCGCTACAGGCAGCGCATCGCACTCGGCCGAGTGACAAAAGTCGCTCGGCCGAGTGAGAAACCCTGTAATTTTCCAGTAAGTCAGGGCCTTCAGGGGTCTCTACTTCGGGGGCGGCTCGGCCGAGTGAGTTGTCGTCACTCGGCCGATGACTTCACTGCACTCGGGCGGACGGGATTTACCACTCGGCCGAGTGGGTCTTCTGAAGTTCAGGCAGCCGAAAAACAGTAACTTGGATGTTTTGGAGGGGCTTCGTCTGGGCGCCACTCGGGTGGACGAGATGTCTTCACTCGGCCGATGTGGTCTTCGGTGCTCGGCCGAGTGCACATAGAAATCGTGTCTGAACTGGTCGGCCGAGCAGTGTCTCGCTGGTCGGCCGAGTGGCTCCTCCACTCGGCCGAGTGGGACACAAAAAATGCCCAATCTGCTTGTTTTGGCCTCCTCGTCGCTCCTGCGACGTCCGTTCTTCTTCCGCTCCTCTCCAACAGCAAAATACCCCTCGGGGAGGTCGTTGGTGACCGTCTAGAGTAAGCGCATCTCGGGATCACTCCAAATCGCGCCAAATCACCTGAAATGCGACAAAAACAACAAATCATGAAAAGCATCGCAATATCGTCGATATATCGTGAAAACCATGATTTGGGCGATCTAAATGGCATGCAAACATGCGGAAAAAAGGTGTAAAATAAGGAGTGATCAGTAACCGTTAGATTCCTAATCCCTATCGATTTCCTAGTCCTATGGACGCATCGGGAAGAACCCACGAAGGGGTTTCCACCAAAATCCCAGATTTGGGAACTACTCACACATATTTAGTAAAAAGCAATCTAAATAGAAATCGACCGTTAGAAACATGATCGGGCGATTGAAAAGTAGTAAGAGCAATGCTAATAACACTATATTAAAGTTTGACAAAGATCGGAAAACTTACAAATATCTGAAAAATTACAGCCGTCAAGAGAGAGAGAAAAAACAGCAAAAAATAACAACTCTCATTTCTGGAAAACCTAGGGGTCCTATATATAGAATACAAAATCACCCGATCGGGTGAAAAGTCACCCGATCGGGTGACCTACTTCGTTTCTTCGGCAGCGCAGAATAGGATTCCACCCGGTCACCACGGCACAGTCGGTTGAAGGTTGAAGTTGGTCGGTTGGATCTTCGTGCCGTCGGGTGAACCAGTCGGTTGATCTCTCCACGTCGTGGCTTCAGAGAATCGGCTACAAGTGAACCGATCGGGTGAAAGTCACCCGATCGGTTGGCATTCAGTGTCAGAATTCCAGAGAGTTGGGGCGTTTGAACCGGTCACTGAACCGACCGGGTGACTTCTTGGCCGCTCCAACTTGTATCCGGGTGGTGCATGCGTGCATCACCTGATCGGTTGGAAATGACCAACCGGTCGGGTGAGGGGCTGAAAGAAGCGATCTTCATTGTTTGACCCCCTGGATCACGCGTGACTCCTCCCGTTGCTCCAGGGACTCATGATATCGTCATTTTATGTCCCCTATGCCAGTAAACTCCTGCAAAATAAGAAAAACACGGAAAAGTGAAAGAAAACAAGAAAACATGAGAAAACGAATATAAGACGGTGGTACAATACGGAAAAACACGGAAGAAAACGTGCGCAAATGTATGAAATATAAACGCACATCAGCGAGAAGGCGAGTCTGGGCTCTGGGACGGCAGGGAAGTGAAAATACTCCCGGATCATAGAAAATGTGACGGTGCAGTCGTGATCTAGGAGGCGGAATGTAATTCTGTCACCTGCTGGAGTGAAAGCAAGGGAGCCGAGACCCTCTAGAGCTATGTGGGTGTAGGTCGGTGCGTGTACACCGAGGAATCGGTCGAAATCGATCGCTTGGTATAGGTGGTGAACTCCATGTAGGAGTCCCAGGGACCTAAGAGCGGGCACGTCTATAAAAGCAGTGGGGACAAAGCGGCGCTGGGAGAGCCTGTAAAAGCGCTCACGGTGTGCAGGGTCTCGGAACTAGATACCATAAGTCAGGAGACATGCGGGGATGTCGTCCCTGGTGGGTGCAGGGTGTGTGGGTGATGTGGTAGAGATGGTGGAGGCAGCAATCGAGGGGATCGGCTCTGTGGTGGAGGGGATCAAGGCTGCAGTGATGGGTGTGGTGGTGGTGGTGATGGTGGTGGGGATGGTGGTGGTCTGAGCTGTGGTAGACGGTGTGGTGGTAGTGGAGGTAGTGGTGGTGTGGCATGCATGATGCTGGGGGCGGGAAGAGGAGGCGCCAGACGACGGCCTCTTCCCGCAAACAGGAGGGGTAGTGGCACCGCGTGTGTGAACCATCGTGTCGTGTGCAATATGATGATACAATATAAAAAATAGAGTAGGGAACGAGTGTACCATAAGTGCGAGCGATGTGAACAATGCGAGATCACTGAAGATCCCCCAAGCTAGTTTTAAAGCTGATACTAACATCAGCGGAGAGGACCTGCAATTCGAACAGGAAAAACGTCAGATAATCGATCAAAAATAGGCGAGAAGTAGATATGAGGTGACTCGGACCGAGCAGTGAGACTGCTCGGTCTGTGCCATAGGGCACGAATTTGGGTGGTGAACGACGGTCACCGTAGAGAGAGAGGGTGGGGTGGGGGATTTTAGGAGGCGAGGGTGGGGATTTGTGGGGAAGGGGGTTGGCGGTGCCATCGGCTGCAGTGGTACTGTCGACGGTGCCATCGATGAGTAGGGCAGAGAGGGGGGAGAGAGAGGAGGTGGCAGATAGATAGAGAGGAGGAAAGAGAGAGGGGGATAGGGGCTGACCGGAGGTGGGCGGTGCTCCAGGCGGTGCCGGCGGTGATGCGGATAGAGGAGAACGACGCGGGGCGAGGGTCGAACGAGTAGGGGGAAAGAGGGGAGCTCGGGTGTAACTTTCGGGGGGTAAAAGTTTTTAGTGTAAAAAAATTTAACGATGGGATTAAAAGGAATAAAAGTGGGTTTGGTTCGAAAACCGACCCGACTCGGTCCGAGCAGCTAGGCTGCTCGACCGGGTTATCGCAAAAATTTTGAACAAAATACTCCCTTGTTGGCTCGACCGAGTAGCAAGATGCTCGGTCGGAGTCAATTCCTACTGGAGTTGTGCCAATAATATTCTATCTAGGTCGACAGAGTGACATTTTCTCCTCAACTTTGAAGGCCTGTAGTACTCGATCGAGCATCTCGATGCGCGGTCCGAGTCGATTCCTACTCGGGCCGAGCCAATAATACTCTGTCCGGGTCGACAGAATGACGTTTTCTCCCCAAATTTCAAAGCCTGTACGACTCGACCGAGCAATTTGTTGCTTGGTCCGCGTCGAATCCTACTCGGACTGAGCAGCTAGCTGCTCGGGCTGTGCCATATAGCCTTTTGTCTCCGTGTCTGTGCTGCTCGACCGAGCAGGGAAGCTGCTCGGGCGAGTTCCCTGTGTCTCCCCAGATCTTCATTTTCTTTGATTTTCTCCTCAGATCTTTGAATCTGATGTTCTCCTCCAGCTTCCTTCCGTTTATAATGTCCATATGCATACCCCCAATTGTCCGTCCTACACAAAGTACGAACTCATCAAATTTTTTGTGATTTTTGTGGTTTTGTCTAAAAATACGAAATAAAAAACAAAACTAGGAAAAAGAGAATCCAAAGTCTACAAAATTGGGTTACCTCCCAATAAGTGCTCATTTTCAGTCGTGAGACTCCCTCAAATATATCAATCCTCATTAGGTGCGCACGGTGATCGTGCGTCAATCTTCGGGGCGGTGCAAACCGGTGACATTTGATTTCCGCCTACTTCAAGATTCTCCTCAACATAGCTTATAGTCTCCAATTCTTGATGATTTGAAGTAAGACGTAGAAACTCCTCATCCAATACTTGGATGTATGCGGCGACCGCTTTGTTGTAGGTTGGGTCGTCGTCGTCGTCGATGCTTGACTTCATCGGGTCCTTCAAGACCCCTTCGGTAGTAAAGTCTTCAATTGCTTCTTCTTCGAGAAGCTCCAAATAACTAGCCCCTTCTACATGGGCTCGCTCCCTCATCGACTTTTGTAACCGGAACTCAGCTTCAATATCCCCCACGTTGAGAGAGAGGGTCCATTCCCGGACTTCTATCAGAACACCGGCCGTTGCCATGAAGGGGCGACCGAGTATGAGTTGAGAGCTCCCTCCCTCAGGCATGTCCATGATGATGAAGTCAACTGGAACAGATAGCCCTGGAGGTATTTGAAGGATGATGTCCCTCGCTATTCCCACCAGGTAGGTGATGGAATGATCGACGAGCTGAATGGACATGGACGTCGGTTCCAGCTCACTTCCCGTTTGAAGCCTTTTGAAGATGGAGAGGGGCATCAGACTGATGCTAGCCCCCAAGTCAATTAATGCTCTGTTGATTGGCATCCCGTCGATGGAACATGGCACGGTAAAGCTCCCCGGATCTGGCAGCTTCCGGGGGAGGCGATTCCTGATAACGGAGGTGGAATCCTCCAATAGCTTTATTTCTTTGAGCCTCCTCTTTCCAGTGATGAGATCCTTTAGAAATTTGGCATAGGTTGGGATCTCGGTGATGGCGTCTATAAACGGGATGTTCAGCTGAATCCCCTTTAGTAGCTCCATAAACTTGGAGTACTTCTTTTCTAGTTTGGCTAGGGCTAGCATCTGTGGGTATGGAGGAGGAGGTCTGGAGACTCTTCCCTTAGATGCATCAACTGGAGGTGGCGGCGTAGTAGGTATGACGGGAGGTGCATGCATCCACTTTCTCCTCAATAGTGACAGGCCCTTCAATGGCTTCAACTCTATCGCTGTCATCAACAGCTTCTTCAGTGGTGATCTTCTCTTTATTAAGCACTGGGACCATGACGGCGTCAGTCACCCATCCTCCTCGTGTGGTCACTGAAACCACGGCATTGGCTTGAGCTCTAGGTTAGTCTCCGGCTAGGATGGCAATCTCCTCTGATTCTTCAACAGCTGCGACATTTGCCCCCTCAGTTCATCGAGTGAAGAATTGATATTCTTGAATTGGTTCGATGTATCCTAATTGAAGCGGATCTGGCCGCTCATGAAGGTCTCCAGTGTGGCTTCAAGATTAGACTTGGGCGGAGCCGGCGCAAAATTCTGCTGAGGCGGACGGTTGAAATGATATTTCAGCGGCATGTAAGGCCCAGCTGGCCTAGAGCCGCCCTGCTGCTGGCTCTATTGCTGTTAAGGAGGAGGAGGAGGAGGAGGAGGTCTCTGAAATTGCGGAGGTTGCAGCCCTCCACTTGTTTCCATAGGAAAACCCTGGGTGATTCCTAGCGGCAGGATGCTGCCACTGATTCCGTCCTTCTCCTTGGACGTACTGTACGATCTCGGATGTCTCAGCACCCTCATATGGCCCTCACTAGGGAGATATCTTGGATCTACATATTCTTCAGCGGGATGATATGATGTACTGGACGAAGCAGGGATGGAGTCCAGGCGCTGCTCAATGCGGGCCACTTGCTTGCACAAGGTCTCAATATGAGAATCCAAGTGGCTAGCGACCTTGACCTAAGGAGTCCAGATCACAACAGTCTGTTCATCGTTCCACTGCTGAGTGTTGGCCGCTATGTGCTCTAACAGATCTATAGCCTCCTCAGGAGACTTGTCTAGTAAGGCGCTCTGCGCCGCAGCATCGATAATCATCTTGGTGTTAGGCTGGAGCCGGTTGTAGAAGCTCTGCACCAAATCCCAGGGCTCGATCCCATGGTGAGGACACTGGTGTTGGAGGTCCCATAGTGAGGACACTGGTGTTGCGGTCTGAGGATGGAGGAGTGGTTCCCAAAAGTAGGTTTCATGTGGTCCCAGATGGACCCAGTGCGAGGAGGAGGAGGAGGAGGATTTTCTCCCATCTGAGCAGAAGGAGATGAACTTTTGCTAGAGGCTCTCAAGGCCCTGTCTGTCTTTTCGATCTCAGGATCGAACAATAACTCTCTAGTAGACCCTTTGTAGCGGGTGTTCATGCACCAATAAAGCTCAAAGAAATATCGTCAGTAGCACCGCAATAAATAAAAAGAATAAAAATGATGGTAGGGTGAGAAATGATCGGAATGCTAGCAAACTCCATAAAATATAAACAAACTGAGATGGAACACTATTGCCGTCCCCAGCAACAGCGCCAAAAACTTGACACACCCGCAACCTACACCTAGATTCCACCTGGCGGTGTCACGATCGCCAGGCGTGGTATGGCACCTATGCTACAATCACGGGCGCAATCTGCAAGCGGACGGTGTCGAGTTATAGTTTAAAAGATTGTCAAATCCCACAGGGACGGTGATAGTGTCAATTGGTTCTCAGTCTATTTCTAAGGCTAGAAGCGAGATAGCTATTGGGGTAAAAGGGTTGTTTGGGGTGATGTTGTTGTAATATTAATAAAAGGGACTAGGGCTTTAGGGATCACCACTAGGATCGCGGGGGGTCGATGTTAGGATAGGATCCTTGCATTGCATTAGTGCTAGAAAATTAATCCCCCAATTCATACCACTCTTGTGGTTTAGAATTGTGGGGTACTTCGGTGGCTCTCGTTGACGCAATGGCGGTAGTCGTCAACGTGGAGGTATAGTTCGTCGATGGATCCCCTCAAGGCACGAGTCGGGCATGGTCACGTGCCTTTGTTGGATCCAACGATTTCCCTATTCGAATCCCTAGATACCCCTTAAGCACATCAATTCCACAGACCGTGGGCATGATCTCAGTACGGGTCATCTACGAATTCGGTAAGATCTACCGAAATAAAACCCTAAATCCCCAATTCAACATAGGGATCCAGATCTACATTTTTCCCCTATAATCCTATGGCTAACCCATCAACCCTAGAGTAAATCTACTCACACATCGCAACGATAATGAATAAAATCATTGATTCCAGAGAAAGAGACATCATAGAAATTGAAATAATCTAAGTGGAAGACTTACAGTGGGCAAAGGAAAAGATCTGCGATTTATAAAAGAATTCCAAGCGCAAGAACAATCCCAGATAACACAATAATCCTTAAGTATTTGATCTCCAAATTCGCTTACAAAAATTGCTCTAAGAAAGTCCCTACAAAAATCGCCCCGAACTCTAATAAAAAAACTGTCAAAATCCCTAATGAAAAAAGCTCTCCTCAGTCGCCCAGCTCTGCGAGACTTCAGTGCCCCGAGATTGCGCGCATCTCGATCTTTCAAAACTTTCCAAAAATGACCTTGGGGTTGCCGACCGAGTAGGCTACTCGGTCGAGCAACTGGCTGCTCCTTCAACAGCTCGGGGCGAGCAGAGAAACTGCTCGAACAAGCACTACAAAAATTCGAAGTTGCTGCTCAGCCTACCCGCACTGAGCAGCTTCTTGCTCGGTCTGAGTAGGTGTAGACTCGGTCAGCTGCTCGGTACACGTCGCTTGATGGCTTCAGTAGGAATTGAGACTGCTCGACCGAGCAGCTGAACTGCTCAGTCTAAGCCAGCCCGTATCAGCTTCCGTCTCAATCTGATATGGCTCGGTCGAGCAGCTGAGCTGCTCGGACCGAGCATTTTCTGGGAAAATGCTGAGAGGCTCCTGGGGGCTATCTCTCTCTGCTCTCTCTCTCTCTCTTCTCCTTTGATGGCTCCAGAAGTGTGGCGAACTCTTCCAGAGGCCTGCTAATGAGCTCAAGAGCATGTTGGATGTGTCCATACCCAAGTGGGGGTCTAAATCGCTCCAAAATCCCTGAAAACTGACAACACACTACGAAACTAGAAAATATCGTCAGAAATGCAATATCGTAGTAAAATGAGGGATTTGGAAGCGAAAATGGCATGAGATGCAATGGAATTATGATATGAAAATAGTGTAAAGTATGGACACATCAATCGTTATACTATTTTTGATCCTACACCCCTATATTTTGTGCCCATCTGTCTCTTTGGGGTTTGTTTTTGCATAGCTTGGGGGAGAGCCCCATTTTGCATCAACAGCATATACACCATCTCATCCCATTTGTATATATTCCATTTAAATCATATCATCATTTGCATCATATGCCTGCATGTCCATTTTTTGCATCTTACGCATTAGGTCATACATCTGCATCTGCATTTTTCCTTTTACTTGTATAGGTTCATTTTTTGTTTATTTCCCTTTTATTTTCCACCCACCCACCCTAACCTCATTTTCCCGTCTTTCACGCGTGTTCTCAGTAGTGAGGACACTGCTGTGTTTAGCTTGGGGGATGAGCGCTATCGCTTTTTACTTTCATTTTTTATACTTCCTTTCATTTTACACCTGTTTATTTTCATTTTCCACCCTTTTTCTACACCCTTTTTCCTTTTTTTTCTTTTAGCATCATATTTTCCATGTTTTGGAATGCATTTATGCTTGCTTTTACTTTTTTCCGCCTTTCTTTTCCCCCTTTGCTAGATACATTCCATATGATGATATCTCTTATAGCCTCTGCAGCTATCACGATGCGTATTACTTTCGCCATAATACTTTCACTTCTTGTTATCCATATGCTTGCTCGTATATTCCTTTGATGATCTCTCTATATGAATGCATAAAATGAATTGAAACTAAATGTATGTATTTAGTATGGCTTTGTTGGAAATGCACCAAGATTCAGCATCATTAGAATATCTGAAGCATCTGCCTTGTTATCTTATTCGCTTTCTATTGTATGCCTGCAATGATTGTATGCCTTACCGCTTGACTTCATTATTCGTTGATATGAATGAAAATACACATGCATGCTTATGAGTTTAGTTGAAGTGTTATCTTATTGAACCATTGTACACATCTTATGAGTGAAGCAAGTGTTATACTATTTCCTTCTCCACATATCTTTATATTTATCTACATGTCACTTGAGTTCACCCTTTGCAGCTACTTATATTGCATCCACTTCCCAAAAATCCCAAAAGAAAAGGCTAGCTTTCCAAAAAGCCAAAAAAGGAGCCAAAAGTCAAATATATATTTTATAGCTCCTACGAAAGAAAAAGAGAAAAAAATAAGAGAGAAAAAGAAAAGTTCAAAACCAAAAAGAATATCTCCCCCCCCCCCCCTCTCTCTATTTTCATTATTGGAGCTACAAAAATATTTGGGAAAAGCCACAAAAATTCCATTCTTATTCCTTAGATGTGATACCTCAAGCTTTACTTGGGAGGTGAATCCATTTGACCATATGAGTGAGTACGCCATTAGAGTGGAGTTGTGCATAATTGGAAATATTTGATAATGCTAAAACTTTGCGAAATTTATTAGGTATGGAGACTTTTCATGATTTGATATGAATATGTGAATGCCATGATTTATTCTATTCACAATTGCATGCTTGGGGTGAATTCTTATATGCTTCATTTATATCTTTTGATTGAAAAGTGCATCGCCAACACTTGTATATTAAACTCTATGAATTACACGATGTGGATATGAATTGATTACATTTATCTAGAGATACTCTTTTGTTGATCTTAAATGCCTGCAAGTAATATGATTGGTCAAGATATGAAATTCTTATAGCATGTGATTCATTTTCAAAGTGTCATGATATGTTGTTATGGCTTGAGATTTGATCAAATACTCTAACATTTCCCTCCATCTTTCATTCCTTCTTCTATTTCTTATTTTTATCGCCCGGTGAGCCTCGGATTCGTCTCCCTCGAGGACGAGTAAGAGGTAAGCTTAGGGGATTTTGAAGTGTCCATTTTTACATATTTTTATTGCATCATTCAATATCATATTCGCCTCCAAAATCCACATTTTCATATATCATCGCGCTTCTAATGCCATATTCGAGTTTTGTATAGCTTTGTGGATTTTCAGGAGTTTTGGAGTGAATTGGAGCTATTTAGGGACATTGACACATTCGACACGTCCGGGACGTCATTGGCAAGGTTTCATAAGAATTCATCGAGGCAAGAAAGAAGATTGGAGGAGAGGAGGAGAATAGAGCAAGAGATGAGTACTCTAGCTCCAGCCCATGTTCAGTTTCCCAGGCCACTCGGTCGAGTGCTAATTCTACTCGACCGAGCTGACACGCCGATGATGCAGAGGAAACGGACACACCTACTCGATCGAGCAGAACAGCCAGCTCAACCAAGCTGTATTCAAACAGATCGCCTATTTTGGACTTCTCCCCGAGTGCCCTAGCTCGACCGAGCAGCAAAGCTCCTCGACTGAGCAGATCTTCTACTCGACCGAGTAGCCCGTATCATTTAGAGCAGCAGAAGCAGCAAATCGGGGCCTATGTCAGCTTGACCGAGCAGGCGCCGCTACTCGATCGAGTAACAGGACGCGACAAGTCAAGTTGATGGGCCCAAGTGCCCAGATTTTCTGAGATTTTGTGGGGTCCATACCCCGTGTATATAAGCACGATTTTTACCCTATTTGCAAAAGAGAGACTAAAATTTTAATATTTTTCTTAGTTTTAATTAGAGTTTTTAGATCTAGAGAGGTTTTGTGCTGTGGCTATTTTGTGAAGACTAAAGCTTGGATTTTTTATTGATCTTTATTGCATGGAAGCTTGATATTCTTAATTCTCTTGTGTTTGCTATCGCTCTACGACGCGTTGGTAAAGATTTCTAAACTTTCTATTTCTTCTTGAAGTTTTCTATTGCCAAGATGAATTCGTTTACTTCTATTGAATCTTCTATTAATTTTGCTATGATCCATGAGTAGTTCAATCTAGGGCTAATGGATTAGCCCTAGGATCTTAGGATTTAGATGTAAAGTTAGGATTTTTAGGAAGTGTTGGTTCAAAAAGGGAAGTGTTTTGGTTGATCTAGCCAAGTTTGTGGGAGATCTCGTACCGAGATCATGTCCATGGTCTGTGGCCATGATTAGCTTAAGGAGTATAATATGAACTTAATTAGGGAGTTAGTGGATTCAATTAGGGTTTGCAGCCATGCTCGGCGCACTCCTTGATGGGATCCACCGACGTCCTATATTACTAATTGATGACTACCGCCTTTCTGTCAATGAGAGCCACCAAAGCACACATCAAAACTCTATCCATGAGAGTGGCATGAGTGGAGATCATTCTACTCACAAGAGTGGTAAGAATATTTTTGATTCTTAATGCACGGATCACACGTCACACCTATCGCGAGAGTGGGGTAAGCGTGCGATACGTTAGACCCATGGCGCCAAGAGCCATGAGTTCTACATCTTAGATATGAAAATCCCTAATAAATCCAATGCAACGTAAGAGTTCTAACCTAGCATCGACATCCGATGATCCTAGTGGTGAGTCCTATCGCCCTAGTCTTTTATTATTGATTACAACCTTGTTTGAGATACAACTCCACAACAACCAATCCTTTTAAATCGAATGCTAGCAATATTCTGAAGATCTAGGAATCACCCAAGACCATATTAGCCTTCACTTTCCTGTGGGATCGATATCTTTTATACTATAACTTGACACCGTGTGCTTGCGATACGGTCCAGGAGTTACCTTTAGGACGCATCTAGCCTTTGGCATTAGTGCCATTGCTAGGTGGGTTTTATTTGTTAGTTCTAGGTGCGTCACGGATCACAGGGTGAATATGCTCGACTGGGTGTGCCTACTGGTCCTCGTCATAGGCTTTAGTACATCGACATGCGAAATGAGGAGGTCCGTGGGGAACCTCCACTCCATGTCTGCTGGTCCAACGTGGGTCCGAACGGGGTTTGGAAGCACTATATAGTCTACAGAGAATGGACCATGTAACCAAACCCAATGACGATGTCTGTGAGGACGGATCATGCGTATGCGGGTCAAAACATTGGCAGATAAGGAGGTGGAGCCCGTAACACGGAACAGGCCAGAAGGAAGCTAGATGTCGAAAATAGGTTCCAAGAGGGTAATCAGACCATCGCAGCAAATCGCCTTGGTGGAGGCGAGCATGGAATAGATGCAGTCAAAATACCATCTGGTGATATCAATAGAAATGGCAGGGACTAAGATGTCCCCACCATCCTCAAGGGCTCTCTCCCTGGTCATCTCCTAGAGCATGAATAGTTCAGGCATGGACATGGTCTCAACCCCTGGCTAGTATGGTGGTCGCCAAAAGGCATTGCGCAAGCTGCATGCAGGGGTGGACAATGAAAGATGCCTTCGCCCTGCTAGGGTCGAAGTGGTGTGTGCCTGTGATCATGTTCCAAAATGCATCAGCTGCAAAGAAAGATGTGGTGTGGTGTGTAGGACCATAAGCTCGGTTAGGGTCTGTGACAGGTGGCCAATAGAAGTATGCTCGGGCCATATCGTGCGAGATCTCGAACTCCTAGTCCATGAGACTGAATGAGTAGCCCCTAGGAGTCCTACTGATAAACTCAAGACCTCGAGTGTTGGGAGAACGAAGGTGTCTGCAGACACATACAAGAAGTCACCCCACCCTATGTTGTCATACAATTGATGCAACCCCTGAAATACCCCTAGGCTCTCAAGTGTATCGATGTGGGCAAACCAAGTGGGTATGATCTGGCGTCTGGAGATCCTATCAAATTTGACGTGATGTGCGTCATCTCTGAAATTAATCCCTTATGTCTCGATCAGTGGGGGAGGCTGTGTTGGTGGTGGTGCAGGAGGTGCAGTGGATGATGGGAGTGCTGCTATGGGGTCGCTATGTGGTGGGGGCACCGTCCTAGAGGAAGAAGGACTGGGGTCGTCAGTCTTCTTCCGCTTGGAAGCAGGCTGTCTTCCACCAGAATGGGTGCATGGAGGCATCGATGGATGTCGTGAAATGATGCACACTAAGCAATGTGTTATAAAATGCTCAAAATAGGATATGGGACGAATGTACCAAGCACGATGCGACTCCAAGCAAGCGGATGAGTGTGAGATGGCTCCCCTAAGCTTCAAATAAGCAAAAGATCCCCCCCAAGCTTTCCTGTTGCACAAAAATAGATAATTAGCGTTATGAAATCATAAAAAATGGGGTTGATCAAGAGAATTTTGAGATTAATAGGGTTGAATAGGATTAGGGGTTAAATTTGGGCTTACGAGATGGATAGGGGAAGATAGAGGGTGAAATATGGTTGGATGGGGGTGGAGTTCGTCGGAGATGGTGGGCAAATCACTGTCGGATGAGGCCAAAGTTGGCGAGGGGCCGAGTCGACGAGTCGCTCGGGCGAGTCGGAGAGAGGGAGCGTGCAGGTCGGGGGAATTTTGGGAGTGGGTGCTTGATTTGGGGGTTTCGGGTTTCGGGCGAGTGAATTGGGAATTTATATAGGCTGTCGACATTAAGTCACTCAATCGAGTGACTTTTGTCACTCGGTCGAGTAGCCCAACTGCTGAGAATTTTTACAATTTTGGCACTCAGCCAAGTCGAGTGACTCGACCGAGTGGTTCATGTCACTCGGGCGAGTGACAAATTCTACTCGACCGAGTGAGAAATCGAAACAGAGTGGGATATTTTGATGTTTCTGTTGCAGTCTCCCACTCGGTCGAGTAGAATTAGTCACTCGGTCGAGTAAACTATTGACTCGACTGAGTGAAGAGGCCTTGCTAATAGGCTCATATTTTACACTTTATTTCTGCATTTTTCTATCTCATAACGATTGCTCATATTGCGATTTTAATGACTATACGATGCTTTTACGATATATTTCTCTATTTCTTTGTTTCGTCCGATTTCAGGAAATATGGAGCAATCGGGAACAATTTGGAGCCACGAGCACTTACACGCATGTCGGAGCATCATTAACGATGATATCAGAGAGCTAACGCTGCCAGAGGATGAGTAGAAGAAAAAGGAAGGCGAAAGAAACGACGATGAAGAGAAAAGAAGGAGAGAAGAGTACTGAAATAGGCTACTCGGCCAAGTGACGCAGCCCAGTCAACCAAGTGAAGCTGACACGACCAATCTAGCTTGAAGAAGAGCTAGAATGTACTCATTTGAGTGGGAATTTCCACTCGACCGAGTGAGAAGCCCACTCGACCGAATGGAGATAAAAAGGTGAAGAAATCCTTCGACACTTCTCTGTTTTTAGAGAGGATCTGCAGTAGGTCCTACTCGACCGAGTATGAATCCCACTCGACCGAGTGAGAAGACTACTCGACTGAGTGGTCTGAACATCCAAAACGCTGTATATCCCAATATCCTGCAGATTTCTCACTCGACCGAGTGAGCAGTTCACTCAGCCGAGTTCGCAGTCGGCCAGTTTTCCAAATTTATGGTTTGCAGCTGTTCAGGTGCAAATCTGTCAGGATTTTCTGTATTTTTGGACGGCTATAATACCCAGGTTTATGGGCAACCCAAGGAGATACTCTTTAGAAAAAATTTCTTAGTTTTAATTTTAGTTCTAGTTTTCTTTTGGCAAACGGATTAGAGAGAATGATCAAAATTTCTTATTCTTGAAGCTTGTATTCCAAAATTGGTTTGTCTAAACTCTTGCAAGATGATATTTTTATGCAAAATTTCTCTCTAAATCTGAGTTTTGTGATGAATTCTATTGCATATCTTGTTTCCATTGTGATTTCTATGATGAATTGTGAGTAGTCTCTTTGCTCTAGGGCAAAGGGATGAACCCTATGGATTTAAAGTACGCTTTGTAAGATCTATTGAATTGCTATGTCGCTAAGCTTGTTAAGGGTTAAATTGTGATTGATTTACTACGGATAGCTAGGGATTTCTATTGGATCTTGAGAGCTCGAGAGATGATCTTGATCTAAGGGAAGTCCTAGATATTCGATTTAGATTTATAATCGAGATTCCCTAGAATTGGTGCGCGAGAGCTACCAAAGCTAGCATATTTATTATAATTCTAAAATTATATTCATCTGTATAACGGTAAAACGGATACAAACTATCACGATTTAGATTCAAACTTAAGTTGCACGAGAGCGAGCTTGAGTTGGAATTGAATATTATTGTCGATCTTAATGCTAGTAGTTTGAACTAGGCTTGCACGAGAGCAAGGCTCTAGTTTAGATTACTATAGACTTGTGTAGCGTGAGACCGTGTGTTGGTTCCCAATTTAGTTGTGACAAGTTCACCGAGTAGTAATATAGAAATTTGTGTTTCACATTGATTGCTTTAAATCTATAGTGGGGATTCCCAAGCCCTCGGCATTCTTATAAATTGAATTTATAACCAACGCTTTGAGTGATTGTGACACCGATATTTCTTTGCCACCATTTCACAATAGCTTATTGATCTATATAGATAACAATAGTTCCTCCCCGTGATTCGATACCCGCTCACCACTTAACCATGTGCTTGCGGTAAAACTACATTGTTTTCGGAGTTACTATCCGAGACAACCAAGTTTTTGGCACCATTGCTGGGGAGGCGACGGAATTCTATATTTTTACTTAGCTATTATTTTTGTATTTTATTTATTTTTCCTTTTATTCATCTATTGTGCTAACACTTCTTTGGAGATTCCCTTTTTCTGTGCATGAACACATGATCGAGGGCAACCGAGTAAGATATATTATTTGATCCCGAGATCGAGCGTACCGCAAGGAAATTAAGAGCAGAAAAGAGGCAAACTTCAGAGGATAATCAAATGGCGGAGAAAAATATTCAACGACGAACTGCTAGGCTTATTTTCATCTAGGATAGGCTTACTCCAAACAACTCGGCTACTTCGTCCATACTTATGCCAGAGTTGCCACCAGAGAAGAATTTTAAGCTAAAACGGGACTTGTGCTGATGCAACAAGATCCCTTCCATGGAAATGCGCATGAAAATCCACATTACCATATCCAAATGTTCTTGGCAAAGTGTGCCACCTTTCAGATCCCTAATGTACCAGAGGATGCCATCCGCCTGCGGTTTTTTCCCTTTAATCTTCGAGATAAAGCTCAATATTGGTTGAGGACGCAAGCACATGGCACATTTACTACTTGGAACGAGCTAGCAAGCGCATTCATCAACAAGTTCTATCCGCCTTCGAAGACCGTAAAGATACGGAATGCTTTGATGTCTTTCAGGCAGGGCCCCCAGGAATCGTTATATGAGGCATGGAAGTGCTTCAAAGATCTACAACAGCAATTACCCCACCACAACATAGATGATTGAGAGCTCGTGCACAGCTTCTACAATAGTTTGAAAGCAAAAAAC
The DNA here is from genome assembly GCA_030789695.1 of Scilla litardierei. Lineage (NCBI taxonomy): Eukaryota > Viridiplantae > Streptophyta > Magnoliopsida > Asparagales > Asparagaceae > Scilla > Scilla litardierei. The sequence continues at coordinate 124,433,285 of CM061141.1, forward strand.
GAAGATGATTATTGATGCCACCGCTAATGGGGCGATATTATCAAAGACACCTGAGGATGCTATGGCGTTACTAAAGGAGATGGCCTCTAACAATCAGCAGTGGGTTAATGAGAGGGGCCAAATATCATCATCTGTGAAGCCGGCGAGCATATATGAAGCCAAGGCAGTAGCAGAATTGGCGATAAAGTTTGACTCTCTATCTAGAGTGGTGGAAAGACTTGAGAAGAAGTTAACTGAACCATATGTTGTGCCTGACACATCAACATCAAATGGGCACACAAATGATTGGAACAGACAATTCATATATGTTGGCGGTGAGGCACATGAGGAACTTGTAGAGCAGGTTCAGTATGCTTCTGATTACAAGCCAGGTGGAGCAAATAATGGGTCTTGGGTGAATCTGGCTTGGAAGTCTCACCCCGGATTTTCATATGCAAACAATAGTGGAGCCTTAACACCTCCTCAACAACCACAACCACAACAACAAGCTCGCCCGCCACCTCAGCAACAATCATACCAACAAAGGCCGCCACAACAACAACAATTCCAGCAAAGGTAATAAGCGGGGCCTTATAACCCCTTGGATTTAATCAAGGATGGAGGCCACAAAACCCATCGTCGGCGCCGCAAAGATTCGAGCATAAGACTAGAGTTGAGGAGTTTATGTCCGAGCAGAAGAAGATCAATGCTAAATTATCGGTGGGCCAAGATAGCCTCAACACCATCGTGGCGCAATTGGTGAAGCAAATCACATTGCTCAACAAGGCCCAAAATCAATTGTCGGCTCAACCGGAGCCAAACCCAAGGAGCAACACCGGCCACATCAATGAGGTAGTGGCAGTGACTACTATAGGCAAGAAGGATACTACTCCCGCCATGATTCAAACTAGAAGCCCAATGGTAGAAGTTTCGGTTGAGAAAGAGGGAAGAAATGAAGAGGAAAACCCTACGGTGGTGACAAACAATGAGGAAAATTTTGAAGTTGATTAGCCCCAGAAGGAGACGATATATGTGCCACCAGTATCATTCTCACAACGGTTGGCAAAGGCCAAATTGGAGAAAAAGTTTGCTCGATTTCTGGAGTACTTGAGAGGTATAAGCTTAACATCTCGTTCCTTGATGCAATTATTGAAATCCCGACGTATGCGAAGTTTTCAATGATTTGATTACGGGAAGAAAACAGACGGAGAAGATCGTGCTTTCCGAACAAGGTACTTGGTTCGTTAACGAAGACAAGTTACCGAAGAAACTAAAGGATCTCGGAAGCTTTAGAATTCCGTGCATACTTGGCGAAGTTCCCCTACAAAAGGCTTTGGTAGATTTGGGTGCGAGCGTGAGCCTCATGCCTCTCACCATGTTCAAGAAGCTCAATACGGGAACCGACCTTAAGGCCACCGACATGAAAATTCAACTCGCCGATGGGCGTATCACTAGGCTGGTATGAATCGCTAAAAATGTGCCGCTTCAAATACCAGGAGGACTTTGTGTTCCATGTGACTTCGTCATCATGGACATAAAAGAAGAGGGAGATACATCTCTTATACTTGGGCGCCCCTTCTTAGCTACCGCCGGAGTCATCGCAGACGTGAGAGAGGAAATGTTGTTACTCAACATTGGAAATATCGAAGTCGAGTTCCATCTCCTGTGTGCCATGAAGAATAGATCCTCGCTGGAGGAAAGAGACTATGTAGACCTACTTGATGAGGTCATCGATGAAGCCATGCCATATGCCATTGGATCTTTGCATGCGGATAGTCTTGACGGAGTGCCAATTTCTGAAAACGGCACTCCAAATGGAGATACCCCGGATCCTCTCACCAAGGAAAAGGAGAACGATGCTAATATCGTGAGGATTAGATAGCTCTGCAAGATCTCTTCGGTGAAGCAAGGAAAGAACGTGCCACCGGTGAATACTTCACCACAGCCAGGAAAGAACAAAGGAGCCCAGAACCGAAGCTTGGGGGAGTCATCCCTCACCATCATTAAAGAGGAAGCATTCTTAAAGGAGGCCAAGCAAGAAGAAGCGCAACATCTGAATCCTATTGGCCTCCTCACAAAGTTTGACACGCGCATATCTTATGCGCCGAACATCACAAGCTCAACATGAAATCATAAGGGGTCGAGTTCAAGACCTTAAACGAGCTCTTATCGGAAGGCAGCCCAATGTTCATATCTTAGTTCTTTTTAGTTGAATTTTAGTTTTTATTTTCATTTTTGATTTTTATTAGTTTAGTGAGTCAAGAGTCTAGAAAAATCTGACAATGGAAAACGTTTTTATCACCGGAAGAAGATATGAGGAATCCATTCGAATGGAGGGTAGTTATGGCGATGGAGAGCAGCCCCGAAAAAGTGTCTAAATGATAAAGGAAGGAAGAAACTGAAGAGAGAGGGAGAAACAGAACACGGAGAAAAATAGAGAGTAAAGAGCTGAAACAGACAGCCTACTCGGCTGAGTGAGATTCTCACCCGGTCGAGTGAAGAAGTCACTCGATCGAGTGATGCACTGAGCAGGGAAGTTCCAAAAATCATACTCTGTAAATTTTATGCCACTCGGTCGAGTGACCTGTCAATCGACCGAGTGCACCCTGTAGTAGACAGCTCTAATATCATGCTCTGTAAGGCTTATCTACTTGGCCGAGTCATTAGTCCACTCGACCGAGTGACTAATTCTACTCGACCGAGTAGGAGACTGCAGCAGAATCACCAAAATGTTCATACTCTGTCTTTATCTCTCACTCGACCAAGTGGAACTTGTCACTTGCCTGAGTGACTCGAACCACTCGGCCGAGTCGCTCGACTCAGTCAAAATTTCAAAAGTGTTAATATCGTGCTACTTGACCAAGTGACAATCGTCACTCGGCCAAGTGACTTAAGTCGGTCCAACCCTATAAAATCCCCAATGACACTCGCCCACAGCCAAACCTCCCAAAATCCCAAAACCCCCGACTTGACCGCAGCTCCTTTGCGACTCCCCCGAGCTCGCAGCCAACTTGACCGAGCACGCTGCCCCAGCTGATGTCGATGCCACCTCCGACCGCACCTCCGATACTGCTCGACCGGTGATCACCCCCCATCTAGCTCTATTTCAGCATATATCTTCCCATATCCATTTTGTAAGCCCATATCCAACCCCCAACCCTATTCAACCCTATTTTTCGCCGAATTCTCTTGATCTACCCCATGTATTATGAATTCTTAACGCTAATTAATTATTTTTATGCAACAGGAAAGCTTGGGGAGATCTACCGCTGATTTGGAGCTTGGGGGAGCTCTCTCACACTTATTTACTTGCTGGAGTTGCATCGTGTTCGGTACACTCGTTCCATGTTTTATTTTAAGCATTTAGATTAACACTTGATTGGTGTGTGTCTTACGACAATCACCTATGCCCCCACGCACTAGATCTAGCACTTGGTAGCCTGCTTCCACGCGGAATAAGACTGGTGACCCCGGTCCTTCTTCCTCTGAGACGGTGCTCCCACCGCATAGTGACCCCAAGCTACACTCCCAGCATCCTCAACACCACCTGTACCACCACCAACACCACCAGCACAGCATGTCCCTACGATCGAGAGTATGGGATAACTTTCAGAGATGACGCACACCGCGTCAAATTTGAGAGGATCTCACAGCGTCAGATCATATCCACTAGGTTTGCGCATATTGATACACTTGAGCAACTAGGGGTATTTCAGGGCCTGCACCAGTTGTATGACAACGTGGGGTGGGGGCGAATTTTTGTCGGTGTCAGTAGACACCTACGTTCGCCTGACACTAGAGGTCTTGAGTTCTATTCATAGGACTCCTAGGGGCTACTCTTTCAGGCTCATGGACCAGGAGTGCGAGATCTCGCACGACATGGCCCGATCATACTTTCATTGGCCCTCTGTCCCAGACCCCGACCGAGCTTATGGTCCCACGCACCACACCCCGACTGTCTTTTCAGCTGATGCTTTCTGGGACACGATTACTGGCATGCACCACTTTGATCCTAGCAGGGCGAAGGCCTCTTCTATAGTCCACCCATGCCTGCGACTTGCACAGCGCCTTTTGGCGACCACCATTCTAGCTAGGCCAGAGGTATGGACCATGTTCATGCCAGAGCTTTTCATGATCTATGCGATGACTAGGAAGAGAGCCTTAGAGGGCATCGGGGACGTCTTAGTCCTCGCTATTTCTATTGATATTGCTAGATGGTATTTTGACCGCATCTTTTCTTCGGTCGCCTACACGAAGGCAATATGTTGTTGCGGCCTGATCAGCTTCCTGCTGGCCTGTGCCATGCTACGGGCCCCACCTCCTTGTCTTTAGATGTTTTGGCCCATATGCACATGATCCGTCCTCACGAACAGCATCATTGGGCCTGGTTACATGGTCCCTTCTCAGCTGATTATATAGTGCTTCTGAACCCCATTCGGACACATATTGGACCAGCGGTGTAGAGTGGAGGTTCCCGATGGACCTCCCGATACCACTTGTATATGTACTAGAGCCCGATGACGAGCAGCAAGAGCCCATGTCGAGCCCCTCGCCCCTGAGATCCCGATTTCCCAGCCTGCTCCTGATCTGATCCCTGAGCCCGACACATCTATCTCCACTTCTGCTCGTGCAGAGAGCCCACTTCTACCGATGTGTCTGATTCCATTACCACATCACCTCTAAGAGTTGACCCGATTTCTTATATGAGCTTTAATAGTGCTGTCCCCACCAATTTTGAGAGAGGCGACCCTTCTTCCTCCACGACCGCAGAGACCCTCGACACACCTGATTTTTTGACTCCTGGGGTGTTATAATCTCCTGATTTCATGACCACCCCACTTGTCGATGCTTCATTCTCTGTCGCTACCGTTATACCAAGAGTGTCGTGGTGCCTGTCACCACAGCTGTTGCCACGATCTCTCAGCCCGCCTCGTCCTCTGTTGATATTCCGACCTCCTCCTCTGTTGCACATATTTCTGAGAGCATTCCTATGTCTCAGCCTTCCCTGGAGGCTCAGCATCCTGTTGTGAGCTTCACTCCCTGCACACACACGATAGTGGCCCCACTAGTATTTGGAGGTCGTGTGAGACCCCCTGTTCGTACACCTCCACGTCTCTCTACCCCCTCTCCTGACGACAGAGAGCAGTACCTCAGTGTTGTCGAGCCGACAATGAGTGGACTTAGAGTTGACCTTAGGGCTCTCACGGCAACCATCACTGCTCAGCAGACCCGTATTGCCATGATTCCTGGTATTCAGCTCATGCTGAACCAGATTCTCCACCGCCTGCAGCAGCAGCAACATGCCCCTCAGCAGCCAGTACCTCTGCCACCACCGCCCCCGCAGTAGGTAGGTGATGGAGATGCACCAGCATAGGCACGACTTCTTGATGCATGTCATATTCTTGCTCCACACCTAACCCCACTATTTTGTATGACCATCTGTCTTCACTTTTTTGCAGGGCACAGTATATTTCAGCTTGGGGAGAGTATGTATTTCTGGGCCACTATCTTGCATCCATCCATATATCAGTTTGCATGCTCTCTTTGCATATATCATTTGCATATACCATCATATCATATTTTATTTTCCTTATTTTCCTTTATTTCGCATCATACTACATCCACACCCATACACCCCTATCTTATATGTACTTGTGCCACACTTTGCACATTGAGGACAATGTGACGTTTAGCTTGGGGGAGTGAGTATGCCCACACACTTTTTCATTTTCATTACTTTTATCTTTATTTTTCACTTTTCTTCGTTTTCCACTTATTTTCACGCACTTTTTCATTTTTTTACTATGCGTCATGTTTTCTTCATTTTTGGAGTGCTTCCAAGTGTATAGTTAGATTTTATTTTATCCTTACTTCTTTTACTTGCTTTGCTAGAGATGAATTCTCCATGATGAATATAGCTTGGATTTTGATTTACTCTTATGCATGTATCCCATGCTATTGGTTTCTATTTCTGATATCATTTGCGATATATTTGCATGCGCTTGAGAAAAAGAACATCCAATGTGTTTATTATTTGTCCATGAATGACATTTAGCGTTGACTCATCTGATAATTACATTATTGTATACTTTTTATAGAAAACGCACCAAGATTCATGCATTGACTGCCTATTACTTGGAGTACTGCTTTGTCTCTTAATATCACTTCTTATTGCATGAAATGTGTATTGAACTTCCAGGTTGAATGAATTGATTGTTGTTTAATATGAATAGATTAGTTTACTTTTAGAAATTAAACTGAGTAGATAACATTGCTCTGCTGAAGTTGTTGTGCACATACAAAAAGAGTAAACCAAGCGTTATCATATATTTTTTCTCCACATATCTTGAAAAGTACTTCTATACATATAGTCATTGGTGAATCTCCCCTTAAGGAATCTTATTATTGCATCTTACTCATGCTAAAAAGAAATAAGCTCCATAATCCCAAAAACTCAAAAGAAAAGAAAAATCTATATCTTTGCATATTTCTTTGGGATTGTTCTTGTGTATTAAAAAAAGAGAAATGAAAAGTTTCATTGTATATACACAATCCCCTTCTTTACTTCTTTCTTGTTTTCCTTTTTATATATGGAGCGACAAAAATTTGGGAAAAAGTTTATATTTAATGCCACCACGCTTATAGATAAGCTTGGGGGATGAGATCCAATGATGTGTGTGAGAGTGACTACTTATATGTGCATAACGACCTAAGCTATGTAATTTCTGATATTTAGGGAGATGACGAGAGTATAACGACATCAATGAATTGAAAAATTGGCATGAAATTCATGAAAACCATCTCTTTCTAGTTTTATTGATTTTAATTGCGTGATATCTCTTATACTCCAAATAGAAGCAGCCAATTGAAAAGTGTGTTGTCTATGATTATGTATATTGTTTTCTATGCCTTAGGCGATGTTCGATTCTAAAATGATTTCATATTTCATATGATTCATGTTGTTCTTAGTTTTTTTATCAAGTGTACTTATATGAAATGATATCAAAATAGAAGCTTTAGTGATGTTTCTTATTCATTGCTCGTGCTATTTGAGTAAGCAAACCCGAGCTCTGAGAGAATGATCTAGCACTTTGTCATGCCCCGCTTCCCAAAAATGTGGAGGCGAAGCGTGAAAAGGTCCGCTCAGACTTGAAGCTACAAAGCTGTAAGTCCGATAAGCGTCAATCACTTTAAAACTACAGGTCCTTGCAACGTGAAACGAAACAAAGATAATAATAAGGAAATGAGACAAAAGATAAATCTCAGAATATCCATAATAATAAATTTCAACATCGCAGAAAAGCCACCAGGCTAAAAGAAAAGAGTCTAAAAAGAGGCCCCAGCATGGCCAACAAAAGTACAAAGTACAAAAGCAAAGTAATGGTGCTAAGCACTGACATCTAACAGCAACCTAAGCAAAAGTAACTCAAGCAGTCTCTAAGACTGGTCTCCGGTGTCCACCAACTCCTCGTCAAAAGTAGGCTCTGTCTCACCGTCAGCAAACACCACGTCCTCAGCTATGGTCTCTGGCTCAAGGTCTAACATGTGACACCCAAAAGAGCAAGGGGCACATGTCAGCAAGTCTACAAGAGACTTGTGCAAGGAAACTGAAAGTAGGTAAAAGTAAAGCAACCTAGCAGTTCTAGCATGATGCAATGACATGGCAGTTAAAGTATGAGTGCAACAAGTAAAGTAAAGTACGAGCATGGCATGGCATGGATGACAAGTTTTCACTAGAACATTCACAAGGACAAGTACAAGTAAAGTAAGCACCTCGTGCACAGAGATTACGCCTTTTGGCTAGAGTGGCTGATCGGGCCAACTCCTAAGCTCAAGTGATCGCTTATCCCTTCCCCTCCACGTGTATCGAGCCAGGGCCTTACCCCCGAACACGGAATGCTCGCTTCTGGATCACGAGCCAAGAAGTGTTTTAACAAGTATGGCATAGGGGTGCACCTAGCCGGACAAGGAAGTACAAGTACAAGTATTGTAGCGTGTGCTACGAATGCAACAATCAACTGGAATGACATGTAAGATGCAATGCATGGCAGATATCAGTTTAAGTGCGTACAGATAAGAAATTTAAACATGGCAGATACGAATGCATGAACAAGTTTAAGGGTTGGATCTAGCTTCGTTGTCAAGCTAGATCAAATGAGGTGACGGATCTAGTTTCATTGTCAAACTAGATCAAACAGGCGTCTAGCCAGCTATCATTTCACTGAATAGTCTCTTTTACGCTAAAAACAAGGAAGTGGCCTAAAAACATGGCCCTAAGCAAGAGTTGGCAAGTTTCACTTGCCTGCAAGTACAACGTCTGAGCACACCGACCAACGAGTCCAAAGTCACAATATCCTACGTGCACAAGTCCACCGGCCTACATCCATTTTATTAATCTTGATTAGTGAGTTCTAAAACATTTAAAATACTTTAAAAACGTTGATTTTAGTCTTGATTAGCATGCAATTGGGTTGGGGGTCCTAGGGGTGCAAATCGTTACCTCAACAAGCCGTGAAAGCTACACTGGCGTCGGGTAGCGACGTCAGGGGTTGGAATAAAAGATCGCGCTCCAAGTCCTGATTCCAATATAGATTCCTTGTTGGAAAGTTTAGAGCAGCAACCGGAGCAACGAATCCAGATTCCAAAGCTAGCACGTGCGACGACGGGCTACGACGTGTCGCAACGTCGTACGCGGCAAATCGTCGGAGAGAAAGCACCTAGGTGGGGCCCACAATAGTCCTAGGGACCAATAGGAGAACCACAATACCTCTAGAGAACTTGGGGGGCCCACGGTGGCAAGCGGTGCGACGGGTGCGGGGTTGCGACGAGTGGCTCTCGGTCGGACACAGCCAAATGTGGGGGAACGGCTCGGTCGGTGAGGGGGAACAGGCATGTGCAGCTGCGGTGTGGTGCAGAGCTTTGTTCTCTCGGTCGGTGTGGAGGAAGGTCTCGATCGGGCGCGGAGCGGAGCGGGCTTGCGGAGCGGGGGCTTGCAGCGGTGCAGGTGCAGAGCGGAGTGGGGGAAATCCCTCAGTCTGACCGAGAGATTCTCTCGATCAGAGCGGGCTTGGTGCAGGGTCGGTGCGGAGCGGTTGCAGCGGGTGCGGAGATGCCTTGGTGCGGGCGGGAGCATCGGTCAGGGCGGGGATTTGGGGGCGATTTCGTCGGTCGGTGCGGGGATGGTGCAGCAACGTTGCGACGATTCGTCGCAACGTGAAATTTGGGTTTTGGAAGCGGCTAGGGTTATTTTCTTGTGAAAATAGGTCTTCCTAGAGATTGTTTATCTAGTGTAGATGGGTTGACTAGGTCTAGGGCTAATCCTAATGGGATTAGGAGTTTAAAAATATTTAAAATTCAAATCTCACCATCACCAACTCACCCAAGGCTAGGGTGTGCCCCAAATGAGCTGGAATTCGGCTCAAAAATTGTTTAAAATGTTTTAAACTCAAATAAATTTTATTTGGCCGAAATTAATTTAAAACCTAGCTTTTAAAAATATTTTAAACCTTGCTAAAAAACATAAAAGTGGTCAAATGAACTCCAAAAATTCTAAAATAAATATCGGGGTGATCGTGATGACGAAAGAAAGCAAACTAAGAAGGCGGATCTCAATTTTGATGTCGGACGACGAATCTAAAAATAGAAACGTCTCCCATCAAAAGTGAAATTCACAATGTTTCATCGAATAATATTAAATTGTGGGAAAATGACTTGAGTAATGTCGTTCCAAATTAGTGCCACATTTTAATACTCCTAGAGACGTTCACAACGACATATCACAACAAAGTGTTCACAAACAAACAAAGTTTAAAATAAACACGTGCACGGCCAAAAGCACGTGCATGAACAAAGTACAACGAAAACAGACCGTTACATCCTCCCTACCTTAGAAATGATTCCGTCCTCGGAATCAACATCAAGTACTGCTCGGGAAGAGGTGCGGGAAGCGCTCTCTCATCTCATCCTCACGTTCCCAGGTGGACTCACCAGGGGAACCGTGACGCCACTGCACTCGAACCAAGTCGACAGTCTTATTCCTCAGCTGCTTCTGTCGACGATCCAGAATCTCAACTGGCTGCTGATCATAAGACAGATCCGGACGTACTGTAATCTCCAAGAAATCCACAGCATGGGATGGATCACTAACGTATCGACGTAACTGGGATACGTGAAATACGTCATGAACTCCCTCCAGTGATGGCGGCAATGCCAAGCGGTAAGCCACAGCTCCAACTCTCTCCAGGACATCAAACGGCCCAATGTACCTTGGACTCAGCTTGCCTCTCTTCCCAAATCGAATAACTCCGCGGTTCGGAGAAATCTTCAGGAAGACATGATCGCCAGGCTGAAACTCCAAAGGCCTCCATTTAGCATCAGCCCAATGCTTGAAACTGTCCTACGCAATCCTCAGCTTCTCCCGGATGTTCCTCACAACATCCACGGCCTCCACAATCATCTCCGGTCCTAACAGCTCCCGATCTCCAATGTCATCCCAGCTCAGTGGCGATCGATATTTCTTTCCATATAGCGCGGCGAAAGGCGCCATTCCAATACTCGCCTGGTAGCTGTTATTGTAGGCAAACTCAACGTGATGGAGGTGATCCTCCCAAGATCCCTTGAAGTCCAACATGCATGCTCTCAGCATGTCCTCCAAAATCTGAATCGTCCTCTCAGACTGGCCATCCGTATGCGGGTGGTACGCCGTACTGAAACTCAGACTCGTACCCAAGCTCTTCTGCAGACTCTGTCAAAACTGAGATGTGAATCTCGTGTCTCTGTCCGACACGATACTCACGGGGACTCCGTGAAGTCGTACGATCTCCTGCACGATTCATGTTACATCACTATCTAAACTAGGTAAAAGGAAATAGAAACGGAGTGTAAAAGAATTTACCTCCATATATCTCCTCGCTAGCGTCTCAGTAGACTATCCTACTCGGAAGGGAATAAAGTGCGCGGATTTGGTCAATCGGTCTACGATCACCCAAATCGCGTCATTCAGCTTCGGACTCCGAGGTAGTCCAGTCACGAAATCCATAGTGATGTGCTGCCACTTCCACTCTAGAATCGGAAGCGGTTGCAGCAACCCTGCCGTACGCTGATGCTCCGCCTTTACTTGTTGTCAAACCAAACACTTGGCTACACTCCGAGCCATACTCCTCTTCATACCATGCCACCAAAAGTTCAGGCGAAGATCCTTGTACATCTTGGTCCCACCAGGATGTACAGAATACGACGAACTGTGTGCATCCACCAATAATTCCTCTCTGATATCTCCAGCTGGCACACACAACCTGGCTCCAAATCTCAATGAACCATCCTCGTGTATAAAAAACTCAGTCCATAGACCGGCTTCTACCTGCTCCCGAATCTTCACCAGCTTAGCATCTCCAGCCTGTCCAGCCTTGATCCTATCCACGATCGTCGACTGTATCTGCATGCTCATCAACGAAGAAGTCTCTCCAGGAAGAACAATCTCGATACCAGTCTCGCAAAAATCCTGCTGCAATCTCCAATGTGAGGTCAACATCATCACCGCTGGAAGTCTGCTCAGCGCATCCGGAACCACATTCACCTTGCCAGGATGATACTGCAAGTCGATCTCATAATCTGCCATGAGCTCCAACCATCGACGCTGTCGCATGTTGATCTCCTTCTGCGTAAATATATACTTCAAGCTTTTATAATCGGTGAAGATCTTCACCTTCTCACTCAGCAGGAAGTGCCTCCAAATCTTCAGCGCAAACACGACTGCAGCCAACTCCAAATCATGTGTCGGGTAACTCTTCTCGTAAGCCTTGAGCTGATGAGAAGCATACACAACCACATGCCCATGCTGATGCAACACACATCCAAGGCCTTTGCCAGAAGCATCACAAAAGATCTCGAATCCTCCACTCCGATCAGGCACAGCAAGTACAGGGGCAGTCGTCAATCTCTCCTTCAGAATATCGAAAGCCTTCTCGCAATCATCAGACCAAACATATGGCACATCCTTCTGCGTCAGTCTGGTCATCGGCTCAGCAATCCGGAAAAAGTCCTTAATGAAACGTCGATAATAACCTGCAAGCCCAAGGAAACTCCGGATTTCAGACGCTGACTGCGGAACCGGCCACTCTCTGATAGCCATAATCTTCTCCGGATCCACTGAAATCCCATCACCTGACACCACATGCCCGAGAAAAGCCACTCTATGCAGCCAAAACTCGCACTTGGAATACTTAGCATACAAGCGATGCTTCCTCAAAATCTCCAACACTGTCCTCAAGTGCGATGCATGCTCTTCCTCTGACTTTGAATAGATCAGAATGTCGTCAATAAAGATAACGACAAAGTTTTCTAAAAAGTCGTAGAAGATCAGGTTCATCAGGTTCATAAAAACTGCGGGCGCATTGGTTACGCCGAAGGGCATAACACGAACTCGTAGTGACCATACTTCATCCTGAACGCTGTCTTCGGGATGTCCTCCTTCTTCACCTTAAGCTGATGGTAACCACTCCTCAAATCCAACTTAGAAAACACCCTTGATCCTCTGAGCTGATCAAAGATGTCATCTATACGAGGCAAGGGATATTTATTTTTGATAGTCACAGCATTCAGCTCCCGGTAATCCACACACATGCGACGCGAACCATCCTTCTTCTTCACCAGCAACACCGGTGCTCCCCACGGAGACACACTAGGATTGATGTAACCCTTCTGTAGAAGCTCATCCAGCTGCCTACGCAACTCCTCCAACTCTGCTGGAGCCATACGATACGGCGCCTTCGAAATAGGCTGCGCTCCCGGAATAAGATCGATCGAAAACTCGAGAGCTCGATCGGGCGGCAGTCCAGACATCTCCTCGGGGAAGACGTCGTCGAATTCACGTACCACTGTTGGTCTACTCTGCTCCATCTGCATGGCAACAATCTCCACCGGTCTGGCCCGGAACCTGACAGGGCCAAGCGAACTGCTACCTCGACTGAACTCAAACACCGGATGTCCAGGGATCTCGAACACCACCTTCTTCCTCCGACAATCGATCGTAGCATAAAAGCTCGTAAGTCAATCCATCCCCAGCACTGCATCGTAGTTGATGATGTCGTGGACAATAAAATCAGCATAAAGCTCATGTCCACAGACCACCAAAGGGCAAGAATTGCACCCAAGATGCACCGAGATCACGCCATTTCCTGTAACGATATTCCAACTCTTGGGAAGAGGAGAAGTCGTCAAGGAATGCTTCTCCACTAAGCTCCGAGAAATAATGCACATCGATGCACCAGAGTCAAAGAGAACTCGTGCAGGAAACATGCAAACCAAAATCACACCTAACAACAGTCTAGCAATCAAACCCTATTCTAGCAAACAATCATATACAAGCAATCAAACATAATCTAACAAGCCAAAACTAATTAAAGAAGGAAACAACTAGAATGAGAGTTACCTGCGATAACCTCATCCACAGCCTCGCTCTCCACTGTCGTCATCAGATAAGCCTGCCTCCTCGGCTGCATGGCCTGCTGAAAAACCTGCCTCTGTGGAGTGAGGGGTGCTCCACGACCTGCAGGCACAGGTGCTCTCTACTGTAACAGCTGTGCGGCAACTGGTTCCTTCCAAGGCTGCTTAGACTTCGGGCACTCCTTCATAGCATGAGTAGGATCTCCATAAACAAGGCACTGTCCCAACATCTTCCTACACTGCTCCTTGACATGCCCGGTCTTGCCACAGAAATGGCAAGTCTTCTGAGTAGGCCCACCTGGCCTCTTGAACTGCACTGGCTGATTAGGCTTGAACCCAGGCCTAACCACTCCTCTGACCTGCTCCATAGGCCTCTTCCCAGCTCCAGAAATCTGTCCTCTCTTCTGCCTCGCAATCAGCTCCTGCCTACGAGCAGCTACCAGCAACTTCTGATAAGACTCCATATCTGTCGTAGACATCAGGCTCTGTAAGTCTAGGGAAAGACGTTGCAGAAACCTCTGAGCCTTCTCCTCAGCATCCTCCACCATCTTCGATGCGAAGCGACTCAGCCTAGTAAACTCCTGGTGGTACTGGTCCACCGTCAGATTCCCCTGCTTCAGCTCAATGAAGCGCTGCAACATCTCCCTCCTAGCAGCCTTCGAAAAGTACTCCTCATCGAACCTAGACTTGAAAGTAGCCCAAGGTATAGAGCTCACCAACAGCTCCTCCTCTGCATCCCACCAGTTGCGGGCATTATCCTTAAGCTGCTTCTTCACCAGATCAACCCATCCAGCCAGGTTGACCTTCGACATCTTCAGATTATCCTCAGTGTTTCTGATCCACTCCTCTGCAGCCAACGGTCCTTCAGATCCATCAAAGTAAGTCGGGCCCAGCTCCTGAAACTGCTTCGCTCCTGGCTCGAAGCGAGAGGTACCCTGGGTATTCTGGAGCATGCCCTGCTGTACTTGCATCAACTGATGCATCATCCTCATGATCTCAGCATTGGTGGGCTCTCTATCCGATACATCATCACGATTGAGCCCACTACCAGATCGGGTATGTCGTCGTCCAGCCATCTAATGACATAGGAAACGAACAAACAAATTAGACTCAAAGCTTAATGACTTGGATGTTGCGATTTATTTAATGGACATTCCGTTATTATCGTTGTTCCGTTAGTTCGTAATTGCAAGATAGGACCAGCATGTGCCACCAACAAAACCTGTCACGCCCCGCTACCCAAAAACGTGGAGGCGAAGCGTGAGAAGGTCCGCTCAGACTTGAAGCTACAAAGCTGCAAGTTCGATAAGCGTCAATCACTTTAAAACTACAGGTCCTTGCAACGCGAAATGAAACAAAGATAATAATAAGGAAATGAGACAAAAGATAAATCTCAGAATATCCATAATAATAAATTTCAACATCGCAGAAAAGCCACCAGGCTAAAAGAAAAGAGTCTAAAAAGAGGCCCCAGCATGGCCAACAAAAGTACAAAGTACAAAAGAAAAGTAATGGTGCTAAGCACCGACATCTAACAGCAACCTAAGCAAAAGTAACTCAATCAGTCTCTAAGACTGGTCTCCAGTGTCCACCAACTCCTCGTCAAAAGTAGGCTCTGGCTCACCGTCAGCAAACACCGCGTCCTCAGCTACGGTCTCTGGCTCAAGGTCTAACATGTGACACCCAAAAGAGAAAGGGGCACATGTCAGCAAGTCTACAAGAGACTTGTGCAAGGAAACTGAAAGTAGGTAAAAGTAAAGCAACCTAGCAGTTCTAGCATGATGCAATGACATGACAGTTAAAGTATGAGTGCAACAAGTAAAGTAAAGTACGAACATGGCATGGCATGGATGATAAGTTTTCACTAGAACATTCACAAGGACAAGTACAAGTAAAGTAAGCACCTCGTGCACAGAGATTACGCCTTTTGGCTAGAGTGGCTGATCGGGCCAACTCCTAAGCTCAACTGATCGCTTATCCCTACCCCTCCACGTGTATCGAGCCAGGGCCTTACCCCCGAACACAGAATGCTCGCTTCTGGATCACGAGCCAGGAAGTGTTTTAACAAGTATGGCATAGGGGTGCACCTAGCCGGACAAGGAAGTACAAGTACAAGTATTGTAGCGTGTGCTACGAATGCAACAATCAACTGGAATGACATGTAAGATGCAATGCATGGTAGATATCAGTTTAAGTGTGTACAGATAAGAAATTTAAACATGGCAGATACGAATGCATGAACAAGTTTAAGGGTTGGATCTAGCTTCGTTGTCAAGCTAGATCAAATGAGGTGACGGATCTAGTTTCGTTGTCAAACTAGATCAAACAGACGTCTAGCCAGCTATCATTTCACTGACTAGTCTCTTTTACGCTAAAAACAAGGAAGTGGCCTAAAAACATGGCCCTAAGCAAGAGTTGGAAAGTTTCACTTGCCTGCAAGTACAACGTCTGAGCACACCGACCAACGAGTCCAAAGTCACAATATCCTACGTGCACAAGTCCACCGGCCTACATCCATTTTATTAATCTTGATTAGTGAGTTCTAAAACATTTAAAATACTTTAAAAACGTTGATTTTAGTCTTGATTAGCATGCAATTGGGTTGGGGATCCTAGAGGTGCAAAGCGTTACCTCAACACGACGTGAAAGCTACACTGGCGTCGGGTAGCGACGCCAGGGGTTGGAATAAAAGATCGTGCTCCAAGTCCTGATTCCAATATAGATTCCTCGCTAAAAAGTTCAGAACAGCAACCGGAGCAACGAATCCAGATTCCAAAGCTAGCACATGCGACGACGGCTACGACGTGTCGCAACGTCGTACGCGGCAAATCGTCGAAGAGAAAGCACCTAGGTGGGGCCCACAGTAGTCCTAGGGACCAATAGGGGACCCATAATACCTCTGGAGAACTTGGGGGGCCCACGGTGGCAAGCGGTATGACAGGTGCGGGGTTGCGACGAGTGGCTCTTGGTCGGACACAGCCAAATGCGGGGGAACGGCTCGGTCGGTGCAGGGCAACAGGCCTATGCAGCTGCGGTGCGGTGTGGAGCTTGGTTCTCTCAGTCGGTGTGGAGGAAGGTCTCGGTCGGGCACGGAGCGGAGCGGGCTTGCGGAGCGGGGGCTTGCAGCGGTGCGGGTGCAGAGCGGAGCGGGGAAAATCCCTCGGTCTGACCGAGAGATTCTCTCGGTCGGAGCAGGCTTGGTGTGGGGTCGGTGTGGAACGGTTGCAGTGGGTGTGGAGATGCCTTGGTGCGGGCGGGAGCGTCGGTCAGGGCGGGGATTTGGGGGCGATTCCGTCGGTCGGTGCAGGGGATGGTGCAGCAATGTTGCGACGATTCGTCGCAACGTGAAATTTGGGTTTTGGAAGCGGCTAGGGTTATTTTCTTGCGAAAATAGGTCTTCCTAGAGGTTGTTTATATAGTGTAGATGGGTTGACTAGGTCTAGGGCTAATCCTAATGGGATTAGGAGTTTAAAAATATTTAAAATTCAAATCTCACCATCACCAACTCACCCAAGGCTAGGGTGCGCCCCAAATGAGCTGGAATTCGGCTCAAAAATTATTTAAAACGTTTTAAACTCAAATAAATTTTATTTGGCCAAAATTAATTTAAAATCTAGCTTTTAAAAATATTTTAAACCTTCCTAAAAATATAAAAGTGGTCAAATGAACTCCAAAAATTCTAAAATAAATATCCGGGTGATCGTGATGACGAAAGAAAGCTAACTAAGAAGACGGATCTCAATTTTGATGTCGGACGACGAATCTAAAAATAGAAACGTCTCCCGTCAAAAGTGAAATTCACAACGTTTCTTCGAATAATATTAAATTGTGGGAAAACGACTCGAGAAATGTCGTTCCAAATTAGTGCCATATTTTAATACTCCCAGAGACATTCACAACGACATATCACAACAAAGTGTTCACAAACAAACAAAGTTTAAAATAAACACGTGCACGGCCAAAAGCACGTGCACGAACAAAGTACAATGAAAACAGACCGTTACACACTTCCCTTCTTCATCTTCTTTTTCATCTATTTGATTTTTCTTTATTTTATTAGCTAAGTTCGCTTTTTTACTTATCTTCCTCGAGGACGAGTAAGAGGTAAGCTTGGTGGATTTTGATAGGCTCATATTTTACACTTTATTTCTATATTTTTTCATCCCATAACGATTGCTCATATCACGATTTTAATGATTATACGACGCTTTTACGATATATTTCACTATTTCTTTGTTTCGTCCGATTTCAGGAAATATGGAGCAATCGGGAGCAATTTGGAGCCACGAGCACTTACACGCATGTCGGAGCATTATTGACGATGATATCGGAGAGCTAACGACGCTGGAGGATGATTAGAAGACGAAGGAAGGCGAAAGAAACAACGAGGAAGCGAGAAGAAGAAGAGAAGAGTACTGAAACAGGCTACTCGGCCCAGTGACGCAGCACACTCGACAGAGTGAAGTAGTCGACTCGACTAAGTGAAGCTAACATGCCCAATCCAATCTGAAGAAGAGCCAGAATGTACTCGGCCGAGTGGGAATTTCCACTCGACCGATTGAGAAGCCCACTCGACCGATTGGAGATAAAAAATGCGAAGAAATCCTTCGACGCTTCTCTATTTTTAGAGAGGATCTGCAGTAGGTCCTACTCGATCGAGTATGAATCCCACTCGACCGAGTGAGAAGACTACTCGGTCGAGTGGTCTGAACTTCCAGAACGCTGTATATCCCAATTTCCTGCAGATTTCTCACTCGACCGAGTGAGCAGTTCACTCGACCGAGTGCGCCGTCGGCCAGCTTCCCAAATATAGGGTTTGTAGCTGTTCAGGTGCAAATATGTTCGGATTTTCTATATTTTTTGGGCGACTATAAATACCCAGTTTTGTGGGCAGTTCAAGGAGAGACTCTTTAGAATAATTTACTTAGTTTTAATTTTAGTTCTAGTTTTCTTTTGGCAAAAGGATTGGAGAGAAGGATCTAAATTTCTTATTCTTGAAGCTTGTATTCCAAAATTGGTTTGTCTAAACTCTTGCAAGTTGATATTTTTATGCTATATTTCTCTCTAAATCTCAGTTTTGTGATGAATTCTATTGCACATCTTGTTTCTATTGTGATTTCTATGATGAATTGTGAGTAGTCTCTTTGCTCTAGGGCAAAGGGATGAACCCTATGGATTAAAAAGCTTGATATGTGAGATCTATTGAATTGCTATGTCGCTAAGCTTGCTAAGGGTTAGATTGTGATTGATTTACTACGGATAGCTAGGGCTTTCTATTGGATCTTGAGGGCTCGAGAGAGGATCTTGATCTAAGGGAAGCCCTAAATATTCAATTTAGATCTATAATCGAGATTCCCTAGAATTGGTGCGCGAGAGCGACCAAAGTTAGCATCTTTATTATACTTCTATAATTATATTTGTTTGTACGATGGTAAAACAGATACAAACTATCACGATCTAGATTCGAACTTAAGTTGTGCGAGAGTGAGCTTAAGTTGGAATTGAATATTATTGTCGATCTTAATGCTAGTAGTTTGAACTAGGCTTGCACGAGAGCGAGGCTCTGGTTTAGATTGCTGTAGACTTGCGTAGCGCGAGAGCATACGTTGGTTCCCAATTTAGTTGCGACAAGTTCACCCTAAATCAAGAGTTGTAATATAGAAATTCGTGTTTCACATTGATTGCTTGAAATATATAGTGGGGATTCACAAGCTCTATGCATTCTTATAAATTAAATTTACAACCAACACTTTGAACGATTGTTACACCGATATTTCTTCGCCACCATTTCATAATAGCTTAGTGATCCATATAGATACCAATAGTTCCTCCCCGTGATTCGATACCCGCTCACCACTTAACCGTGCGCTTGCGGTAAAACTATATTGTTTTCGGAGTTACTATCCGAGACGACCACTTGTAGAGCATGAAATTTGAGCCGTTTGCTACAGGGTTCACTTGGCCGAGTGGCATAAAAATTTCAAAAATAGTGTTGAGACTTCCATGTTCAGTATTTCACTCGGTCGAGTGAGAATATCACTCAGTCAAGTGAGAATATCACTCGGCCGAGTAGGTTGTCTGTTTCAGCTCTCAGCTCTCTGTTTTTCTATGTCTTCTGTTTCTCCCTCTCCCTTCAGTTTCTTCCTTCCTTTATCATTTAAGCACGTCCATGCGGCTGCTATCCATCGCCATGACTACCATCCATTCAAATTTCGTCCTCATATCTTCTTCCTACGATAAAAACATTGACCATTGTCAGTTTTTGCTAGACTCTTGACCCACTAAACTAATAAAAATCTAAAACAAAAATGAAAACTAAAATTCAACTGAAAACTAGGATAGAAACATCTGGTTGCTTCTCGATAAGCACTCGTTTAAGGTCTTGAGCTCGACCCCTTATGATTTTGTGTTGAACGCGTGATGTTCGGCGCATAGGAGATGCGCATATCAAATTTTGTGAGGAGGCCGGTAGGATTGAGATGTTGTGGTTCTTCTTGTTTGGCCTCCTTTATGAGCGCTTCCTCTCTAATGATGGTGAGGGATGATTCCCCCAAGCTTTGGCTCATGGCTTCCTTCTTATTTCCTAGCGGTGATTAAGTATTCACCGGAGGCACATGCTTTCTTTGATTCACCGAAGACAGCTTGCAGAGCTCTTTTATCCTCCCGACATTAGCGTCGTTCTCCTCTTCCTTGGTGAGAAGATCCAGAGTATCTCTATGTTGAAGGCCATTTTCAGATTTTGGCACTCCGTCAAGACTATCCACGTGCAAAGCTCCAATGGTGTATGGCATAGCTTTGTCAATGACTTCTTCAAGTAGTGTTGACAAACTTTGAGTCCAAGTTTCTCCAAGGTAGATGCTCTTTATTTCACATGTAGGATCTCCCACGGAGTAGTGCTTGGGTCTTTACCCATTAACCTTGAATGATACACCGTCATTTCCTTCGATCTCTATAGCTCCTCTGGGATGTATATGGCGTATGGTGAATGGCCCAGACCAACAGGATCTCAACTTTTCGGGGAAGAGCTGAAGCCTTAAGTTGAATAGTAAGACCTTGTCTCCAACATTGAAGCTCTTCACCGTAATGCGGGCATCATGGAAGAATTTGGTCCTTTCTTTGTATATTCTGGAACTCTCGTAGGCGTCTCTTCTAATTTCATCTCGTTGATATCGAGGAATCGCCGTAGTACCGCACTCTTGTAGTCATAATTTAGAGTTTTGATAGCCCAATAAGTGTGGTGCTCCAATTCTACCGGTAGGTGACACGCCTTCCCATATACTAGTCGCTATGGGGCCGTACCGATGGGGTCCTGAAAGCCGTGCGATATGCCCATAGTGCGCCGTTCAGTTTTATAGACCAGTCTTTCCTTGATTTGTCAACCGTCTTTTCCAGACTTTGCTTGATTTACCTATTTGATACTTCCACTTGTCCACTAGTCTGGGGATGGTATGCCAATCCAACTCTGTGGTGTACCACGTACTTCTTTAGCATGGCTTCAAACTTCCTCTCTATAAAATGGCTCCCTCCATTGATTATCAACATTCTAGGTACTCCAAAGAAGGGAAATATGTTTTGTTTGACGAACTTGGCGACCACCCTTGCGTCATTGGTAGGGGTGGCAATAGCTTCCACCCACTTTGAAACATAGTTGACGGCCACCAATATATACTTATTCCCCTTGCTGGATGGAAAATGTCCCATGAAATCAACTCACCAACAATCAAAGAGCTCGATCTCCAAGATGGGCTTCATTGGCATCTCATTCCGTTTGGATATGGTTCCCATCCTTTGACATCTATCACACTTTTTTGACGAACTCATGTGTGTCTTTGAACATTGTAGGCCAATAGAATACGCACTGTAATATCTGTTGGTAGCAACGATCTGTGAACTTCGTGTTTGATGATAACAAACTTGTGTGAATGTTTTAACGTGTGTGTTAAGTGTTTCAGGAATGGTGAACTTGTGATCAATTTACAGAGAGACTTGGTCAATGTGCAAAGGAGAAAGGGGGAGACTTAGCGCACCTAAGAGAAGGCCGCAAATTCATTTAACCATAAGCCGCACAGATTTGTTTTCCAAAAAACCCCCTCACGTGCAACATTTTTTGGTATTTTTTTCTAGGGGTCGGCCATTTTATTTAATCCAAGAGCCTAGGGTTTCAAAGAGCCAAGCCTAGCACAGCCGCACTTAATTTCTTGGGGGTTCTCTGTTTAGTTTTTTTTGGAGTGCTAAATCTCTTCATATCCCATCTCCAATCCGAGCACAGGCCGAATTGTGAAGAGCCAATCATCAAAAAAATTCCATAGGGCAGCCGAAAAAGGGTCTCCTTTGAAAATCTCTAAGAGCTCTTGGACAGGCCGAATCGTTTTATTTTTTTCATGGCAAAATTCCCAAGAGCCGAAATCATTGACCCCATCTTCCAATAGAATTCCACCCCTCCAGTGCTCTTCAAAAAAAATCCCCCAAAGCACAGGACGTTGTCCCCTTCAAGCATCCCTCATGATTTGAATCAAGCTGCCATTTTTTAATCAAAAGAAAAAGGAGAGTGCCGCAAGTTTTTGTTTGTTTGTTTATGGTTGGCAGTCGTAACATTCACAGGGGCTTGGCCGAAATTATCCTTTGAAGATCTCGTCCAGCAATCTCCAAGTGCCCAATGAAATTGAGAAGCCGCAAGCTTTGATTGCTGCATTTGTGATTTACAGCCGCATCATTTTGTTTGTGTGTTTTTTGTTGGCAGCCGGCAGAGTCAGAAAGAGGGTGAATGCAAAAGGATATAATAATTTTCTATTCCTCTTTAATCTTTCTTTGTTTGTTGTTGCAGGTGATTCTTTGGATGCATGCCAAAATTTGTGACAGCCGCATTCTTTGAGTATGCCGCTTCATCAACGTGATTGATCCAAGCCGCAACATCAGCAAGCAAGCAAGGACAACAAGTCATCATACTAGGGACTGCTACTTGTCAGATTGGTCTGACCACGCGCTGAACGACAGAGACACCAACGCCTTCACAACTGAGCCATTCTAAACTCTAAACTTTATTTTATTTGTGATTGAGGCGTTATGATCTTTGTGGAACTATTTTATTATTTGTTTGGGGACTTGGCTAGTTGGGACTAGCCAAGAGAGAGCTTTACTAGTATTGTTATTGTTTGGGCACTTTGGTGAGTGCAGGTACTGAGGGCCAGGTGAGTGTAGGGTTGGTGCTCTAGCTACAGGTTGTACCAGTTAACTTTAACAATCTAGTATTGCTTTTGGGGCTGGATGTAGGTCGTGGGTGCGACCGAACCAAGGTAAAATTTGCTATGTATCTGTGGTTGATTATTGTTAACCCTGCCTGTGATTATAACTGCGTGTGATTTCTCGTGGGTTGCACGAGAATTTTTATAAGCCTATTCACCCCCCCCCCCAGATCCAACAAGTGGTATTGACCGGTGCCCCGTTTACGGTATGGGCGCGGTGTCGTTTTACCGCAAGTGCACGGTTAGTGTAGGGTGAGGGTTTATCAAACTCAGGGAGGTGCATGGCTTGACTGGCTACTATCCTCGCCTAGGTTGTGTGCTAGCTACGCGGATGATATGGGTGGAAGTGTAGAAATAAAAGAAAGACATGAAAAAGACATGAAATGAATCCCCGCTAACACGAGCTAGAGAACTCATGACACTTGGCATTTGACTTGACCCAGGGTGAGACATTGCCCCAAAAGGTGGTACCTAGCGTCCATGGCCCGATATTCCGGTCGGTGCCAAGTACGCTAGGCCTACCCGGTTCCGGACGGTGGGCATTCCCATGTCCATTACTACCTTCTGCAACCGGGAGCATTAAGGCCACAATGATAACTCCCAACACTTCGTCCAAGCCGTTCCTGGTTGACTCAGAAAACGCGCAAGTGCACGCCTTCCAACTCCCAAGCGTAGGAGCGTCAATGCAATATAAAAATAACCGGTGAGTACCGGGTCGGATCACAGGGACAATTAGTTCTATTTTCACAAAATTGAATGATAAAGAAAAATAATAGCGTGCTACAACTAACTCAACTACAGTGGATGAGTGTGTGAAAGAAAAAGTGGTGAAAACTAAACTCTTACCTAAGTGGCTAGGGGTGGAGAGCCGAATCGGCAAGTAACAAGGAGGACTCGTATGTTGTGTGTGTGAATGAGGCCGTGGGCGTGGGAATTCATCTCAAATATAACTCAATTGTTTTCCCGGCTAAGGGACGAACAATCGGTGGGTGTGGCATTTCATCGAACATGTGGGGTGCAATAAAAGTAGTGTATGAAACAAAGAGAAATACTTTGAGCAAAGAAGAGAGGGTCGACTACGATAGTTTCTCTCTATGGATTACCCTCTAGGGTTCCATCAACAACCAACATCTCAAAATTTCATCCACCAAATAGAAAATAGAAACATGCTAGAGATGAAATTCACAACCCAAACAACAACAATCACACAACACAACAACACAAGCAAGATCTAGCAATTCATGATGAAAAGAAGACATCTATATCTCTAGAGATAATCATCCAATACAATACAAGTTGCTAAACCAAAATTACACAAGAGTTAAGAAAGAGTTCACCAATGTGTCACTCAAAGATGAAATCCTCATACTCAAGTGGTCCTCCAAGCTCCAAGCTTCATCATCCTCCCCCCATGGCCTCCAAGTTCATCTTCCTCCTCCAAATTTCAGCAAAAAATAAGAACTAGCGCTGAAAAACCCCCAAATTCGTAATATAAACTCATTCACAGCTTAACGGGTCTGAAATTAAGTCAAACGGGTCGGATTCTGGCACAAACCCGCAAGCAATGCCCAAAGCTGCAGAAATTTTCAGCACCGTCACCCTGTCTTGCAAAAATTCTAGAAAAATCACCCGACCTCGGAATGATGTGTTCCAGGCGGCGATGGAATCGGGACTTCACGAACTTCGACTGAAAAATATCATTAGGCTGGAATATTTACTGGAATGATAGTAGAATTCCTCACAAGAGGGGCAAAGCTGCAGAAATTTTCAGCACCGTCACCCTGTCTTGCGAAAATTCTAGAAAAATCATCCGACCTCAGAATGACATGTTCCAGGCGGTGATTGAATCGGGACTTCACAAAATTCGACTGAAAAATATCATTAGGCCGGAATATATACTGGAATGATAGCAGAATTCTTCACAAGAGGGGCAAAGATGCAGAAATTTTCAGCACCGTCATCCTGTCTTCCGAAAATTCTAGAAAAATCATCCGACCTCAAAATGAAGTGTTCCAGGCGGCGTTGGAATTGGGACTTCACGAAATTTGACTGAAAAATATCATGAGGCCGTAATATGCATTGGAATAACAGCAGATTTCTGCACAAGAGAAGGCATTGCAGAATTCTTCTTCTCTTCTTCTTGCTTCCGATAAATCTCCATAAATTCCAGAAAAATCCTGAAAAATAGGAAATGCAATAATTAGTGACAAGAAGTGGGTTTTAAGTATAACAAGTGATAAGATCTAATATACAGACTATGCACAATTACGAGCTAGATGAGCCTATATGTGAAATATATACGCTAAAACCCAAGGAAATACGGGATGAAAATGACACTTTTCATTCGGAATCACACCCCCCAACTAGCTTTTTGCTAGTCCCTAGCAAAATTTGCGATAAATTCGGATTAAATTGAAAAACATGCATCAACTCACAATATTCTCATGGCACACCCAAAATGGTATTTCCAAATAATTTCAAAGCCAATATACCAAATGTATGAAAGTAAACAACAAATGACATTCTCCTCAATCAAATTCAAAGAAAAGTGAAGTAATAAGCACAGTATCACACGTATCGGGAAATATCACGATGTCAAAATTTTCAAATTTTTCATGGAAATGGCCAAAACAAAAGAAAATCCTTCTAAGTAGTGGGAGTTGAGATTGCATCATTTATGTTGGTTATTCACTCATTTATTTCATTCATTTTTCTTTTCTTTTCTTTTTTTCTTCTTTTTGTATTCTTTTTTTTATGTTTATGTTTTGCATTCACGCGATAACGCCATAATGCAAACACGAGCACATTTACATACATGCGATGACGCTATATATGCAAATGGATGGAATGATTCCCTAAATCTCTTCTTTGGCGTCCTCCCCAATGTTTCGTGGGGCACCGGCTACTCGATTTGATTAGAAAAACCATTCGATTATACTACTCTCTTTTTCATTCTCCAACATGAATTATCAACTCCTCCACCCACTTCTAAGAAGAAAACAAAGCATGCACAATTGGCCAAATCCAATCCAACCAAAAACTACACCATTCATCCCAATTCATGCGACCACTTACACCAAACTTTTTCCAAATTATTTCAAAGAGATATCACGACGTATAAAATAGATTCATACATGGCATATTAGCATTTGACTCCAAATTGGAAAAGAAATGAAAACGTGCCAATCAAACATCGAGAAATCGATACCAAAGTGATAATCCGAAAAAATAGCATAACATGAAAGCATGTAGGGACTAAACAAAGCAAGCGGCATAGGAACGAGAAGGCCAAAAATGATATGCAATGAAAATCAATGGGTGATGGAGAAACATGGAGGGATCTCAAAAAAAAAATTAGCTCAAAATCCTAACAATCCTAGAGATTCTAACACTCTCCCCCCAACTTAAAATAAGCATTGTCCTCAATGTTGGGAGAGTACTAGATCTCGGCAAAAGATCCTAGAAAAGAAAAAAAAATACGAAAGCAAACATGCGAAAGAAAACTAACTAACTTTTTATTTATTTACACTACATGGAAAGAATACACCTTAGAAAAAGGCGGATCTCGTATGTATAACGGCGGTGGCAACTGCTCGATCATATCCTTACGCTCCTCCGCGAGCATCGCCACGTCCGATGCCCTACCTCCATTACGGGCATTAATGGCAAGCGACACAACCCCAAGCATCTCCTTGTGATAGGTTCCTGCAAAAAGGGGGAGATAGGTCGTGTCAAAAATAATTGGGCGAGAGCGCCCATCCAAGTGAAAAGCTTGCCAAAATGGGTCGTCGAAATGAATAAAAGAATTTACAATCAAATGACGACAATCCGAATCATTTTGATATGGAATTAAATAATTTGATTCGGAGGTGGAGGGAAAAGAAATTGGGAACTTCCCTGAAATGTGATGCTAGGCTCGGTATGATGCACGGCCTCAGGAGGAGGTGGAAGTGGCTGCAGAGAGAAAACTGGAGTAGGAGGAAGCTCGGGCTCAATATATACCATGTCACAATCCCCGTCGCTATCCTCTTCCTTGACATCAATATCAACTATCTCTACGGCACTCCCCACAAATGGTAACTGCTCCTGACATATCTCCTCGATGACTGGCAAGTGTGCATCCTGAGGCGAGGGAAGTGACATCAATGACGGGACTGGAGGTAGACTCGTCTCGGGCAAATCCAAGCACGCATCATCCTCGTCATCCCAGAAATAGTTCATCTCAGTCGTCCTCCCAAAGTACTCAACCGCCTCGACCTGTGAAGCTAACTCTGAAGTGGATTGTGGCTCAGGCTCCATGGTGTCCTCGATCTGCTCTCGGCCATCATGCACATCCGCTTCATCCTCAATCTCACAGTAAAAATGCATCGTGTCACCGTCGTGGTCGACACACACTCCATCATCCGTCTCCTCCGACTCTTCAAAATATATATGCTCAAACTCCTCTACTTGGCCCCAATGCACCCTCTTCACAGGTTTCTCTTGGTAATCCATAGGGTCGCACTGGAATGAGCCCTCAGCTGGCTCCTCAGGCTGGTACTGGACCTGCTGCTCTGCATCCTGAAATGGAAACTGGGACTGACCATCATCCTCATATCCAAGTGACGGCTCTCCAGATGGCGCAGTCTGCTCCCACTCTGCAAGGTCCCTCAGGTACAACCATGAATCCTCGGTCGAATAATCAAAGAACTCCCCACCGCAACTCATCTGCACAAAATCCCGCCCAGATGGCGATAATCCTGTGTAGAAGATCTGCAGAAGATGATCCTCGTGAAAGCTCTGGTGTGGGCACGCAAGCGCCAAATCTGTAAACCTCGGCCAAGCCTGATGGTAGGCCTCCCATTCAGCTTGGGCAAAGCTTGCTATGTATTGCTCCATGGCCTGCCGCCCCTGTACCTGCTCCAAAAAAGTAGGCAAAAATACTCGAAGAAATTCAGCCTGAAACGACAACCAAGTAAAATGTGAGTCCAGAGATAATGAATCAAACCAAAATTTAGCATCATCATGTAAAGTAGAGGGAAAAAATCTGAAGTATATGCAATCATCGCTAATGTCCCCACCAAGACATGAAAACGTCCATTCTTCAAAATTTTTAATATGTAAGTGAGGGTTCTCCCACTCCGTGCCATGGAAGTATGGCGGAAGTGGGATATCCTCCAAATCAACGCCCGAAAAATATGAAGAAGATATCATGTTTATGTTTTAAAAAAAATTCACACAAAAAATGAAAATAAACAACCAAACGACCCAATAGGTGGAAAATAAATAAGCGGAAAGACACACAGTAAGAGATAGAAGTATCACACTAAAAGTTTCAAAATCAATCAAAAAATGCTACTACTAGAAACCGTTGTCCCCGGCAACGACGCCAATTGGTTGACTCAGAAAACGCGCAAGTGCACGCCTTCCAACTCCCAAGCGTAGGAGCGTCAATGCAATATAAAAATAACCGGTGAGTACCGGGTCGGATCACAGGGACAATTCGTTCTATTTTCACAAAATTGATTGATAAAGAAAAATAATAGCGTGCTACAACTAACTCAACTAACGGTGGATGAGTGTGTGAAAGAAAAAGTGGTGAAAACTAAACTCTTACCTAAGTGGCTAGGGGTGGAGAGCCGAATCGACAGTAACAAGGAGGACTCGTATGTTGTGTGTGTGAATGAGGCCGTGGGCGTGGGAATTCATCTCAAATATAACTCAATTGTTTTCCCGGCTAAGGGACGAACAATCGGTGGGTGTGGCATTTCATCGAACATGTGGGGTGCAAAAAAGTAGTGTATAAAACAAAGAGAAATACTTTGAGCAAAGAAGAGAGGGTCGACTACGATAGTTCCTCTCTATGGATTACCCTCTAGAGTTCCATCAACAACCAACATCTCAAAATTTCATCCACCAAATAGAAAATAGAAACATGCTAGAGATGAAATTCACAACCCAAACAACAACAATCACACAACACAACAACACAAGCAAGATCTAGCAATTCATGATGAAAAGAAGACATCTATATCTCTAGAGATAATCATCCAATACAATACAAGTTGCTAAACCAAAATTACACAAGAGTTAAGAAAGAGTTCACCAATGTGTCACTCAAAGATGAAATCCTCATACTCAAGTGGTCCTCCAAGCTCCAAGCTTTATCATCCTCCCCCCATGGCCTCCAAGTTCATCTTCCTCCTCCAAATTTCAGCAAAAAATAAGAACTAGCGCTGAAAAATCCCCAAATTCGTAATATAAACTCATTCACAGCTTAACGGGTCTGAAATTAAGTCAAACGGGTCGGATTCTGGCACAAACCCGGAAGCAATGCCCAAAGCTGCAGAAATTTTTAGCACCGTCACCCTGTCTTGCAAAAATTCTAGAAAAATCATCCGACCTCGGAATGACGTGTTCTAGGCGGCGATGGAATCGGGACTTCACGAACTTCGACTGAAAAATATCATTAGGCCGGAATATATACTGGAATGATAGCAGAATTCTTCACAAGAGGGGCAAAGCTGCAGAAATTTTCAGCACCGTCACCCTGTCTTGCGAAAATTCTAGAAAAATCATCCGACCTCAGAATGACATGTTCCAGGCGGCGATGGAATCGGGACTTCACAAACTTCGACTGAAAAATATCATTAGGCCGGAATATATACTGGAATGATAGCAGAATTCTTCACAAGAGGGGCAAAGATGCAGAAATTTTCAGCACAGTCATCCTGTCTTGCGAAAATTCTAGAAAAATCATCCGACCTCGGAATGATGTGTTCCAGGCGGCGTTGGAATTGGGACTTCACGAAATTTGAATGAAAAATATCATGAGGCCGGAATATGCATTGGAATAACAGCAGATTTCTGCACAAGAGAAGGCATTGCAGAATTCTTCTTCTCTTCTTCTTGCTTCCGATAAATCTCCATAAATTCCAGAAAAATCCTGAAAAATAGGAAATGCAGTAATTAGTGACAAGAAGTGGGTTTTAAGTATAACAAGTGATAAGATCTAATATACAGACTATGCACAATTACGAGCTAGATAGAGCCTATATGTGAAATATATACGCTAAAACCCAAGGAAATACGGGATGAAAATGACACTTTTCATTCGGAATCAGTTCCCACACGCGAGGACTCGATGTCTACGCTAGGGGCGTGAGCTATGGCTAGGGGGTCAACCGCCAAGTTTATCCCCCTTGGCCCGACGGTCAAAGACGGTCTTTTTCCCACCAATGACAATGAAACACCCCCGCGTAACCCTAATGGCCAAATAGGTCGTATGTGGTTTCTAGCAATACATCGAAGCGGGTCTTGACTGGACAAGACACCGGACCCCAACCCCCAAAACAACTAGTGTGTTGCCGTACGAATTGGACCCAGATTGCTAGAAATCCACATTGACGCATTTCATCGAACACATGCCATGCAACCAAGTCAAATGAAACAACCAAGCATCAATCCTACCCTAACCCGTATTAGGGTTCATCAATACTACTCCATGATGAAAAACATATAAACAAACAACACAAAAGACATACAAACATTCACCATGAAGCAAAACGAATACAACACAAAATAATGGAAAACAAGAGAAAGAAATACTTATCTTGAGTTTGAATCTTCAATCCAATACAAGATTTATTGATCAAAAGACCTAATCTAAACTAACCTAAACCTCACAAGAGAAAGGGGCAAAAGCCCTAAAAAACTGAAGAACATCCTCCCTCAAATCAGCCAACATCGTGTATTTATAGGCCCCATCCGAAACCCTAACGGTTCGGGTCTAAAACCACAGAAATATCACCACCCGACCGGTTGAAGAGTCAACCGATCGGGTGAGAGCTATGAAGACCATCAATCGGTCACTGAGGCGAACAGGTGGCGTGACCGGGTCGTTGTTTGAAGAACGGCGGCTACAGATGAACCGATCGGGTGATATGTCACCCGATCGGTTGGAATTACGCTCCATTTGGCCGAAAGCTCTGTCGGATTCAAACGGTCGACGAACCGGTTAGTCGAGCTGTCCGGGTCGTCTCTTGGAAAATTCTGCTACAGGTGAACCGATCGGGTGATAAGTCACCCGATCGGTTAGAATTCATCCCAAATGACAGAGAGCTCTGTCGATCTCACCCGATCACTGAACCGATTGGGTGAGCAACTCTCTTCAACTCCTGTCCGGGTCGGATATGCGTGCATCAACCGAGCGGGTGGCTGGTCCACCCGATCGGTTGAGGGCTGAGAAATATCAATCTTCCTCGCCTTGACCCTCTGGATCGCACGTAACTCCTCCCGTTGCTCTGGGGGCTCATGATATCGTCGTTTTATGTCCCCTACGCCGGCAAAATCCTGCAAACATACAAAAACACAGAAAAGTGAAAGAAAACAAGAAAACACGAGAAAACGAATACAAGACGGCGGAAAGTAGCAGAAAAACACGGAAGAAAACGTGCGCAAATATATGAAATATAAACGCACGTCAGGTATCAGAGCTAGTTTAGAGGATCTAGCCTAGTTGATCATGTCTATGAATATGTCTGATTCTGCTTTTGTTGAGGGTCAGTCTATTTCTCATCCCCCTAAGTTTAACGGTGTTGATTTTGCGTATTGGAAAACTAGGATGAAGATTTATTTAGCTGATGTTGATTATGATGAATGGAGCATTGTAGAAAAAGGCTATAAACCTCATACCATTAATGTTGCTAATAATAAAATGATAAAACCAGAAGATAAGTGGGATGACTTTGATAAGAAGCACTTTTCATTGAATAATAAAGCTATGAATGCATTGATTTGTGCTTTAGATAAAGCTGAGTTTAACCGTATATCTCAATGTCAAACTGCGCAGGAAATTTGGCATACTCTGGAGGTGACTCATGAGGGTACATCGCAGGTTAAGGAGTCCAGACTTACGCTACTCAGCACTGAATATGAAAGCTTCTGCATGCTTCCATCAGAGTCAATTAAAGAGATGTTTGCGAGGTTCACAGACATCATGTACAAATCTATCTCTCTTGAAAAGCCGTACTCGAGTCTGGAGCAAATCAGAAAGATCTTAAGAGCATTGCCTAGCACCTTCCGTCCCAAAATCACAGCTATTCATGAAGCAAGGGATTTATCGCAAATTGTAACGACTGCTTTTCGTGTATCTGGATTTATTATAATATAATATATGTTTTGGTGGATTTTCCCCTCACGTGTGGTTTTCGTCTCCGTAGCTTTCGTTTTCGATCGATTCGTCGTATTTTCTCGTTTCTTCCCTAGGATTGTCAATTTCGAAGTATGTCATTCGTGACGGACTTCATAACGGTCATATCTTACTATTAGATCAAGCCTAGGAGTCTTAGGAATAGATCCCGGGGCCCCGCGCTCCGTATCGGAACTTTTGGTGCATATTAGACGGTGTAAGAAGGGCCACCGACCGACTAGATGACGATCCAGTCGGTCGGAAATCCTTCTTGAACCGACTAATTGGCCTTCTAAAATTGTTCAGGAGTTACTGTTTATCGTTAGTCGGTCTAAGAACGTTGGTTGACCGACTAGGTTGCAAACTAGTCGGTCGGCAATGCTTCTTTAACCGACTAACACATCAACTATTTTTGACACTAGTTACTGTTTACTCTTAGTCGGTCTAAGTTCATCCTTCGACCGACTAGTTATCAAACTAGTCGGTCAAGTTATGTACTCAGACCGACTAACTCTTAGTTCAGGTTTTCGACTGGAGTTACTGTTTACACTTAGTCGGTCTACGTTGTTCAACCGACCGACTAGATCACAAACTAGTCGGTCAGCAGTTGGTCTTTGACCGACTAAGCAGTGCAGGAAACCCTAGTTTTGCCCTAGCCGCCACCAAACTCTATAAATACCCCTCCAAACGTTTTCTTCTCCTCCCTCACGACCTAAAACCCTAATTTCTTCCCCCTTTGAGCCCCCATCTCCCTCAAACCCTATTTCCTCCATCCAAGCTCATCCTCCATCATCCAAACCCTCCCTCCACTCATTCCACCTCTCATCTTCCCCAAATCTCCATCAAAATCCCCAAATCCCCCAAAACCCTATTTCTCCAAACTTCCCCAGTCATTTCCAGATCTGAACCCTAGGTTCCCCGGAGCGTTTCTCCCGTCGCCGTGGTTGCTCGGCGTTATTCTTCCGTTCCTTACGCGGTAATACTCGATTCCTTTAATTTCAACATAACCCACATTGACATTGTGAAACCCTAATAAAATGGATTGATTAGATGATTAGGGTTCTAATAAGAAACTTATTTAGGATCTTTATGCTAATGATTGTTTTGCCATAACAGCGAATCTTTCAATAGTTAGCTTGTGTGACGATCTTCATTGCTCGTCAATCCCGGTATCAGGCAAGTGAAACTTGCATCTCTTGATTTGGGCCATGTCTTAGGCCATTTACCTTGCTTTAGCGTAAAAGAGACTAAACAGTGAAAGGATAGCCGTTTAGACGCCTTTGACCTAGCTTGACAACGAAGCTTGGTCCGTCACCCTCATCATGCTTGTATGTCACGTTTAATTTCCCTAAACGGTACGCGTATTAACTGTTCATGTCATCCATGCATCCTTAACTGCTATTGCATTTTAACTGCCATGTTTAATTCAAATAAACAGTACGCGGATATCTGTTCATGCCATTGCATTTTGCCTGTCACGTTTAAATACAATTAACGGTACGTGAATATGTTCATGTCATTGCATTTTGCATGCTTGAATACTCATCGTGATTGTGTAGCTTCGTTACATACTAGTGCTACTTGTTCCGGCTAGGTGCACCCCTACGCCATACTTGTTAAATACACTTTCTGGCTCGTGTTCCAGAAGACGAGCTCATCACAGCCTGAGGGCATAGGGCACTCGTTGAGTGATCCCTTATACTTGACACTTGAACACAGCCTGAGGGCATAGGGCACTCGTTGAGTGATCCCTTGTACTTGTACTTGTTACCTGAGGCTACTTGCCACAACAAGCACTAGCCACTTGTACTCTCCTTTACTTTACTTGTTACTACCTTACTTTACTTGCCATGCACCATATTTTAACTGCTAGGTTGCTAGTTTATCTTTATTCCCGTTTCCTTGCACAAGTCGTTCGACTTGCTGACATGTGCCCCTTCTCTCTTTTGGGTGACACATGTTAGAGCCCGAGCCCGAGTTACTTGCTGAGGACGTGGTGTTCGCTGACGCTGAGTCAGAGCCCGCGTTGATTGAGGACTACGTTGACACTGGGGATCAGTCCTAGTGTCGTTGTTTAGCTACTTTTGTTAGACTGCTTAGTTGTCGGTGCGTGGCACCTAGTTGATACTCTATTATGTTTGTGTTATTTTGTTGGCCTTGTTCTGGGCCTTAGACTCTTTTTCTGTTAGCCTGGTGGCTTTTCTGTGATGTGGAATATTTTGTGGACGAACTTTGGGATTGGTATTTTTATCCGTCTCTTTATTATTATTGTTGTTGTTCCTTTTTGCGATTACAGGGACCTGCTTATACTAAATTGAACGCTTATCGGGTTTGGGGCTTCACAGCTCCACTCTCGTGCGGACCTTCTCACGTCTCGCCTCCATTTTAGGGAAGCGGGGCGTGACAGGTTTTAGTGGTGGCCCATGCAGGTCTTCTGTAACTGCAATTATCAGGGATAACAATAATGATATAAGATTGTCCAACAATTAAGTTCGACGTCCGAGTCATAAGCTATGAGTCTAATCTGATTCGTTTTCTGTGTCATTAGATGGCAGGAAGGCGTTTCACCCGTGGTGGTGGTAGTGGTGCGGTCCCTCATGATGAGGAGCCTGAGCGGGAACCCACTAACGGTGAGATGATGCGGATGATGATCCAGATGATGCAAGTTCAGCAGGGCGTGCTTCTGCAAGTCCAGAATGCTCCGCTTGCTCGAGCTGCCCGGGCTCTTCCGGATGCCCCTCGCTCTGAGCCAGGAGCGAAGCAATTTCGAGAGCTGGGCCCCGCATATTTTGATGGTTCTGAGGGTCCTCTGGCTGCCGACGAGTGGATAAGGAACATTGAGGATAACTTGGCAATGGCGAAGATTAACCCGGCTGGATGGGTTGATCTGGCTAAGAGGCAGCTGAAGGATAACGCCAGGAATTGGTGGGATGCTGAAGAGAAGATGTTGGTGGAGCCGATCGTCTGGGCTACCTTCAAGTCCAGATTCGATGGAGAGTTCTTCCCGAAGGCTGCTCGGCAGGTGATGCTGTAGCGCTTTATAGATCTGAATCAGGGGAGCTTGTCGGTGGATCAGTACCACCAGGAGTTCACGAGGCTCAGTCGGTTTGCACCTAAGATGGTGCAGGATGCCGATGAGAAAGCTCAGCGATTTCTCCAGGGACTTGCCTTGGAGCTTCAGAGCTTTGTGACCTCTTCTGACTTGGAGACATATCAGAAGGTTCTGATTGCTGCGAGGCGGCAAGAGTTGAATTTGAATCAGAGGAAGGGACATGTTTCCGGAGCTGGGAAGAGGCCTATGGAGCAGGCCAGGGCGGTGGTTAGGCCTGGTTTCAAGCCTAGTCATCCGGTGCAGTTCAAGAGGCCAGGAGGGCCTATTCCGAAGACTTGCCATTTCTGTGGCAAGACTGGACACCTCAGGGATCAGTGTAGGAGGTTTCTAGGATAGTGCATTGTCTGCGGAGATCCTGCCCACACCATCCGGGAGTGTCCGAAGTCGCGACAGCCTTGGCGGGCTCCTATTGCAGCACAGCTGTTGCAGCAGCGAGCTCCTGTGCCCGTTGGACGTGGAGCGCCCCTTGTTCCACAGAGACAGGCCTTTCGGCAGGCTGTTCCACCGAGAGGGCAGGCCTTTCTGATGACTGAGGAGGAGAGCATGGCCGTGGATGAAGTTATTGCAGGTAACGCTCATTCTAGCTATTTATCTTCCTTAGTTAGTTTGATCTTTGTTTATGTCGGTTGCTTGCTCATGATTGTTTGCTAGACTAGGATTTGATTGTTAATTGCTTGTTAGGTGTGGTTTTGGTTTGCACATTTCCTGCGCGAGTCCTCTTTGACTCTGGTGCATCGATGTGCATTATTTCTCGGAGCTTCGTGGAGAAGCATTCCTTGTCGACGTCCTCTCTTCCTAAGAGTTGGAATATCGTCACAGGGAATGGCGTGGTCTCGGTGCATCGTGGGTGCAATTCTTGCCCGTTGGTGGTTTGTGGACGTGAGCTTTGTGCTGATTTCATTGTCCACGACATCATCAACTATGATGCAGTTCTTGGTATGGACTGGCTTGCGAGCTTCTATGCTACGATCGACTGTCGGAGGAAGAAGGTGGTGTTCGAGATTACCGGACATCCAGTGTTTGAGTTCAGTCGTGGTAGCAGTTCGCTTGGTCCTGTCAGATTTCGTGCCAGGCCGGTGGAGGCTGTGGCTATGCAGATGGAGCTGGAGTGGCCAGCTGTGGTGCGAGATTTTGGCGACGTCTTCCCCAAGGAGATGTCTGGTTTGCCGCCTGATCGGGCTTTGGAATTTTCTATCGATCTCGTTCCAGGTGCGCAACCGATTTCGAAGGCGCCGTATCGTATGGCACCTGCAGAGTTGGAAGAGTTGCGGAAGCAGTTGGATGAGCTTTTGCAGAAGGGTTATATTAATCCTAGCGTGTCTCCGTGGGGAGCACCGGTGTTGCTGTTAAAGAAGAAGGATGGTTCGCGTCGCATGTGCGTGGACTATCGGGAGTTGAATGCGGTGACCATTAAGAATAAATACCCGTTGCCTCGCATCGATGATATTTTTGATCAGCTTGGAGGTTCGAGGGTGTTTTCTAAATTGGATTTGAGGAGTGGTTACCATCAGTTGAAGGTGAAGAAGGGAGATGTTCCGAAGACAGCGTTCAGGACGAAGTATGGACACTATGAGTTCGTGGTTATGCCTTTCGGCGTAACTAACGCGCCCGCAGTTTTCATGAATCTGATGAACCTGATTTTCTACGACTTTTTGGATAAGTTTGTCGTTATCTTTATTGACGACATTCTGATCTATTCGAAGTCGGAGGAAGAGCATGCCTCGCACTTAAGGACGGTGTTGGAGATTTTGAGGAAGCATCGGTTGTATGCTAAGTTTTCGAAGTGCGAGTTTTGGCTGGATCGAGTTGCTTTTCTCGGGCATGTGGTGACTGGAGATGGTATTTCAGTGGATCCCGAGAAGGTTAGGGCCATCAGGGAGTGGCCTGTTCCGTCGTCAGCGTCTGAGATTCGGAGTTTCCTTGGACTTGCTAGTTATTATCGGCGATTCATTAAGGACTTTTCTCGTATTGCTGAGCCGATGACCAGGTTGACGCGGAAGGATGTTGCTTATGTTTGGTCGGGTGATTGTGAGAGTGCTTTTGGTATTCTGAAGGAGAGGTTAACGACTGCCCCTATTCTTGTTGTGCCTGATCGCAGCGGTGGATTTGAGATCTTTTGCGATGCTTCTGGCAAGGGTCTCGGTTGTGTGTTGCATCAGCATGGGCATGTTGTGGCGTATGCGTCTCGTCAGCTTAAGGTTCATGAGAAGAATTATCCGACGCATGATTTGGAGTTGGCTGCCGTTGTGTTTGCTCTTAAGATTTGGAGGCACTTCTTGCTGAGTGAGAAAGTGAAGATTTTCACCGATCACAACAGCTTGAAGTATATTTTCACTCAGAAGGAGCTCAACATGCGACAGCGTCGATGGTTGGAGCTTATGGCGGATTATGATATCGATTTGCAGTATCACCCTGGCAAGGTGAATGTGGTTCCAGATGCTTTGAGTAGGCTTCCAGCGGTGATGATGTTGACCTCGCAGTGGAGATTGCAGCAGGATTTTTGCGAGTCTGGCGTGGAGATTGTTCTTCCTGGAGAGGCTTCTTCGTTGATGTACATGCAGGTACAGTCGACGATCGTGGATCGGATTAAGGCTGGCCAGGCTGAGGATTCGAAGCTGGTGATGATTCGGGAGATGGTGGAAGCCGATCTGCGGACTGACTTTTTGATTCATGAGGATGGCTCGCTGAGGTTTGGAGCCAGGTTGTGTGTGCCAGCTGGGGATATTAGAGAGGAGTTGATGGTGGAGGCACACAGTTCGCCGTATTCTGTGCATCCTGGTGGCACCAAGATGTACCAGGAT
Organism: Scilla litardierei; assembly: GCA_030789695.1. Taxonomy (NCBI): domain Eukaryota; kingdom Viridiplantae; phylum Streptophyta; class Magnoliopsida; order Asparagales; family Asparagaceae; genus Scilla; species Scilla litardierei. The sequence goes on from CM061141.1 coordinate 124,471,031, forward strand.
CTTCGTCTGAATTATTGGTGGCATGGCATGAAGAGGAGCGTGGCTCGGAGTGTAGCCAAGTGCTTGGTTTGCCAGCAAGTGAAGGCGGAGCATCAGCGTGCGGCCGGGTTGCTGCAACCGCTTCCGATTCCGGAGTGGAAATGGCAACACATCACTATGGATTTCGTGACTGGACTACCTCGGAGTCCGAAGCAGAATCACGCGATTTGGGTGATCGTAGATCGATTGACCAAATCTGCGCACTTTATTCCGTTCCGAGTGGGACAGTCCACTGAGACGCTAGCAAGGAGATATATGGAGGTAAAATTCTTTTACTCTCCGTTTTATTTCCTTTTCCTAGTTTAGATAGTGATGTAACGTGAATCGTGCAGGAGGTTGTGCGACTTCATGGAGTCCCCGTGAGTATCGTGTCTGACAGAGAAACGAGGTTCACATCTCAGTTCTGGCAGAGTTTGCAGAAGAGCTTGGGTACGCGTCTGAGTTTCAGCACGGCGTACCATCCGCAGACGGATGGCCAGTCCGAGAGGACGATTCAGATTTTGGAAGACATGCTGAGGGCGTGCATGTTGGATTTCAAGGGTTCGTGGGAGGACCATCTACATCTGGTAGAGTTTTCCTACAACAACAGCTTCCAGGCGAGTATTGTCATGGCGCCTTTCGCCGCTCTTTATGGGAGGAAATGTCGATCGCCATTGAGTTGGGATGACGTTGGTGATCGGGAGTTGTTGGGACCTGAGATGATCGTGGAGGCCGTGGATATCGTCAGGAATATTCGGGAGAGGTTGAGAATTGCTCAGGACCGTTTTAAGCATTGGGCGGATGCTAAACGTCGTCCTTTGGAGTTTCAGCCGGGCGACCATGTGTTCTTGAAGATCTCCCCGAATCGTGGTGTGATTCGTTTCGGGAAGCGTGGAAAGTTGAGCCCGCGATACATTGGACCGTTTGACGTTTTGGAGAGGGTTGGCGAGGTAGCTTATCGCTTGGCCTTGCCGCCGTCTTTGGAAGGAGTTCACAATGTTTTCCATGTGTCGCAGCTTCATCGATACATTAGCGATCCATCTCATGCGGTGGATTTTTCGGAGATTACCGTTCGCCCCGATTTGACGTATGACCAGCATCCAGTGCAGATTCTGGACAGGCGTCAGAAATCGATTCGGAACAAGGTTGTCAATCTTGTGAGGGTGATGTGGCGACACGGTTCACCTGGAGAGTCTACTTGGGAGAATGAGGATGAGATGCGAGAGCGTTTCCCACTTTTGTTTCCGGACTCGTGAGAATTTGGAAATTCCGAGGACGGAATTTTTCTTAAGTTGTGGAGGATGTAACGACTGCTTTTCGTGTATCTGGATTTATTATAATATAATATATGTTTTGGTGGATTTTCCCCTCACGTGTGGTTTTCGTCTCCGTAGCTTTCGTTTTCGATCGATTCGTCGTATTTTCTCGTTTCTTCCCTAGGATTGTCAATTTCGAAGTATGTCATTCGTGAAGGACTTCATAACGGTCGTATCTTACTATTAGATCAAGCCTAGGAGTCTTAGGAATCGATCCCGGGGCCCCGCGCTCCGTATCGGAACTTTTGGTGCACATTAGCCGGTCTAAGAAGGGCCACCGACCGACTAGATGACGATCCAGTCGGTCGGAAATCCTTCTTGAACCGACTAGTTGGCCTTCTAAAATTGTTCAGGAGTTACTGTTTATCGTTAGTCGGTCTAAGAACGTTGGTTGACCGACTAGGTTGCAAACTAGTCGGTCGGCAATGCTTCTTTAACCGACTAACACATCAACTATTTTTGACACTAGTTACTGTTTACTCTTAGTCGGTCTAAGTTCATCCTTCGACCGACTAGTTATCAAACTAGTCGGTCAAGTTATGTACTCAGACCGACTAACTCTTAGTTCAGGTTTTCGACTGGAGTTACTGTTTACACTTAGTCGGTCTACGTTGTTCAACCGACCGACTAGATCACAAACTAGTCGGTCAGCAGTTGGTCTTTGACCGACTAAGCAGTGCAGGAAACCCTAGTTTTGCCCTAGCCGCCACCAAACTCTATAAATACCCCTCCAAACGTTTTCTTCTCCTCCCTCACGACCTAAAACCCTAATTTCTTCCCCCTTTGAGCCCCCATCTCCCTCAAACCCTATTTCCTCCATCCAAGCTCATCCTCCATCATCCAAACCCTCCCTCCACTCATTCCACCTCTCATCTTCCCCAAATCTCCATCAAAATCCCCAAATCCCCCAAAACCCTATTTCTCCAAACTTCCCCAGTCATTTCCAGATCTGAACCCTAGGTTCCCCGGAGCGTTTCTCCCGTCGCCGTGGTTGCTCGGCATTATTCTTCCGTTCCTTACGCGGTAATACTCGATTCCTTTAATTTCAACATAACCCACATTGACATTGTGAAACCCTAATAAAATGGATTGATTAGATGATTAGGGTTCTAATAAGAAACTTATTTAGGATCTTTATGCTAATGATTGTTTTGCCATAACAGCGAATCTTTCAGTAGTTAGCTTGTGTGACGATCTTCATTGCTCGTCAATCCCGGTATCAGGCAAGTGAAACTTGCATCTCTTGATTTGGGCCATGTCTTAGGCCATTTACCTTGCTTTAGCGTAAAAGAGACTAAACGGTGAAAGGATAGCCGTTTAGACGCCTTTGACCTAGCTTGACAACGAAGCTTGGTCCGTCACCCTCATCATGCTTGTATGTCACGTTTAATTTCCCTAAACGGTACGCGTATTAACTGTTCATGTCATCCATGCATCCTTAACTGCTATTGCATTTTAACTGCCATGTTTAATTCAAATAAACGGTACGCGGATATCTGTTCATGCCATTGCATTTTGCCTGTCACGTTTAAATACAATTAACGGTACGCGAATATGTTCATGTCATTGCATTTTGCATGCTTGAATACTCATCGTGATTGTGTAGCTTCGTTACATACTAGTGCTACTTGTTCCGGCTAGGTGCACCCCTACGCCATACTTGTTAAATACACTTTCTGGCTCGTGTTCCAGAAGACGAGCTCATCACAGCCTGAGGGCATAGGGCACTCGTTGAGTGATCCCTTGTACTTGACACTTGAACACAGCCTGAGGGCATATGGCACTCGTTGAGTGATCCCTTGTACTTGTACTTGTTACCTGACGCTACTTGCCACAACAACCACTAGCCACTTGTACTCTCCTTTACTTTACTTGTTACTACCTTACTTTACTTGCCATGCACCATATTTTAACTGCTAGGTTGCTAGTTTATCTTTATTCCCGTTTCCTTGCACAAGTCGTTCGACTTGCTGACATGTGCCCCTTCTCTCTTTTGGGTGACACATGTTAGAGCCCGAGCCCGAGTTACTTGCTGAGGACGTGGTGTTCGCTGACGCTGAGTCAGAGCCCGCGTTGATTGAGGACTACGTTGACACTGGGGATCAGTCCTAGTGTCGTTGTTTTGCTACTTTTGTTAGACTGCTTAGTTGTCGGTGCGTGGCACCTAGTTGATACTCTATTATGTTTGTGTTATTTTGTTGGCCTTGTTCTGGGCCTTAGACTCTTTTTCTGTTAGCCTGGTGGCTTTTCTGTGATGTGGAATATTTTGTGGACGAACTTTGGGATTGGTATTTTTATCCGTCTCTTTATTATTATTGTTGTTGTTCCTTTTTGCGATTACAGGGACCTGCTTATACTAAATTGGACGCTTATCGGGTTTGGGGCTTCACAGCTCCACTCTCGTACGGACCTTCTCACGTCTCGCCTCCATTTTAGGGAAGCGGGGCGTGACACAAATGAAAGTGGAGGAACTGATAGGGAACCTGATGTCCCACGAGTTGGAGTTGCAGAGCATTGAACTGCGTGAGAAAGATGAAATAAAGACTTCAAAGGCAATAGCCCTTCAGGCTAAAGAGGATGAAGATGGAGATGAGGAGGAGGCTTTTTTGGTGAGAAGCTTCAAGAAATATATCAGAACTGGCAAGATTAGAGATGCTGAAAAGGTTTAATCGCTCTAAATTTAATTCTAATAATAAATCTTTTGAGCAAACTACTACTGATCCAGTTATATACTTTAAATGCAAAAAGCAGGGACACTTTATGAAGAAATGCCCTCAAGGAAAGAACAACGCTGCGGAGCAAAAGGGGAAATCTTTGATGCTCACAAGGGATATGGACAGTGAGGATGAATCTCAAGAGGAAGTTGCACACTCCTCTCTTTGCCTGATGGGACAACTAGATGAGGTGAAATCTTTAACTAAAGCTCAACTTGTGACTACTTTTAAAGAAAGGCAAAATGAAATTGAAAGGTTGGAATCAACTATTGAGTTACTAGAATCCCATGTAGAGAAGTTTAAAAATGCTAATTTTGAATTGCAACAAGACAATTATAATATGTCTGTAACGACCGGTTTTTGTAATATCTATTTTATATGAATAATATTGGATGATTCCCTCTTTGTGTGTTTTTCCGTTAGAAATCCTTACGTTTAACTTCATAACGTCTTAATCTTAGAGTTAGAGTGATCCTAGAGGCCATAGGGATCTTCCCGAAGCTTCGCGCTTCGTTTCGGCACTTTTGGTGCATCTTAGTCGGTTCATGAAGGAGAGCCAACCGACTAGATTGCAATCTAGTCGGTCGGTAACCCTTCTCTGACCGGCTAGTTCTTGTCTGTAAATTTCAGCTTAGTTACTGTTTACGTTTAGTCGGTCTAAGCTCATTCTTCGACCGACTAGTTCCCAAACTAGTCGGTCAGGACTTGTACTCAGACCGACTAATTCTGAGTCCTACTGTACTGTCGAGGTTACTGTTTATGGTTAGTCGGTCTAAGACCAATTACCGACCGACTAGATCCTAAACTAGTCGGTTAAGATTCCTTCTTTGATCGACTAATTCTCAGTGCTTAATATCTACCTAATTTCTCTCTTAGTCGGTCTGTGAACGATCACCGACCGACTAGATCCTAAACTAGTCGGTCGACGGGCCTTCTCTGACCGACTAAATCTGTCTACCTGTACCAACCCTGTTCACGGTTTGGCTTTTAGTCGGTCTAAGTTAGACGACCGACCGACTAGATCCTAAACTAGTCGGTCGACCACCCTTCTCTGACCGACTAAACTGCCCAGTAAACCTAGGTTAAGTCGCAGCCGCCGTTTCATTTTCTATTTAATCCCTTCGATTCTTTCGTTCTTTCTTCATTCTTTCTGAGCCAATTTCTTCCCCAAATCATCCCCAACTTTCCTCAAGCCTTTTCCTTCCTCCTCGTAGCTTCCCTCTCGCCATTTCTTGCGCCGGCCACCTTCCCTAGGCCGCCGGATCTCGATTTCAGCCGTAGCTTCCTGGGATATTTCTTCGTCGCCGAAGCTAGTTCTGTTTTGGCGTCATTCGTTCGCTACTCTTACAGTTAGTGAACCTATCCCTTAATCTCTTTTAACCCACACCGTATTTAGAAAACCTAATTAAAAACGATTCATTAGACGATATAGGATTCTATTATGAAATCTGATTTGGTGATCGTTCTAATGTTGTTTTACCATAACAACAAACCCAATTTCCGTAGGATACCGATCTCGTGACTCCCGTCGAACAACACCTTCAGTACCAGGCAAGTGAAACTTGTCAACCTTGCTTTAGGCCATGTTTTTAGGCCAATACCTTGTTTTAACGTGAAAGAGACTAGACCGTGAAATGATAGCGGTCTAGGCGCAAATTCAATTCTAGCTTGACAACGAAGATAGAATTTCCCTTGTCATGCCATGTCATACAACTGCCTGTCATGTTTAATTTTCTTTAACGGTACGCAATTTCATTTCAAATAATTGTCATGTGCATCCATTTTTACATATCATGTTGCATGTTGCAACGTAGTACACGCTACAAATCCTTGTACAAATCCGTGTTTTGGTGTTACCGGCTAGGCACCCGTTATGCGGGCATAACCCTACGCCATACGTGTTTAAAACACTTCCTGGCTCGTGATCCAGAAGCGAGCATTACGTGTTCGGGGGTAATGCCCTGGCTCGACACACGTGGAGGGGTAGGGATAAACGGTCACTTGAGCGTAAGAGTTGGCCCGTACAGCCACTCTAGCCAAAGGGCGGAATCTCTGTGCACGACGTGATTATAATTCTTGTACTTATCATGTAATTGCTTACTTGCCCTGCCATGTTTAATTGCCAGTCTAAAATCATGCCATAACATAAACTGCTGTTGTTTTCATTGCATAAAATGCCATGTCATACATTACTCTAGAACTGCTAGGTTGTTACCACATTTCTTTAGTTCCTTGCACAAGTCTAGTAGACTTACTGACATGTGCCCCTTCTCTTTGGGTGACGCATGTTAGTTGCTGAGCCAGAGATTGCTGTGGAGGGTGACGAGTTTGTGGAGTTCGTGACCGATTCCGTTGCTGACGTGGAGTACGAGGACACCGGTGACTAGTCCTAGTTCCCTTCGTTCCTCCTTTGTTAGTTATGTTGTTTCGGTGAGTAGCACCGCTGTTGCTAGTTTCTTTGTTGGCCATGCTAGGCCTTTTTCTTTTGGACTCTCTTTTTGTTTGCCTGGTGGCATTTCTGGTTGTTGAATTTATATCTGGACTTTGAGTTGAATAATTTTAATTATTTGCCTCTTTTGCTATTATTGTTATTGTTGTTTCCGAGTCACATTACAGGGACCTGTTACTTTGTGATATTTGACGCTTATCGGACTTGCGGCTTTGTAGCTTCAAGTCTGAGCGGACCTTCTCATGCTTCGTCTCCATATCTTTGGGAAGCGGGGCGTGACAGGTTTCTTTGGTGGCCCATGCAGGTCACATTTTCTGTAACTGTGACTTAATCGGAACAACGATAAGAATATGGAATGTCCGATAAACAATTTCAACACCGAGTCATAAGGCTGAGAGTCTAATTTGTTTCGTTTTCCTGTGTCAATATATGGCTGGGAGACGGAATACCCGTGCTGGTGGTGGTGTGCCCCCTCGTGTCGAGGAGCTGGATCGGGAGCCCACCAACGGGGAGATCATGCGGATGATGCATCAGATGATGCAGGTGCAGTAGGGGATGCTGCAGAATGCCCGGAATGTCCCACCTACTCGAGCAGCGCAGCCTGTTCAGAATGTCCCTCGCTTCGAGCCTGGAGCGAAGAAGTTTCGAGAGCTGGGTCCCGCTTACTTTGATGGGACCGAAGGACCTCTGGCTACGGATGAATAGACCAGGAACATGGAGGACAACTTGAAGATTTCGAAGGTCGACCCGGCTGGATGGGTTGACTTGGCAAAGAGGCAGCTTAAGGATAACGCTCGGAACTGGTGGGATGCCGAGGAGGAGTTACTTGAGGAGCCGATATCCTGGGTTACCTTCAAGTCCAGATTTGATGAGGAATACTTTTCGAAGGCTGCCAGGAGGGAGATGGCGCAGCGCTTCATTAACCTGAAGCAGGGGAGCTTGACGGTGGATCAGTACCACCAGGAGTTCACTAGGCTGAGTCGTTTCACACCGAAGATGGTGCAGGATGCTGATGAGAGAGCCCAGAGGTTTCTGCAGGGGCTTTCTTTGGATCTTCAGAGCTATGTGACTTCTTCTGATGCGGAGTCCTATCAGAAGGTTTTGATTGCGGCGAAGAGGCAGGAGCGGATTATGAGCCAGAAGAGAGGGCAGATTTCTGGAGCTGGGAAGAGGCCTGTGGAGCAGGCCAGAGCAGTGATGAGACCAGGGTTCGGGCCCAATCAGCCGGTACAGTTCAAGAGGCCCGTAGGATCTCCTACTCTGAAGACTTGCCATTTCTGTGGCAAGACTGGGCATGTCAAGGATCAGTGCCAGAAGATGTTGGGACAGTGCTTGATTTGTGGTGATCCTGCGCATGCCATGAAGGACTGCCCGAAGTCCAAGCAGCCGTGGAAGGGGCCTATTGCAGCTCAGCCGTTGCAGCAGAGGGCACCTGTTCTTGTTGGACGTGGAGCGCCTCTCGTTCCGCAGAGGCAGGCTTTTCAGCAGGCTGTTCAGCCGAGGCGGCAGGCGTTTCTGATGACTGCTATTGAGACCGAGGCGATGGATGAGGCTATTGCAGGTAACCCTCAAACTAGATGTTTCTTTCCTTAGTTAGTTTTAGTTATTAGATTATGTTTGGTTGCTTGCATATGTTTAGAATAGAACTTGATTGTTAAACTGTCTGTTAGGTGTGATTTTGGTTTGCACATTTCCTGCACGAGTCCTCTTCGACTCAGGTGCATTGATGTGCATTATTTCCCAGAGCTTCATGGAGAAGCATTCCTTGTCGACTTCCCCTCTTCCCAAGAGTTGGAACATCTTTACAGGGAATGGCATGGTCTCGGTGCATCGTGGTTGCAACTCTTGCCCTTTGGTGGTCTGTGGACATGAGCTCTACGCTGATTTTATTGTCCATGACATCATCAACTATGATGCCATTTTCGGGATGGACTGGCTAGGGAGCTTCTATGCCACGATCGATTATCGGAGGAAGAAGGTGGTTTTCGAGATCCCTGGACATCCGGTGTTCGAGTTCAGCCGAGGTAGCTATTCGCTTGGGCCAGTCAGGTTTCGGGCCAAGCCGGTGGAGATCGTTGCTATGCAGATGGAGCAGTGTCGGCCGGCGGTAGTGCGTGAATTCGACGACGTCTTCCCCGAGGAGATGTCTGGATTGCCACCTGATCGAGCTCTCGAGTTTTCGATCGATCTCATTCCGGGAGCGCAGCCTATTTCGAAAGCACCGTATCATATGGCACCAGCAAAATTGGAGGAATTGCGGAAGCAGCTGGATGAACTTCTTCAGAAGGGTTACATTAATCCCAGTGTGTCTTCGTGGGGAGCACCGGTCTTGCTGGTGAAGAAGAAGGATGATTCGCATCGCATGTGTGTGTACTACCGGGAGTTGAATGCGGTGACCGTCAAGAATCGATATCCGTTGCCTCGTATTGATGATATTTTTGATCAGCTGGGAGGATCGAGGGTGTTCTCTAAGCTGGATCTGAGGAGTGGTTATCACCAGCTGAAGGTGAGGAAGGAGGATGTTCCGAAGACAGCATTCAGGACGAAATATGGACACTACGAGTTCGTGGTTATGCCTTTCGGTGTAACCAACGCACCCGCGGTTTTTATGAATCTGATGAATCTGATCTTCAATGACTTTTTAGATAAGTTTGTCGTTATCTTCATTGACGACATTCTGATCTACTCAAGGTCAGAAGAGGAGCATGTGTCGCACTTGAGGACAGTATTGGAGATCTTGAGGAAGCATAGGTTGTATGCTAAGTATTCCAAGTGCGAGTTTTGGCTGGATAGGGTCGCTTTCCTCGGGCATGTGGTGACTGGAGATGGTATTTTGGTGGACCCCGAGAAGATTAAGGCTATCAGGGAGTGGCATGTTCCGCAGTCAGCGTCCGAGATCCGGATTTTCCTTGGACTTACAGGTTATTATCGGCGATTCATCAAGGATTTCTCTCGTATTGCCGAGCCGATGACCAGACTGACGCGGAAAGATGTATCTTTTGTTTGGTCTGATGACTGCGAGGGAGCTTTTGGTGTTCTGAAGGAGAGGTTGACGTATGCCCCTGTTCTTGCTGTGTCCGACCGAAGTGGAGGATTCGAGATCTTTTGTGATGCCTCTGGCAAGGGTCTCGGTTGTGTATTGCATCAGCATGGGCACGTGGTTGCATATGCTTCTCGTCAGCTTAAGGCTCATGAGAAGAATTACCCGATGCACGATTTGGAGTTAGCCGATGTCGTGTTTGCGCTAAAGATTTGGAGGCACTTCCTGCTGAGTGAGAAGGTGAAGATCTTCATCGATCACAAAAGCTTGAAGTATATCTTTACTCAGAAGAAGCTCAAAATGCGACAGCGTCGGTGGTTGGTGATCACTCCATATTTTACGCCTTTTTCCCGTGGATTTGCATGCCATTTAGATCGCCCAAATCATGTTTTTCACGATATATCGACGATATTGCGATGCTTTTCACGATTTGTTGTTTTTGTCGCATTTCAGGTGATTTGGCGCGATTAGGAGTGATCTCGAGACGCGCTTACTCTACACGGCCACCGACGACCTCCCCGAGGGATATTTTACTGTTGGAGAGGAGCGGAAGAAGAATGGATGTCGCCGGAGCGACGAGGAGGCCAAAACAATCAGATTGGGCATTTTTTGTGTCCCACTCGGCCGAGTGGAGGAGCCACTCGGCCGACCAGCGAGACACTGCTCGGCCGACCCGTTCAGACACGTTTTCCATGTGCACTCGGCCGAGCGACGGAGACCACATCGGCCGAGTGACGATACCACGTCCGCCCGAGTGGCGCCCAGACGAAGGCCCTCAAAAAGATCGAAGTTACTGTTTTTCGGCCACCTGAGCTTCAGAAGACCCACTCGGCCGAGTGGTAAACCACGTCCGCCCGAGTGCAGTGAAGCCATCGGCCGAGTGACGACAACTCACTCGGCCGAGCCGCCTCCGAACTGAAGACCCTTGAAGCCCCCGACTTACTGGAAAATGACAGGGTTTTCACTCGGCCGAGCGACTTTTGTCACTCGGCCGAGTGCGATGCGCTGCCTGTAGCGAAATTTGCGGAAAACAGGCTGTGCAGGGGTGTTTTGGTCAGGATTTTTGGACGATTTTTGGGGCTATTTAAGCTCTGTTTTTACCCTAGTTTTAGGAGCCATCTCTTAGATTTTTGCAGCTTTTTGAGATTACTTTTTAGCTTTATTATTTTGTGATTGGAGAAGAGAAAAACTTGGATTTTTGTTGGATTAATTGAAGAACTACTTGGGTTTGCATCTCTCTTCCCCAAAAACTCTATTTTTATTGTTTATATCATTGTTGTGATGAATTCCATTGTCTATTTCATTGATTATTTTTGTGCTATTGCTATGATTTGTGAGTAGTCTCCACGTCTTGGGGCGTGGGGATGAACCCTACAAGCCCAATTTCGTATTTGTGATAAATTGGTAGAAATTGTGCTAGAATCAATAATTAGGGATTAGATTGGGATCGAATTACTACGGATAGCTAGGTATTCATATCAATTGGGATTTGCAAGAGATTGGATCCCAATTTGATAGGAAGCCCTAGAAATCCGAATTGGGTTGGAGTCGGATTTTCGAAGTATCGGTTTGCAAGAGATTGGACCGATACTAGCATCTCCGGTTGCAATTCCGTGCCGATACCTGTTTGCAAGAGATTGGACGGGTAGGAACTATCCTAATTTAGATTGTGGACCGAGTTTGCAAGAGATTGGGCTCGGTGCGCAATTGGACGATGATGTTGATCCCAATGCTAGCTTTCCTAGGCTAGGGTTTGCAAGAGATTGGACCCGACCCTAGGATAGCTATAGACCGGCAACAGCGCGAGAGCGTGAGCTTGGTTCCACATTTAGTTGCAACTAGTTCATCCAAATTCTCATTCTAGCGATTTTGATACCGACGAACCACATTTATGAAACACGGTGAGTAGCGGGGATTCCCCATTCCCTAGACGTTCTTTATTTGATTTGATATTTCGCACATTTGTCTGACGATTGTGACAGGATCGCCCAAGGCAATTCTCTCTATTCTTAAATAGCCAGGTTGATTAGGAGCAAGCACGGTCATTCGTCCTCCCTGTGTTCGATACCCGCTCGCCGCTATACCGTGCGCTTGCGGTAAAACTACAACCGTTCTTTGGGTGTACGTCCCGGAGCGATCAGTTGGAGCTCATGGCGTATTATGAGATTGATTTACAGTATCACCCTGGCAAGGTGAATGTGGTTCCTGATGCGTTGAGTAGGCTTCTGGCGGTGATGTTGTTGACTTCGCAGTGGAGATTGCAGCAGGATTTTTGCGAGTCCGGTATTGAGATTGTTCTGCCTGGTGAGGTCTCTTCATTGATGTGTATGCAGATATAGTCGACGATCGTGGATAGGATCAAGGCTGGACAGGTTGGAGACCCGAAGTTGATGAGGATTCGGGAGTTGGTGGAAGCCGGTCTGCGGACTGACTTCTTGATTCATGAGGATGGCTCGCTGAGATTTGGAGCCAGGTTGTGTGTGCCGGCTGGGGATATCAGAGAGGAGTTATTGGCGGAGGCACACAGTTTGTCGTATTCTGTGCATCCTGGTGGGACCAAGATGTACAAGGATCTTCGCTTGAACTTTGGGTGGTATGGGATGTAGAGGAGTGTGGCTCGGAGCGTAGCTAAGTGCTTGGTTTGTCAGTAGGTAAAGGCGGAGCATCAGCGTACGGCGGGGTTGCTACAACCGCTTCCAATTTTGGAGTGGAAGTGGCAGCACATCACTATGGACTTTGTGACTGGACTACCTCAGAGTCCGAAGCAGAATGATGTGATTTGGATGATCGTAGACCGATTGACCAAATCCGCGCACTTTATTCCTTTTCGAGTAGGACAGTCCACTGAGGCACTAGCAAGGAGATATATGGAGGTAAATCTTTTACTCTCTGTTTTAATTTCCTTTTCCTAGTTTAGATAGTGATGTAACGTGAATCGTGCAGGAGATCGTGCGACTTCACGGAGTCCCTGTGAGTATCGTGTCGGATAGAGACACGAGATTCACATCTCAGTTCTGGCAGAGTCTGCAGAAGAGTTTGGGTACGAGTCTGAGTTTCAGTACGGCGTACCATCCGCAGACGGATGGCCAGTCCGAGAGGACGATCCAGATCTTGGAGGACATTGTAGGATCCTGTCAAAACAACGTTAGGATCGATAAATGAAGTTGAGACTTACGCTTGCGTACGCGGCACCGTAATCTCGGAACTTCGCCCTTGGATTCACCACAACGGTGGATACTTCGTCACGGAGGATCGAAGCAGAGTTTCACCGCCTAAATCTCTAACTAGAAGAGGATTTTAATGGAAGGGAGAAGAAGAACATAAGATGCCTTATGCAAACTTATGGCATGTAAAGTGTGAATGAATGCCTTACCCTTGGGTCCTATTTATAGGCTTTAGGGGTGGTTATTGTAGGAAATAACCAATTATAATCTTATTAGCCTATATTAGCACATTCATTTATCTTCTTCTTTATCCACTTATCAAGTTCCATTTTGCACTTATAAAGTGGCTTTTTCCACTTATCGAGTGGCTTTTTCCACTTATCGAGTGGTCCTTTTCACACGAGAAAAGGTTCCCTTCGTGCACGCCTTCGTGCACGCGACATCTAAGGTCCGTATACCCTCATACATCCCCTCATGGGTGTATTTATGTCGTCCATATCCAACATCTCCCACTCACACTTGAGGGGATTTGTAAGGAAACTTCTTTTCATTTAACTCTTCTGTTTGTCATACCGAGAAATAGGCCGTGTGACCGTCATGCGTATAGAGTCCGCTGTTGTGCACTTGTTAGAGATACACAACACTCCTCGAGGTGCAAAGTTGAGTAGATCAACGCATGCTTTACCCTAGATTATTTCTTCACATTTCTTATACTTTATATTCAATAATTGAATCCCGTCTGGATTGCAATTGGCTGGCCAGCTTTGAATCTTTAAAGTCCAAATGTGAATGCGAAATTAATCTTCCTCTTCTTGCGATCCTTTCGATCTTGACTTGACTTGCTTTTCTAACATGCCCCGCCGGACCGAATTAACCATAGTCCATAAGTAACATGCTAAGATAGCAATCACCCAGTCAAATCTTAAGGAACCAATTAGAGTCCATAAGGGTAACGAGTTAAGACCCATGTGGTCTTTGGGTCTCACATAATAGTAAACTTATTTACTATTCTAACCCAATGGTCAAAAATGCATACGTAGTATGAATACGTATTACAACATCGCTCCTTTCCCAAGGAGTGTATGTCTCAATGATGTTGTAAGGATGATGATCAAACACCACAATGTCTGACTTTGAGTCCCATTTTCTACTCAAATAATCCTTTGTACTCACATCCCGCATTTAGACAGATAGGATTTCAAAATCCTCTTAGATCTTCTGTAAGCATCCATATGATGCAGATCTTTCATGCGACCATTTTGTTTAAGTCATGACTCTAAATCATCCGTCTGATGATTTTGACTTCAAACAGGTCTCATCTCTATTCTATCCGTCTGATAGAATAAGGCGGTTGCTCATGTGAGAGAGCCAACCTCAATCTGTCTGACATACTAGAAAGTATAGCTGAGATTTCAAAAAATGTACACAAACATTTCTCAAGAAATTCATATGCAATGTTTGAAAAAAGAACTTATTCTTTTATTAAATTTGATCATTTACAGACATGGGAATTTATATTGGTACAACTCAGCTCTTACGCAATCCTTGAGATGATAAGTGTTTGTAAAACACATCTCTGGGATCGCCTTCGTAAGCGGATCCGCTATCATCTCATGCGTAGATATGTACCTTATGTCTACCTTCTCGGTCTTATCATAGTATTTTGCAAGTCTGCAGTTCCTTTAAGATACTGCATTATCCTCTTAACCGCTTTCCAGTGTTCTTGCCCTGGGTTGGATTGGTAACGACTTACCATTCCAACGGCAAAATAGATGTCCGGTCTTGTACGCATCTTAGTGTATATAAGACTACCAACTGCACTGGAATATGGAACTTTTTCCATAATTTCCTTTTCCTTTTGGTTCTTTGGACATGATTTCAGACATATATTGTCGCACTTGCTTCATAGGAGTATCAATGGACTTGCAGTCCTGCATATTAAAGCGTTCTAAAACCTTCTTTATATAAGTCTCCTGTGAAAGAGAAAGAAGTTTCTTCGAACGATTCCTTGAAATCTTAACTCCAAGGATATATGCGGCTTCTCACATGTCTTTCATCTCAAAAACTGATGAAAGCCAAGCCTTGATATCCATCACAAAGCCCTTGTCATTTCCGGCTATTAAAATGTCATCTGCATATAGAGACATAATAACGTACTTGCTCTTAATCCCCTTGATATATACGCAGTTATCTTCATCAAGCATGGAAAAACCATTTGATAAGACAACTTCTTGAAATCGTATATATCATTGCCTCGAGGATTGTTTAAGACCATATATGGATTTATGAAGTTTACAAACCTTATGTTTGTTTCCTTCTTTTTCAAACCCTGTTGGTTGTTCCATATAGATCTCCTCGTCCAATTCTCCATTGAGAAAGGCAGTCTTTACATCCATCTAATGTAATTCGAGGTCTAAGCAAGCTACCATTGCCAGAATTAGGCGAATCGAGGTAAAACGCACAACAAGTGAGAAGGTCTCTTCGTTGTCTATCCCTTCTTGTTGCGTAAAACCTTTCGCGACAAGGTGAGCTTTATATCTGTCAATAGATCCATCAGCCTTATGCTTGATCTTGAGAACCCATTTGTTCCCAATAGCTCTACATCCTCTGGGTAAGTCAACTAAGTCCCAGACTTGGTTAACTTTCATGGATTCTAACTCCTCTTGCATCGCTTCCATCCATTTGTCTTTTAGCAGGGCAAGATACGGCCTATTTGAAAGTAGCAGGCTCATCATCTTCTTGTAGTAAAGTCATAAAGGTTTGCGGAAATTCATCCTCAAATCTTAGAGGAGCCAACCTTGTACGACTACTACGTCGTATTTGAGATTCTTCAAGTCCTTGTTGACTCGAATTTAGATCAATTCATCACTCCCACTTGGAATGTCGTTAGAATTGCTCCCACTTGGATCATTATTCCCGTATGGAATAGGATAATCGTCATTCGTACAATCCATTGGTGAAGGTTGAAATGTATTTTCGTTTTCACCAAGAATTCTCCCACTCGAATGAGGTAATCCTTCTTGATCATAAATCTCAAATTGAGATAAGTCCTGACTTATCTCGCCCTGTCTTGGAAACTCATTTTCCAAGAAAGTGACATCCCTCGACTCAAACTCAATTAGCCCACCATTGTCTTCCTGACTAACAAAAACATAACCTTTGGAGTTTTCTGCGTATCGTATAAAGATATATTTCCTTCCCCGTGGCCCAAGTTTGCCATACTTATGGGAGAAAATATGTGCGTAGGATGCACAACCCCAAGGTTTCAAAATGTTTAAGTCAGGAGACCTTTGGTTCCACAACTCATAAGGAGTGGAGCTAACTGATTTCGAGGGTACGCGGTTTAAAATGAAAGCGGCCGTCAATAATGCATCACCCCAAAAGGTGATTGGCAAGTTAGCTTGCGCCATCATTGAACGGATCATTTCCATTAAAGTCATATTTCTCCTTTCTGCAACACCGTTTTGTTGAGGAGTATAAGGCATAGTTACCTGATGTACTATGCCTTTTTCATCACAAAGTTTCTTAAAACTTGTTGATTGATATTCACCGCCCCTATCGGTTCGCAAGACCTTAATCTTGCGATCTAATTGATTCTCCACTAAACTCATATAGTTTTTAAAGCAAGCCAATGCTTCACTTTTGTAGGATATCAAATAGATATGTCCGAATCGGGTGAAATCATCAATAAAAGTGATGAAATAGGACTTCCCGCGTCTTGTCTTGACATTCATCGGACCACATATGTCCGAATGGATAAGCTGTAATGGAACCTCGGCCTTTGTGCCGGTTCCAAACGGCTTGCGACAAGAATTTCTCACTATGCAATGTTCGCAGGTCGACATTTTAACCTTTGAAACATTGGATAGAAGGCCACGTTTGGCAAGTCTATCCATACGCGTTGGTCCAATATGACCAAGCTTTGCGTGCCAACAAATCACATCAGACTCATAAGTCTTAGAATTTGTAATAAGGAAATTTTCATTACATGAGGAATCATACATTGTACTTATTACAATAAATCCTTTAAATACAAACCCAGTACCAATAAAGGAATTATTACAAAACAAGTCCACTTTACAATTTTGAAAGAACCAGCTATAACCAAGACCCATCAACACGACCACAGATATAATATTCCTTCGAATATCTGGAGCGAAGAGGACATCATGAAGTAGGAGAGTGCGGCCGTTGTCCAAGACTAGCTTGCAAGTCCCAACACCTTTCACTTCAACACGTGTGTTGTTTCCTACATAGATCCACTTCGTTCCTTGGGATATCCGGTGATACTCCACGAAGGACCGTCTGTCCCTTGCTATGTGGTCGGTGGCACCTGAATCAATTATCCAAAATGGATTAGATTCCACAAGAAATATTGAACTAGAAACACATATGTAACTAGTATTACAAGTTACCTCGTCACTTCCACTCGTACACGAACGAGCATAGTGACCGAACTTGTTGCACTTGAATCACTTGATCCTCTACAAGTCTTTCTTCTTGTGCCATTTCTTATGCCCACTCTTATGTTTGGGTTTCTTGGTAGACTCAGGTTGCTTATTACGTTCATTAGTAGACTTCAAACGATCTTTCCGTTTCTTTCCCCCGTGTGAGGAACTAGCAACCATGTGCACTTCTGCACTAGGCTTGGTAGCCGCAAGCCGCTCTTCCTCTAATTTGAGGTGCTTGGAAACATCGCTGAAGGTCTTGATGCTCTCATTGTGAGTGAGATGCATCTTCATTTGGTCCCACCCATTTGGTAGGGAACGTATGACTGCTTGGATTTGTTGCTCATCAGTGAGCACATGACCTGTGTCCTTTAACTCCGAGATAAGATTCGCCATATGTCGCAGATGTTTCCCCATGGAATGATCTGGACGTTTCTCATATGAATCGAACCTTATAGTTAAGGCGCGAAGTTTGGACACCGATGTGCCACCGAACTTCTCTTCTAGCTTGGACCATATGTCCATGGCTAGGTCATGTTCTCGGAAGATGTGCATTATGTCATCAGCCATACTGCTTAGTAACGTAATGTGTGCTATCTTGTTCTTCCGAGACCAAGCATCAAAAGCTTCCTTGTCTCGTCTGTGTTGGGCCGTAGTGCCCAACTCGGGTTCAATCATTACGTTCTTTAGAGTTTCGAGCACTTCTTGCTCCTCTAAAACGTATTGTATCTTGATGGACCAAAGTTTGTAATTATCGTCGTTGAGTTTTTCACCTCTGTTTAACTCAGCGACGATATTCTTTGAAGCGGAAGACATTTTACTTTTAAAATGCTGCAAAAGACACAAAACCGAAGGTTTGATCAAAACATTGCATAAAAAATTCTTAAAATATAACTCCCACTTGAAATGATAATAGAATATCCCATTTGGATAGTTCTAAAAATTCAAATCCCACTTGGAATTATATTACATTTGATAAGTTACTTTCGAAAAATATTGAAGATGTTGTTCTAGAATCGAAAAGGTCTCTACGATTCCAATCACCATCTAGAACAACCTTCAATATTCCCCCATCACTTATCAAACAATAATACTCTTATAGTACTAGCAGCAGAAAAACGAGTTTGAAAACGTATTTTTCAGATATAATTCCCACTTGAAATGATAATAGAATATCCCATATGGATAGTTCTAAAATCAACTCCCTCTTGGAATGATATTCATAATTTGATAAGTTACTTTCGAAAAATATTGAAGATGTTACTTTAGAATCGGAAAAGTCACTACGTTTCCAATCACCATCTAGAGCAACTTTCAATATTTCCCCATCACTTTATCAAATAATTGTACTCTTATAGTACTTCGCAGCGGAAAACCGTTTTTGAAAACGTATTTTTCAAAACGTATGAAAATGTATTTTTCAAAAATATATTTCAACATAGTACCCTTATGATACTAGTGAAATATTCGGCAATCCCTGGCCATTGCCGGGTTTAAGTCGTTGCCGTGCCAAGGTCGGATCCCCCTTTTGGGGATTTTTCTGCAAAGTATCGTCGCTGGCTCCCGTATGGATCCAGGCGTTTTTCCCCTTATTGGTGAATTTTTGTCGTAGACGACTGCCGTCGGCCCCGTATGGGCTAGGCTTGTAGGTTGCCGGGGCCGAAACCATTGTCAAGGCCTCTGGCTAAATTGGTCGACCAATAATCCCGAATTGGTCGACCAATACCGACCAATCAGTTATTTGGCACCCCCTTGGCCAGGGCCTCTGCCCTGGCCGGGGCTGGCCAAGGGCCGGCCAAGGGCCTCTGCCCTGGCTGGCCAGGGGCCCTGGCCCCTCGGCCAGGGCCTCTGCCCTGGCCGAGGACGGCCAGGGCTGGCCAGGCCCTGGCCTGAGGCCAGGGCATTGGCCCTGGCCTCTGCCAGGGCCAGCCAGGCCAGCCAGGCCGGCCCTGGCCCCTGCCGGGGTCGGCCAGGACGGCCCCTGGCCTTGGCCGAGGCCGGCCAGGGCCCCCTGGCCCTGGCTGGGGCCGGCCCTGGCCGGCCAGGGCCCCCTGGCCCTGGCTGGGGCCGGCCCTGGCCGGCCCTGGCCTGGCCGGGGCCGGGGCCAGCCGGCCATGGCCCTTTGGCCATGGCCGGTCTCCCCCTTGCATGGGGTGGTCGCATGCAGTCCTCCCCCTCGATAGGGTGGTCGTGGTGGCTTTTTGGCCGTAGCCAACCCCCTCCGCATGAGGAGGGGGGATGCGTTGCCTCCATAGCCCATTTGGCCATGGTGATCATGCACCAAAAGTCATCTTCTCTGATGTAGATAACTACCATCATCTTCCTCGATGAAGCACCCGTTCGTCGATGAAGCACCCGTTCGTCGAGAAAGTAGTTATTCTTTAATGGTCGTGTGCCAAAAATGAAAAATAACACACTTTAAAGTTCGTAAACTATGCGCTCCACATGAAGAGAGTTCACATTCCCTATGAATGGAGACTCGGCATCCATGAAGAGTGTGAGCTTGACGACGTGAACGGTCAGTTCTTCCCGTCACGGAGAGTTCCTGCCATATCCATAATGGTAGGAGACCCTAACGTGAAAAGAACAACCGCTGCGTTCTCCCCGTCACGAAGCGTTCCTACCATATCCGTAATGGTAGGATACCCATTCATGAAAAAGACAACGCCTCGTTCATCGGTTCGACGGGGCGACGGTTTGACCGGAGCGAATCCGTATGGCTCTGATACCAATGAAGGATCCTGTCAAAACAACGTTAGGATCGATAAATGAGTTGAGACTTACGCTTGCGTACGCGGCACCGTAATCTCGGAACTTCACCCTCGGATTCGCCACAACGGTCGATACTTCGTCACGGAGGATCGAAGCAGAGTTTCACCGCCTAAATCTCTAACTAGAAGAGGATTTTAATGGAAGGGAGAAGAAGAACATAAGATGCCTTATGCAAACTTATGGCATGTAAAGTGTGAATGAATGCCTTACCCTTGGGTCCTATTTATAGGCTTTAGGGGTGGTTATTGTAGGAAATAACCAATTATAAGCTTATTAGCCTATATTAGCACATTCATTTGTCTTCTTCTTTATCCACTTATCAAGTGCCATTTTGCACTTATAAAGTGGCTTTTTCCACTTATCGAGTGGCTTTTTCCACTTATCGAGTGGTCCTTTTCACACGAGAAAAGGTTCCCTTCGTGCACGCCTTCGTGCACGCGACATCTGAGGTCCGTATACCCTCATACATCCCCTCATGGGTGTATTTATGTCGTCCATATCCAACAGACATGCTGAGGGCGTGTATGTTGGACTTCAAGGGTTCTTGGAAGGATCATCTCCACCTCGTGGAGTTTGCCTACAATAACAGCTACCAGGCGAGTATTGGCATGGCACCTTTTGCCGCGCTATATGGGAAGAAATGTCGATCGCCACTGAGCTGGGATGACATTGGAGATCGGGAGCTGTTAGGACCTGAGATGATCATGGAGGCTGTGGATGTTGTCAGGAACATATGGGAGAGGCTGAGGATTGCTCAGGACCGTTTTAAGCATTGGGCTGATGCTAAACGGCGTCCGTTGGAGTTTCAGCCAGGTGACCATGCGTTGTTGAAGATTTCCCCGAATCGAGGAGTGATTCGCTTTGGGAAACGAGGGAAGCTGAGCCCGAGATACATTGGACCGTTTGACATTCTGGAGAGAGTTGGTGAGGTAGCCTACCGCTTAGCCTTGCCGCCATCTTTGGAAGGAGTTCACGATGTCTTCCATGTGTCGCAGCTTCGTCGGTACATCAACGATCCATCTCACGCTGTGGATTTCTCGGAGATCACCGTTCACCCTGATCTGACATATGACCAGCTGCCAGTGCAGATCTTGGACAGGCGTCAGAAGTCACTTCGGAACAAGACCGTCGATCTTGTTAGGGTGATGTGGCGACACTGCTCGCCAGGAGAGTCTACTTGGGAGAGAGAGGACGAGATGCGAGAGCGCTACCCACTTTTGTTCACTAACACGTGAGTGTTAGGAAATTTCGAGGGCGGAATTTTCCTTAAGGTGGGGAGGATGTAACGACCGGTTTTTGTAATAGCTATTTTATATGAATAATATTGGATGATTCCCTCTTTGTGTGTTTTTCCATTAGAAATCCTTACGTTTAACTTCATAACGTCTTAATCTTAGAGTTAGAGTGATCCTAGAGGCCATAGGGATCTTCCCGAAGCTTCACGCTTCGTTTCGGCACTTTTGGTGCATTTTAGTCGGTTCATGAAGGAGAGCCAACCGATTAGATTGCAATCTAGTCGGTCGGCAACCCTTCTCTGACCGGCTAGTTCTTGTCTGTAAATTTCAGCTTAGTTACTGTTTACGTTTAGTCGGTCTAAGCTCATTCTTCAACCGACTAGTTCCCAAACTAGTCGGTCAGGACTTGTACTCAGACCGACTAATTTTGAGTCCTATTGTACTGTCGAGGTTACTGTTTATGGTTAGTCGGTCTAAGAACAATTACCGACCGACTAGATCCTAAACTAGTCGGTTAAGATTCCTTCTTTGACCGACTAATTCTCAGTGCTTAATATCTACCTAATTTCTCTCTTAGTCGGTCTGTGAATGATCACCGACCGACTAGATCCTAAACTAGTCGGTCGACGGGCCTTCTCTGACTGACTAAATCTGTCTACCTGTACCAACCCTGTTCACGGTTTGGCTTTTAGTCGGTCTAAGTTAGATGACCGACCGACTAGATCCTAAACTAGTCGGTCGACCACCCTTCTCTGACCGACTAAACTGCCCAGTAAACCTAAGTTAAGTCGCAGCCACCGTTTCATTTTCTATTTAATCCCTTCGATTCTTTCATTCTTTCTTCATTCTTTCTGAGCCAATTTCTTCCCCAAATCATCCCCAACTTTCCTCAAGCCTTTTCCTTCCTCCTCGTAGATTCCCTCTCGCCATTTCTTGCGCCGGCCACCTTCCCTAGGCCATCAGATCTCGATTTCAGCCGTAGCTTCCCGGGATTGTTCTTCGTCACCGAAGCTAGTTCTGTTTTGGCGTCATTCGTTCGCTACTCTTACAGTTAGTGAATCTATCCCTTAATCTCTTTTAACCCACACCGTAATTAGAAAACCTAATTAAAAACGATTCATTAGACGATATAGGATTCTATTATGAAATCTGATTTGGTGATCGTTCTAATGTTGTTTTGCCATAACAGCAAACCCAATTTCCGTAGGATATCGATCTCGTGACTCCCGTCGAACAACAACTTCGGTACCAGGCAAGTGAAACTTGCCAACCTTGCTTTAGGCCATGTTTTTAGGCCAATACCTTATTTTAGCGTGAAAGAGACTAGACCGTGAAATGATAGCGGTCTAGGCGCAAATTCAATTCTAGCTTGACAACGAAGATAGAATTTCCCTTGT
Organism: Scilla litardierei; assembly: GCA_030789695.1. NCBI lineage: Eukaryota > Viridiplantae > Streptophyta > Magnoliopsida > Asparagales > Asparagaceae > Scilla > Scilla litardierei. The sequence goes on from CM061141.1 coordinate 124,493,584, forward strand.
CATGCCATGTCATACAACTGCCTGTCATGTTTAATTTTCTTTAACGGTACGCAATTTCATTTCAAATAATTGTCATGTGCATCCATTTTTACATATCATGTTGCATGTTGCATCGTAGCACACGCTACAAATCCTTGTACAAATCTGTGTTTCCGTGTTACTGGCTAGGCACCCATTATGCGGGCATAACCCTATGCGATACGTGTTAAAAACACTTCCTGGCTCGTGATCCAGAAGCGAGCATTACGTGTTCGGGGGTAATGCCCTGGCTCGACACACGTGGAGGGGTAGGGATAAACGGTCACTTGAGCGTAAGAGTTGGCCCGTACAGCCACTCTAGCCAAAGGGCGGAATCTCTGTGCACGACGTGATTATAATTCTTGTACTTGTCATGTAATTGCTTACTTGCCCTGCCATGTTTAATTGCAAGTCTAAAATCATGCCATAACATAAACTGATGTTGTTTTCATTGCATAAAATGCCATGTCATACATTACTCTAGAACTGCTAGGTTGTTACCACATTTCTTTAGTTCCTTGCACAAGTCTAGTAGACTTGCTGACATGTGCCCCTTCTCTTTGGGTGACGCATGTTAGTTGCTGAGCCAGAGATTGCTGTGGAGGGTGACGAGTTCGTGGAGTTCGTGACCGATTCCGTTGCTGACGTGGAGTACGAGGACACCGGTGACTAGTCCTAGTTCCCTTCGTTCCTCCTTTGTTAGTTGTGTTGTTTCGGTGAGTAGCACCGCTGTTGCTAGTTTCTTTGTTGGCCATGCTAGGCCTTTTTCTTTTGGACTCTCTTTTTGTTTGCCTGGTGGCATTTCTGGTTGTTGAATTTATATCTGGACTTTGAGTTGAATAATTTTAATTATTTGCCTCTTTTGCTATTATTGTTATTGTTGTTTCCGAGTCACATTACATGGACATGTTACTTTGTGATATTTGACGCTTATCGGGCTTGCGGCTTTGTAGCTTCAAGTCTGAGCGGACCTTCTCACGCTTCGCCTCCATATCTTTGGGAAGCGGGGCGTGACAATGTCAGTAGAAGTTGATGAAATTAAAGAGAAACTTGTTGCATGTAATTCTACTATTAGCTCTTTGGAAAAGGGAAAATCTTGTATGCCTACTGAAACTGAGTGTCTGAATTGCTCTACTTTGCTTAAAGACATTAGCATGTTTAAACTAAATATGGTTAAGCTAGAAGTTGAAAATGTATTACTAAATGAGAAGATTTGCATGCTAATAAATGAAAATAAAGAGCTAGAAAAGAAGATGGCTAATCTGAAAAAGAGTGAGGAAGAGAACAAAAAGGCCTTCATTAGTAAATGTACCATGCTTGTTAATGAGAACATGTTTTTAAAGTCTAAAATATCTGATCTTGAATTGTCTATAAAAAATTTGGTGTTGGAAAGCATTCATTAGACATTATTCTAGGTAATCAGATACAAGGAAATAACAGGCATGGTTTGGGATATGGAAATAAAATTGATGATAGGCCTAGAATTAATAGAAAGAATCAAAAAGAAACTGGTGTAGGAAGAAGCATGTTTGCTAAATGTTACACATGTTGTGGTGTTGGTCATGCTTATTATAACTGCAAGTATAGGAATACCAACATCAAATTTAAGCAAACTTGGGTTCCAAAAAATAAAGTGACTAACACTAGTGGACCTGTTTGGATTCCTAGGTCACACATATCATGCTCTTCTTATGTGTAGGTACATGGCACGGCTAAGGGACAAAAGTGTGAGTGGTACTTAGACTCTGGCTACTCAAGACACATGACAGGTGAAAGAGAAAAGTTCCTTAGCCTTGCAAAGCATGAAGGAGGAAGTGTTACCTTAGGGGACAATGGAAAAATGCAAGGTAATTGGTAAAGGTGTTGTAGGTAACGACACCTTTCAGCTTACAGATGTCCTATTGGTTGAAAAGTTGAAACATAACCTCATTTCTATCAGTCAGCTGTGCGACAAAGGTATGAAAGTTGAATTTGATGCAAAACTTTGTAGAATCATTGATATCTCCACAGGTGACATTATTATTACTGTAAATTGAAAGAATAATGAGTATACTCTTATGATTGAAGAACAAACTGTTTCTAAATGCTTGCTTGTAGGTGAAGAAGAGGCCATGACGTGCGTTTATATTTCATATATTTGCGCACGTTTTCTTCCGTGTTTCTCCGTATTTTCCATCGTCTTTTATTCGTTTTCTCGTGTTTTCTTGTATTTTCTTGTTTTCTTTCACTTTTCCGTGTTTTTTCGTATTTTGCAGGAATTTACAGCATTTGGGACATAAAACGACAATATCATGAGTGCCGGAGCAACGGGAGGAGTCACGCGTGATCCAGGGGGTCAAACGACGAAGATCTCATCTTTCAGCCCCTCACCCGACTGGTTGGTCATTTCCAACCGATCGGGTGATGCACGCGTGCACCACTCGGACACAAGTTGGAGCGGCCAAGAGGTCACCCGATCGGTTCAGTGACCGGTTCAAACGCCCCAATTCTCGGGAATTTGGAGCTGAGTTCCAACCGATCTGGTGACATCTGATCGACCCCCAGATACGCGTCCCAGAGCGACGGTTGTAGTTTTACCGCAAGTGCACAGTGTAGCAGCGAGCGGGATATCGAACACAGGGAGGACGAATGACCGTGCTTGTTCCAATCACCCTGGCTATTCAAGAAGAAAGATTTGCCTTTGTCGATCCTGTCACAATCGTCAGACAAAGTGCGGAAATATCAAATCAAATAAAGAACGTCTAGGGAATTGGGAATCCCCGCTACTCACCGTATCTCATAAACGTGGTTCGTCGGTTTCAAAATTTCTAGATTGAGATTTTGGATGGACTAGTTGCAACTGAATGTAGAACCAAGCTCACGCTCTCGCGCTGTTGCCGGTCTATAGCTATCCTAGGTTTGGGTCCAATCTCTTGCAAACCCTAGCCTAGGAAAGCTAGCATTAGGATCAACATCATCGTCCAATCGTGCACCGAGCCCAATCTCTTGCAAACTCGGCTCGCGATCTAGATTGGGATAGTTCCTACCCGTCCAATCTCTTGCAAACGGGTATTGGCACGGAATTGCAACCGGAAACCCTAGTATCGGTCCAATCTCTTGCAAACCGATACTACGGAAATTCGACTCCAACCTAATTCGGATTTCTAGGGTTTCCTATCGAATCGGGATCCAATCACTTGCAAATCCCGATCGGTATGAACTCCCAGCTAACCGTAGTAAATTAATCCCAACCTAATCCCTAGATATCAATTCTAGCAAGATTTCTACTAATTCATCACAAATATGAAGTTGGGCTTGTAGGGTTCATCCCCACGCCCCAAGACGTGGCGACTACTCACAATTCATAGCAAGATCACAAAAATAATCAATGAAATAAGCAATAGAATTCATCACAATATTGAGATATGCAATAAAAATAGAATTTTTAGAGAAGAGAAAGACAAACCAATGGAGTTCTTCAATCAATCCAACAAAAATCAAACTTTTTCTCCTCTCCAAACTCAAGAATAAAACTAAAAAGCTAATCTAAAAAGCTGCAAAAAATCTAAGGAGAAGCTCCCAAAACTAGGGTAAAAACAGGGGTTAAAGTAGCCCCCAAAATCGTCCAAAAACTGTGACCAAAATACCCCTGCGCAGCCTGTTTTCCGCAATTTTCGCTACAGGCAGCGCGTCGCACTCGACCGAGTGACAAAGGTCGCTCGGCCGAGTGAGAAACCCTGTAATTTTCCAGTAAGTCGGGGCCTTCAGGGGTCTCTACTTCGGGGGCGGCTCGGCCGAGTGAGTTGTCGTCACTCGGCCGATGGCTTCATTGTACTCGGGCGGACAGGATTCTCCACTCAGCCGAGTGGGTCTTCTGAAGCTCAGGCAGCCGAAAAACAGAAACTTGGAGATTTTTGAAGGGCTTCGTCTGGGCGCCACTCGGGCGGACGTGATGTCTTCACTCGGCCGATGTGGTCTCCGTCGCTCGGCCGAGTGCACATAGAAATCGTGTCTGAACTGGTCGGCCGAGCGGTGTCTCGCTGGTCGGCCGATTGGCTCCTCCACTCGGCCGAGTGGGACACTAAACATGCCCAATCTGCTTATTTTGGCCTCCTCGTCGCTCCTGCGACGTCCGTTCTTCTTCCGCTCCTCTCCAACAGCAAAATACCCCTCGGGGAGGTCGTCGGTGACCCTCTGGAGTAAGCGCATCTCGAGATCACTCCAAATCGCGCCAAATCACCTGAAATGCGACAAAAACAACAAATCGTGAAAAGCATCGCAATATCGTCGATATATCGTGAAAAACATGATTTGGGCGATCTAAATGGCATGCAAACATGCGGGAAAAAGGTGTAAAATAAGGAGTGATCAAAATCCCCCAAGCTTGCCTCTTACTCGTCCTCGAGGAAGATAAGTAAATGGCGATCCCGGTGGAATTTGGAAAACGAAAACGGCGAAAAAAATGAAAAATGAAAAACGGAGAAGAATGGAAAACAAAATGAAAATAAAGAAGAGAGAAAAGCGAAGAGGTAGGCTACTAGATCATTTTCTCAGGACGGGGGTTTCACTTACTTATATAGCATGCACCGAATGAAAAACTCATGTCAAAAGATTTTATTCTGATATCATAGTATAATAATGCAAACAGAAATGGAAAACCCACGAACAACGATATAATCATGAAAAACGGAATAATTCTAAAATTAACATCGTCTGAATCATTTAAAGCGGTATACAAATCACAGATCACACACTTTTCAACTGAATGCTTTCTATCAGGAGTATAAGAGTATCACACAATAGAATAGAGAGAATAGAAAAATATGGATTTCATGAAATGAACGCTAGGCTTAGACTTCTGGATTTCGTAAAGCTAGAAATAATCTCACCGAGTATAGAATATTACTTAGCCTAGGTTGTCGTGCAACGTCAAGTAGTCACTCTCTCACACATCAATGGATCCCCTCCCCCAAGCTTATCTATAAGCGTGGTGGCATAAAAAATATTCACATCCCCATTTTTATATAGCTCCAAATGTAATAAGAAGAAAGAAGAAAGGAAGAAAGTGAGATGGGATCTTTTATTGAGGATTTTTCCTCTTTTTCTCTTTTTTTTCTTTTTTTTTTCAATATAGCATATATACACAACGATCCCAACTCAAAGAGAGATAATGATATACAAGAATATTCTTCTCTCTTTTATTATTATTATTTTTTTTTGAATAAGAAAATTGGAGCTAGGAATTAATAGCGGGGGAAATGCCATATAATAGAATCGCTAAGGGGAGATTCACCAATGATTATAAAAGTAGAGAAATGATGTTCAAGATTTGTGGAGAAAGAAATAGATATAACTCTCGGTTCACTCTATAAGACATGCACGACAACTTCAGCAGGGTAATCTAATCTACTCAGTTTCGATCACAAAAAAGCTAACTAATCCAGATTTATCATAGCTAACATCATTCAATCATCCTGAAGTGAAGTGTACAATTCATGCATATAGAAGTGATATAGGAAAAAGAAATCAGTACTCCAGATATAAGCATTCAATGCGTGAATCTTGGTGTGTTTTCTGTGATAGCATACATATGAATATTCAGACTCAACTAATAATAGAACTTCATCCATTTTCATGTGGCAAAAGTGTGGGTTACTATCTCTAGATGCAAGGCAAGTCATAGCATATGATATCAGAAATAAAGTCTAAGACATGACAAATATAGCATGCATATAGAGTAAGCTAAATCCAACGTCGTCATCATCACAGAAAAGTCATCTCTAGCATGAGATGAAAAAGAAATAAAGATAAAGGAAAAAAAGAACTATTTATAATGCGGCACACAAAAAAATAAGAAAAACGTGATGCATGGCAAAACAAAAGAAAAATGATAAAAGATAAGTGCAAAAGCGAAGAATGGTGTAAAAAACTAAAAATAAAGGTGGCAAATCGAAAAAGAACGTGAGAACTCACTCCCCCAAGCTAAATGGCACAGTGTCCTCAATGTGCAAAGTGTGGCACATGGAGAGACAAGAAATGTGAGGGGCAGGTGAGGATGCATGCATGAAAAATGAAAATAAAAAAAAAGAAAAATAAAGAAATGAAAAATATGATGCGGACATGATGCATACAAAGATAGGAGTGATACAGATATAAAGGTGGCACCAAAACTCTCCCTCTCTCCCAAAAAAGATATATAAAGATATGATCAAAAAGAGAATCCCAAAATAAGTGAGGGGAGGGGGTGGACAAAAAGGCATCAGGACCTAGCAGAAACGGGCAGCACAACGGCAAAAGGAATCAATGGCATCAAGGGTGCCTAGGAAGGTGGTGCTGCACCGTCACCGTCCTAAGGCGGAGGTGGTGGTGGTGGCTGGACAGGCCGCTGAGCGGGTGTGGGTGTGGAGGTGGTAGCAGGTCGGGTGTGTGTGGAAGTGTGGGCAGGAACCTGCTGGGTGGGTGGCGGTACGCACGGGAGACGCTCCAGAACCTGGGTGAGACAGTAATGAATCTGCGGTAGCAGCTCGAAGCGGCCAGCCATCGCAGAGACGGTGGAGGACAGGGTCCTAAGGTCGCCTCTGAGGCCACTCACCGCCCCCTCTAGAGCACGAATGCTCTGAAGTACAGTGTCAGGGGGAGGTGGTGCAGAGGGACGCACCGGGCGGGGCTGTGCAGGGCGTGGCTGGCGTACTCGGGTCGCGTATGTGACAGGCTCAGCGGGGAAGGGTACGAAAGGTGCTGCACTCGCAAATGTGGGCCTGGCCTCAGTGTGAAGCCGGGGCACAGACTGGTGAGAAGTGGAGGCAGCAGCAGCGAAAGAAGAGTGCAAAAATGGCAGCGAGGCGGCCAGAGAGGTCGGTGGCACAGAAGTGTGGACAGACGCCACGACGCTCTCAGAAAATACAGCAGGGGTGGAGACAGAGGTGACTACCGCTGGGGTGGAAGTGTGTGGACCAAAAGGCGCAACTCCAGCGGAGATCATGCTAGCCATGGTCTCCACGACCGCGGAAAACGAGGGCTATCCACTCTCAACAAAGGTCGATGGGTGCTCGGGGAGTGCGGAGCAAAGAGGCTCGACGGACAGAGGGCCAGTGGTAGTGGTGGGAGTGGTGGTGACAGCCTCGGAAGTGGTGGAGGTGGTGGAAGTGGGCTCAGCTGAGGTGCTCTCGACACCGACAGAGGTGTCAGGAGCAGCGGAAACGTCAGGTATGGGCTGAGGGGCCACAGGGTCAACAGGGGCAGCAGGCTCGGCAGGGTATGCAACAGGGTCTACAGGGGTAGCGTGTGCCTGCTCGGCCTCCTCAGCCTCGAGCACGTAAGCAGCGGGGATGAGGACATCCATCGCAGGGAGCCAGTCAACGTGGGCTGGTGCAATCTGAGTCCGAGCTGGGCTCGGGAGAATCATGTAATCGGCCCCATAAGGACCATGCAACCAGACCCAGTGACGCTCACCGTGCGGACGAAGCATCTTCATCCGGGCCATAACATCTATCGACAGAGAAGTGGGGCCCGGGACGTGTCGCAAGTCGTCGGGGAAGTCCTCGCCGGTCATAAGAGCAAGCAAGGTGATCAGGCTGCCGCAGCATATCGGTGAGCGAGCGCCCACCGATACGATGATGCGGTCCAAAAACCAAGCCGCGATATCGATCACGACGGCGGGGACAAGCTCATCTCCATCCCTAGATAGAGCTCTGGGACGCGTCATCGCGTAGAGCATGTAGAGCTCTGGCGTAGACATCGTGCCCGGCTCATATCTGGCCAAAAAGGTCGTCGCCATAAGGCGCTGAGCAATGCGGAGGCAGGGATGGACAATGGCCGAGGCCTTGGCCCTACTAGGGTCAAAGGCAGCGTGAAGACCCGTAATCCGGGCCCAGAAGGCACCGGCGTCGAAGGAAGGTGGGGGGATATGGGTGGGGCCGTAACCACGATCGGCACCGGGGATAGCGGGCCACGAGAAAAACGCTCTCATCATATCGAGAGTGACCTGGCACTCTCGATCCATGAACCGAAACGAGCATCCCTCGTCGGTCCGGGCGATCGAAATCAGAACCTCAAGTGTCGGGCGGGTGAACGTGTCCGCCGACACCTGGAAGAAATCTCGCCAGCCCACGTTGTCGTACAACGTGAGCATCCCCTCTAGTACCCCCAGGCGTCCTAGGTCAGCGAGGTGTGCAAACCTGGAGGGTACGATCGAGCGCTGGGAGATACGGTCAAAGACGGCGCGGTGTGCGTCGTCTCGAAACGTAATCCCGAGCGGCCCGACCAGTGGAGCCGGAGGTGGTGGCTGTGCAGCGGCAGGGAGAGGCTGTGCGGGCTGTGGGTGCACTGCAGGCTGTGCGGGGTGTGCGGGGCCTACAGGCTGTGCTGGGTGGACGGCGTGTGTGGGAGACGGTGGAGGAGAGTCCTCCAACTCATGGGAGGGGCCAGCATCATCCGACCGCTTCCGCTTGGCGGAAGCTCTCTTCGACCGCGGCCGTGTCCGGGGCGGTATATCGGCCCCGAGCGCGCCGAAAAGTGTAAAAAGTGCGGTGTGTGTAAAAGAGTGGAAGGAGTATACCTAGACACGCCGCGAGTGCTCAGCAATGGAAGCGTGCGAAGTCAGCGCCTCCACGAAGCTCAAATCAGTCCCGAGAAGCTCCCCTGGGCTCCCCTAAGCTCCCAAAAACAACCTGCGCGTGAAATGGAGATATCAGCGGGTAATAATCAAAACGTATGGAGCATTAGGGGTATCATAGATAGATATAGGAATTGATTTGGGTTTGGGGGTCGTTTAACACATGGATCCTCAAAAAATACTCAAAAAGAGGAGAAAAAGGCAAATCAGGCGATACCGGAGGTGGTCGGAGCGGCGGCCGCCGGCGGCGACTCGGGCGAGTCACGGCAGGGGGTCGGCCGGCGATGGCTGGCCGAGCGGCGGCGCGACGACGGTGGTCGGGCGAGTAAGGGGTGCGAGCGGGCGAGGGAAGCTGAAAGATCGGGGGGCGCGATCGGTTTCAGCGTTTCGAAAAACATGTCCCCCTCGACCCCTTATATAGCAGAAGTTACGACTCGGCCGAGTGACTAGGTCACTCGGCCGAGTGGAATCAATGGAAATTCCTCCCCGCTTACGCATCAGCCGAGTGGCCTTGCCAGCCTCGGCCGAGTGGAGTAAGTCCATTCGGCCGAGTGGCTCAAGCTACTCGGCAAGACTCGCCCTAGGAGCGTATCCGTTTTACTCGGCCGAGTGGGAATATATACTCGGCCGAGTAGCAGTTATATTGAAATCAGGAAAATTAACAGAGAGTTGGGTACAGCAGACTTCCCTCATTCGTGAGCGGCTCGGCCGGACGAACTTATGTGCTCGGCCGAGTGACTAGTATACTCGGCCGAGTGAGCCTTGTGTTCTGCTGTTTGTCTTCGTTTGGGCTCTAAACTCCGTCTTTCTTCCTCCAGTCGATTCCATCTTCCTCCTAAGCATCGAGCGCCTTCTGGGGGCGCTCCTCATCGTCTCGTTCATCCTCCTCATGATGGATCTACCTATCTCCTCTCCTGTCAAGAAAAATAGGACCCGTTATCACAAAATTTTTGGGCGAATGACTCGAAACACTAAAAATTTCTAAAACGAAAATAAAGAAAAAGTGAAAATAAAGCAATAACTGTCGGGTTGCCTCCCGACAAGTGCTCGTTTAAGGTCGTGAGCTCGACCCCTTATAATTTTCAATCAATGCGGGATGTTTGGTGCATATGAGATGCACCCATCAAACTTTCCAGGGAGCGCGCTTGGATTTGGACGTGGCGGCGTGTTCTCCCTCGGTGGTCTCCCATCTCAAATAGTGTTGGGGGGAGGCTCCCCCAAGCTAGCATTTGCTCCGGTCAACGGCTTCACCGGTGATGCCGATTTCCGTACCGGAGGAGCTTTCTTTGGAGACTTTAATTTCGAAAGCTTACAGAGCTCTCGAATCCTTGCGACATCAGCGTCGCCTTCATCATCTTCAGCGGAGAGGTCAGGGGAATCATCTTTCTTCTCATTTTGGCCTAAATCCGGGCCTTCCTCGAAATCTTCATCGAATAGAGCACCAATAGAGTGGGGAATCGCCTCTTCAATTACCTCATCAAGAAGGTCCATGTAGTCAAGTTCCTCGTGGTAAGGCATGTGCTTCATAGCCTTAGGAATGTGAAGCTCCACCTCTATGTTGCCGATGTTTAAAGTTAGTGTACCTTCGCGCACGTCGACGATGACTCCGGCGGTGGCGAGGAATGGGCGTCCAAGTATCAACGAAGTATCTCCCTCCTCCTTAACGTCCATGATCACGAAGTCACATGGCAAGCATATTCCCCCCGGGACTTGTAGCGGGATGTCTTCGGCGATCCCCACCGGCCTTGTTATCCGTCCATCGGCTAATTGAATGCGCATGTCGGTGGGTTTCAAATTTGTCCCGGTGTTTAGCCTTAAGAACATGGAGAGAGGCATGAGGCTCACACTAGCCCCTAGATCAACCAACGCCTTTTGAAGAGGAACGCCGCCCAAGGTGCAAGGAATCCGAAAACTCCCTGGATCTTTAAATTTTGCCGGCTCCTTCTCTCTCTTGGTGAACCAAGAGCCCTCCTCGGCTAGCATGATCTTCTCCTTCCTCTTTCTCCCCGAGATCAAGTCCTTTAAGAATTTAGCATATGTGGGGATCTCCACGATGGCGTCGAGGAAGGGAATATTGAGGCTAACTCCTCTTAGATACTCGAGAAACTTCGCTAGCCTTTTCTCCATTTTCGCTCTAGCGAGCCTTTGGGGGAATGGGACCGGTGGCATGAAGCGCCTCTCCTCGATCAATTGTTCCGCTCTAGATTTCTCCTTTTCTTGTGGCTCTTTCTCCTTATCATCTTCAACTACCGGCTCAATTGGATACAAGCTTTCCTCCACGGGCTCCTCGGTAGGAATCATGGCGGGGGTGGTATTCTTTCCGCCTCTAGTGGTAACGGCAACTACGGCATTGATGTGGCCGGTGTTGCTCCGTGGTTTTGCTCGGGTTGCGCCGGCAATCGTTGAGTGTTCCGATTTAGCAACGCTAATTGCTCCGATATTTGAGCCACAACGGTATTAAGATAGTCTTGCCCCGCCTTCAAGCTAGCATTGACCTTATTTTGCTCGACCATAAACGCCTCCACTCTAGCTTCGAAGTCGGATCGTTGTTGAGCTTGTGGAGGGTTTTGGTTTTGATTCCTCCACCCTTGATTGTATCCGGGCGGCCTATATGGTGGAACTTGTTGCTTTGGTTGAAAATTTTGTTGAGTGGGCCCCCTTGGTGGATAGTTTTGTTGTTGGGGTGGTAGTGGTGGTCGGGCTTGTTGAGGTGGCGGTTGTGGCGGGTTCAAAGCTCCTTCATTATTGGCGTAAGAGAATCCGGGATGATTTCTTGCGGCCGGATTGGCCCAATATCCTTGGTTCCCCTCAACATATTGTACTTGCTCCAAGGATCCTTCTCCTTGCTCTCCTCCCGAGTACATGGCTTGAGATTGGTCTTGACAATCACACATTTGGTTGGTTGGAGCGGAGGTGGAAGGGCTTCCTTGGGGCTCCGTGATAAACTTCTCCAATCTCTCCACTACCTTGTGGAGAGAATCAAACTTGCTCGTAAGCTCCGCTACGGCCTTCGCCTCGTAGATGCTAGTTGGCTTTAAGGAGGACGTAGAGTGTCCTCGCTCATCGCCCCATTGTTGGTTATTTGAGGCCATCTCCTCAATTAGGGCCGTAGCTTCCTCGGGAGTTTTTGACAAGATAGCACCATTCGCCGCGGCATCAATAATTTGCTTGGTCCCCGGTTGGAGACCGTTGTAGAAGCTATGAACTAGCTCCCAATCTTCTATGCTGTGGTGCGGGCATTGATGCTGCAAATCCTTAAAACGCTCCCAAGCCTCATAGAGCGTCTCCTGTGGTCCTTGCTTGAAGGACATGAGAGCGCTCCGGATCTTCACCGTCTTGGATGGCGGATAGAACTTGTCAATAAATGCACTCGCCAACTCGTCCCAAGTGGTGAAGACACCCTCAGCTTGCGTCCTCAACCAATATAGTGCCTTGTCCTTTAGTGTGAAAGGGAAGAGACGCAGTCTGATGGCATCGATGGAGACCCCCAGCATCTGAAATGTGGCGCACTTCGACAAGAATAATTGGATGTGGTAGTGGGGGTTCTCATGGGCGTTCCCATGAAATGGGTCTTGTTGCATCAAAACCACCAATCCAGTCTTTAGCTCGAAGTTCTTGTCGGCCGCCAACTCCGGCATGGCAATGGATGAGGTAGTAGAAGAGGTCTTAGGCCGAAGCCTATCTCGAATAGAAATTAGCCTCGCCATCCTTGCCGCCGATTGTTCAGGAGTTTCCGGGTTGGTCATAAACCGCCCTTCCGGATTTTGTCTCCTTTCCGCTCTAAGTCTCCGCGCTGTACGTTCGATCTCGGGATCAAATAATAAAGCTTCAGGGTCCGCCGTAGATCTCGTGTACATGCACAGGGAAAACAGAGTTTCAAAGAGATGATTAGTACCGTGGAAGGGTTAGGTAAAAAAATGGAAATAATAATGATAATAGTGAAAAATAAAATAAAAAAAGGAAGTAGCTAGGAGTGGTAAGATCAAACGATATGCCTCCCCGGCAACGGCGCCAAAAACTTGATCGACCCCCGGATACGCGTCCCAGAGCGACGGTTGTAGTTTTACCGCAAGTGCACGGTGTAGCAGCGAGCGGGATATCGAACACAGGGAGGACGAATGACCGTGCTTGTTCCAATCACCCTGGCTATTCAAGAAGAAAGATTTGCCTTTGGCGATCCTGTCACAATCGTCAGACAAAGTGCGGAAATATCAAATCAAATAAAGAACGTCTAGGGAATGGGGAATCCCCGCTACTCACCGTATCTCATAAATGTGGTTCGTCGGTTTCAAAATTGCTAGATTGAGATTTTGGATGGACTAGTTGCAACTGAATGTAGAACCAAGCTCACGCTCTCGCGCTGTTGCCGGTCTATAGCTATCCTAGGTTTGGGTCCAATCTCTTGCAAACCCTAGCCCAGGAAAGCTAGCATTAGGATCAACATCATCGTCCAATCGCGCACCGAGCACAATCTCTTGCAAACTCGGCTCGCGATCTAGATTGGGATAGTTCCTACCCGTCCAATCTCTTGCAAACGGGTATTGGCACGGAATTGCAACCGGAAACCTTAGTATCGGTCCAATCTCTTGCAAACCGATACTACGGAAATTCGACTCCAACCCAATTCAGATTTCTAGGGTTTCCTATCGAATCGGGATCCAATCACTTGCAAATCCCGATCGGTATGAACTCCCAGCTAACCGTAGTAAATTAATCCCAACCTAATCCCTGGATATCAATTCTAGCAAGATTTCTACTAATTCATCACAAATATGAAGTTGGGTTTGTAGGGTTCATCCCCACGCCCCAAGACGTGGCGACTACTCACAATTCATAGCAAGATCACAAAAATAATCAATGAAATAAGCAATAGAATTCATCACAATATTGAGATATGCAATAAAAATAGAATTTTTAGAGAAGAGAAAGACAAACCAATGGAGTTCTTCAATCAATCCAACAAAAATCAAACTTTTTCTCCTCTCCAATCTCAAGAATAAAACTAAAAAGCTAATCTAAAAAGCTGCAAAAAATCTAAGGAGATGCTCCCAAAACTAGGGTAAAAACAGGGGTTAAATAGCCCCCAAAATCGTCCAAAAACTGTGACAAAAATACCCCTGCGCAGCCTGTTTTTCGCAATTTTCGCTACAGGCAGCGCGTCGCACTCGGCCGAGTGACAAAGGTCACTCGGCCGAGTGACAAAGGTCACTCGGCCGAGTGAGAAACCCTGTAATTTTTCAGTAAGTCGGGGCCTTCAGGGGTCTCTACTTCGGGGGTGGCTCGGCCGAGTGAGTTGTCGTCACTCGGCCGATGGCTTCATTGTACTCGGGCGGACAGGATTCTCCACTCGGCCGAGTGGGTCTTCTGAAGCTCAGGCAGCCGAAAAACAGAAACTTGGAGATTTTTGAAGGGCTTCGTCTGGGCGCCACTCGGGCGGACGTGATGTCTTCACTCGGCCGATGTGGTCTCCGTCGCTCGGCCGAGTGCACATAGAAATCGTGTCTGAACTGGTCGGCCGAGCGGTGTCTCGCTGGTCGGCCGAGTGGCTCCTCCACTCGGCCGAGTGGGACACTAAACATGCCCAATCTGCTTATTTTGGCCTCCTCGTCGCTCCTGCGATGTCCGTTCTTCTTCCGCTCCTCTCCAACAGCAAAATACCCCTCGGGGAGGTCGTCGGTGACCCTCTGGAGTAAGCGCATCTCGAGATCACTCCAAATCGCGCCAAATCACCTGAAATGCGACAAAAACAACAAATCATGAAAAGCATCGCAATATCGTCGATATATCGTGAAAAACATGATTTGGGCGATCTAAATGGCATGCAAACATGCGGGAAAAAGGTGTAAAATAAGGAGTGATCAACATCTCACCCGATCGGTTCATCTGTAGCCGCATCGCCTCAAAGATCGAACCGACGGCTCCACCCACTCTCTCAGTGACCGGTTGAAGCTCCCGAAGCCCGATGGCCAAAGCAACAAGCGGCTCACCCGATCGGTTGATGTTTCAACCGATCGGGTGGCCTTTTCTTCCGCCTTTGCACGCTGCTGATGCACTCATTGAAGATCTTCTATCATTCCAGAGGGATTTTGGGTGATCTCTTATTTTTCTAGCGTCGGCATCGATGTTAGCTTTCCAACGATAGGTCGCATGCCCAAATCCGATTTTTCTAGATTTTTTTGGAATTTTCTGAGCGCAGCTATATGCTGAAACTGGCTACAGTCTGGAATTTCATTTCACCCGATCGGTTGACTTGTCAACCGACCGGGTGAGATCTGTTTCTGCGAATCTGAGCTCTCTGTTTATTCCATCCGATCGGGTGAGTTTCCACCCGATCGGGTGGGCCTTTTTTTACAGTTCTGAACCCGACCCAAGAGGATTTTTGAGGGGTTTATAAATAGAGGTTGGGGGCACGACTTGGGGAGCTTCTTCTTGAGTTTTTTTGGGCTTTTTCAGCCCCTTTGCTAGGGGGCTTAGGGTAGATTAGATTAGGTCTTTGCTCAATAAATCTTGTACCGGATTGTTGGATTCGAATCAAGATAAGTATTTTTCTTCTCTCATTTTCTATTGTATTGTGTTGTTTTCATTTAGCTTTATGATGAATGTTTGTATGTCTTTTGTGTTGGTTGTTTATATGTTTTTCATCGTTGAGTAGTTTGATGAACCCTAATACGGGTTAGGGTAGGATTGATGCTTGGGAATTTACATTTGACTTGGTTGCATGGTATGTGTTCGATGAAATGTGTCAATGGGGATTTCTAGCAATCTGAGTCCAATTCGTATGGCAACACACTAGTTGTGTTGGGGGTTGGGGTCCGGTGCTTGTCCAGTCAAGATCCGCTTCGATGTATTGCTAGAAATCACATTTGACCTATTTGGCCATTAGGGTTATGCGGGGGTGTTTCATTGTCATTGGCGGGAGAAAGACCGCCTCTGACCATCGGGCCAAGGGGGAATAAACTTGGCGGTTGACTCCCTAGCCATAGCTCACGCCCCGAGCGTTGACATCGAGTCCTCGCGCATGGGAACGGCTTGACGAAGTGTTGGGAGTTATCATTGTGGCCTTAATGCTCCCGGTTGCGGAAGGTGTTAATGGACCTGGGAATGCCCACCGTCCAGAACCGGGTAGGCCTAGCGTGCTTGGCACCGACCGGAATATCGGGCCATGGACGCTAGGTACCACCTTTTGGGGCAATGTCTCACCCTGGGTCAAGTCAAATGCCTAGTGTTATGAATGCTCGAGCCCGCGTTAGCGGGGATTCTTTTCGTGTCTTTTTCATTTCTTTCTTTTATTTCTACACTTCCACCCATATCATCCGCGTAGCTAGCACACAACCTAGGTGAGGCTAGTAGCCATTCAAGCCATCCACATCCCTGAGTTCGATAAACCCGCACCCTACACTAACCGTGCACTTGCGGTAAAACGACACCGCGCCCAAACCGTAAACGGGGCGCCGGTCAAGTTTTTGGCGCCGTTGCCGGGGAGGCGTTCGGTTTGATATTAGCTTAGCTTGGGTTCATTAGACTACGCATAAAAACACAAAAAAAATTTCTTTTTCTTTTTTTTATTTTTTAAAAAAAATATATTCAATAACCAAGAAAATTTTCCCCCACCATTATATTATCTTTTTGTTATTCTCTTGTACTATTGACGCTCCTCTCTAGTTTTCTTATTTTTATTGTCCAGGTATCTTTGATATTACCATGTGGAGATCAAATTTCGATGCTCAGATGGGAGGATACGATCCTTATCCAGTTGTGGTTTGTGAGACTTGTGGGATGGCGGGGCACGTGTATTATGATTGCCCATTTACGCTTGAGAGCCTCCCCCCGCTCCAAGGCCAAACATTTTCCCACAACCTTAGCCCAAACACCTCCCATCCATTTCCTCAACCTTATACCCCTCCACAAACACAAGAAGAATCAAGCCTCGTGTCTCTCCTTGAAAGTGCCATGTTTAACCAAGGCCAAATATTACAAAACTTGATGGTACCAATCATCGAGCCGACACCGAGGAGAGGGGATGAAGGAGAGGATATACCCACCTTCATGGTTGAGACCACCATGCCATCGGTCACCATAGACACATCTCATGCCGATGCCCCAATTTTCCCACACTACCACTTGGATGACGAAGCATTTTTTGATGATGATAGTGAGGATGGGGAGATTTCTCTAGGATCTGTGGGAGAGACTTTTCATCTTTATCTGGATACCCCATATGAGTCCTATGAGAGCACCGAGGAGACCACAGAGCTTATGCATACCGGCGAGGAGGATGTGCGTGAGGACGACGACACCACGACCACATACGAGTGGTCCGCTCCACATCCACCTCCATAGCCATCTCTGTCACAGCTTCCTCCTTGGTCGGTGGTCAACCATGAGGATGTCATTCAGGACATCGGGCAGATGGAGGAGCATGAGCATATCGTCAAGGAGGATGTGCATGAGGGCTTGGATACGATCGTCCACTTCATGGAGCCCGAGCCACATCTACCTCTATCGTCACGCTCCACTTCTTCTGCGGCTGAGCATCTACTTGAGCATATTGCCCCTATTCAGGGAGATTTTCATACTCACTCTCACTCCACATTTGAGTCTCGCTTTTCACGTCCTATTTCTTTAGACTCATATATATTTGACACACCATATCTCTCACAGGACACAGGATCGACTTCCCTTGAGGTATGCTGCGGTGTGTCACCACCTGGAGAGCAACTTCACATGGAGAGCGGGGATTTGATCGTCGCTAGCACAGAGGATAGCATACCATTTCCAGGGAGTGTTCGCCACATTTCATATATTTTACCATCATTTACCGGCGACTATCTCTGGGATACATTTATTTTGGGAAATAATTTCTTGCCATGGACTAATGCACCTCGTCCTTTGCAGGTCACAGGTGGACACCTACGAGGGATGCTTGGAGGTGCATTGCTTGGGTCCATTGGCACACGTGGCACAGCGCTTCTGGCGGAGCCACAGAAGGAGCAGTTAGAGCAGCTACCTGCCCCGCTCCAGATCTTGGATCCACCTATGCTCAGGTGTATCCTACTCCAGTAGTGTAAAAATTTACCGCTTTCTAGTTTAGGTTTGAATAATCTCGTCTCCTCTCATTAGCGAGGGGAGCGTATCTAGGGTTTGATTTTGCATCTTAATAACCCTTCATGTCGTGCCCTTCTATCATTTCACCATCATCCTCTTTCGAGGAGAATGAGTACACCGTCTCTCCTGCATTTTGATTTCTTTCTTTTCTTTTCCGATCTTCCCCTTGCATATTTCTGCATCACATTGATCATATCGTTTCGCTGGCATTGTCATGTTCAGCTTGGGGGAAATCGATTTGTGTGCATGTTTTCGTGTGTCGTTGTTGTGTGTCTGTGTCTAGGTGTTCTTTTGTCGTGTTTTATACCTTTTATTTGAGTGTTTATTTTTCTTTATTTTTTAGTTTCGCTCATGTGTTTTTCGTGTTTTTCATTTTTTGTGTCGGTGCGTAACTCCCCCCCATTTTCATTGCCCTCTCGTATTCACTACTATTGCATTGAGGACAATGCAAGTTTCAGCTTGGGGGAGTCGCACTTCGTGCGTCATTTGTCTCTTTTTCTTCGTTATTTGAGTCGTTTTTCTCCGTGTTTTTCTTTTTCTTTTTCTTTTCTTCTTTTTATCTCTTTCTCCTAGAGATGAACCCTATGATGAATTGCCACGAAAATCACACGCGCACCTTGCACAGCTTCGATAATCACATTCACTAACCCTAGGATATCGAGTCCTCTTGCATTTCATGCATCGCGGGTCCACTTAGCTTTTTGTGAGTCGTGCGTCGTGCCTAGCTGTTTGGTGTGCTTCTACCTTGTGATTATGTTTTATATACCTATCCTTGGTTGACCCCTAGATTATCATGCTTCGATTTGAATATGTGGTATTTGCTTCTACTATCTGCTTCTATATGCATGCTATATTTATATCGTATATTTCAATTCGCATGTGTCGGGATTCCACAAACAAGGATTAGGATAACCCATTTAGCCTATGCTCTGATTAGCGAGAAATATCTCCTTTGTCCAAGTGTTTAGAATCCGATTTCATTTTTATTTTACTTGGTGCAAATCCCCTTGTCGTGTACCGTTCTCCCACTTGGGAGAGTACACATGTAAATATCCCAATTCCCAAAAATCCAAAAAAAGGAGAAAAGAAAAGAAAACCCCAAAAAGATGAGAAATGAAAAGAAAAGAAAAAAAATACAAATACCCAAAACCCAAAAAAATTCCAGTGTGAATATTTTCCTACTTGCCGTGAATAAGGGGAAGGCGAGAATTTGCACCGAGTGTTCTACTCCACATCTTCTCAACCTCCATCGTTTTCGAAAACACTTGGCATAGGGACCTTCTAGCGATTACCTAGGCTATAGTGTGGTGATTTCCTAGTCCCTAGCTGTGGAGTCCCCGATGCATGATATGCTTCTATTCTTATACTCTTCTCATGCATGCTTGAGCTAATATTCACCGCAATTTCAAATTGAATCGATATTTGGGTCTTTCTTTGGGTATGTGTATATGGAGCTTTATTGCACATCGTAGATAGTGACACCATCTGCTAGCACACGACCACACTCACTCGCGCTTCACTGCGTGGGCCCACGACACTTGTTTGGACTTACATTCCTCGGTTTAGTGTTGTGTTTTGTCGTATGCTTGCTTCGTGTGGCGTGTTTGATTTTGTTGGCCCTTACGGGCGATCTAGGATATAGAATTCTCTTTTTCTCTCCTTCTCTCTATTTTCTCCCTCCGAGCTCCTACTCTCACTCGTCTTCCTCGAGGACGAGGAAGAGTTCAGTTTGGGGGATTTTGACGTGCGTTTATATTTCATATATTTGCGCACGTTTTCTTCCGTGTTTCTCCGTATTTTCCACCGTCTTTTATTCATTTTCTCGTGTTTTCTTGTATTTTCTTGTTTTCTTTCACTTTTCCGTGTTTTTTCATATTTTGCAGGAATTTACAGCATTTGGGACATAAAACGACAATATCATGAGTCCCCGGAGCAACGGGAGGAGTCACGCATGATCCAGGGGGTCAAACGACGAAGATCTCATCTTTCAGCCCCTCACCCGACCGGTTGGTCATTTCCAACCGATCAGGTGATGCACGCGTGCACCACCCGGACACAAGTTGGAGCGGCCAAGAGGTCACCCGATCGGTTCAGTGACCGGTTCAAACGCCCCAATTCTCGGGAATTTGGAGCTGAGTTCCAACCGATCGGGTGACATCTCACCCGATCGGTTCATCTATAGCCGCATCGCCTCAAAGATCGAACCGACGGCTCCACCCACTCTCTCAGTGACCGGTTGAAGCTCCCGAAGCCCGATGGCCAAAGCAACAAGCGGCTCACCCGATCGGTTGATGTTTCAACCGATCGGGTGGCCTTTTCTTCCGCCTTTGCACGCTGCTGATGCACTCATTGAAGATATTCTATCATTCCAGAGGTATTTTGGGTGATCTCTTATTTTTCTAGAGTCGGCATCGTCGTTAGCTTTCAAACGATAGGTCGCATTCCCAAATCCGATTTTTCTATATTTTTCTGGAATTTTCTGAGCGCAGCTATGTGCTGAAACTGGCTGCAGTCTGGAATTTCATTTCACCCGATCGGTTGACTTGTCAACCGACCGGGTGAGATCTGTTTCTGCGAATCTGAGCTCTCTGTTTATTCCACCCGATCGGGTGAGTTTTCACCCGATCGGGTGGGCCTTTTTGACAGTTCTGAACCCGACCCAAGAGGATTTTTGAGGGGTTTATAAATAGAGGTTGGGGGCACGACTTGGGGAGCTTCTTCTTGAGTTTTTAGGGCTTTTTCAGCCCCTTTGCTAGGGGGCTTAGGGTAGATTAGATTAGGTCTTTGCTCAATAAATCTTGTACCGGATTGTTGGATTCGAATCAAGATAAGTATTTTTCTTCTCTCATTTTCTATTGTATTGTGTTGTTTTCATTTAGCTCTATGATGAATGTTTGTATGTCTTTTGTGTTGGTTGTTTATATGTTTTTCATCGTTGAGTAGTTTTATGAACCCTAATACGGGTTAGGGTAGGATTGATGCTTGGGAATTTACATTTGACTTGGTTGCATGGTATGTGTTCGATGAAATGTGTCAATGGGGATTTCTAGCAATCTGAGTCCAATTCGTATGGCAACACACTAGTTGTGTTGGGGGTTGGGGTCCGGTGCTTGTCCAGTCAAGATCCGCTTCGATGTATTGCTAGAAATCACATTTGACCTATTTGGCCATTAGGGTTACGCGGGGGTGTTTCATTGTCATTGGCGGGAGAAAGACCGCCTCTGACCATCGGGCCAAGGGGAATAAACTTGGCGGTTGACTCCCTAGTCATAGCTCACGCCCCGAGCGTTGACATCGAGTCCTCGCGCGTGGGAACGGCTTGGACGAAGTGTTGGGAGTTATCATTGTGGCCTTAATGCTCCCGGTTGCGGAAGGTGTTAATGGACATGGGAATGCCCACCGTCCGGAACCGGGTAGGCCTAGCGTGCTTGGCACCGACCGGAATATCGGGCCATGGACGCTAGGTATCACCTTTTGGGGCAATGTCTCACCCTGGGTCAAGTCAAATGCCTAGTGTCATGAATGCTCTAGCCCGCGTTAGCGGGGATTCTTTTCGTGTCTTTTTCATTTCTTTCTTTTATTTCTACACTTCCACCCATATCATCCGCGTAGCTAGCACACAACCTAGGTGAGGCTAGTAGCCATTCAAGCCATCCACCTCCCTGAGTTCGATAAACCCGCACCCTACACTAACCGTGCACTTGCGGTAAAACGACACCGCGCCCAAACCGTAAACGGGGCGCCGGTCAGGCCACACTATGGCATAGACGATTAGCACATGCAAGCATGGGATTGATAAAGAAGCTGGAAAACAAAAATTTGGTAAGAGGACTACCGCATCAAACATATGAGAATGGTAAGTTGTGCGTGGCATGCACCAAAGGTAAGAAAACTAGATCTACTTTCTCTAGCATTAATGAAGTTGCCACCACACGCATATTGGAATTAGTGCACATGGATTTTTTTAGTCCAACAGACATTGCTAGCCTAGGAGGTAAAAAGTATTGTTTAGTATTGGTTGATGATTTCTCTAGATTTACATGGGTATACTTCCTAGCCAAGAAATCAGACTCATTTGACCATTTCCAAAATTTTTGTATACACGTTTCTAATGAAAAAAATTCTTCCATTGTAAAAATTAGAAGCGATCATGGAGGTGAGTTTGAAAATGCTATTTTTGAAAAAATTTGTTTTGAAAAAGGAAGTTTACATTAATTCTCTTCTCCTAGAACACCTCAACAAAATGGGGTGGTCGAAAGAAAGAATCGCACATTAAAAGAAATGGCTAGGAGTATGTTAAATGAATATAGCTTGCCTATGTCTTTTTGGGCTGAGGCCATTAATACGGCATGTCATGTATGCAACAGAGTTATGCTTAGACCTATACTAAATAAAACTTCTTATGAACTATGGCATGGCAACACCCCAAAAGTCTCTTACTTTCGAGTTTTTGGATGCAGGTGCTTTATATTAAATACTGCAGATCAGCTTGGCACCTTTGAATCAAAATCAGATGAGGGAGTGTTCGTAGGATATTCAGCAAGGAGCAGAGCATACAGGATTTATAATAAACGCACATTTGCTATTGTTGAATCTATAAATGTAAAATTTGATGAATCTGATATAAATTCTTTGGATTGCAGGCAGAACAATGAAGAGGAAAATGTAGAACAACAAAGCATTCCAAAAATTAATGAGGAGCAACCAGAAATACAAAAGGAATCTGAAACTGACAAGACAGAAATACAAGATGAAGCAGTTACCAGAGGAGAGCTGAGATTCAATCCAAACCACCCATCAGACTTAATTCTAGGTGAGCCTACGGCAGGTATTCACACACGTTCCTCTTTTAGAGATCTTTGTGCTCTATGTATTTATGGTGACTTTATCTCTGTAATAGAGCCTAAGACTATAGATATTGCTTTAGAAGAGGAAAGTTGGGTTTTGGCCATGCAAGAGGAATTAAATCAATTTGTCAAGAATAATGTCTGGAAACTAGTACCTAGACCCACTGATTATCCCGTAGTTGGTACTAAATGGGTGTTTAAAAATAAGCATGATGAATCTGGTAATGTTATTAGAAACAAGGCTAGGTTGGTAGCTAAAGGGTATAATCAAATTGAAGGAATTGATGTGGATGAGACTTTTGCACCAGTTGCTAGGCTTGAGTCCATTAGAATCTTGCTAGCTTTTGCAAGTTATAAAGGGCTCCAGCTGAAACAAATGGATGTAAAAAGCGCTTTTCTTAATGGCTACCTAAAAGAAGAGGTATTTGTTGAGCAACCCCCAGGCTTTGAAAGCTATAATTTTCCAAACCATGTTTATAAATTAGAAAAGGCTTTGTATGGTCTTAAGCAAGCTCCACGAGCTTGGTCTGACCGTCTAAGCACATATTTGTTGGAAAATAATTTTAAAAAGGGGAGTGCTGACAATACACTATTTTTTATGCATGAATCTGAAGATTTTCTCATTGTGCAAATTTATGTTGATGACATTATTTATGGTGCTACTAACGATCTTCTATGTCAAAATTTTGAGAAAGTCATGCAGGATCAGTTTGAGATGAGCCTTGTGTGAGAGCTGAAATATTTTCTGGGGTTCCAAGTAAAGCAAGGAAAGGAAGGCATCTTTCTATCTCAAACAAAATACATCAAGGAGCTTCTGAAAAAGTTTGGGATGGAGAAGTCTAAAGGGATTGGAATGCCGATGTGTCCCAACACAAAAATGGACATGGATGAACAAGGAGTTGCAGTGGATCAAAAGCTATATCGAGGTATGATTGGTTCCTTGTTGTACTTGACTGCTTCTAGGCCTGATATAATGTTTGATGTATGCTTGTGTGCACGCTTTCAATCAAACCCAAAAGAATCTCATTTGAAAGCCATTAAAAGGATCTTTAGGTACCTAAATAGTACACCTACTTTAGGCCTTTGGTATCCCTCTAGTGGTAACTTTGATTTGGTGGGTTATTCTGATGCTGATTATGCGGGAAGTTTAACTGATAGAAAGAGCACTAGTGGCACTTGTTTTATGCTAGGACACTCTTTAGTTTCATGGTCTAGCCGTAAGCAAAATAGTGTTGCATTATCCACTACTGAAGCAGAGTATATTGCCCTCGGCAGTTGCTGTGCTCAAGTATTATGGATGATGCAAACATTATCTGATTACGGACTAGCTCTTAAAAGAGTTCCTCTTCGATGTGATAGCAAGAGTGACATAAATCTTTCTAATAATCCTGTACACCACTCTCGTACTAAACATATTGACGTAAGACACCATTTTCTTAGATATCACCTCGCTAAAGAGGATGTGTCTGTGGAGTTCGTTCCTACGGAATCACAACTTGCAGACATATTCACCAAACCTTTGGTTGAGGCTCGCTTTTGTCGTCATCGTCTTGAGCTTGGTATTATTAATAAAACTTAGTACGAGACTCCATGCTTTCTTGTGTGCTTGAACTTTTTTCTTGTTTGTGTGCTAGTAGTTGCATTGTTATGTGTGCATGATTTTTTTTGTTTGTGTGCTTGCATCTCATGTTTGCTTTAGTACCTCATGCAAAAACAAAGAAAAACAAAAAAAATGGTGCTTAAATGTGTATTTGTCTCTTTGATTCATTAAAAAGGTATTCATGAATGATTTTCATATTTATGTAGAAATTGTTGTATTATTTCCTCTGCTACATGCGCATGTTCATCTTTCTAAATATTCATGGCATATTCAATGTTAGAAAATAACTTGATTTCTACACCTCCTATTTCACTCCCACATGTATTATTATTGTTGCACATTTGGAGATATTATTTATGAAGTATGGAAAGTGAGTGTATGAGGAAAACTTAACTGCAAATCTAAGGGATATGATATACCTTGCCATTGATAAAAATTGAGCAAAAGAAATTGTTGTTTTGAGTTTTTAAAAAAATGAAAAAAAATAATTGCTCCGTATGTAAAATGGATACAATCCTTGGCAACGGTATTACCCACGAGTATCCAACATAAGCTTTATGGGTAAACTTTAGCGTTGGTGTATTTACTCGTCAAGCAATGCCAACCCCACATCTAAGAGTCCTTATAGGCTATGTTTTGGGGTTTGGTACCTTGAACTCATTTTTTTTGAGGTGGGCACAATCAATCCTAGGTGATAGACTGTTGTTTGGAAAATGTGGATCGGTTTTGGTTGACTTTTTTAAATGATTCTCCCTCATGTGCTTTAATTTTAATCATCACACTTTACACGTTGGTGTTGAAGTCGTAGTTGTTTAATTTCATTGGATTCTGACTTGATTGTTCTATGAGTGTGCATGCAATTGTTGGTAATGGCTAATAATACACTCTTTTTGCATAATATATGATTTTGACTTCGTGGTATGACTTTTGATGATAACAAAGGGGGAGAAAAATTAAGATTTGATATTTACTTGTGTGCTTGGTATTTGGCATTTGGTACTAGCTTTGTAATGCTCGCAAATATATGATTGTTTGATTAAGGGGTAGAATTAATGAATATTGGGGAAGCACAAAAATAGGGGGAGCATGCTTATTACTAAACTTTACACATTATTGTTCGCACATCATTTCATCTTATTGCATGTCACTCACTATCGCCACACTCACACACACACTATTTGAAACTTTATTGTGCAAATCTTATACTTGGTTTGTCATCATCAAAGGGGGGAGATTGTTGGTAGCAACGATCTGTGAACTTCGTGTTTGATGATAACAAACGTGTATGAATGTTTTAACGTGTGTGTTAAGTGTTTCAGGAATGGCGAACTTGTGATCAATTTACAGGGAGACTTGGTCAATGTGCAAAGGAGAAAGGGGGAGACTTAGTGCACCTAAGAGAAGGCCGCAAATTCATTTAACCATAAGCCGCACAAATTTGTTTTCCAAAAAAAACCCTCACGTGCAATATTATTTTGGTGTTTTTTTCTAGGGGTCGGCCATTTTATTTAATCCAAGAGCCTAGGGTTTCAAAGAGCCAAGCCTAGCACAGTCGCACTTAATTTCTTGGGGGTTCTCTGTTTAGTTTTTTTGGAGTGCTAAATCTCTTCATATCCCATCTCCAATCTGAGCACAGGCCGAATTGTGAAGAGCCAATCATCAAAAAAATTCCATAGGGCAGCCGAAAAAGGGTCTCCTTTGAAAATCTCTAAGAGCTCTTGGACAGGCCGAATCGTTTTCTTTTGTTCATAGCAAAATTCCCAAGAGCCGAAATCATTGACCCCATCTTCCAATAGAATTCCACCCCTCCAATGCTCTTCAAAAAAAAATCCCCCAAAGCACAGGACGTTGTCCCCTTCAAGCATCCCTCATGATTTGAATCAAGCTGCCATTTTTTTAATCAAAAGAAAAAGGAGAGTGCCGCAAGTTTTTGTTTGTTTGTTTTTGGTTGGCAGTCGCAACATTCATAGGAGCTTGGCCAAAATTATCCTTTGAAGATCTCTTCCAGTAATCTCCAAGAGCCCAACGAAATTGAGAAGCCGCAAGCTTTGATTGCAGCATTTGTGATTTACAGCCGCATCGTTTTGTTTGTGTGTTTTTGTTGACAGCCGGCAGAGTCAGAAAGAGGGTGAATGCAAAAAGATCTAATAATTTTCTATTCCTCTTTAATCTTTCTTTGTTTGTTGTTGCAGGGGATTCTTTGGATGCATACCGAAATTTGTGACAGCCGCATTCTTTGAGTATGCCGCTTCATCAACGTGATTGATCCAAGCCGCAACATCAGCAAGCAAGCAAGGACAATAAGTCATCATACTAGGGACTACTACTTGTCAGATTGGTCTGACCATGCGCTGAACGACAGAGACACCAACGCCTTCACAACTGAGCCATTCTAAACTCTAAACTTTATTTTATTTGTGATTGAGGCGTTGTGATCTTTGTGGAACTATTTTATTATTTGTTTGGAGACTTGGCTAGTTGGGACTAGCCAAGAGAGAGCTTTACTAGTATTGTTATTGTTTGGGCACTTTGGTGAGTGCATGTATTGAGGGCCAGGTGAGTGTAGGGTTGGTGCTCTAGCTACAGGTTGTACCAGTTAACTTTAACAATCTAGTATTGCTTTTGGGGCTGGACGTAGGTCTTGGGTGCGACCGAACCAGAGTAAAATCTGCTATGTATCTGTGGTTGATTATTGTTAACCCTGCCTGTGATTATAACTGCGTGTGATTTCTCGTGGGTTGCACAAGAATTTTTATAAGCCTATTCACCCCCCCCCCCCCAGGATTAGATCCAGATCCAACAATATCTTCACAGTGGTTTTGGAAGCGGCCGCATGTCCTCCGCATGGCATATCGTGGCAATGTAAGATGATATAAGTGGCTTTGTCTTTCGAGATGCATCTCTGTTTGATGCCATCCTTGCATATCTTGAAGATGTATGGGTCTTCCCAAAAATAGCTCTGGACTTCATGCATGAATTTGCTTCTTTGTTGTATGGCTAACCCATGCGGTTTGATGCCGCAAGCCAAATAATCCACGAAGTCTGCAAACCAAGGCACTTCCAAGTGTCTAAGGGCAATGAGCTTCTCGTCGGCAAATGTGTCATCAATCGGCAAGCTTGCATCTTCCCCCTCATGAATTAGCCTTGATAAATGGTCTACCACAAGATTGTCCATACCCCTTTTGTCTCTGATCTCCAAGTCCAATTCTTGTAGAAGGAGAACCCATCTTATTAGCTTAGGCTTGGCTTCCTTTTTGTTCAGGAGGTACTTTAATGCCGCATGGTCCGTATGTACAATCACTTTTGATTCAAGAAGGTATGAGCGAAACTTCTCAATAGAATAGACTACGGCCATGAGCTCCTTTTTAGTGGTGGTGTAGTTCCTTTGTGCTTCATCCAAAGTCTTGCTTGCATAATTTATCGCATGTAGCTTTTTGTCCTTTCTTTGCCCCAACATCTCCAATTGCTTAGTCACTAGCATCACACATCAACTCAAAAGAAAGAGTCCAATCCGGTGGTTGTATAATTGGGGCAGAAATAAGCATCTCCTTTAGTGTGTTAAACGCCCGCAAGCAATCATCAGAAAAATCATAAGGTGCATCTTTAGCAAGCAAAGCCGTAAGAGAACGGGCAATTTGAGCGAAATCCTTGATGAAGCGGCGGTAAATGGTGGGACCGGAAAGGTGCTCTCTCTCAAGTGCAAGAGTCCGTACAAGTAGTAAAATCTGGGAGTCCAGATGTTGAATCCACGGGAAGAAATCTGTTGCAACCACAATTCAAATCAAATAGAAATCCTACGAAAAGAAACTAACCACTTCAACAATGGTGACGGTGATGGTGATGTGAACATGTGAACAATATAAACATAGAAAATCGTGTCTGAAAATATCTATAAAAAGTGTGCACATGGTATGGGTTTGTTAGGATCAATGATTCGTATTAATTTGGTTGATGAATATATCACAATGAATTCTCTTTTTGAGAGCAATTCACCGGGAAAATATCCAATATAACTCAATGAATTCTCCTTTTGGGAGCAATTCATCGGAAGATGCCCTTTTGGGGGTTAAAACACGATATTCAATAAGATCGTCGCTAAAGTTATAATACGATATGAAACTCTCTTTTGGAGAGATCAAAACTACGGTATAAAACTCCCTTTTGGGGAGATCAAAACTCACCCTTTTGGGGCGATCATCAACTAAATCAATTCTTTTGGAATCTGAAAAAGTCGACTTACGAACAAAGATTACAATTTTAGCGACGTTTTAACGATTTAGCACGAGGAATACAACCAAACTAACATAAATCATAGCCACTAACTACTCCATACCATGCACAACAGAGATTTAGCTACTCATCATGCAATAATAAACAACTTTCATCGCAAAATACATCAAGATTATAGCAAAATACGGTAGAAAAGCATCAAATAAGGAGTTTAAGTTAAGAATTCATCACCAAATATCCTTGAAAAGACATCAAAACTCTCTGGAAATAAGAAAATAGCCTTTGGAATTTTACAGAATTTTTCAGGGGGAAAATACGGCTCCTAGAGCCTCCAATATGCTCAAAATACGCCCCAATCTGCTTGAATAAGCTCAAAAACCCCTAAATACGCTTATATAATAGGCTTGCAGGTTTGGGTTGTGTTATAGGGTTCAAACCCGCACCAATATCATACCCGAATGCATATGGGCCGCTCATCTCGAGCGGAGCAATTATTGGCCATCCGATCAAGCGGGATCGTGTTGTGCCCTGTGGTAGCTACTGCACACGTACTAGAGGGGGGGTGAATAGTACTTAAAATAATCAAGATAGTTATTCCTAATTATTGTGCAAGAAACAAACGACAATGCGGAATTAAACAACTATCAACAAGAATTAAAACATACGCAAACAAACAATATTACTTGGTTCGGATCCACCCAAGTCTCCCCGACTTGTTCCCGGTGATCCTACGTCCCAACCACCCGGATCCCCTCCGGATACTTGAGTTAGCAACCCTAACTCAAAATTTCCACTATGAAATACTTGTGAACAACCTTCACAAGTCAAATCATACAAAAGACATGTGACTCCCACAAACCGGGATCACAACCTCTCTCACAACCGAGAGACACAATTCAAATACGATTGAAATGAAATAAACTCTTACCTTACAAAATCCTATGCCTTGAGTATACTTACCAAATTAGGGCAATGATGGATTTTGAGGAATAGGATGTCACCAAACCCTAGCTTCAAGAAGATGACCAGCAATGGAAGCCTAGGGTGGAGTATGGTGACTAGGATCAAGCTCTTGGCTTGAGAAGCTCACAATGGAGAGAATCTCTCTTGAGGAATTAGGGCTCAAAGTGTTGAGGGAGAGATTCTTGTGAGGGAGAGAGAGCTTTGAATTAGCTTGGGAGAGCTCTTCTCTTAGGTCTGAAATTGCTTGGAAATAGGACCTCTAACCCATCTTCAAACGAATCAGGATTCTATTTAAAGGGGCAAGAGAAATCGAGTTTGAAAGAATCCCAACGGCTCTATTCTGAAGCAGACTAGTCGGTCAAAGAAGGATCACTGACCGACTAGTTTATCAACTAGTCGGTCGGTGATACAACGTAGACCGACTAACGGTAGAACAGCCAAGAAGTCGAAGTACAGGCAAAGACAACTAGTCGGTCTAAGAAGACTTGCCGACCGACTAGTTTCACAACTAGTCGGTCGGTGAATGATCTTTGACCGACTAACGTCGAAATAGAATAGGTAGACTTCAAGTTGACTTAGTCGGTTTAAGAACAAATGCTGACCGACTAGTTTCTCAACTAGTCGGTCGGTAAACGTTCTTTGACCGACTAACTCGAAACAGTAGCTCAGGCTGAAAATGACTGTACACAACTAGTCGGTCTGAGAAGGACTCCTGACCGACTAGATCGTCATCTAGTCGGTCGGTGACTCTTCTTTGACCGACTAACTGTAGTCATGGAAAGAGCTGAATATAGAGAAGGCAAACTAGTCGGTTCATGTAGAGTTGCCGACCGACTAGATCGTCATCTAGTCGGTTGGTGACTCTTCTTGAACCAACTAACATGCACAAGAAGCCGAGGGAAGAAGCGATAGGCTTCGGGAAAGTTTCTAATGGCTTCTATGAATAATCCTAGCTCTAAGATATGAGCGAAATGAAGATTATAAAGTAAGTCCTACTCAAGGCTTAACATTCTAATCTATGAAGCTAGAAGACTATAAAATAAACCTTACGAGCCGTCTTCAAAGCTTCAATCTTCATTCCTCTTGACTTCAATATTGCTCCTTGAGCTTCAACGAAGCTTCAGGGACACGATCACGCGTATTGAGAAGTCTTGAGACGTCGCTTTTGATGTACGTGGTATTTTGGCGACGATCTCCATAACTGCGCTCACAAATAAGTTAGTATACATTATTTATGTTTGCTCATCATCCAAAACCAAATCCGGGGAATCATATCACAACATTCTCTCCCTTTTTGGTGATGACAAACCAACATAAATAATAATCAATAATAATGATTCAATTGAAATTTACTTACTCCCCCTGCATTGATGACACGTTAGTTCCATATTCAATAATATTCATATGCATCAAGCAGCGAGGGAAGATATGAAATATGAACCACATATTGACATATAGGATCTAAATCCATTTTATATCTTTACTCCCCCTGAATCTAACACATCAAATTAGATTCATGGTAAATTCCTTTGAATTATTAATTAGCACATTGTCATTATTATATCTCTCCCCCTTTGGCATTAGCAAAAAGAGCGGGAGGAGACAAAAGCAATGGCTAAAAAATAACGCATGGGAGTCGAAGAATACGACCAAGGCCCAAAATAACACCAATGCAAGATATCAAATGCAAAATACCAAAGTCGAAAATCAGAAACCGAAATCATCAGACCATAGATGAAATACGAAATACGAAATCATCTAGCCATAGGTGAAACTCGACAACCGAAATCATAAAATCATCGACGAAAATCGGAAACCGAAATCACCAAGCCATAGGCGAAAATCGAAATATGAAATCATCAAGCCATAGGCGAAAAACGAAATCCAAAATCATCAAACCTCAAATCAATTTCACTTATTGAGTTTTGGAACATACTCTCCAAAATCAATAGAATGCATGGAAAACAATTCTATGTTTCCATAGAAAGAATTCTATTAAATCCATAAAATCGTCGAACGACGAAATCAACATCAGAGACAAAAATAATCTGATGTGCATACTAAATGTAGCATGCAAGAATGTTATGCCAAAAAAAATAGATAGAACATCATATAACAATGGCATACACTAATCTAGCATACGAAATGAAGCAAAATGATACCAATTGTAATATAATCTACCAATGGATACCAATGTGAATCAAAAGTATGAAAATACTTACAACATTAAGCTCCCCCTACTTTGGTGCATCACTCAAACACCAACAACTCCATTCGAACGAAAATCCTTGCAAATCACGGAGTTGGTAGGGTTGGTATCTCATGGTGGATTTAACCTAGAGAATATCATTTTGGTATCCAAAAATCCTTTTGGATCCTATGGGTTAGGCAATAAATTTAGCTAACTAAATTCAAATTAAATGTAACCCATACATACCACAATTGCTTTGGTACCCATAAAATGAAATTTAAACTTATGGTACCAAGCAATGAAGGGTCAAAGGAAACTAACCCTTCAGAAACCAAGTCCAAGAGGAACTTGATTTCCCAACATAATTATCATTCAAAATAACATCATTAATAAACGATTTTACATATAAATTTTTATTATGCATGCTTGTGTTCTTAGGACCCCAAATGGTGTAAGTCTTGGGAGTCCTAATCCTATTGGGAACATGCATATGTTGTTGATTTCTATGTGATGCATATCGAGGGTAAGCATATGGCATGCGATGCAATGGTGCATGACGATAATTATTCATATGAGAATGAGGATGAACATATGAATGTGGAGGAACACGTGCATGAGTGTGTCTCACATGGTGTGCACGTGCTCGTGGGTGCGGAGCATAGAAATCGGCATATGTGCTAATATGTGGAGTAGGATTTGTGTTCCTACGTGGCATGGTATACATGAAAGCATGACCCTTCTTTGGAGGTCCACCCAAAGTGGGTTTCTTTCCAAATGGGGGCGTGTTCCTAGCGGACGCACCATTGGTAGAAGATCTACCCATGACGTGTTTACTTCCACTAGTAGAAGCATCGGAAGATGGCCTAACAAAGGTGGCGGACGATTTGGATGACTCTCCCATCTTATACCCCAAACCAATGTGATGATTGGCCGGAGGTAAGTCATTTAGGATATCATCCAACTTGCCCTTACCTTTGTTGAATTCATGAATTCGGCCTAATGTGCTCTCATGCTTCTCGGTGAGAGAATGCAAAGAAGCATCCAAAGTGGACACTTGCGATGCGAGTGCACAAACACGTGACTTGAGATTTTTATTCTCAATACTCAAAGTTGAGATTTGAGACGTCAAATCCGCTATCACATGTTCATCCGAATCCTCGATATGAACATGCTCAAGTTGAGACTTGAGATTTTCAATCTCATTTCTCAACCCATCAACAACGGTGTCGTTGTTGACGATGAAAGGCTTAGGCGAGTTTTTAAGACTATCTAATTCATTTTTAGTCTTCATAAATTTAGTAGCCATATTAGAAAACTTATTCCATTTTTGTTCATTGGCTATTCTAAGTTCATCATTGGTTACCTCTTCGCCTTCATCCTCGCTTCCATCCTCGCTTTCATCGGAGGAAGTCTCTTCATCACAATCCTCTTTTCCCATGAAGCACGTGTGTGCATTCTCCATTCTTTCATCGTCCGACTCTCCACTTGAGGAGTCAGAGTCGGTGAAGGTACCTACAAGTCCTTTCTTGTGCTTTCTCGACTTGTCGTGCTTGGATGCCTTCCACTTCCCCTTATGTTTGTAGAGAGGACAATCCGGCTTGATATGTCCTGGCTTATTGCATTTATAACACACGGGAGTAGAAGCATTAGTCGAAATAAATTTTGATTTACGATTCAACTTACCTTGTTGGAAGAATCGGATGAATTTCTTTGCCATATTGGCCAATGCTTCCATGTCCAATTCTTCGTCCTCTTCTTCTTCCGAATCTTCATCATCGGTAGATGGAGCGGCCTTGAATGCAATTGCCTTTTTCTTTGGCTCGTCTTGCTTCAAGTACGCCTTCATCTTTTCCTTCATCCGGATCTTACTCTCCTTGCGTACCTCATAAGACAACAAGGTACCCATTAGTTGTACGACGGTATATTTATTCATGTCATTACCTTCCTCGATGGCGAAGGTACGCTTCTCCCAATAAGAAGGAAGTCCATCGATTATCTTCGAGACTTTCTCCTTTTGGGTGTAGGTCTTTCCAAGAGCTTCCAAGTCGTTTGATATATCCACGAAGCGAGCGTAATAATCCTTCATGGTTTCGCCCTGCTCCATATGAAACTACTCAAATTCTTTATTAGCAACGACGAGTTCAGAATCTTTTACCGTACTCGATCCTTCGTGCAATATGAGGAGTTGGTTCCATATTTGATATGCACTCTTACATGTGCATATCTTGTTGAAGTCCTCGGGCTCCAACGCACAATTCAAGGCATTCATTGCCTTGGCATTGGCTACTTCCGCGGCGACCTCCACGGGAGTCCACTTCGCAAAATCTTCTTCGGAAGGCTCGACATACTCTGTCATGGTGGCTCTCCATAGTGAAGCGCTCCGGAGGAAAATTTGCATCCGGCATTTCCAGTACCCATAGTTGGTACCGTTGAAGTGTGGAGGCCTGACTGAGGATAGTCCTTCCATAACTGAAGAAGCACCATCGCGGTTCTTGAAGACGTTGTAGTCGTTGTTCGTCATAGCTTTGAACTTTGGCTATGTGTAGCTTTGAACTTGGCTCTGATACCAATTGTTGTGCCCTGTGGTAGCTACTGCACACGTACTAGAGGGGGGGTGAATAGTACTTAAAATAATCAAGATAGTTATTCCTAATTATTGTGCAAGAAACAAACGACAATGCGGAATTAAACAACTATCAACAAGAATTAAAACATACGCAAACAAACAATATTACTGGGTTCGGATCCACCCAAGTCTCCCCGACTTGTTCCCGGTGATCCTACGTCCCAACCACCCGGATCCCCTCCGGATACTTGAGTTAGCAACCCTAACTCAAGATTTCCACTATGAAATACTTGTGAACAACCTTCACAAGTCAAATCATACAAAAGACATGTGACTCCCACAAACCGGGATCACAACCTCTCTCACAACCGAGAGACACAATTCAAATACGATTGAAATGAAATAAACTCTTACCTTACAAAATCCTATGCCTTGAGTATACTTACCAAATTAGGGCAATGATGGATTTTGAGGAATAGGATGTCACCAAACCCTAGCTTCAAGAAGATGACCAGCAATGGAAGCCTAGGGTGGAGTATGGTGACTAGGATCAAGCTCTTGGCTTGAGAAGCTCACAATGGAGAGAATCTCTCTTGAGGAATTAGGGCTCAAAGTGTTGAGGGAGAGATTCTTGTGAGGGAGAGAGAGCTTTGAATTAGCTTGGGAGAGCTCTTCTCTTAGGTCTGAAATTGCTTGGAAATAGGACCTCTAACCCATCTTCAAACGAATCAGGATTCTATTTAAAGGGGCAAGAGAAATCGAGTTTGAAAGAATCCCAACGGCTCTATTCTGAAACAGACTAGTCGGTCAAAGAAGGATCACTGACCGACTAGTTTATCAACTAGTCGGTCGGTGATACAACGTAGACCGACTAACGGTAGAACAGCCAAGAAGTCGAAGTACAGGCAAAGACAACTAGTCGGTCTAAGAAGACTTGCCGACCGACTAGTTTCACAACTAGTCGGTCGGTGAATGATCTTTGACCGACTAACGTCGAAATAGAATAGGTAGACTTCAAGTTGACTTAGTCGGTTTAAGAACAAATGCTGACCGACTAGTTTCTCAACTAGTCGGTCGGTAAACGTTCTTTGACCGACTAACTCGAAACAGTAGCTCAGGCTGAAAATGACTGTACATAACTAGTCGGTCTGAGAAGGACTCCTGACCGACTAGATCGTCATCTAGTCAGTCGGTGACTCTTCTTTGACCGACTAACTGTAGTCATGGAAAGAGCTGAATATAGAGAAGGCAAACTAGTCGGTTCATGTAGAGTTGCCGACCGACTAGATCGTCATCTAGTCGGTTGGTGACTCTTCTTGAACCAACTAACATGCACAAGAAGCCGAGGGAAGAAGCGATAGGCTTCGGGAAAGTTTCTAATGGCTTCTATGAATAATCCTAGCTCTAAGATATGAGCGAAATGAAGATTATAAAGTAAGTCCTACTCAAGGCTTAACATTCTAATCTATGAAGCTAGAAGACTATAAAATAAACCTTACGAGCCATCTTCAAAGCTTCAATCTTCATTCCTCTTGACTTCAATATTGCTCCTTGAGCTTCAACGAAGCTTCAGGCACACGATCACGCGTATTGAGAAGTCTTGAGACGTCGCTTTTGATGTACGTGGTATTTTGGCGACGATCTCCATAACTGCGCTCATAAATAAGTTAGTATACATTATTTATGTTTGCTCATCATCCAAAACCAAATCCGGGGAATCATATCACAACAGATCGAACGTGGCTTCGACACGTGTCCCTCATCCTATCGGATCCGTCGTCTCGCGCCCGTGAACGCTTCCGCATCCGCCTCGGGTTAAGTCCGGACCGTGGGATCTTGATCGAACGGCCTTGAGAATGCCGCGTCGCCTGCTCGTCTCCGCTTCGTCGTTACCGTTGGATCTGCATCCAACGATCTAAAATCGGCCACGTAGCCCCGCTTTCGTTCGATCGCGTTTCAAAACGCGGGAGCTCGCTTGTCCGTTGGATTTGCATCGGGCCGTCGACAACGCGCCACGTGGCTCTCAATTCGACCGCTTCGATCTTCGTTTTTGATCTTGATTTCATCCGTTGGATCAAAATACAACCGCTCACAATCAGCCGCGTCGCCCGTATACGCCCCGCCGCTAACCGCCGTTCGATGCGAGCGGGAACCGCTCCGATGCTGCCATGTGGCGGCTTCTGATTCGCTGCCGACCGTATTTTCGTATTTCCTTGCGTATTTCTCCGTTTAAATGGTATTCTGTATTCAAAAATTCATAGTAATTAGCACAGATCTCAGAAAAATACAAATAAATAGTCGTTGGAATCGTGAGATCAAGACCAAGCTATGAAAAATATAAAAAGTGCAGAAATACTCCATGAATTGCTGTTTTATGCTCAAATAGAGTGTTTTCTCTAATAAATAACTGTGTACAAAATACGTATGTATTAGAGAGCAATGTAGCATCTCATGAGCACAAAATAGGGCTAAATGGGGGGTTAAATATGTAATATTGAACCCGAATCACACCCCCCAACTAGCGTTTTGCTAGTCTCTAGCAAAAATAGCGATAAATACGGATGAGTAATAAAACAATAAGTTCTTTCAAATTGCTCATGGCGTGGCTCAATAATACGCATTCCAACATGATTTTGACCATCAATATACACATCCATGAACAAAATCAATCACATGATATTTTCTCTAATTTAGTATGAATAAATAACATGCAAGCATCGTTTTACGCAAGCGAAAGTATAACACGTCATTATGAACTAGTATTCGTGTTTCCAAGGAATTGGCCTATCAAAATAATCACTCAAATTATGGGTATTGAAGTTGCTTAGTATATTCACCATTCTTTTCTTTTATTCGTTCCGTGTAACGCGCATCAAGCAACATTCGCAGAAAAAAGTATAACTTGGATCGCTCCATCAAATGAGTGAGTTTCCTGTCAATAGCTCCCAAATCAGACGATAATAGGGCATTAGGCCAAAAAGGACCCCTCGGACTGTACTACTCGAGCCAACCAAGTTATTTATTAGTGACATACTCATTCATTCATTTTTTCTTAATTCCTCATTTTTCTTTTCATTCTTCTTTTTTTTTCCTTTTTTCTTTCTTTGTAAGCAACTCAACACCCATTATTCGAATCAAAACATTAATACCAAAGGCCAAATTCCTCTTCAACTTGAAGACTATTCTTATTAATCGTGTTTACTTAAGCGTTTTCATCACATTAGCATGCATGAAATATATTCAAACTATTTCGAGATATTAATCATGGAAATTGAAAATTTTTTTGAATAGTATATTAAAAGTAATTCCATGAAAGAAAAATAATCAACTCAAGCCATAAAAATTTTTAGAACTCAATTAATGCGTAATCATCCGTATTTGAGGCATATGAAAGAGTTTTAAAATGATGAGATTTGGTGATTTATTCTTCTCAAAAAAAACATCCTAAGGTCTCATACACACCCCCCAACTAAAGATGGACATTGTCCTCAATGTCGAAAGGGGTACGAGTTTATTCAAGCAAGCAACCTAGAAAGCATATAAAATCTACACTACTGGAAAGAACACACCGTGATCAAATGGCGGATCCCGAATCTTTAATTGTGGAGGAAGTTGTTCAATTTGCTCCTTGCGCTCCTCGGCGATTATTTTTCCTCCAAAAACTAATTTGGACCCCAGCAACACAACTCCAAGCATCTCTATAAGCTGTTTGCCAATGTCCTGCGAGAGATGAGTTATGTCAGTCCAAATTAATTTAAGATTCCTTTCAATAAAATTATTCCAAACGTAGTCATCAAAATAAGTGAAATGAATTAAAGCAAGTTGACGACTACTCCCTGAAAGATTTGCACTACTCTCTGTACGATGCTCGATCAATGGAGAGAGGGGTAAATGATTTTGGGACAAAACTGGAGGAGGGCATGGTTCTGACTCCATGGCGATAATCTCAAAACCATTTTCCCTAACTTTCTCCTCCTCTCGTTCATCCAAAATTGCTAGCTCGTCCTCTCTTTTCCACACACTTTCTGCCATGTGGATATTTATATTCGTGTCCTCGCTCGGTATACCTGCAATAGAAGATGAACTCGTATTAGATTCTTGAAATTGAGTTTCAAAAGCATTACCTTCTTCTAAGCAAGTGGCAATCAGATTAAGATCTTCAATAGATTTTTGAATCTGCCGGCTCCGAGCAAGGAAATTCTCCTGGAATTGAAGGGATGTGGCCTCCTGTGTCTGAATAATCAGGTAAGCTTCCTCTTTCAAGGATTGCAAAGGTACGTCTACGCTTTGCTCTTCTTGATGAAGGCACGAAGGCTCCGTTGAATCGCTCTCTGAAGTCTCTTCCATAGCTTCTTCATTTTCTTGCAGAGACTCCATATATTCCCACGCCTCTGTCGGCGTCATGACTCCCAAAAATTCCTGCAGCTCTGGTCGTAGTCCATCTAGGAAGGACGCCATAAGCTCTTCATTTGTGTACCCATGCTGCGGATAGCTCGATAATATGTTTATGAACCTTCTCCAGGCCTGAAAGAAAGTTTCACAATCAGTTTGATTAAAATTAACAATTTTGAGCTTCTCCATTCTATGTTTGTGTGCATTAGCATATCGTGCATCATAAAGATTGTTTGTGCAATAGAAGTTCATATATTCCATTTTTAAAAAATTAAAATAAAATAATAATAATAAATTTATGTACAATAAAGTGGAAAGATCTCACCGAAGGTCCTCTAAATGAAATAAACCGTAGTCACAAACCATTCCTCCCCGGCAACGGCGCCAAAAACTTGGTGGGACCGGCAAGGTGCTCTCTCTCAAGTGCAAGAGTCCGTACAAGTAGTAAAATCTGGGAGTCCAGATGTCGAATCCACGGGAAGAAATCTGTTGCAACCACAATTCAAATCAAATAGAAATCCTACGAAAAGAAACTAACCACTTCAACAATGGTGACGGTGATGGTGATGTGAACACGTGAACAATATAAACATAGAAAATCGTGTCTGAAAATATCTATAAAAAGTGTGCACATGGTATGGGTTTGTTAGGATCAATGATTCGTATTAATTTGGTTGATGAATATATCACAATGAATTCTCTTTTTGAGAGCAATTCACCGGGAAAATATCCAATATAACTCAATGAATTCTCCTTTTGGGAGCAATTCATCGGAAGATGCCCTTTTGGGGGTTAAAACATGATATTCAATAAGATCGTCGCTAAAGTTATAATACGATATGAAACTCTCTTTTGGAGAGATCAAAACTACGGTATGAAACTCCCTTTTGGGGAGATCAAAACTCACCCTTTTGGGGCGATCATCAACTAAATCAATTCTTTTGGAATCTGAAAAAGTCGATTTACGAACAAAGATTACAATTTTAGCGACGTTTTAACGATTTAGCACGAGGAATATAACCAAACTAACACAAATCATAGCCCCTAACTACTCCATACCATGCACAACAGAGATTTAGCTACTCATCATGCAATAATAAACAACTTTCATCGCAAAATACATCAAGATTATAGCAAAATACGGTAGAAAAGCATCAAATAAGGAGTTTAAGTTAAGAATTCATCACCAAATATCCTTGAAAAGACATCAAAACTCTCTGGAAATAAGAAAATAGCCTCTGGAATTTTACAGAATTTTTCAGGGGGAAAATACGGCTCCTAGAGCCTCCAATACGCTCAAAATACGCCCCAATCTGCTTGAATACGCTCAAAACCCCCTAAATACGCTTATATAATAGGCTTGCGGGTTTGGGTTGTGTTATAGGGTTCAAACCCGCACCAATATCATACCTGAATGCCTCTGGGCCACTCATCTCCAGCGGAGCAATTATTGGCCGTCCGATCAAGCGGGATCGAACGTGGCTTCGACACGTGTCCCTCATCCTATCGGATCCGTCGTCTCGCGCCCGTGAACGCTTCCGCATCCGCCTCGGGTTAAGTCCGGACCGTGGGATCTTGATCGAACGGCCTTGAGAATGCCGCGTCGCCTGCTCGTCTCCGCTTCGTCGTTACCGTTGGATCTGCATCCAACGATCTAAAATCGGCCACGTAGCCCCGCTTTCGTTCGATCGCGTTTCAAAACGCGGGAGCTCGCTTGTCCGTTGGATTTGCATCGGGCCGTCGACAACGCGCCACGTGGCTCTCAATTCGACCGCTTCGATCTTTGTTTTTGATCTTGATTTCGTCCGTTGGATCAAAATACAACCGCTCACAATCAGCCGCGTCGCCCGTATACGCCCCGCCGCTAACCGCCGTTCGATGCGAGCGGGAACCGCTCTGATGCTGCCACGTAGCGGCTTCTGATTCGTTGCCGACCGTATTTTCGTATTTCCTTACGTATTTCTCCATTTAAATGGTATTCTGCATTCAAAAATTCATAGTAATTAGCACAGATCTCAGAAAAATACAAATAAATAGTCGTTGGAATCGTGAGATCGAGACCAAGCAATGAAAAATATAAAAAGTGTAGAAATACTCCATTAATTGCTGTTTTATGCTCAAATCGAGTGTTTTCTCTAATAAATAATTGTGTACAAAATACGTATGTATTAGAGAGCAATGTAGCATCACATGAGCACAAAATAAGGCTAAATGGGGGGTTAAATATGTAATATTGAACCCGAATCAGTAAAACCCCGCATGACCAAGGAATCCTCTAATACCCTTAAAATTAATGGGAGGATGTAGCTTTTCTATAACTTCAATTTTAGCTTTATCCACCTCAATCCCCCTTGATGAGACTAGATGCCCAAGAATTATCCCCTCAATGACCATAAAATGGCATTTTTCCTAATTACAAGTCAGATTATTTTGTGGGCATCTTTTTAAAACCTTGGTTAGATTAGCCAAGAAAGAGTCAAATTCACTGCCATACACAGAAAATTCATCCATGAAGACTTCCATGATGTCTTCAATATAATCAGAAAAGATGGATGTCATGCACATCTTAAAGGTGGTGGGAGCATTACAAAGTTCAAAGTGCATCCTACGGTATGCATAGGTGCCGTATGGGCATTTGAAATTGTCTTTTCTTGATCATCTTCATGAAGGGGAATCTGAAAGAATCCTGAATACCCATCCTAATAGCAAAAATATTTGTGTTTAGTAAGACGTTCCAGCATTTGGTCAATAAAGGGTAATGAGTAATGGTCCTTCCGGGTGAATTTGTTTAATTTTATGTAATCAATGCACATGCGCCAACCTGTGACTGTCCTTGTGGATATCTCCCGTATCGTTTTTTATTACGGTCATTCCTCCCTTTTTAGGGACAACATGAATCGGGCTGACCCATCTGCTGTCAGAAATAGCATAGATAATATCGGCTTCAATCAATCTAAGTATATCTTTTTTAACCACCTCCTTCATGTTGGGGTTTAATCGCCTTTTAGGCTCTATGGAGGTGGCATTGGTTTTTTCTAGGTGGATCCTGTGGGTACATAGCCTAGGGCTAATCCCCTTAAGGTCTGAAATGATGTAGCTAAAGACATCCCTATGGCTTCTCAGAACATTTAAAAGGCTCTCAAGTTGCTTGTGATTAAGACTAGCATTTAACAGTATAGGTCAATTTGTCACACAAAAATGCATATTTCAAGTTAGCAGGTAATTGTTTCAGTTCTACCTCAGGGGCGTTGTACCCCATGTTTCCCTTTCTTGTGAAAACATGGCGTCCTTGGTCTCATCTTTGTGAACTTCCTCTTAAGAAGATAGGCTTTCGCATGCAGACTCAAAATCATCATTCGGTGAAGATGGAGCATCGAAGTATATGCTGGGCGACTCTGCTTCCGAATCAATGGAACAACTTCTCTCCTCTTGTCCACACATGTCATCAAAAGAAACGTAAGTATATATATGTGTGTCACAAAAGGAGTCATCAGGTGCACTTCCCTGAATGTCGGTATCCCGAGGTTGTTCTTCATTAGCACTGTTTTCTGCGATGCATGCTTCAATGCCTTTATTCATTATAGGTTGAGGAACTTCGTCAGCCTGAAGATGCAGCTCATTTTCCTAAACATAGACTCTAATGCCGCCCTCGATTGTTCCTTCTGGGGAGATCTAGTTAATAATGAAGTTGACAAATTGTTGCTCAATATGGTTCTCCATGTTAATGGCAATAGGTCCTGTGGCCCAAAATTCATCCACGAGTTCCCCCAGTAGGGATGCAAAGGTGTCATCATGTTGCGGATTAGGGTCTATACAAATCATTGCGACTCCCAGATAAACCTGATCAAAACCAATAGATCGATCTAGAAAGTGGCGTTAGTAATACGTGAGAATGTAGTAAAGAATATAGAATACCGTCACTTCCCCGGCAACGGCGTCAAAAACTTGATCGCATCGGGATGTACTCCCAAAATAATGTAGGTTTACCGCAAGCGCACGGTTAAATAGTGAACAGGTGGAGAATCACGGGGAGGAACTATTGGTGTCTATATAGATTACTAGGCAGAGGTGAAATAATAGTCAAGAAATGTCGGTGTCACAATCGTGTAAAGTGTTGTTTGTAAATTCAATTAATAAGAATGTCTAAGGCTTGAGAATCCCCACTATAGATCTCAAGCATCAATGTGAAACATGAATCTTCATATTACTACTCTTGGTTTAGGGTGAACTTGTCGTAACCATGTTATGAACCAACGCACGAGCTCGTGCTCAGCAAGTGTATAGTAATCTAAACTAGAGCCTCGCTCTCGTGTAAGCCTAGTTCAAACTACTAGCATTAAGATCGACAATATTATCCAATTCTAATT
The DNA here is from genome assembly GCA_030789695.1 of Scilla litardierei. NCBI lineage: Eukaryota > Viridiplantae > Streptophyta > Magnoliopsida > Asparagales > Asparagaceae > Scilla > Scilla litardierei. The sequence continues at coordinate 124,536,456 of CM061141.1, forward strand.
CAAGCTCGCTCTCGCGAAACTTAAATTCGAATCTAGATTGTGATAGTTCGTATCCGTTTTACCGTTGTACAAACGAATATAATTATAGATAATAAAGATGCTAGCTTTGGTCGCTCTCGTGCACCAATTCTATGGAATCTCGATTATAGATCTAAATCGAATATCTAGGGCTTCCCATAAATCAATATCCTCTCTCGAGCTCTCAAGATCCAATAGAAATCCCTAGCTATCCGTAATAAATCAATCACAACCTAACCCTTAACAAGTTTAGCAACATGGCAATTCAATAGATCTCACATATCATACTTTAAATCCATAGGGTTCATCCCTTTGCCCTAGAGCAAAGAGACTACTCACAATTCATTATAGAAAAAGCAATAGAAATAAAATGTGCAAGAGAATTCATCACAAAACTCAGATCTTAGTAGAAATATTTCATAAAAATATGAACTTGCAAAAGTATAAACAAACCAATTGAGTTCAAGCTCCAAAGAATAAGAAAATTGAGATCTTGCTCTCCAATCCTTTCTCTAAAAGAAAACTAAAACTAAAATTGCTCCTAAGAAAATTAATCAAAAGAGTCTCCCCTTGGGCTGCCCACAAATTTGGGTATTTATAGCCGTCCAAAAAGTCCCAAAAAATCCTTACAAATCTGCCCCTGGATCGCTACAAAACCCTAGTTTCAAAACCGGACCGACGGTGCACTCGACCGAGTGAACTGCTTACTCAGTCGAGTGATAACTTTGCCAAAAAACTGAGATTTTTGGCGTTCTGGAATGTTCAGACCACTCGGTCGAGTGGTCTGCTCACTCGGTCAAGTGGGACTGACTGCAGATTCTCCCAAAAAACAGAGATCTGTCAATGAATTTCTTTGAATTTCCTATCTCCACTCGGTCGAGTGGGATTCTCACTCGGTCGAGTTGAAATTCCACTCGGTCGAGTGGGAGTCTCACTCGGTCGAGTTGAAATTCCACTCGGCCGAGTACATTACTGCTCTTCTTCAGGCTGGAATTGGACGTGTCAGCTTCACTCAGTCGAGTGAGCTGCTTCACTCGGTCGCGTGAGCTACTTCACTCGACCAAGTAGCCTGTTTCTCTTCTCAAACCTCCTTCTTCTCACTTCCTTCTCGATTCTCTCGCCTTTCTTTCTCATCTCCTCATCATCCAGCATCGTTAGCTCTCTGATATTGTTGTGATTGATGCTCTAGCATGTGTATGCTCCATATTTCCTAAAATCAGACGAAACAAAGAAATAGTGAAATGTATCGTAAAATCGTCGTTTAAACGTTAAAATCGCGATATGAGCAATCGCTATGGCAGGGAAAAATACAGAAATAAAGTGTAAAATATGAGCATATCAATGCACTTTTGGCCGCCTCTGCCAGCCCATTAAATTGAGGATGGGCCTAGAAGCAAAGAGTAATTTGATCTTCAATTCAGCACAGAACTCCTTGAACCTGGCACTGTCGAATTGTGTTCCATTGTTTGTTACGATGGAACGAGTGATGCCAAATCGACAAATGATTGATCTCCACATGAAATTTTTGACTTCCTTCCAAGTGATGCGAGCTAAGGGCTCTGCTTCCACCCACTTGGTGAAGTAATCCAACGCTACAACCAAAAACTTCATCTGTCTGCTCGTCGGTGTGAACGGGCCAAGGATGTCCAATCCCCAGTTTGCAAAAGGAACTAAGCTGATTATGGGGATCAGATCTGCTGGAGGAGTTGAGTTATGCTTTGCAAACTTTTGGCACGCGGGGCACTTCTGCACATACTCGATTGCATCCTTGTACAAGGTCGGCCAATAATAGCCTTGCTTCAAGGCTTCCAGGCTAATGCCTTCCCTCCTTAGTGATTTCCAAAATCACCTTCATGGATCTCTCAGATCACATAATCTACTTTCTGCAGAGTTACGCACTTGAGGTAGGGAAGTGTATCATACCCGGTCTATTGCCTCTTGTACAGCGAACCTTCGTGGAAGACGAACTGGTAAGCCTTGTGCTCTAACTTTCATGCCTCTACTGGGTCGGTCGGCTTCTCCACAATATTGATGAACTTGATTATATGGTCCATCCATATAGTTACTTGGTCGAAACAAGCAATTCCTCTTCCAGCACACTTTGGTGTTGGAGATGTTGCACATACACGGCTTGTCAAAAGCCTGCCAGTGACGATGACGCAAAATTTGATAAGGTGTCGACTCGGAGATTCTGCGACCTTGGCAAATGATGAATCTCCACTTGTTTGAACTTGGTTAACTTAGCTTTGGCGATCTGCATGTAGTTCTACATCGTTTTCTCTCGAGCCTCGTAACCTCCTTTCAACTGGTGGACTATCAAGTTGGAGTCGATGTGGATATGGACCACCTGTGCCCCCAATGCTTGAGCCAACCTGAGCCCATTGATGGCATCTTCATACTACACCCCGTTGTTCTTGGTTTGGAAATCAAACCGAATAGCGTACTCGAGTATATTGCCCTCTGGTGTTTGGACAATTATACCTGGTCCGCTCCCAGTTCGGGTTACTGACCCACGACTTACACGATCCATGTTCCTTTCTCTCCCCATGTAGCTGCTGACTAGCCATTACCTACCGAGGAATTAGAAGGAGGGTTGATATTTAAGTTAGCAACTTGTACCTCTGCTGATGGGTTGTCATCACATGCGAGTTTGTCAATGAAATCAGTAAGGGCTTGTCCTTTGATGGCAGTCCTTGGCTTGTATTAAATGTCGAATTTACTCAGTTCGACTCCCCTCTTTGTTATTCTCCCTGACCGGTCGAGCCTCTTCAGAGTTTGCTTCAAAGGGTTGTCGGTGAGGACCAGAATGGTATGCGCCTGAAAATAAGGTCGTAGCCTCCTTGCAGATTGGACCAGAGCATACACCAGCTTCTCTATTCTAGAGTAGTTAACTTCAGCTCCTCGGAGGACCTTACTTACATAGTAGATCGGTCATTGTACTCCTGAATCTTCTTTAACGAGGGCCAAGCTTATAGCCTCGGTGGCAATGGCTAAGTAAATGATCAGCTGGTCACTGATATCCTAATATTTTACACTTTATTTTTGCATATTTTCATAAAATATTGATTGCCCATGTTGCATATTAGAAGCTTAAACAACGATTTCTAAATGAATTTCACTATTTCTATGTTTTAATGGATTTTCAGGAAATATGGAACAATCGGGAGCAAATTGGAGCTATGAGCATATGAACGTGAACGCATGCCGGAGCATCAGTGGCCATGATGCTGAGGAGCTTATGGTGCTAGAAAAGAAGAAGAAGCAAGAGGAAGAGAGGATAAAGGTAAAGAAAAGAAGAAAGAGAAAGAAAGAGTTGAAGAAGCAGCTCACTCGACAGAGTGGAGTGATCCACTCAACCGAGTGAGGCGACACCAACCCAGCCCAAGCAACAAAGTGTATCAAAGTCACTTGACCGAGTAAGCAACCACACTCGATCGAGTGAGACAGCCGGCCAAATCCTGAGACTATAGGCCAAATCCACCCTCTACCAGAGCGGCTGACTCGGTCGAGTAACACTTTCACTCGACCGAGTGAATCAGTCTCTCGATCGAGTGAAGAGAAGAACAAAACACTGATTTGTGAGAGCTACTGCAGGAATCCATACTCGACCAAGTATGCAATCTCACTCGACCGAGTGAGATTGCAGCCAGATTTTGGAAAGTTAATTATAACTCGGGTTTTTGGTGGTTGGGTTGACTTTTTCTTAGGTTTTTGGACTTGTATAAATATAAAATAAGGTAGTCGTCGCTGAAAAAGAGGCGAGATGACTAGAGACAAGAAAAAAGACTTGATTTTTATTTCTCTTTGCTTTTTGTATCGATTGGAGAAGCCCTAGTTCTTAATTTTCTCTTGTTATTTTGAAGCTTTGGAGAACATCGGTTTGTCTAAATTTTGATCTATTTGCTTTAATGACTATTACTTGTTTAAATCTCTTTGCAATGATGAGTTTTATTGTTTCTATGAATCTCATTGCCATGATCATGTTTATTAGTGAGTAGTCTCTTTGATATAGCGCAAAAGGATGAACCATATAGATCTAGGGTAAAGGGATGAATCCTATAGATCTAGGATTTGATATGTGAAATTAATTGAAACCCTTGTTGCTAAACTTGTTATAGGGTTAGATTATGGTCAATTGACTACAAATAGCTAGGGATTTCTACTTAGATCTTAAGATCTCGAGAGAGGAACTTGATCTATAGGAAGCCCTATATATTTGATTTAGACCTATAATTTTCATATCCTAGATTTGGTGCACGAGAGTGACCAAAGCTAGCATCTTTATTATATTTCTATAATTATATTCATCTGTATGACGGTAGTATGAATACTAACCATCATAATTTAGATTCGAACTCACATCGCACGACAATGGACTTGATCGAGGATTGAATTATATTGTCGATCTTAATGCTAAAAATTTAACTAGGCTTGCACGAGAGCGAAGCTCTAGCTTGAGTTATTTTAGACCTGTGTAACGCGAGAGCGTGCACCGGTTCACAATATAGTTGAGACAATTTCACCTTAAACTAAGAGTTAGTAATTAGGAGTTCATATTCACATTGATACTCGAAAATCTATAATGGGAATTCCCTAGCCCTAGACGTTTTTATTAATTGAATTAAAACCGACACCATTACACATTCGTGACACACTTCCTACACCATTATTCCCAATCTTTGCTACATCTGGACAACTAAGATAATACCAACTGCCTCTCCGTGATTCGATACCCACTCACCACTTAACCATGTGCTTGCGGTAAAACTACATTGTTTTCTGAGTACATCCGGACACGATCAAGTTTTTGGTGCCGTTGCCGGGGAGGCGACGGTTTTATTTTGGTTACTACCGCTACTTTCCAGACTATTTTATTTGATTTGATCAGGTTATTTTGGGAGTGACGATGTGTTGGACAGACTCTAATCCATCGCATGATGATACTTTTGCATCCTTATTGGGAGATTTAGTGAATGAAGTTTAATCCACTGGTCCATTTGCTATCAATGTAGGGGACCAACTTGCACAACAATTTGCCAACTTCGTTATTGACCAAGTCTCCCCCGAAGGCACAATTGAGGGCGGAATTAGTGTATGTTGAGGGAGATAAGCTACACTTTCACATTGATGAAGTCCCTCAACCTTTGATAAACAATTGCATGGAAGCGTGTGCAGAGCTAGAATGTGTTTATAAGGAGGATGTGCCTATTGATGAGACCTATACCACCATCTTTGCAGATCCTGAGGAATTCATGCCTCTGCCATTATCTCTGCAAGCTCTCCTATGCACATCTATTTCTGAAGAGCAACTTTGTGATGCCGATATTCAGGGAAGTCCGCCTAACAATTCCTCTTGTGACACCTAACAATTCCTCTTGTGACACCTATTTATATAGTAACTTCTCTTTTGATGAACATGATTGATCAATAGAAATGTGCTAGTCCCGTTGATTCAGGAGCAGAGTCTCCATATGCATACTTTGATGCTCCATCATAACCAATTGCTGATTATGAATCTGCTCACGAAAGTCTGTCTTCTGAAGATGAAATGAATGAAGATGATATTGAGGACGACATGCTTTCACAGGAAGGTGAAACAGGGGGTACATCACCCCCTGAGATAGAACTGAAACAATTCCCTTCCAATTTGAAGTATGCATTTTAGGCAATAATTTGACTTATCCAGTGATTGTAAATGCGAATCTCAATTCTAATCAACTTGAAAGCCTCTTAAAATTTCTTAGAAGTCATAGGGATGTTCTTAGTTATAGCATCTCTGATATGAAAGGAATTAGTCATGGGTTGGGTAATCATAGGATCCATCTAGAAAACACTGAAGCCACCTCCATAGAGCCTTAAAGGCGATTGAATCCCAACATGAAGGAGGTGGTTAAAAAAGAGAGCCTACGACTGCTTGAGGCAGACATTATCTACCCCATTTCTGACTGTAGGTGGGTCAGCCTGGTTCATGTTGTCCTGAAGAAAGACGGGATGGCTGTCATAAAATGATAAGGATGACTTGATATCCACTAGGACTGTGACTGGTTGGCGCATATGTATTGATTACAGAAAATTAAACAAAGCCACCAGAAAAGATCATGACCCATTTCCCTTTAGATCAGATGCTTGAGCGCCTTGCCAAGCATAAATACTTCTGCTGTTTGGATGAGTATTCAAGAATTTTTCAGATCCCTCTCCACGACGATTATCAGGAGAAGACCACTTTCACGTGCTCATATGGCACCTTTGCATATCGAATGATGTCATTTGGACTTTGCAATGCACCCGCCACATGTCAAAAGTGCATGACATCTATTTTCTCCGATTATATCAAAGAAATCATGGAGGTTTTCATGGATGACTTTTCTGTCTATAGAACCAAATTTGACTCTTGCTTGGCCAATCTAACCAAAGTTTTAAAAAGATGCCAATAAAACAATCTGGCTCTGAACTAGGAAAAGTGCCATTTTATGGTCACCGAACGTATAGTTCTTGGGCACCTAGTTTCATCTAGGAGAATTGAGGTAGACAAGGCCAAAGTTAACCATCATTGTAAAGGGCATTAGAGGATTCCTTGGTCATGCGGGATTTTACAGTCGCTTCATCAAGGATTTTGCTCAAATTGCATGTCCCCTTACTGCTTTGCTTTCTAAAGATGCACCTTTTGTTTTTTCTGATGATTTCTAGTAGGCTTTCAACATGCTGAAGAAGGCACGTAGTTCTGCTCCCATTATACAGTCGCCGGATTTCTCTCTTCCTTTTGAGTTGATGTGCTGATATGCTCATATTTTTACACTTTATTTCTGCATTTTTCCATGCCATAACGATTGCTCATATTGCGAATTTAACGCTTAAACGATGATTTCACGATGAATTTCACTATTTCTATGTTTCATTGGATTTTCAGGAAATATGGAGCAATCGGGAGCAATTTGGAGCTATGAGCACATATGCACATGCTGGAGCATCAACGACGACGATATCGAAAGCTCAAGGTGCTTGAAGATGAGAAGAAGTGGAAGGAAGACGAGAGAAAGAAGAAAGAAGAGAGAAGAAGAAGAAAACGATGAAATATCAGCCTACTCGGCTGAGTGACACAGCTCACTCGACCGAGTGAGGCTAATACAGCTCCAATCCAGCCAAAGAAGCACAACAATGTACTCGACCGAGTGGAATTTTCACTCCACTGAGTGAGAAGTCCACTCGACCGAGTGGAGAGAGGAAAAATAACTGGCAAGTTACTGTTTTTGGAGGAGTCTGCAGAAGACCTCATTCGACCGAGTGAGCCCACCACTCGACCGAGTGGCCCAAAGATTTCAGAAGGATGATTTTGACGATTTCTCTGCAGAATTGCCACACAACCGAGTGACAGTTTCACTCGGCTGAATGCGCTGACGGCCCAGTTCAAAAATTGGGGTTTGCCTCCTCCTAGGGGTATTTTTATCAGCTTTTCCTGGATTTTTTGAGAGGGTATAAATAGCTAGTTTGATAGCCAAACAAAATATGAGAGACGTGACTGCTAGAGTTCTTAGGAGAAGTTTTGTTTCTTGTTTTTGCCAAAGGATTGGAGTGCAAGGATCTTAATTCTCTTGTTATTTGAAGCTTTGAACATCATTGGTTTGTTTAAACTCTTGCTATCTCTAATCTTTGTGATAAATTTCTGTTTAGATCTATCTTTTGTGATGAATTCTATTGCATATCCCAATTCTATTGTTTCTATTATGATGAATCGTGAGTAGTCTCTTTGCTCTAGGGCAAAGGGATGAACTCTGTGGATTAAAAGCTTGATATGTGAAATATATTGAAAACCCATGTTGTTAAACTTGTAAAGGGGTTAGATTATGATTGATTTACTACGAATAGCTGGGGATTTCTATTAGATCTTGAGAGCTTGAGAGAGGATCTTGATCTATGGGAAGTCCTAGATATTCGATTTAGATCTATACTCGAGATTCCCTAGAGTACCAAAGCTAGCATCTTTATTAGATTTCTATAATTATATTCATTTGTACGGCGGTATAACGAATATGAACCATCATGATCTATATTCGAACTCACGTTGCACGAGAGCAAACTTTTTAGTGGCTTGAACTAGGCTTGCAAGAGAGTGAGGCTCTAGTTTAGATTACTTTAAACTTGTGTAGCGCGAGAGCGTGCGTTGGTTCATAACATGGTTGCGACAATTTCACCATAAACCAAGAGTAGTGCTATGGAAGAATATAATTTCACCTTGATGCTTGAGATATATAGTGGGAATTTCCTAGCCCTGGCACTCTTATTAATTAAATTTACAAACGATATTTTCTACGCTTGTGAAACCAACCATTCCTCAATCATTATTCCATCTCCGCTGAGTAAAAAATATAATACCAACAGTTCTTCCCCACGATTCGATACCTGCTCACCACTAAACCGTGCACTTGCGGTAAAACTACATTGTTTCCTGTGTACATCTGGGCGCAATCAAGTTTTTGGTGCCGTTGTCGGGGAGGCGACGGTATTTTATTTTTTTACTTAGTTATTCTTTTTCTATTCCTCTATTGTGCTGACACTTTTTGCAAATTCTCTTTCTCTGTGCATGAAAACACGATCAAGAGCTACTAATAGAACAATACTATTTGATCCCAAGATCGAGCGTGACGCACCCCAAACTTACACCTAAATTCCCCCTAGCGGTGTCACAATCGCTAGACGTAATATGGTTCCTAGGTGTCAGCTCTGGGCTCTATCCGCAAGCGGACGGTGTCAAATTATAGTATATAAGATTGTCGAATCCCACAGGGACAGTGACAGTGTATTGGAGTCTCAGCTTATTTTTAGATCTCAGAATGAGATAGCAGTCAGTTTGGGAAGATTGGTTGTGATGGTGTTGTTGGTTCGATAATAAAAGAAGCTAGGGCCTTAGGGATCACCGCTAAGACCGTTGGAGGTTGATGTTAGAATGGGATCTTTACATTGCATGGGGTTTAGGGTGTTGATCTCTCAGCTCAATACACTCTCGTGGGGTAGAGCTTCGAGGTATTTCGATGGCTCTCATTGACGCGATGGCGGTAGCCGTCAATGTAGTGATATAGTTCGTCGGTGGATCCCCTCAAGGCACGAGCCGGACATGGTCACGAACCTTGGTTGGATCCATTAATTCCCTATTTTAATCCCAAATATACTCCTTAAGCTCAACAATTCCACCAATCGTGGATATGATCTCAATACGAGTTCACCTAGGGATCTTGATGGACAACCGAAATACTTCCCCTTGGTTCCTATTACAACCTAGAAATCCAGATCTACATCTCTTTCCCAGAGTCTTAGGGCTAACCCATCAACCCTAGGGAAAACTACTCACACATAGTGATTACGACAAATAAAGACATAGTTTCTACCGTGGAAAACATCATATCAATAAAGTCAAGCGAGGGATTAAGATCTTACGTACCGCGAATGAGAAAGAGCAATAGCCAATAGAGATTAAAGAATTCCCGAAGGTTCCAAGACAAAAGAAATAATAAAAACTTAATCTTTCTCCAAAAACAATTCAATTCTCCAAAACCTAGATCTAAATCTACAATCCTTTTTCTTTTTCTCTCTTAAGCTGAAATTAAAACATAATAATACACTCCATTGCCACCCCCTCAAAACTCCCCTTTCGAGTCTTCAAAATCACCTCGTTTCCTCGTCTGGGCCCCCAAAAAATAACAGAGCCTGGGCCCGCATGTCGTCGACCGAGTCAGTGACTCGGTCGAGTAGACACTTGCTTGGTCAAGTAGGCTCTTGGCTTGGGCGAAGGGGTCTGTGCTACTCGGTCGAGCAACCTGCCGACTCGGTCGAGCTGTCAGTGGATCAAGGCTCCTTCAAAAGTGTCGCTCTGCCTGCTCGGCCCGAGTAGGCCTTGCTTGGTCGAGTCGCCTACTGGCTCGGTCGAGCAAGTCCTGCTCGGTCGAGCAAGTCCTGCTCGGTCGAGCAAGTCCTGCTCGGTCGAGCTAGATGTTGATGGGATGGAGCTTTGACAATAGAAACAACTTGACAGAGTCGCCTCTCTGCTTGGTCGAGCTGGATGCGCTTTGCTGGGCTTGTGTATCAACTCGACCGAGCAGCTTGTGTTGCTTGGTCGAGTCGCCTGGGAAGTATTCATACTGACTCCCTTCTCTTGCTAGCTTCTCCTCTTCTCCTCCCATCTGCTTTCGAACCTCGACGACTCCTGTAGAGCCTTGCCAATAGACTCATGGACGTGCTGGATATGTCCATACCCAAAAATGGCTCCAAATTGCTCCAAAATCCCTAAAAAATCCACAAAACTCTACGAAACTCGAATATAGCATTAGAATTGCAGTATCGTAAGAAAATGTGGGATTTGGATGCAAATGCGACATGAAATGCAATAAAATGATGCTAAGAAAAGATAGAAAATATGGACACATCAAAATCCCCCAAGCTTATCTCTTACTCGTCCTCGAGGAAGACGAATACTAGGCATGATGGGAGATAAAAATAAAAAAAATAAAAGAGATAAGAGATAGTAGGGGGTGTTAAAATGTTCAATCATATCTCAAGCCTCAGCAGTATATCACGATGCTTCAAATAATACAACACATGCTAATAATATCCTCAAATCTTACTAATCACATTGCTAGCATGCGATAAAGGCAAAAGTAGGGATCTTCTAACATCATGCCATCAACTCATATCAATTTCATGCAATCTATAGAGTCTAGTATAAAAAGAGTTAGCAATGCACTTTTTCAATCAATAAGATACAAGTGGAGCACAAAGAGATCACACCAACATGCAGTAGAGAATGGAAAAAGATCATGCCATTCAAATATTCACTTCAAATCATGAAAAATCTCTAAGACTAAAATATCTTGTAAAGTTCAAGTATTAGCGAATCTCCCCATTGTGCACCATCTCCACTCTAATGTTATACTCACTCATATAATCAAATGGTTCCCCCCCCCCAAGCTTAGATTGAAGCGTCGCATCTAGGAATAGGATATGGAAATTTTCTTCTTTTCCCAAATATTTGTTGTAGCTTCTAATAAAGGGATAGGAATTTTCTTTCCTTTTTCTTTTCTTTTTCTTTTTCTCATTTTCTTTTTTTTGGGGTCTTTGGAAGCGATCTTTTTCTTTTGGGATTTTTGGGAAGTAGATACGGTAGAAGTAGTTGTAGGGGGTGAAACCAAATGAAATGTAGAGAATCATAAAGATATGTAGCGAAGGAAAATAATATATCACTCTGTTCATCATCAGAGGTGCACAATGATTCAATGGGATAATATTATAACTAAACTCATAGCTAACCTGGATATTTTCATTCATCTCAGTGAATATTGAAAGCATGCGGTATAAAGCACACTAATATCAAGCATGCAAACAAAAGTGGATAATATAACAAATAGGTGCTCCAAATGTACTAATGATGCATGAACCTAGGTGCATTACCCAACAAAAGACGTACTAGATACTATTTCATGCATTCAATTTCGATTCATATCAGGCATTTAATTAGAAAGATCAGCAAGAGAATATGCCAGCATATAAATAGTAAAACTGAGACTAACCTAAATAGCATGTCAACAGATATAAGAATCGTGAGTAGCTACTGAGGGCTATGAGAGATATCATCATGCAGAACAATTATAGCTAAAATGGGAGAAAAGCAGAGAAAGTAAGAAAATGAAAACAGGCATGCGAGCATTAAAAAAATGAAAACTGTGATGCTGAATGAGAAAAAAGATGAAAAGGTGGAAAATGGGTGGAAATGTAAAGTAAAAAGGTGAAAAATGAAAGAAAAAAATAAAAGAAAATGAAGAGTAAAGCGATAGTGCTCATCCCCAAGCTAAACGTAGAAGTGTCCTCAATGCTGAGAAAACACCAGTATGCAGGAAATGATGCTAGGGTGGGTGGGTTGGTTGGTGTGGAGATAGAAAAGGAATAGAAAATAAAACCGTGCAGAAGAAATAAAACATGATATCATGCAATGATGAAGTGATGATGCAAATGCATAAAGGTGCATGGAGGGTCCTCCCCCAAGCTGTGTAAGACTAAGGCCCCAAAAAGACAGATGGGCATAAAATAGGATGAGGGAAGGACATGGACAAAAAGTGGCAGAGGGACATCATCAAGCAGGGGCGCCACCCTCTGAGGGTGGTGATGGGTCCCCCTGCTGTGGAGCAGATAATGTGACAGCGGGTTGTGGCTCGACATGTGGGTCGGATTGCCAGTGCCTAATCAGGTAGCGAAGACCTGGGAGGTCCTGCTCAACAAACTGTTGGGTAGTGCCACCTCCATGACTTATGAGTAGGAGCATAGCAACAAACTGGTCGCCCTGGCCAGTGTCCTGGAAGGTAACGTCGTATTCTGTGTCGTTGAGATACAGACGATCAGAAGGGGTTGGAGTGCTGGTTGCCAGGGGTGCAGGGGTGGATGATTCGCCAACAATATAGTCTTGTGTGAGTGAGCATGTACGACGGGTGCGTCGAGTTGGCCTAGGGTTGGGTGCACCGGTGTCGGCATTTATAGGTCTAGCACGGCGTGGTGGCATCTTGCAAGGAGTATAAATACGTGGGTCGGTATGTAAAATATACAGTGGAAAGAGTGTACCGACACAAATGAAGCTGAGAGTACGGAAAATAAAATCTTGTGGTAGGCGGTAGTCAAACGAGTGTTAACCCCCAAGTTGTCCCAATTTAAATCCATCGCGATAAATGCAGTGCACCTGAAAAAGGAAAGAAAAACAATGTTAGTGAAAAATGAGCGTGTAGATGAAGGCATTGGAGCGGGGTGTGTTACTCGGTCAGGTTAGTATACACGGGGTGTGGTAGGGATTAGGGCGTGGGGGGTTATAATGGTGAGAGAGCAGCTCGACCGAGCGACAATTATGCTCGGTCGAGTAATTCAGATGTGGAGTTGGTGTGGGTCAAAGGCTCGGCCGAGCACCAATTGTGCTCGGTCAAGTTAATCGGACGAGGAATATGGGTGGGCTGATTGCTCGACCGGCACTAATTTTGCTCGGTCGATTGATGGGTGTAGCCCTAGGGGTAAGGGGGCCTGAGCGGCGGTGGAGGGGGGGAACATGTGGTAAAGGGAAACTTAACGTGAGAGAGAGAGAGTGTGTGTGTGTGTGTGTGTGTCACCGGACGGTGATGATGGCGGCTGCGGCGGTGGGAGGTGGGCGGCCATCATGCGGATCGAGTAGGGGAGGGGTCTGGGTGCTCGGACAGGATGATTTGGGGAAATGAAAAAGGCTTCGGGATTAAGGAAGATGGGTTGGATTTTAATAACCTGACTCATTCAAAAGTGGGCCCTGCACGCCTTAGGGTAACGCAACTCGATCGAGCAGCATAACTGCTCGATCGAGTCAGAAAAAAATTAATACAAGTTTTAGAACACTCCCTTGTCTACTTGATCGAGTAGGGTATACTCGGTCGAGTCAAAAAACCATGATGCCGTCGTTTCTCATCTTTTCCCTTGCTCGGTCGAGTAGATGGGTGCTCGGTCGAGTAGGCATCTACTCGACCGAGTAGAGACCACTCGGGCTGTGTAGGCAGAACGTCGTTTTTTCCAATATTTCCATGTGCCTTCCTCAGCTCGACCGAGCAGATGGATACTCGATCGAGTAAGGGACTACTCGATCGAGTAGAGGCTACTCGGGCCATGTAAACAGAACGACGTTTTTCTTGGCTTTTCATATGCCCTGCGCTACTCGACCGAGTAAGTGGCTGCTCGGTCGAGTCACCCGTGACTTATTTTCCCTAAACTTGCTCCTCTATCAGCTGCTCTCCTCCCAGCTTCCTTTCATTCAAAACATTGATTTGCGCACTCCCCTTAATGTTCAACTTGTAGACAGGACGGACCTATCAGATTTTTATAGTTTTGCATTTTTAAGGAATATAAAGCATTTTTATTTGGTTTTCTGGGATAGATAGTACCAAAGAAAAATTGAAAAAAAGAAAAAGAATCTAGGATATAGGAAGTCGGGTTGCCTCCGGATAAGCGCTCATTTTGAGTCACGAGCTCGACTCTCTTCGTGCCTTCTGCAAATAGTGGGGCATTCCTCGAGGAAACATGTCTCCTCTTGCCCAATTGTCTCTCCTGCTCTATACGATTTTATAATATGGCCGTTTACTTTGAACCTGCCGCTCTTCCCTTCGAGTTCTACGGCACCCCCCGGAGGTAGACTCACTATCTTGTAGGGGCCGGACCACCTTGATTGTAATTTCCCAGAGAAGAGGCTTAACCTCAAATTGTAGAGGAGTACCTGGTCACCGACATCATGGCAACCCATCGTGATGTTCTTGTCATGGTAAGCTTTGGTCCTTTCTTTATATATCTTTGCATTTTCATATGCATGTCACCGGATTTCTTCAAGCTCGTTGTTGTGCAAGGATCGTCTCGTAGCAGCACTCTTGTAGTCAAAGTTCATTTTCTTTACTGCCCAGTATGCTCTGTGTTCCAATTCTACCGGAAGGTGGCAAGCTTTTCTATATACAAGTCTGTAGGGGGTTGTTTTGATGGTAGTTTTGAATGCAGTGTGATATGCCCAAAGAGTGTCGCTTAACTTGTGGGACCAATCTTTCCTCCAGGCACTCACAGTCTTCTCTAAGACGCCCTTGACTTCCCTGTTGGACACTTTCACTTGGCCACTTGTTTGAGGGTGATAAGCAAGGACGACCTTGTGATGAACTCCATATTTCTTGAGCATCGTCTCGAACTTCTTCTCGATGAAATGGTTCCCTCCATCGCTTATGATTGTCCTGGGAACCCCAAAATGGGGAAAAATTGTATTCTTGAAGAATTTGGCTACTACCCTTGCGTCGTTCATCGGGGTGGCTATGGCCTCCACCCACTTCGAGACGTAGTCAACGGCAACCAAGATGTACATATTGCCGTTACTTGACGGAAAGGGTCCCATAAAGTCAACGCCCCAACAGTCAAATAGTTCTATCTCCAAGATGCCCCGCATGGGTGCTTCATTCTTTTTCGTGATGTTTCCCGTCCTTTGGCACCTATCACATTTTCTGATGTATTCGTTCGCATCTCTAAATATGGTGGGCCAAAAGAAACCACTTTGGAGGATTTTTGCTGTGGTTTTGGTGACTGCTACGTGTCCCCTGCATGGTTGATCGTGGCAATGTGATATGATGGAAGTTACCTCTTCTTTTGGGATACATCGTCTGATGATGCTGTCTGCGCATGTTCTGAATAGGTATGTGTCATCCCAAAAGTAACTATTGGCGTCATGTTACCCTAGCAGGATTATGCCGCTTACTAAGTAGTTCACTATATCTGCATACCAAGGGGCTTCAAAGGAGTTTGTCGCAAATAACTGCTCGCCCGTGAAGGAATCATCAATTGGTAAACTGTCGTCCCCATGATTTTGGATTAACCGCGAAAGGTGGTCTGCCACTACATTTTCTGCTCCTTTCTTGTCCTTGATCTCTATATCAAATTCTTGGAGGAGGAGGATCCATCGTATCAGGCGAGGTTTTGCATCCTTCTTGCTCAGTAGGTATTTTAGTGATGCGTGGTCTGTTTGAATAATTACCTTAGACCCCAAGAGATATGATTTGAACTTCTTGATAGAATATACAACGGCTAGTAGCTCCTTCTCTGTAGTGGTGTAGTTCTTTTGAGCTTCATCCAGAGTCTTGCTAGCGTAATATATCGCATGAAGCTTTCCTTCTTTTCTTTGGCCAAGGACGACTCCCACTGATTGGTCACTAGCGTCGTACATCAGCTCAAACGGTAGATTCCAATACAGCGGTTGTATGATTGGAGCTGAGATAAGAGCTTCCTTCAATCTGTTAAAAGCTAGCAGGCAGGCGTCAGCAAACACAAAAGGAGCGTCCTTAGCAAGGAGCTCCGTGTGAGAGCGAGCAATGTTAGAGAAATCCTTTATGAAGCGGCGGTAAAAACTTGCATGCCCTAGAAAGCCACGGATACCCTTAAGGTTAATAGGGGCGGTAGACTCTTGATGACTTCGACATTGTCTTTATCAACCTCGATTCCCTTAGAAGTGATGACATGGCCAAGCACAACCCCTTCTGTCACCATGAAATAGCATGTTTCCCAATTTAAGGTCAGGTTGTTGTCATGACACTGCTTTAGAACCTTGGACAAATTGGCCAGACAATCATAGAACTCGGTACCATAAACATAGAAATCGTCTACGAAGACTTCCATTATGTTTTCGATGAAATCTGAGAAAATAGACGTTATGCACCTTTGAAATGTAGCAGGTGCGTTACATAGCCCAAACAGCATTCTTCGGTATGCGAATGTGTCGTATGGACATGTGAACATTGTCTTTTCTTGGTCCTCCCGATGTAACGGGATCTGGAAGAACCCGGAGTACCCATCGAGGTAACAAAATTATTTGTGTTTGGCCAGACGCTCAAGCATTTGGTTAATAAAGGGTAGAGGATAATGGTCCTTTCTGGTGGTTGTATTGAGTTTCATATAGTCGATACACATACGCCAACCAATAACAATTCTAGTGGATATTAATGTAGGGATCGTCTAACCCTTGCAATACTAACAACACACACTAGAGGGGGGTGAATAGTGTAATGGCAATAAAATTGTCCAATTAAAATTTAACTTGCAAATGCAGAATCATAAATGCAAGAGGAATTAAAAGGCACAATCAATCTAAGCGCAAACACAAAGCTTTACCCTGGTTCCCCAAGCTTGAGTACATCCAGCCACACCAATATTCACTATATTCCCACACAGAGAAGTGAATACAAATCTCACAAGGAGATACCCCACAAAGAGGATTTATGCCCTACACAAGGACCCAACCAATCCTACACGAGGATCAAGACTCCCACACAGAGAATCACTAACTCCCACTCAGAGAATTAGGGTTAGCCCTACACTAGGACACTAGAACTCCCACAAAGAGAGTTAATTCCCACAAAGAGAATTCCCTAGTCCCACAAAGAGAGAAACTCCCACAAAGAGAGTATCCTAATCCCACAAAGAGAAATAGAAAAACAAATTACACCAAGTAAAGTAAATACTCTTACCTATGCCTTGAGATGCTTACTCATGAATGAATGCAAGGCATGGAAGAGGATCTCCAAGTGTTGGAATATGTTTGAAAGCACTTGGATGATTTCCCTTGAGCTGGACTTCAATGCATGAAGAGAGATGAGTGCTCAATAGAGCGAAATGAGGGAGCTTGAGAGTTGCTTATTGATCTCTTGAGATTTTCTATAGAGTCAAGAGTTATCAAGTGTTGTCAATAGTTCTCAAGTGATGGCAGCACACTCATATATATAGGAATACTATATCAAGCCCAAAAACCCAAAGAAACAGCCAAATGAACAAATCTACAACGGCTAGAAACTGGATGAAAACGACAGGAACAGTCGACTGATGATCAAAAGACAGTCGACTGATCAACGGCTAGAAAATATCCAACGGCTATAATCTGAGCCAGGACAGTCGACTGACGAAGTCAATACAGTCGACTGACAAACAGGACAGGCGCCTGTTAAACCTTCAGCAGACGACTGCTGCAGGGGATGGATCGAAACAGAGAGCTGCACTCTTTCTCCAATTCTTCGCACAGGCGACTGATGTTAATACTACATTCGTCTGTCAATTAGTCAAGCGACTGTACATTCTACATCAGTCGACTACTGTACAATATGGAGAGAAGACTGAGAGATGCAGTGATTGCACTTACGCTATACAAGCGACTGTTGGCCAATTTCCAGGTGACTGTAACTATACAGGCAACTGTAAACTGATCGTCAGGCGACTGTGCGTAAAGCTCAAGTTTGAGTCAATTGAAACGTTGATTTGAGATGTGCATGTCAGGCAACTGTAGAAGGATTTACAGGCGACTGGAAATCACCCAGTCGTCTGTGTTTCCCTCAACAGGCGACTGATGGAAAGCCAGAGACTCCAAATGAGTCTTTGGAAAAAGTGAACCTATTGGGTTCGATTCTATGATAATCCTAAGGTTCACTAAGATGGTTAAATGCATATGCATGATAAGTAAACCATCTAACAAGGCATTACAATAACCTAGACTCAAAAGAGAGAGAAAGCAATAAAGGTAAATTACATGGATTACAATGCTTCTCAAAGAGTCTAAGTCTTCAATCTTGATGCCTTGAGTGCTCTCCACCATCTCCAAGCTTTGGCACTCCTTGAGTCCAAACTTTGGCCCTTCTTCACATGATGTCCATCCTTACACCAAGTGATTAGTCTCCAAGAAAGATATCCTTGAAATAAACTGAGAGACTAAAAACATGAGATTCATTAGCAACAACATAATGTTGTGATCATCATCAAAATAAGATTGGTATGAAACACCAATACTCAACAATTAATTCATCCTTATTGTTTCTAACAATGGTCATGCCCCCTTTTCTAGAGACTACCTGCACTGGGCTAACCCATTTACTGTCGAAAATGGGATAGATAATGTCGGCCTGAAGCAGCCTCAAACCTCCTTCATCACTACCTCCTTCAAGTTGGGATTTAATCGCCTTTGAGGCTCAATAAAGGTAGCTTCGTTATCTTCCAGGTGGATCCTATGGGTGCATATGGTTTCACTGATGTTTTTTAGATCAGCTATGCTATACCCTATTACCTTTATATGGGCTCTAAGGATTTTCAGGAGGCTTTCTATTTGTGGCTCGGTGAGGGCTGCATTGACAATGACGGAGTAGGTGGAATTCTCTCCCAAAAAGGCATATTTCAAATTAGCAGGAAGGGGTTTTAGTTCTACCTGAGGGACGTTGCACTCCCATCATCACTTGCTTGCGAGAAGGATGCGTCCTCAATGGCTGGTTCGGAGGCTGGAAACTCTTCTTTGGCAGAATTATAGGATGAGCAAGGAGATGATGGTACGTCGTGGCAGATGTCTACGGGATCTGTTTCCATAGCGATTTGTTACGTAGCGCACCGGTCGACAGAGGTAAAGTACTCAAGTATGCATTCACTATCAAGTGTAGAGTTAGGAGGACTTCCCTGGTTAATGTTGCTCTGGAACTGTCCGGGATCCGTGTATCCCTCGCAGGCGTGTTCTTCATACGTCGCAGTCTGTGGGATGCTATCATTGTAGAAGCGTAGGGTGTGTCCTTCGTATCGCACATAGACTCTGTCAGCGATGGAGACGCCATCCAAAGTATCTGCATTGTGGAAGGTGTTCGCGATAAAGAGTGAGAGTTCTTGTGTAACCGGGTCGTCTGTAGGGAACTCCACTGGAACATGGGCCCATACATCAGTCACTACACTTTCCATTATACTCAGTAGCTGGGAATCGTTCAATGGCTCAAATTGACGAGTCTCTCTCTATCTTGTGTCAACAGGTAAGGCTTCAATAGTCTGGAGAAACATCACGTCCCCTTCAAAGCTTATGTGAATGTCGTCCTCAATGGTACCTGCATCAGAAACCTTGTTCGTTATATGATCCATGACCATTTGCTGATTTACATTACCTGCCACATAGGTTCTTGATCCGATAAACCAAACTGCATCAATCAATTCTCTTGCCGCACATTCGATCATGGCTTCATCCATGCGCGAGTCTTGGAGACTGTGTAGATGATACGGAGAAAAGCTAATCTCGTCCGAGTCACTGTTAGATTCACTGGTCCATTGTACTTGCATCACCATCTCCATTATGTCTGATTTCTTAAGTATGATCACTTACTGGAGAGAGATGTTAGTAGCGAGGTAGCAATAAAAGAGACTAAAACAGGTGGAAAGATAGGAAATGATAAGATTCGCTAGTAGATTCTTCGAAACAAAAATAAACTGAGATACACTATAACTTTCCCCATCAACGGCGCCAAAAACTTGACACACCCCAAACTTACACCTAAATTCCACCTAGCGGTGTCACAATCGTTAGGCGTAATATGATTCCTAGGTGTCAGCTCTGGGCTCTATTCGCAAGCAGACGGTGTCAAATTATAGTCTATAAGATTGTCGAATCCCACAGGGACAGTGACAGTGTATTGGAGTCTCAGCTTATTTTTAGATCTCAGAATGAGATAGCAGTCGGTTTGGAAAGATTGGTTGTGATGGCGTTGTTGGTTCGATAATAAAAAAGCTAGGGCCTTAGGGATCACCGCTAAGACCGTCGGAGCTTGATGTTAGAATGGGATCTTTACATTGCATGGGGTTTAGGGGGTTGATCTCTCAGATCATACCACTCTCATGGGGTAGAGCTTCGAGAATTCAGCGAGCTGATCTGCTTTGATCCAGGAGAAAGCCCAGTCAGCCACGTATTTTGATGGCTCTCATTGACGCAATGGCGGTAGCCGTCAATGTAGTGATATAGTTCGTCGGTGGATCCCCTCAAGGCACAAGCTGGGCATGGTCACGAACCTTAGTTGGATCCATTAATTACCTATTTTAATCCCAAATATACTCCTTAAGCTCATCAATTCCACCAATCGTGGATATGATCTCAGTACGAGTTCTCCTAGGGATCTTAATGAATCTACCGAATTACTTCCCCTTGGTTCCCACTACAACCTAGAAATCCAGATCTACATCTCTTTCCCAGAGTCTTAGGGTAACCCATCAGCCCTAAGGACAACTACTCACACATAGTGATTACGATAAATAAATACATAGTTTCTACCGTGGAAAACATCATATCAATAAAGTCAAGCGAGGGATTAAGAACATACGTACCGCGAATGAGAAAGAGCAGTGGCCAATAGAGATCAAAGAATTCCCGAAGGTTCCAAGACAAAAGAAATAATAAAAACTTAATCTTTCTCCAAAAACAATTCAATTCTCCAAAACATAGATCTAGATCTACAATCCTTTTTCTTTTTCTCTCCTAAGCTGAAATTAAAACATAATAATCCACTCCCTTGCCACCCCCCTCAAAACTCCCCTTTTGAGTCTTCAAAATCACCTCGTTTCCTCGTCTGGGCCCCCAAAAAATAACGGATCCTGAGCCCGCATGTCGTCGACCGAGTCAGTGACTCGGTCGAGTAGACGCCTGCTCGGTCAAGCAGGCTCTTATCTTGCACGAAGGGGTCTGTGCTACTCGGTCGAGCAACCTGCCGACTCGCTCGAGCTGTCAGTGGATCGGTGCTCCTTTAAAAGTGTCGCTCTGCCTGCTCGGCCCAAGTAGGCCTTGCTCGGTCGAGTCACCTACTGGCTCAGTCGAGCAAGTCTTGCTCGGTCGAGCTAGATGTTGATGGGATGGAGCTTTGACAATAGAAACGACTCGACAGAGTCGCCTCTATGCTCGGTCGAGCAGGATGCGCTTTGCTGGGCTTGTGTATCAGCTCGACCAAGCAGCTTGTGCTGCTCGGTCGAGTCGCCTGGGAAGTAGTCATACTGACTCCCTTCTCTTGCTAGCTTCTCCTCTTCTCCTCCCATCTGCTTTCGAACCTCGACGACTCCTGTAGAGCCTCGTCAATGGACTCATAGACGTGCTGGATATGTCCATACCCAAAAATGGCTCCAAATCGCTCCAAAATCCCTAAAAATCCACAAAACTCTAAGAAACTCGAATATGGCATTAGAATTGCAGTATCGTAAGAAAATGCGGGATTTGGATGCAAATGCGACATGAAATGCAATAAAATGATGCTATGAAAAGATAGAAAATATGGACACATCCGAGCACACCAAAAGGAAGCGTAGAGCAGAGAAGAGACATATTCTAAAGGAAGATAAAATGGCGACAGAAAATAATCAACAGAGGAACGTCAGACTTATTCCTATCAGAGACAGACTTACTCCCAACAACTCTGCCACTTCATTCATTCTTATGCCAGAGTTGCCGACAGAGTAAAACTTCGAGCTAAAGACATGATTAGTTGTGCTGATACAACAAGATCCTTTCCATGGGAATGCGCATGAGAACCCGCATTACCACATTTAGATGTTCTTGGCGAAGTGCACCACTTTTCAGGTCCCTAGCTTATCAAAGGACGCCATCCACCTGCGGCGCTTTCCTTTCACACTTAAAGACAAAGCATTGTACTGGCTGAGGACGCTAGCGAATGGTACTTTCACTACATGGGATGATCTCGCAAGTGCCTTCGTCAACAAATTCTATCCACCATCAAAGACCGTCAGGCTACGGAATTCTCTGACGTCATTTAGGCAAGGACCCTATGAATCTTTATATGAGGTGTGGAAGTGCTTTAAAGATCTTCAACATCATTGCCCCCACCATAGCATCGATGATTTGGAGTGCATAGCTTCTATAATGGTTTGAAACCGGACACTAAAATGATTATAGATGCCACCGCCAATGGGGCAATACTATCAAAGACTCCTGAAGAGGCCACGACACTACTTGAGGAGATGGATTCTAATAATCAGTAGTGGGCCGACGAGAGAGGCCAATCATCGTCATCCTTGAAGCCAGTTAGCATATATGAGGCAAAAGCAGTGGCAGACATGACTGTGAGATTTGATGCTCTATCCAGAGTGGTAGAGAGGATTGAGAAGAAGCTAAGTGAGCCATCTGGTACTCAAGGTACGTCAACATCTGGTGGGAGCATGAATTATTGGCAAGACTAAGGCCAAGTCATGTTTGTTGGGGCCAATACGAATGAGGAACCTGTGGAGCAAGTTCAATATGTTTCAAATTACAAGCCTGGTGGTGGAATTAATGGATCCTGGGTGAATCCGGCTTGGAAATCTCACTCCAGATTTTTATATGCGAACAACAATGGAGCCTTAACCCCTCCTAAACAACAACCACCACAACAGCAACAAGCTCGCCCACGATCTCAATAGCAACAATACTAGCTAAGGCCACCACAATAGCAGCCGTTTCAGTAAAGGTAAAAAGCAGGACTTTATAGACCACAAGGGTACAATCAAAGTTAGAGGCCACAAAACCCACCGTCGATGCCGCAGAGATCTGAGCATGAGACAAGGGTTGAGGAGTTCATGGCCGAACAAAAGAAGATAAATGCTAAATTATTGACGGGCCAAGATAGCCTCAACATAATAGTGGCACAGCTGGCAGAGCAAATTACATTGTTAAATAGAGCCCAAAACCAATTGTCAGCTCAACCGGAGGTGAATAGAAGCAGCAACATTGGCCACATCAATGTGGTGGTAGCGGTGACTACTAGAGGCGAGAAGGACATGATTCCCGTCATGGCTCAAACTCAAAGCCCAAAGCATGACACCCCGGTTGAGATAGATGGGAACAAGGAAGTAGAGAGACCCATGGTGGTCATTAATGAAGAAGAAAATCTAAAGCTGACAAGCCACATAAGGAGAGAGTATATGTGCCACCGGTACCATTCCCACAGAGGCTGGCAAAGGTTAAATTGGAGAAGAAATTCGCTCAATTTTTGGAGTACTTGAGAGGCATAAGCCTAAATACCATGTTCCTAGATGCTATCATCGAGATCCTGATGTATGCAAAGTTCCTTAAAGACTTGATTACTGGAAGGAAAAGGACGGAGAAGATTATGCTTGCCGACCAAGGAACGTGGTTCGTCAAGGAAGACAACGTGCCAAAGAAGTTGAAAGACCTTGGAAGCTGTAGAATTACATGCACACTTGGCGGAGTCCCCCTTCAAAAATATTTAGTTGATTTGGGTGCGAGCATGAGCCTCGTGCCTCTCACAATGTTCAAGAAATTAAATACGAGGACCGATCTTAAGCCCACCAACATAAAGATTCAACTCGCTGATGGGCGTATCAATAGGCCGGTTGGGATCGCTGAAATTGTGCCATTACAAATATCGGGAGGACTTTGTGTTCCATGTGATTTCGTCATCATGGACATGAAGGAAGTGGGAGACACATCACGTATTCTTGGGTGCTCATTCTTAGCCACCGCTGGAGTCATCGTGGATGTGCGAGAAGGAACGTTGTCAGTTAACGCTGGAAATATTGAGGTTGAATTCCATCTTATGTGCACCATGAAGAATAGATCCTTGCTTGAGGAGAATGATTACATTGACTTACTTGAAGAGGTCATCGAGGAAGCTACGCCGTATGCCATCAAGCCTTGCACATTGATAGTATTAATGGAGAGCCAAATTCTGGAAATAGCCCCAAACTTGGAGACACCCCGGACCCTCTCACCGAAGAAGAGGAGAATGACGTTGATGTCGTTAGGATAAGAGAACTCTGCAAGCTCTCTTTCAGGAAGCAACATAAGCACACGCCACCGGCAAAGACTTCAACATCGCCGAAAAAGAAGATAGAGCCTTCGAATGCCAAGAACAAAAGTTGTGGGGAGCCATCCCCCATCATCATAAGAAAGGAGACGCCAAACGGGGAGGCCAAACAAGAAGATGTAGAGCGTCCAAATCCTATCGGTCTCCTCACCAAGTTCGACAGGCGCATCTCCTATGTGCCGAATATCACGCACTTAACGTAAAGTCATGAGGGGTCGAGCTCAAGACCTTAAACGAGTGCTTATCAAGAGGCAACCCGACATTTCTATATTAGTTTTAGTTGATTTTTAGTTTTCATTTTGTTTTAGATTATAATTGATTCAATAGATCAGGAGTTAATAGAAGAACTCACAATGGGCAACATTTTTAATTATAGGAAGAAGATATGAGGATACCATTCTAATGGAGAATACCCATGGTGATGGAGAGCCAAGCTATGGACATGCTTAAACGAGAAAAGAAGGAGGAAACTGAAGACTGGCGGAGAAACATACGATGAAGAAAAACAAAGAACAGGAAGCTGAAAAAATAGGCTCACTCAGCCGAGTGAAATTTTCACTTGACCGAGTGAAGAGTTCACTCGATCGAGTGACACACTGATCTAGAAAGTACTAAAAACCTATTATGTAACTTTATACCACACTGTCGAGTGAATATGTCACTCGACCGAGTGAACCCCTATAGCAGAAAGCCAAATTCTAATGCTCTGTAAGGCCTCTCCACTCGACCGAGTCATTAATTCACTCGACCGAGTGGGAGACTGTAACTGAAGACTCAAAAATTCACACTCTGTCCCATCATCTCACTCGACCGAGTGACTCTTCTCACTCGATCGAGTGACTTAACTCACTCGGCCAAGTCACTCGACAAAGCTGCTATGCCAAAAAGTCAAATCTCAGCCGCATTGGGCTACTCGACCGAGTGACCATTGTCACTCGACCGAGTGACTTAGGCGGCAAAGCCCACTATATTAAGCTGAATCGCACTCGGTCGAGGGTTTCATCCCCAAATTAAACAGCCCCCTTTTTCTCCACTCAACCCCGTCCACTTGCCTGAGTCTCCCCGTCACTTGACCGCGGTAACAGCTCCGGCCACCACCGGCCGACTACCCTCCGACCGCGTCCGGCCATACACCTCTCCATCAAGCCCAATCTCATCCCCTTTCCTCTCCTTTTCCATCTCTTGAGCCCGAATTCAACCCCTAATCCAATTCAACCATATTAATCTCAATTTTATCTCAATCAACCCCAATTATTTCAAATTCTTAACACTAATCATCATTTTTGGTGCAACAGGAAAGCTCGGGGGAGATCATCGGTGACGACTACGGAGACGAAGCTTGTGGGAGCCACCTTACACTCAGATATTTGCTTGGGAATCGCATCATTTGCTTGGTACACTTGTTCCTTATCATTTTTAAGCGTTTCACTTGCATTTCACGTAGTGTGCGTCACATTCATGGCATTCATCGATGCATCCACGCACTTGTTCTAGTGGTAGGCAGCTCGCTGCCAAGAGGAAGAAAACTGGCGACCCCGGTCCTTCTTCCTCTGGGACATCACCTCCCCCACCACATAACAACCATATCCCAGCACTACCAGCACCTCTAGCACCACCAGTACAGCCTCCCACACCCATCGAGACGTATGGGATCACCTTCAAAGATGGCGCACACAGCACCAAATTTAATAGGCTCTCCACACGTCAGATTATTCCCACTAGGTTCGCTCACATTTAGACACTGAGCACCTAGGGGTATTCCAGAGGGCTGCACCAGCTGTACAATAACGCCGGTTGGGGTGATTTCTTATCCGTGTCAGCGAGCACTTACATTCGCCCGACACTCGAGGTCTTGAGTTCTATTCGTATGACTCCTAGGGGCTACTCTTTCTAACTCATGGACCGGGATTACGAGATCTCGCACGACATGGTCCGTGCATACTTTCACTGGCCCCATGTCCCAGACCTCGATAGAGCTTATGGTCCCACACACCATACCCCTTCCACCTTTCTACCAAAGCATTTTAGGAGCTGATCACAGGCACACCACACGTCCACACTAGCAGGGCGAAGGCCTCGTCCATAGCCCACCCCTGCATGCGTCTTGCACAGTGCCTCTTGGCGACCACCATCTTAGCCAGGCCAGAGGTAGGGACTATGTCCACAACCGAGCTATACATGCTCTGGGCGATGACACAGAAGAGAGCCTATAAGGCTGGTGGGGACGTCTTAGTCCATGCCATTTACATTGATATCGCCACTTTGTATTTTGACTGCATCTATTCCTTGCTCGCCTCCACCAAGGCGATTTGTTGTGGCGGTCTGATCACACTCCTGGCCTCGATTTTCGACATTCAGTTTCATGTTGACTTGTGCCATGCTACGGGCCCCACCTCCTTATCTGACTATGTTTTGGCCCGCATGCACATGATCCGTCCTCACGGACAGCGCCATTGGGTCTGGCTACATGGTCCTTTTTTCACAGATTATATCGTGCTCTCGAACCCTGTTTGGACCCACGTAGGACCAGCAGGTGCAGAGTGGAAGTTCTCCATGGACCTTCTCATCCCACCTGTATATTTGCTAGAGTCCGATGACGAGCATCAGGGGCACCCAGTCTTGCCTCACCACCCTGTGATCCCTATTGTACAGCCTGCCTCTGATCCACTCCCTGGACCCAGCACTTCTGTCTTCACTTCTGCTCGTGTTGAGAGTTCCACGTTCACATCCGTCACTGAGAGTACCTTAGCTGTGTCTGACCCTGCCCTTACCATTCCAGAGAGTGTTGAGCCCGTTACACATATCACTTCTGAGAGTGCTGCCCCATTCATTTCTGAGAGTTCTGATCTCCTTCCTCTGCAACCATAGAGACCCTCACCTCATCTGATATTCCGACTTCTGGGGTAACATTATCCTCGGTTTTCACGCCCACCCCACCATTGATATTCCAGTCTCTACCGCCCCCGTGTTCTCTGAGAGTGTCGTGGTGTTTGTCACCACATCTGTTACCACGACCTCTGCACCTTCGTCCACTTCTGCTGATATTCTGATCAATACCTTGTTGCATCGATTTCTGAGAGCATTCATGTGTCTCAGCCTCACCTGGAGGCTGAGCATTCTGCCGTGAGCTCCGCTCTCTCTCTCTCTCTCTCTCTCTCTCTCTCTCTCTCTCCCCAACCCCATTAGTTTTTGGAGGCCGTGAGAGTCCAGCTCGTACACGTTCACGTCCCTTTATCTCCACTTCCGACGACAGAGACTTGCACCTGTGCGCATTCGAGTCGGTGGTGTCTAGACTTAGAGTCGATTTTTGAGCTCTCACATAGGCCATTGCTGCCCAGTAGACCCATATAGCCCTTATCCCTGGTATTCAGCTAACGTTGAGCCAGATCTTGTTGCGTCTGCAGCAGCAGTCAGCCCGCCCCTCCTCCACCACCGCCCCCACCACAGGGAGGTGATGGTGATGCACCTGAGTAGGCACTTCACTTGATGCATGTTATACTTTAGCTCCTCTCTCGCCCCCATCATTTTGCATGCCCATCTGTCTACACTTTTTGCAGTGCACCATAGATTCCATCTTATGGGAGAGTATTTTTGACCACCTTTGCATCCATCCATCATTTTGCATGCTTGCTTTGCATACATCCACTGCATATACCATCATGCTTTTCTTTTATTATTTTTCATTATTTTTCATTTTGCATCATACTAGCATCCACATCCACCCACCCCTATCTTCTATGTCCTTGTGCCACACTTTGCACATTGAGGACAATGGGTTGTTTAGCTTGGGGAGTGAGTGCACTCACTCACTTTTATTTTCTTTATTTTCATCATTATTTTCCCTTATATTTTTTTTCTTATTTTCACGCCTTTTTCATTTTTTTCATGCATCATATTTTCCTTACTTTTGGAGTGCTTGCATGTGTATAGTTAGATTTTATTCTTTACTCCTTTTACTTTCTTTGCTAAAAATGAATTCGATGTGATGAATATAGCTTGAATTTCGCTTTACCTGTGCACATATCTTTTGCCCTGCTATTGTTTTATTTCTGATATCATTTACGATATACTTGTTATGCACTTGAGAAAAAGAACTTCAAATGTAATATTATTTGTCCATGAATGAATTTTAATGTTGAATGGTCTAAGAATTACTTTATTGTATACTTTTTGTAGAAACACACTAAGATTCACGCATTGACCGCATTATATTTGGAGTACTGCTTTCTTATCTTAATATCACTTCTTATTGCACGAATTGTGTATTAAATCTTCAGGTTGAATGAACTGATTGTCATTTGATATGAATAGACTAGTTTGCTTTTAGAAATTAAACTGAGTAAATGACATTACCCTACTGAAGTAGTTATGCACATACATAGAGCGAACCGAGTGATATGATATATTCTTTCTCCACATATCTTGAAAAACATTTCTATACATATTATCATTGGAGATTTTCCCCTAAAGTGACTCTTATTTGTGCATCTTCCCATACTACCCAAAAGGAATAAAAAAATAAGCTCAATGATCCCAAAATCTCAAAAGAAAAAAATATGTGTATGCATCTTTCTTTGGGATCTTATTTGTGTATATAAAAAATGAAATGAAAAGAAAAGGAAAAAAAGAGAAAAGAAAAACCCAAAATAAAAAAATAAAAAAGGGGAGAACTTCATTGTATATACACGATCCCTCCCTCTCTTTCTTTTCATTTACTTTTCTTTTATGGAGCTACAATACTTTGGGAAAAACTATATTCTATATTCGATGCTACCACGCTTATAAATAAACTTGGGGGAAAAATCCAATGATGTGTGAGAGTGTGGTTACTTATATGTGCATGATTACATAAGCTAGGTAATTTCTAATACTTAGGGAGATGACTTTAAGTATAATGACATTTATGAGTTGAAAAATTGACATGAAATTCCTAAAACCACATCTTTTTATTCGTATATGTATGAATTGTGTGATATCTCTTATACTCCAAGTAGAAGCAGTCAATTGAAAAGTGTGTTATCTATGATTATGTATATCGTTTTATATGCCTTAGACGATGGTTAACGTTAAAATGATTTCATATTTCATAAGATTCACATTGTTCTCAGTTTTTATATCAAGTGTACCCCGCATAAAATGATATCGAAATAAAAGCTATAGTAATGTTTATATTCATTGTTGGTGCATTTGAGTAAGTGAATTCGAGTTCTGAGAGAATGATCGATTTTCTTTATTTTTATTCACCAAGTTCGATTTTTACTTATCTTCCTCGAGAACGAGTAAGAGGTAAGCTTGGGGGATTTTGATATGCTCATATTTTACACTTTATTTCTGCATTTTTCCATGCCATAACGATTGCTCATATCGTGAATTTAACGTTTAAACAACGATTTTACTATGAATTTCACTATTTTTATGTTTCGTTGGATTTCAGGAAATATTGAGCAATCGGGAACAATTTGGAGCTATGAGCACATACACGCGTGCGGGAGCGTCAATCACGATGATATCTAGAAGCTAACTGCGATTGATGATGAGAAGAAGAGGAAGAAAGGCGAGAGAATGGAGAAAGGAGCGAGAAGGAGGAGATTATGAAGAATAAGCAGCCTACTCGGCAGAGTGATACATATCACTCGACCGAGTGGCACTGACACGGCCATCTCCAGCTGAAATAAGAAGAGACAATCTACTCGACCGAGTGGAATTCCCACTCGACCATGTGAGAACCCCACTCGACCGAGTGAGAAGCCCACTCGACCGAGTAGAGACAAAAATTTATCGAACCAAACAGCGATTTGGGAGAGTTCTGCAGAAGACCACACTCCACCGAGTGAGAAGCTCACTCGACTAAGTGAGCAGAGCTATAGTTCTTAGGAAAAATACCTTTGGTCTATCTTATTTTCGCGAGAGAATTGAAGTGCAAGATCTTAATTTTCTTATTGTTTGGAGCTTGAACATCATTGGTTTGTCTAAACTTTTGCAAGGTCTTATTTTTATGCTAAATTTCTATTTGGATCTAATTCTTATGATGAATTCTCATGCACTTCACAATTCTATTACTTTTTCTATGATGAATCATGAGTAATCTCCTTGCTCTAGGGCAAAGGGATGAACCTTATGGATCTAGGGTTTGATATGTGAAATTTAATGAAAATCCATGTTGCTAAACTTGTAAAAAGATTAGATTGTGATCAATTTACTACGTATGGCTAGGGATTTCCATTGGATCTTGAGAGCTCGAGAGAGGATCTTGATCTATGGAAAGCCCTAGATATTCGATTTAGTTCTATAATCGAGATTCCCTAGAATTGGTGCATGAGAGCGACCAACGCTAGCATCTTTATTATATTTCTATAATTATATTCGTTTGTACGACGATAAAACGAATACGAACCATCACGATTTAGATTCAAACTCACGTTGCGTGAGAGCGAGTTTGAGTTGGAATTGAACAATATTGTCGATATTAATGCTAGTGGTTTGAACTAGGTTTGCGCGAGAGTGAGGCTCTAGTTTAGATTGCTATAGACTTGCGTAGCGCGAGAGCGTGCGTTGGTTCACAACCTAGTTGCGACAAGTTCACCTTAAACCAAGAGTAGTGATATAGAGATTCATATTTCACATTGATACTTGAGATCTATAGTGGGGATTCCCAAGCCCTAGGCATTTTTATTAAGGGCCTGTTCTTTTGAACGATTCCGCGAGAATCTCCGCTCTCGCTGCACTGTTCACCCTCTGACCGCTGCTTTCCTCCCTCAACTTTCCGAGATCTGTTCTTTTGGCGCTGGAATCCGCCGCTCGGAAAGGCCTACGTGGCCGTGGCAGGGCGGAATTTCGCGGGCATGTGGGTTTCCTCTCGATTCGCTGCGATTACAATCGATTCCTTGCGCTTGTGGGGCCCTCTTGTGTGTGCTCACCTTCATTGCTAGTCGTTTTGCTCCATTTGCCTCCTACTGCTGCCTTTGCTCCTTCGCCCCATGTGCCTTATGCCTTGATTGAGGAAGTTGGCTTGCGAGAAACCCCTAAAATTTCTAGGGCTTCCATGTGCCTTTCTGCTCCAAGCTAGGTCATTTTTTGGGTTGCCGAAGAGATCCACGGCTGCGGGATCCTCGGGTGTGCCCACGGCAGCTTGGAAGTGCAGATCAGAGCTTGGATTGGAGATTATACGGCGGTTTTCAGGTAAAAATGTGGTTTTTAGAAGTTATTCAGTAACCATTTAAGCATTTCTTGTGTTTGTCTGGCCGAAAACCCTTACTGTCTATCTCTTACATGCAATTTGCGTTGGATGAAGCTGTTGTGGGTTGCCGAAATTGATCCACGGTGACGAGGATCGTCGGGAGTGCCCACGGCAGCAGCTTCTCCTTGAGGGGAGTATCAGCATGAATAGGTTGGCGTGTGATCTTTGCGGAAGGTATAATTTCTATGGAACTTTGTGTGTTGGTTTGCTAGATTGTTTTGATGCAAAGATATTGATGCTGACAGTGAAATTTGTGTTCTTATTTGGTGGTTTGTGATTGTGAAATGTTGTGAATTTAGGCAGAGGAAGGGAAATTAAGCTCTGTTTGCTGTAATTTGTGCAGACCAAATCTGCGTGCCACAACAAACAAAGCATGATTTCTGACATCACCTCATTGCATGCAAGCTGAACCCTTAACTGATGTCGGTTACATTATATAAATTTCCCTATGATGATAATACACTATGAAAATGAGTTTTTAAAAATAAGGACACAAATGTTGGTACATTGCTTTGGTACGCTTGATTATTTCCAAGAAATTAGCAATGATTAATTATTCGTCGGTTTATTCTGAGGGTAATATGTTGAGGATTCATGCATGGCATGTAATGGGGTTGAGTGGTGCGAAATCATGTAGTTAGCAATGAAATTACAAGATATAATATGAGGAATGTTGGGTACAAAATTCATGCCGGAGAAGAGATTCTGTTTTAAAAGATCCCAATGATGACACGTAATAATTTCATACGTCTGATTTACATATTTATAGAGTACATGCAGGCATGGAAGGTTCCTTCATTCAACATATTGCGTAGAAGTGAGAGTATGTAACTAGAGGAAAAATAAAAGAAGGTGGATGATTTGTAAAATGGTTATAACCAGCACATGACATCTTCATTACATGGGTACATATGAGTTAGAAGGAATGAAATGTAAAAGTAATCGTGATATGTATAGATGAAGGAGCAACTGCCTGGACAGAAAGAAGGAAAATGATAAAATTATTACCTGAGGGCTTAAAAACATTTTCCCCCTACTTTCACTTGGTTTTGCGTTTGAATATGCCACATTTTCTTATGTTTTACGTTATAAAGTTTTTTGTATGGTTCAATATTTTATATAATTGGTGTGGGAGATGTTTGATTACTGCGTGCCATATGCAAATTATGGTAGCTTGTTATCTTCTGTAATTGCTCTATTATTTTTATAATTTCATAAGTATGTATTGCCTTATGCATGGTATTATCTTTGTTTTAAATACGGTTTAGATGGATCACAATGGAGATCATTTGGGTTGTGAAACATGTGAAGCGGTCGCGTTGACGATCGTTATAGTCTTCGTAAACCTGTTACTATACAACGAGGGCAGGACAAACCGATTACCTAGAGAGCCATCTGAATTGCGTGAGCATCATAGAAACTCCCACATGAATCGAATTCTGGATGGGAGTGAAAGTAGTTGTTTACACTACTTAAGAATGCGGAGACATGCATTCATAAATCTGGCAAATATATTGAGAGGGAGGGGTCTTCTCAACGACACTGTTCATGTGTCAGTAGAGGAGCAGCTGGCAATGTTTCTTCATATCGTTGGTCACAAGTCAAAGAACAGAGTATGCAAGTTGACTTTATCCGGTCAGGTTCTACAATTAGCAGGTACTTTAACCGAGTAATGCAGGCAATTGGCAACTTGCGTGAGACGTTCATGAAGCAAGCTCCTAATGAGACGCCCCCAGAGATTATCAATAATCCTATTTGGTACCCATATTTCAAGGTAATGGCTTATTCTTTGGTAGGAACACCGTATGAGATGTATTGAGTGAAGGTGTATTTAGTATTTTCATCGTTGATTGGTCTTGCAGGATTGCATTGGAATGATTGATGGGACCTATATCGATGCCATGTTACCAATCAATCGTGTTCCTCGCTTTAGAGGACGTAAAGGGGTGACACAAAATGTCCTCGCAGCTGTTACGCCCAATAAAAGATTCACATACGTAATGGCAGGGTGGGAAGGATCGGCAAATGATTTTACTGTCCTTAAAGATGTGTTGTCTTTACCCCCCGGCAAGGTCTTCGAGTGTATGAAGGTAATATGCACACTGTTAACTAAATAATCCACATTAATAGGTATGGTTTTTAAGGATTATATACTCACAATATGTTTCTGTATGTAGGAAAATATTATCTATGCGATGCTGGTTATACTACAATGCCAGGGTTCATATCGCCCTACAGGGGCGTGCGATACCACCTGAAGGACCATACTGACCGTGTTCCTAGAAATCGCAAAGAGTTATTCAACCGCAATCATTCTTCATTGCGAACAAAGATAGAGTCGACCTTTGGAATACTTAAGAACAAGTTTAAGATATTGACGTCAAAACCCCACTATCCATTCCCAAGTCAGGTCGATACCGTCCTAGCGTGCACTATACTGCATAATTATATCCAAGTAGCTGATCCACATGACCCCCAGCTAAACGAGGAGGTGGGTGTGGAAGAGGAGGACGTGGATGTTATCGGTGATCATGAGGAAGAGATTTTGGATCTTTCCCAACAGTTGCCCATACGGGAACAAACCCAGCAAAGGGACCAATGGAAAATGCGAAGGGATCAAATCGCATGGGACATGTGGGTCGACTATTCTAACATACATAACAATGGTAGCACAGTTGAACAAGGCATGTGAGGGAGGCTTTTAATTTTGTGTTGTGTGGGTGCATGCGGAGTCCTTATGAATTTTAATATGTAGTCCATCATGGTTGATTGTGTTTGGATTTTGTCATATTATCATGTTTGATCTTTGATGCTTATGCTATAATGGTTTTTGATATACATGCAATATATGTTATCTATATAGGATTTCACAGATTTGAATTTGCACTATTAACTCTTACATCTTGTAGGCATGGCAGGGTCATCTTCGCAGCCCGGCCAGGATAGTGAGCCTATGCCCCCCTTGTATGACCAGACGTATGTGAACCAGTGGATTGTTGAAGGCCATGGGACTGATCCAATGCTTGGGAGGCCGATGCCGCGTAGGAACATTGATTCTCCTTATCATTCGCCGCCCTGCCACGGTGGAGGACCTGGCATGCCATATCAACAATTCCATCCCTATAGCATGCCAATGCAGATGCAACCAACACCGGGATATATGCAACTACTGCAAGGGGGGTTTCAATCCATGTATTAGTCCTTCCCCACATAGTGCTTTCAATAAGCCATCGTCACAAAGTGGGAATGAACATACGGGGGGTAGTGGGTCGTCGAGGAAGTCGGGACGACGGGATGATGAGGGAGAAGGTTCGGTGTCAAGTCCTAGCAAAAGGACTAAGCTGCAACCTGCCAAGGGGCCTAAAACCCTAATTTGGCAGTGGGAACATGACTTGTCCCTCATTCCGTTCCTTGCTGACCAGGCCAAGCAAGGCAATAAGGCGGATAAGACATTCAAGCCTACGGCATTTAACCAAGCAGCTGCCCATATCAATGCTGTTTTTGGCACATCCTACACAAGCACAAATGTCAGGAATCATATGAAAGGGTTGCACCGACGCATGACTGATGTGTCAACGTGCCTCAGTATTAGTAGGGTTGGATGGTGTCCTATTAAGAAGATGATAGTGCTTAATGATGAGGTGTATGCCCCATGGGCAAAGGTATGACCATTTACTTTTAGGGCTCAAGAAATAGTGATCCCAGTTGTGAGTATAAACGGACTAATTTATATGGTAATTTACTTGCAGGCTAACCCTCGGTTGAAATAATATGTTAATCAACCGTTGCCATGGCTTGATGAGTTGTATATCGTCATAGGAGATGACGAGGCAAAGGGGCTTTTTCGGAGGTCCACATTCCAATCATTTGAACCCCAAGCAGATTCTGTCGATGGGGAAGATGCAACTCAGGCACGGACCCCTGAAGATGATATCCCCCATGACATCCCCCCGGTAGGATCGACGGGGAATTTTCATGCCGGGCCAAGATTTGCTACACCTCCGTCTGTTACGAGGAAGAAAAGTCGTCGTCGGGGTACAACCGAAGTCCAGGATAGGATGGATAGGCTTGTAGACACAGTAGAGAAGGTTGCCACGGCAATTACTACATCTCATGCCCATTGGACCGAAAAGCTAGCCGATACGGTGTATGCTTACACCGAGCATCCAGGAAATATATTGGATGTCGTGTACGATTATCTTATTGACAACGAGCGTGAAGGCCGCAAGTTTTTGGCTAAGCCCGATGGGGCCCGAAGGCGAATGTTGAAGAATAAAATTGATATGATAGAAAGGGCAAGGTCGGAAGATGGTGTAGGTGAAGAAGGGGATGACGAACCCTTGGACTTGGATTGAGTGTGGTTGGTGTTGGTTAGTAAATGGAGTGTGGTGGTGGTGGTATGAAGAAGTTGAGGGGAAGTGACAAGTAGTTTGGTTGTTTACTTTATCATTAGAGCTAGGTCTCATAAGTGTTGTATAATTATGTGTAATGACCATGAGGAGTGTTGTTGGAGTAGGTATTGAGTGTCCTGTGCAATTAGTGGCTGAAAAATATTGCTGAAATATGTGGGAGTAAATATGTTGGGGTCACTGTATTGACAAATATGGATATGGGTATCCTGAGCTCTTAGTAGCTCTTTGTGGTTGTTTATGGGAGGAGTAATGTTGATCTTGGTTGAAATTTGAAGCTTTCTACTATTTCATGAATTTTCTGTTGATCTTGGTTGACATTTGAAGCTTTCTAGTATTTCATGAATTTTGTGTTGATCTTGGTGGAAATTTGAAGCTTTCTAGTATTTCATGAATTTTGTGTTGATCTTGGTTGACATTTGAAGCTTTCTAGTATTTCATGAATTTTGTGTTGATCTTGGTTGACATTTGAAGCTTTCTAGTATTTCATGAATTTTGTGTTGATCTTGGTTGACATTTGAAGCTTTCTAGTATTTCATGAATTTTTTTGGGGTTGACATTGCAATTTGTTTGCCCTGTCAAATTTTTCGCAGCTTCATATTGCTTGTTCTGTCTAATTTTTTGATGTGTCATTTGGATTGTTTCAAAAGATGTTGGAATTTTTATGTTCTTATCAAGCACAAGTTTTTTTTGCTTGTCCTGCCACTTGCCTTCTCCTGGGCATTTTGTTGGCCTTGTCCTGTCAGCCCAATGATGAAGCAATAATAAAGAATCCAATTTATATGTATAATCCCAAATATTTGGAAGGTAGGCTTGATGGTTTATGTATGCCTCTGTTGGGAGTGAATTCCACAGAAGTATATACCCAGATAATGGGGAGATGCAAGATCATATAAATGGTTTTTGCATGTTATGGCAATTGGCTTGTCCATTGAATTTTATTGGCCCCTTCAGTTCCTTTGTATCAGCATAACTGGGAATTTTTTGGTTCTTGTCCTGGCAAATTTTTTGTTCTTCTCCTGACATATTTTTGGCTTCTTCATCCTTCCATCTCCAAACACCTTCACCTTAATTTGTGTGTTATTCCCAATAGGGGCTTGCATTTTTCCACCAACCAGCAACCTACTTGGGATTGTGAATACTAACAAGTTGGAATTTGAGTGCTTTGAGTAAACCAACATATATCCTGAGGGCAATATGAGTCATCAAGGGCATACAACTTTTATTGCTTCTTCATTTGGCTTCTTTCAGCTGACCTTGGGATGTTTTTGTCCATGGCCTGCCATATTTTTTGTGCTATTCCTTGCAATTTTATTAAGAATTGTTAAATTTCTTTGGGATTTTCTTGGCATTTGGCTTCTCCTGGGATTGTTTAGGCACTTCCTGTTGGCATGTTGCTGCTGCAGTTGGGATGTTTTTTGTTCATTGGCTGTCAATTTCCTTCCCCTGTCAATTGTGTTTCCTCTTCATTGTGAGTGTTACAGCTGCAGTTGGAAGTGTTTTGGGCATGTCTGGGAATTTTTATGTGCATGACTAGGAATTTTTGGATTTGCTTGTCTTGTCATTTTAAGTAAGTATTCCACATTTTTTTTGTGCATTTCCTTCAAATCTGTAAGGTCTTTCAAATTTATGCAGCTGCAGTTGGAAGGTGTAAGCAGCAGGTGGAATTTTTTTCCTTGGTCTGGCTATTTATTGGTGCATGTACTGGCAATTTGAGTAACATATGTGATATTTTGTGGGGCAAGTCCAAGCAATTGCCTTATTCTGTCTAAATTTTTGATGTGTCATTAGGATTGTGTCAAAAGAAGTTGGAATTTTTTTGTTCTTATCCTTGCATTAAAAAAATTTCTTCTCCTTCCACCTGCCTTGTCTGTGGCATTTGGTTTGCCTTGTCCTGTCACCTGTGAGGAAGCTATGTGTCAGTTTCAAATTTTTTTTGACCTTGTGCTTTCAAAATTGAGTAAGATAGGTTTCAGATTTGAGTATGCTCTGCTGCAGGTTGAACTTTTTTTGGGTTTGTCTTTGAACACATATTTGTGCTTGTCCTGGCAATGTGATTACTCTATGTTTCAGCTGAACATGGGATTTGTTAATGTTGTATCAGCTGCAAGTTGACTTTTTTTTGGGTTTGTGCTGTCATATTTGGATATGAAATGTGTAAAATTTTCATAAGCTATGATGCAGTTGGTATTTTTTTTGGGTTTGTCTAGGAACACCTATTTGTGCTTCTCTTATCACTGTGAGTACTCTATGTTTCAGCTGCAGTTTATGGATTTTTTTTGTTTTTTTCATGGCATTTGGCTTGTCCTGACATTATGAGAAAGGGATGAGAAATTTTTTGGGTGTTGCATTTTTTTGGCTGCAGTTTTTGCAGTGCTTGTAATGGCACTTGGCTGCAGTTTTTGGTTCTTGTCATGGAAATTGGCTATGTTTACAATGTTAGGCAGATATGCTGCAGTATGAAGTTTTTTGGGGTTTCTATGGGAACCCATATTTGTGCTTCTCCTATCAATTTGAGTACTCTATGTTTCAGCTGCAGTTTATGGATTTTTTTTTTGTTCTTGTCATGGCATTTGGCTTCTCCTGACATTATGAGAAAGAGATGAGAAATTTTTTGGGTGTTGCAGTTTTTGGCTGCAGTTTTTGCAGTTCTTGTCATGGCACTTGGCTACAGTTTTTGGTTCTTGTCATGGAAATTTTCTATGTTTACAATGTTAGGCAGATATGCTGCAGTATGAAGTTTTTTGGGGTTTCTCTGGGAACCCATAGTTGTGCTTCTCCTATCAATTTGAGTACTCTATGTTTCAGCTGCAGTTTATGGATTTTTTTTGTTCTTGTCATGGCAATTGGCTTCTCCTGACAGTATGAGAAAGATTTGAGTAATTTTTTGGGTGTTGCAGTTTTTGGCTGCAGTTTTTGCAGTTCTTGTCATGGCACTTGGCTACAGTTTTTGGTTCATGTCATGGACTTGGCTATGTTTAAAATGTTAGGCAGATATGCTGCAGTATGAAGTTTTTTGGGGTTTCTCTGGGAACCCATATTTGTGCTTCTCCTATCACTTTGAGTACTCTATGTTTCAGCTGCAGGTAATGGATTTTTTTTCTAGTATTAACTGCATTTGGAAGTTTTTTGGGCTTGTCCTGTTACACATGAGAATGCTATTTTTCAAATGTGAGTAAGATATGCTGCAGTATGAAGTTTTTTGGGGTTTCTCTGGGAACCCATATTTTTGCTTCTCCTATCAATTTGAGTACTGTATGTTTCAGCTGCAGTTTATGGATTTTTTTGGGTTATTGTCATGGCAATTGGCTGCAGTTTTTGGTTCATGTCATGGCAATTGGCTATGTTTAAAATGTGAGGGAGATATGCTGCAGT
Organism: Scilla litardierei; assembly: GCA_030789695.1. Classification (NCBI taxonomy): domain Eukaryota; kingdom Viridiplantae; phylum Streptophyta; class Magnoliopsida; order Asparagales; family Asparagaceae; genus Scilla; species Scilla litardierei. The sequence continues at coordinate 124,575,641 of CM061141.1, forward strand.
ATGAAGTTTTTTGGGGTTTCTCTGGGAACCCATATTTGTGCTTCCCCTATCACTGTGAGAACTCTATTTTTCAGCTGCAGTTAATGGATTTTTTTCCTAGTATCAACTGCATTTGGAATTGGCATGGAATTTTTTTCCTACTCTATGTTTCAGGTGGATGATTAATATGTTTGATCTTGGAATTTTGGGCTTGGAATTGGCATGGGCAGTGCACTATAGGTGAAATCTATGAATTTTTATCCCAATAGCCTAATGATGCAAAACATGAAATATGTGAAAGACACTCTTAATTTCCCAATTATATGGATGGTAGGCAGGATGGTTCCATAAGTAAGGAGCAACCGCCAGTAACCTAGTTGGGCAAATGATGAATATAACTTCCTGAGGGCTATACAAGATTCCTAGTTTTCATTCTATTTGCATTGCACATGAATTTTATTTGCAATTTTATTCTTGAGGGCTATACAATTTTATTCCTGAGGGCTATACAAGATTCCCAATTTTATTCTTTTCATTCTAATTGATAAGCACATGAATTTTATTTGCATATGGGTTTTGACATGTCAAAAATACTTTGATGCTTATGATAACTGGCGGATACATTGACATCATGGTTTATTATATTTTCCTAGGTATGCCTTCAACATCCCCATATCAATTTATTTATAAAATTCTTTTTCTACTAACACTTCACAACATTAATGTTGCTTTTGTTTATGTTTTTCCAGTTACAAATGAGTTCAGGCTCCAACACTTCAATTCGCTTCCGCCTTCGGAATGCGAACAGTGTACCTGAGTTGGATACGGATGATGGAGACTCCAAGAGGTGCCACTGTGGTATGTGGGGACCGAGGAAGACCTCTTGGACTCGTACGAACCCTGGCAGACGGTTCTGGAGCTGTCCGTCTCGCGTCGGCAAGTGTGATTACTTCGAATGGAAGGACCCCCCTCACGGTGAGTGGTCGTCGTTTATTATCCGGCACTTAATGGAAGCGAATGAAAGAGGATGAATACATGAAATGCATGCGAGCTTACCGAATGAGATGAGGTGGGGCGAGATTGACAGGAGGTTGGCTAGGGTCGAAGGTCAATTGGAGATTACCACGGCTAGAATGGATAGCATGCTATCCGAGTTCAACTCGCTGAAGTTAGTTCTGTATTCTATCCTAGGTCTTGGTGTTTTTATTTTGCTGATGTTGTATAACAATAACTAATGCGTTGGATTGTATGTTGGTTGTCGGTTGGACCGTCTATTGCTGATGCTCTTTTTGGGTTTATTTCATATTGTAGATTTGGATATGGGAGTAATTGGGATTTATAACGTTTTATACATTCCATGTTGGAATCTTTTGCTTGCCGTGTTGCATGACAATATTTTTGATATCGTTTTATGTGTTGGAAATTTCATTTTTTGTATCTGTTGCTGTCTATATTTTATGCCCATGACCTTACGTTGGATCCACGTAAGAATGTACATGCCAATTTACGAATCTGTTCCTTGCCTTGTATCTTGTCAATCGATTGGCTTGCGTGGATTTTCTTGCTTGTCGTTCTGCCCAATTTTTTTGACTGTGTCATGCCAGTTTGCTTGTCTATACTGATGCTTCAGTGGATTTTTAAGTATATTGTCATAGCAGGGCAATATTTTGGTATGTACGTGATATTTTTTAATCTGTCGCATGCATGTCCGCATTCTACTATTACTTTTCATTCCGGTATTTCATCGGAGTATTATTGTATTGGGTTTTTGCATTGGACCTGCAACTGTAAAAAAATACCCCAAATGATCTCATTTTATTTAGGAGGTTAACCTTACCTAGGTTCACCCCATCCTACATTCCAACTTTTTAACTCCAACTTTCTTTAACCAAAACAACACACTACACAAAGTAGGACCCAACTCAACTTTCCATCTCCACAATCCAACCCCACTTTCCTACAAAAGAACACACTACACAAGCTTTTCTCTCTCATCAGATTCCTCACTCCCTCAACTTTCCCAATTTCACATTCCTACAAAAGAGCAGGCCCTAATTGAATTCATAAACAATACTTTGCACGATTGTGACACCAACATTTCTTGATCATCGTTTCACCTCCGCCAAGTAATCAATATAGATACCAATAGTTCCTCCCCGTGATTCGATACCCGCTCACCATTTAACCGTGCGCTTGCGGTAAAACTACATTGTTTTGGGAGTACATCCCGACGCGATCAGAACAGTGCCCCTGAACTTGAATGTGTCAAAATTCCGTCGGATTTCCTGTGCATTCCTCACCTAAAAGGACAAAAAATCACATGAATATTGTGCATTTCTCGCCCGACCGAATTAAAAAATAAAAAAAGAAAATAGCGTGATGCGCATGCCGCCATTGGCTGTGAAAGAAAGGATAAAGAAATAGTGGGCCCCCTTCAACTTTCTCAGGAGTAATCCCCAGAAAATCCGTGTATTTTGCAGTTGAGAAATTTCTCTCCAACAAGGCGCCCGCGAGCCATGTCAGACTTTTTTCTCTGGAAATTTTTTGCCAACGGAAACACATGACGTAGAAATGAGTTGAGAATATCTGCAAAAGTTGATGAATATGGACATAAACATTGATTTTTGCCCACTTTCCAGCCCATTCTCAAGCAAAGAAATAGGCCCTAAAATACAATTGAAAAGGTTCTTGCAATAATCTACATAACCAGCACATTAATGAGTGTTAATTACCATATTTGTCAATGTTCACCCCCCATGAAAATGAGAAAAAGCCCAACACAGAAAATGCAACACAAACAAAGTATGTACCCTAGTTTGGATTCCCCGAGTCAATTCCCGACTCACTAGAATCCTACTCCAGCAACCCTTTAGTAAATCCCACTAGAGATTAGTATCCACTAATATACCCACCTGCCAAAAACCGGCAAGTGTAAATCCAATACACCGATATCCTTATTCCCACAACCCAAGAATAAGCCCTCTCACAAACCGAGTGTAATTCTTACAAATGGACGAAAGAAATTGAAATACTCAATTTAAAACAATGACACAAAACCTATGCCTTGAATATAATCTTATTTGAAGAGAAGTCTACGGAGTGTGTGAGATGTGCTCTAATGAGTGAGATGGAGCTTTACTTGAAGTGAAGGCTACGGAGTGTGTGATATGTGCTATAATGAGTGAGATGGAGCACTTACTACTTGTCCATAGATGTGAAGCAATCAATGCTTGAAGATGTGAGCTTTTAAAATGAGAGCTTGAGAAAGTTAGAAGCTTTGAACTTTTGAATGCCAACTTTCCCTATTTATAGTGCTCTAAGAATCCAACCAAAAACCAAAGAGAAATCGCAGCATTAAATGAGGGAACAGGCTGTAACGGGCAGATTTTTGAGTCCCCAGACGTCTAGAGATGGTCAGTCAGGCGTCTGGTGCACTATACTGACAAATCAATACTTGCAGTCTAACGACTAGTTCATCAGGCGTCTGACAAAGGGTTTCCAGACGTCTGACAAGTTGTTCAGACGTCTGTCCTAAAAGCATCGGACAATCAAACTGGGTGGGTCAAGGAAGAGTAACTCTCTGGAAATTCTATGGGAATTTCACAGGTGTCTGGAGTAACTCCAAACGTCTGCCTCACTGACCATACGTTTGGCTGGAAGCCTACAGACATCTGGCACAATAGGTCAACGGATAAGAAGAGTTCTCACTTAATTAGACGGCTGGAGTTCATCTCCCAGATGTCTGACAGCCTATTCAGACGTTTGGGAAGACAACTCCAAGCGTCTGTCCTGTTAGGGTTTCTAGGCCTAACTCATGCATGCACGCCGAACGTCTGATGGTCATACACCAGACGTCTGATCCTGGGCTAAAAAACTCAAATTTGAGCCGAATGAATTCCTAGCCCTATGGGATCATCTAATGAGTGTTCTAAAGTGTTGTGCATGACAGTAAGTGCTTCTACCAATTATATTCAAGGCTTAACAATCTAAAGCAAACTGAAGTAAAGAACATGAAAATTTACTTATTAATCCTCTTCACTTCCTATTAGATTTCGTGAGTCCATCTCTTTGATTTCCTCACATTATTGATTCACTTCATCATCGCTTTTGATATATCTTTAATATACATTCGGCAATACTTTAATTAACTACAGAAGAAAGAGTTAGTCACAATTAATTATGTTTGCTAATCATCAAAACCAAATTGGGAGATCAAATACTCAACAATATCTTTAATCTTCGCATTGGCTTGAATATCCATGAATCAACCTATTTGGTCTTCAATGTTGACTTTTGTTGACTTTTGACTTCTTTGGCTTTGTGAGTCCTACACACTTGATTAACGAGATTAATGATAATAATTTGTTAATCATCATCAAAACATCATTAGGGGTACTCAATATCCAACAAATCAGGACTCTCCTTGGATGATGACCCCTAAGATCGATTGATCCTCTATAGATATGTACACAGTAGACAAGAACATGTTATGTGGATGTCATGACGGTTCCTGATCTAAAACTATCCGATGATCAATTTAGTCTCTACCGTCAAATAATATATGTATATTAATTATATAGCCTGAAATACATGATCATATGAATTAAGAGGGTTTATGTAGGAAAGATTTAGGGATACTTTTGTCCATGTAAGTCAAACACTGACTGTCTTTACTCGTCTTGTTTCATGTTGAACTTCTCTGTTTTAGGTCAACGATATCACGGATGGGCCTATGTTCCAGTTCGCCGTAATAGGGCTGAAACTTCTAAAAATATGCCGCAACCATCTATACAGACCAATTCAGTCTTGGGCCGAAGCCCATTTATACATGCATTCCTTTTTAACTCCCTTACCGTTGAGCTTCAATGTTAGTACAACCTACCAAATCGAAGAGGGTTCAACGGTGAACGCGTAGGAAAAAACGGCTCGTCAATCCGAGTCCGTTTGACCCTTCAAACAATTGTCCAAAGTTAGCCAAAAGTCATGCTTCTCTTAGAAACATAGCCGTCAAGAAAATCCCAGGTTTCAAAAAACCCTAACCAGAAAATTCAGGCTTGGTGGGCCTCCATTTTCGCTGGTTTCAGCCCAACAGTTTGGGCTGACTTGTTTTGGCTATAACTTGTGCATTTGGACTCCGTTTTTGACGCGGTTTGAACCTGCGTTTAGAGCGGGACGATCCCGTCATCTAGCTAACCTTTTCAACGTGTTTATTTAATTAAATATTGTCTTAAACAATTTAAGACACATTTAATCTCTTTTGCATCATATGCAAATTAGTCCCGATCTAGGCTTAAATTTTCATTTGCATCAAATACAAATTATCCGAGGGCATATTCCTCTACATCTCCCACTTGCACTCAGGATCATTTATCCCGAATACAAAAGATGTTTGTAATCATCAGAAATCCCTTCAGTGGTATCAGAGCATAGGTCTGCGTAACGATCTAGCCTGCGATTATTATTAAACTTTAAAATGCTTTTAAATGCTTTTAAAAATGTTTTTAAAGTTATGAGATAATTTTCAAAAATGTTTTAGATGTTCAAATATTCTATTTGATAAATTTTGAACATGGAAATGTTTAAATGGTGTTTTAAAATTTATGTGATAATTTTTTAAACTAAATTTAAATCTTTTAAAATTTATGTGATAAGTTTAAAGTGCCTAAAATTTTATATGATAAATTTTTTAAGCATGGAAGTTTTTTAAAATGATGTTTTAATTTTATGAGATATTTTAAAACTGATTTTAAAGGTTAAAATTTTTATGCGGTAAATTTTTTAAAGTAGCATGCAAATTTGTGATTTAAAAAACAAGTTTTTATGAGATAAAAATAAAAGATTTTAAAATCATATTTTAAATTTAAATGTTAAATTTATGTATGCATGCTAAAATTGTTTATGCGATAAAATTAATCTATTTAATTGTTAAATAGTTGTGCATTATCTTTATGCGATAAATTAGTGTAGCTTTATTTTAATGGCTAGTTCTTCTTGTCTCTTATTTGATAAAGACAACCCTTTAGGTTAGCCATTAAAAATGATTAAAATTTATTACTTGAATTTTAATGACATGATATGTTTTAATAAAACTTTTAACAACCCTTTAAGACCTAATTCATGATTAGGGTAGTCCTTTTAATGAATCTTAATTCTAATTGTTATAATTAATTCTCATTAAAGGACTTCGCTTTTGGCGTTGTTAATAAAGTTTATTAAAATCCTAATAACGATTAGGATAGCACGTGAACCTTATAGTTGATAAGGTCTTAATAAAAGTTATTAAACAAATCCTAAAATTTTGAATTTAAGGATGCAACTAGTTGATATGATTAATTAGTTGTTAATAAAAGCTGTTTAGTCTATGGCACATATATAAAAGTGACAAGCTTTATTCAATGGACCATGATCCAGTCAATGTGCTTGGCTAAGAGTTCTGGATCAACCCTTGCTAGTCCAATGGGCAGTGATCCTGGCTTAGTCAATTCCCTGGCTGTGTTCCGCTGGACCGCAATGTCGCGAATCATGATTGTATGACACCCTGGACTATATCTAGTCAATGCGTTATAAATCTTATTAAAGATTAATCTGTATCCCTCCTTGATTTTAGAGCTTGGTAACTCAAAGAAGACAATTATAGTTGTTGAGTCTCCTCAAGCTAGGCTTGTCCCGTATCTACGCATGATATATCGTATTCTTGATCTTACATGTGTATCACTGCTTTCTACACATTTGATTACGCATGCTATTTTGAAGTGACAAATATGAAGTTCTATCCAGCAGCTATAGTAAAATTGCAAAAGAACTTTCTTCTCATTAGTCTTGTATATACATATGTAGGTGTTTGTCAAGTGCCTTCATTTACTCGTTTTCATGTCCAATCTAACGACAATGAAATGGTCATCATACGCTGCACAATATCCCATATGGTATAATGTCTTCTATTAAATACACATGTGGACTGAAGTAAATAGAAGTGTTCTAAGGGCACTCCCAATGGAGGGCTGAACTGTTCAGCCCCAACAGGGGCCGAATATGGGCCACGTCAGATTCCGCCCCTGCTCCCTCTAATAGAGGGCTGAATCACGGGTTGAATCAGCAACACTAAGACGTCTGATTCTTATGAATCAGACATCTGATGGCTGCTGAGTTATCGGCTGAACATGGGCTGAACATGGGCTTAATATATTTAGAACTTGTTTAGTCCTCTCTCTCTCTCCACTTTTTTTTTGCAAAAACTCCCTCCATGTAGAATTAAGCCCCACATTAAGCCCCTGTTCAGTCCTCCATCAGGAGTGTTCTAAAGTAACTCGTCATATAATTCATTGGCTAATAATTATCAATGGATCTTGTCAAATCATATGATGAATCAATCTTAAGAATAATGCTATATTCTTAGCATTTACATGTCTTCAAACATGTGTCTATAAAGTATTATATTCTTTTGATGCGTGTTTCCTATGCATTAAGCCGTTACCAAATGAACAATCTATCAATAATAAAGCAAATAAGGTTAGGACAAATTTTTGAAAAAAAAGCCAAAAATAAAAAAATGTTATGAAGCACCTACTGGGGGAGGAACACCCAGCCCTTTATTTATAGGCATGGTAGGAAAGTGGAAAGATAGAATACATAGATATGGGCGTATCTATAAGATACCCGCAATCCTAACCGACTCTGGTTATTTCCATTCACAACACTCCCCCTTATCCAGCCATAGGGGTGGACTCTGCTCAAGAGTACTTCGGGATTCTGAGCGTAATAAGAGTCTCACATGGGGTGGATACTTCAGGATCCTGAGTTGGTGAGGTTTGCCTCGTTAAAACCTTTAGCTATGGAAAACCCTATGGGAGAAACCATAGTTAAGGAAAAAGAGTACAAACACTTTTTAACTCCCCTTGATTCGTACAAGTGACTCTGCTCATGAATACTTCTGGATTCTGAGCGTCACAGAGGGGTGGATACTTCAGGATCCAGAGTTGATGTGATTTGCCTCGTTAAAACCTTTGGCTATGGAAAACTCAGTGGGAAAACCCATAGCTAAGGGAAAAGAGTACAAATTCCCTCAACTCCCCCTGATCTGTAAAAGCTCTTAGGCTTTCAGATCTATTAGGCTTATCTCATCACTCCTATTTACAACATTCCGAAAATATACACAGATTACAAAGTTATCATAATTAAGCAGCTGCTGAATCCAGAAACTCTGAAGAGGTGTGCTAAGTATCGTCGCCTCTGATGTGGTCTTCAGACTATGTGGTCAGCTCCACAATACCAGCCTCTATCCCAATCGTCCCTGGGATGTGATGTACCAGCAGGCGCCCTCAAATACACTATTGGTGTGGTGAGGATCTCGGAATGATAGGATGATGTCGCCTTCATAAATTGCTTTGCAGATCTGCAGTTGATGGCCATCCCACTGTGGGTACCCGTTCTGTGATTTCTCAGTATATGGACTGGACCTAAAACCTGCATTTGCATGAACATTTGGAGGATGATACTTCATTTTGTAAGTCCGAATCTTTTGACCCTTGGAGGAAGCGCAGAAGGCTTAACTCCGGTCTAATGGCCCTTTTAGGTGCCAACTATCTCTGGCTAATGAGTTTACTGCAACTGCCGTATCGGGACGCGTGTAGTTAGCCAGGAGTGCCTGATTGCACTGAGATAAGGGACTTTAGAACCAGTTATATCCTCCCCCTCTTCCAGCGATCGGAAGGGTTGTTTTTGAACATCCATTAAGTATACTACCGTAGGTGTATTTTGGATGACAATGGTCCTTTTAATTTCTCCAACGCACTTCTGGGCGTTCGTAACAGGATTCTATGAGCCATGACTTTATATTTGCCTAGGTCTTTCATTTCATGTTTAAAAGTCAGGCTTGAACAGATATTTCGGTTTTCTCTTCAGGAGATCCGATGAGATTTTAGTTGTTTACAACTTGTGATCTCAAATCCTGCTCTTTGTTTATATGCAAAGACAACCCTCGGTAGGAATCATTGCTTTGTCAAGCGATTCTCTTGGTTGTACATTATTTTTATTGTTTTTCTTCAATAGAATAGACGTCCCGAAGTCTATTCAGGCATTTAAGGAAATGTGGGAATTATCTTTACCAAGATATCCACGAAGGTATGCCGTCACAACATCCAATAACAGCATATCCAAAGTTTTCCTTCGCCAAATCGTAAGGTATTCGCTTTTGATAACTTATGGAGACAGATGCATCATTTATGAGACATGCTTATTTTGATTTGTTCGATCCCTAGTTTCAACGAAATTTGCCTTGGGCTATAGGTTGTACCTTATAGCATACGATTTTTTATTTATTTTTCTTATGTGTGCAATACTTTGTTTTATCCACAGGTTTGACACCTTTTGGTGTCTGGACTTCAGGTCCGAACATTTCACGTTTCATAAGTGAGTCCAGCTCATCTTTTATTGCCTCGTTCCACATTTTAGCCAATCTCTACGTTTACATTCAAGCAACGGAGTATGGAACGATAATTTATACACATCATCGCTTTTGCGATGTATATGGCAATATGATACGTGAATATTTTGTCGACAATTTATGTTCTATCTGTCCAACACCTCCCCAGTACGTACAACATTTACTTTCAATTTCACTTTTTCCCGGCAATTCCTCTGCAGTGGATTCCGGGAAGGGTGAGGGTGTGGACATGAGCTCATTGTCCTGTGGTAGTATTGTCTTAAGGTCTCCAGGAGTTTCTGTCCTTGGAGCCTGGTGGTCTGCCTCTTTTCTGTTGAGGATCAGCCATTGCTGCTGCTGGTGGGTTGCATCCATTCTCGAGGATGTCAATCCTAGCTGGAGTTTTTGCAGCAGGGATGTGTGATCTGACAATCTTCTGGTTGTCAGTAAATGAGTTCGGTAAGTGGTGAACATTGTTCTGTGGAGGATCTTCAGGATCACATTTTCACATTTGTTTTGTTACCGAATCATTAGTGGGTCAGGCTATTTGTATCACATGTTAACATTTGCTTCGCACCAGATTTTCCAGTATCTAGGCCTATTTTAGGGAAACTCGTCTCATCGAAATCACAGTCTTCAAGATGTGCCTTAAATGCGTCCCCCGTTTGGGGTTCTAGGTATCTTATAAGTGAGGGTGAGTCAAACCCTGCATGGATACCTAGGCGACGTTGAGTACCGATTTGGTCCTCTTTGGTGGTGCAATGGGGATTTAAAACTGCGCGACCGAAGATTCTCAGATGAGAAATGTTCGGTGGCATTCCATATGCAAGTTGCATTGGAGACTCTGACCTCTAGAGGGTCTTATTTTCATTTACGATGCAGCATGCAGAATTTGCATGTCCCCATGCATCCATAGGCAATCGGGATTTAATGGACGTTCAATCCATTGGAGTCTACTTTTCAGTGACTCTGCCGACCCATTTTCGGTATGAACATGCGACACTTGTATGTTCATTTTCTATTCCCGTTGCTTGGCAGTACTCTTGAATTGACCGAGAGGAATATTTCCCAGCATTAACCGGACTTATTTTCTTCCTTTGATTGTCTGGAAAATGTGCCCGCAACATTTTTATTTTTGTGCCAATAGCTTTGGAAAAGCTAAATTGCGGGTCTGTAGTAGACACACATACGAGTGTTCTGAGGATGCATTTATCAGTACAATGAAGTACCGAAATAGCCCACTAGGGGTGGTGGATTTTATCCACATATATCTCCTTGTTTTCTTTTTGAGGAAGCGTGGAGATTCTTTTTCAACTTTTCGTGGGGATGGCATTGCAATTAGTTTTCCCTTATAGTAAGGAATGCGAGGGAATTCTCCCTTCTGAAGAATCTTCTGGTTCTTCAAGTCATACCCATAGGATAAGATGCGATGCATCATCAGAAATCCAGGGTGGCCAAGTCCATCATGCCAGAGTAAAAACTTGGCTGATGTCGGGCACTTCAGGTGCTCCGTTTAATTCCGCTTCCTTTCTCCGAATCTTCGTATGGTAGAGGCCTATAAGGCTCTCAAAATGTTCAAGTATGGATTTTACTCCTCTTTCTTGAGACGTTGCATACGGTAATTTTTTTTTCATTTATTTACATTTGTTGTTTCCAAATGGAATCCGTTGAAACGGATGTCCTTGAAACTTAGAAAGTTTCTTTTGGAATTCGGAGGGATTAGAGCATCCTTTTTATTCTGTGCATTTGGGGGCAACAGTGTTGCATTCCCTGGATCTTCAATATGGCCCTGATAGTGGGCTTTGTATTGAAAAATTGTACGTGTTTATTGTCTACTAATCATTTATGAGAGCAGTTTCATCAATTAAAAGATGAATCGTTAGGCACATGCATATTCAGATAAACATTTTCATTTATTGTCTACTAGACATTTTCATTCAGAACAAATTTCATAATTCAAATGCTCTCATAAATTATTCTCAAAACAAATTGCTAAGATAAAAATAAAGGCTAATCAAGCAAGGCATCATTTTCGAAGTCGTCAGCTGAGAACTTGACTGGAGCATCAGATGTCACCAGGTTTGTTTCAGCTTTATTTTTCTTGTTCTCTTTATACAAATCCTGGAGATACTGCGGAGTTCGGCACACTCTGGACCAGTGGCCTTTCATGCCACAGCTATGGCACTGGTCTTTCCATTCCCTCTTAGGTGGGGGTGCATCATCTCTATTTTTGTCATTTCTGTGCCACGTGAACTTCCGCTTACCATCATTTCTTCGTTGCTGGACTTGGCCCCTAGCTTTTTTTGTTCTGTCCCCCTTTCTGTGGTCTTTCTTTTCTTTTGTTGTCTCTCTTCTTTCAAGAAGAAGAGGCGTTATGAGCTTCTGGGATGGGGGCAGTGCTAGATGGGCACATATCGTGAGTGGCGAGAAGAAACTCTCTATTTTGTTCAGACATGAGTAAACATGACAGCAGCTCAGAATACTTGGTGAACTTGCGTTCACGGTATTGCTGCATTAGTATCGCATCTTTTTCATGGAAGGACGTATACGTCTTTTCCAGCATGCGATCTTCTGAGACTTTTTCACCACACAACTTCAGGCGTGAGGTGATGCTAAAAAGTGCTGAGTTGTACTCAGCAATGGACTTAAAGTCATGTAGTCTCAGGTTCTCCCACTCGTATCGTGCCCTTGTGAGTATAACATCTTTTTGATGTTTATACATGTCCTCAAGGGCAGTCCATAGCTCAAGTGGATCTTCGACCGTAAGGTATTCAGCCTTTAAGGTCTTGTCCACATGGCGATGAATATAGATGATGGCTTGCGCCTTATCTATATCGCTAACATTTTCTTTTTCTGTCACAGCAGCAATGAGGGACTTTGCCCGCAGGTGAAACTTTATATCTAGCTGCCAGCTTAGATAGTTTGCCCTTTATATCTTCTCGAGATCACCCGCCCAATCAGCATCAGTGTAGCCTTCGAGCCTCAAGGCATTTCCTTGATAGCATAAAGCATAGTCCGCAGTCCCTTTAAGATACCACATTATCCTCTTAACCGCTTTCCAGTGTGTTTGCCCTGGATTGGATTGGTAACGACTTACCATTCCAACGACAAAACAGATGTCCGGTCTTGTACACATCATAACGTACATAAGACTACAAACTGCACTGGAATATGGAACTTTTTCCATAATTTCTTTTTCCTTTTGGTTCTTAGGACACATTTTCAGACATAAATTATCGCATTTGCTTATAGGAGTATCAATGGACTTACAGTCCTGCATATTAAAACGTTCTAGAACCTTCTTTATATAAGTCTCTTGTGAAAGAGAAAGAAGTTTCTTTGAACGATTCCTCAAAATCTTAACTCCAAGGACATATGCGGCTTCTCACATGTCTTTCATCTCAAATACTGATGAAAGCCAAGCCTTGATATCCATCACAAAGCCCTTGTCATTTTCGGCTATTAAAATGTCATCTACATATAGAGACATAATAACATACTTCCTTTTGATCCTCTTGATATATACACAGTTATCTTCATCAAGCATGGTAAAACCATTTGATAAGACAACTTCTTGAAATCGTATATACCATTGCCTCGAGGATTGTTTAAGACCATATATGGACTTACGAAGTTTACAAACCTTATGTTCGTTTCCTTCTTTTACAAACCCTGTTGGTTGCTCCATATAGATCTCCTCGTCCAATTCTCCATTGAGAAAGGTAGTCTTTACATCCATTTGATGTAACTCGAGGTCTAAGCAAGCTACCAAAGCCAGAATCAAGCGAATCGAGGTAAAACGAACAACAAGTGAGAAGGTCTCTTCGTAGTCTATTCCTTCCTGTTGCTAAAACCTTTCGCGACAAGGCGAGCTTTATATCTGTCTATAGAACTATCAGCCTTATGCTTGATCTTGAGAACCCATTTGTTCCCAATAGCTCTACGTCCTCTGGGTAAGTCAACCAAGTCCCAGACTCGGTTAATTTTCATGGATTCTAATTCCTCCTTCATCGCTTCCATCCATTTGTCTTTTGAAGGGCATGATACGGCCTGTTTGAAAGTAGCAGGCTCGTCATCATCTTGTAGTAAAGTCATAAAGGTTTGTGGGAATTCATCCTCAAATCTTAGAGGAGCTAACCTTGTATGACTACTACGTCGTATTTGAGATTCTTCAAGTCCTTGTTGACTCGAATTTGGATCAATTCTAATATTACTCCCACTTGGAATGAGATTAGAATTGCTCCCACTTGGATTATTATTCCCATATGGAACAGGATTCGCATCATTCGTATCATCCATTGGTGAAGGTTAAAACGTATTTTCTTCTTCACCAAGAATTCTCCCACTCGAATGAGGTAATCCTTCTTGATCATAAATCTCAAATAGAGATAAGTCCTGACTTATCTCGCCCGGTCTTGGAAACTCATTTTCCAAGAAAGTAACATCCCTCGACTCAAATTCAATCAGTCCTCCATTATCTTCCTGACCAATGAAAACATAACCTTTGGAGTTTTCTGCGTATCGTATGAAGATACATTTCCTCCCCATTGGCCTAAGTTTGCCATACTTATGGGAGGAAATATGTGTGTAGGATGCACACCCCCAAGGTTTTAATATGCTTAAGTCAGGAGACCTTTGGTTCCACAACTTATAGGGAGTGGAGCTAACTGATTTCGAGGGTACACGATTCAAGATGAAAGTAGCCGTCAATAATGCATCACCCCAAAAGGCGATTGGCAAGTTAGCTTGCGCCATCATTGAACGGACCATTTCCATCAAAGTCCTATTCCTCCTTTCAGCAACACCATTTCGTTGTGGAGTATAAGGCATAGTCATTTGATGAACCATGCCCTTTTCATCACAAAGTTCCTTAAAACTTGTTGATTGATATTCACCGCCTCTATCGGTTCACAAGACCTTAATCTTGCGATCTAATTGATTTTCCACTAAACTCATATAGTTTTTATAGCAGGTTAATGCTTCACTTTTGTGTGATATCAAATAGATATGTCCGAATCGGGTGAAGTCATCAATAAAAGTGATGAAGTAGGACTTCCCGCGTCTTGTCTTGACATTCATTGGACTACATATGTCCGAATGGATGAGCTGTAATGGAACCTTGGCCCTTGTGCCGGTTCCAAATGGCTTGCGACAAGATTTTCCTACAAGGCAATGTTCGCAAGTCGACATTTCGACCTTTGAAACATTGGATAGAAGGCCACGTTTGGCAAGTCTATCCATACGTGTTGGTCCAATGTGACCAAGCCTTGTGTGCCAACAAATTACATCAGATTCATTAATCGAAGAATTTGTAACAAGGAAATTTTCATTAAAATTAGAGGAATCGTACATAGTATTTAATACAATGAATCCCTTAAAAACATACCCAATACCAATTACAGAATTATTACAAGACAAATCCACATTACAATCATGAAAGAACCAGCTATAACCAAGACCCATTAAGACGACCACAGAAATTATATTCCTTCGAATATCCGGAGCGAAGAGAACATCATGTAGTAAGATAGTGCGGCCATTGTCCAAGACGAGCTTGCACGTCCCAATGCCTTTCACTTCAACACGTGTGTTGTTTCCTACATATATCCACTTCGTTCCTTGGGGTATCCGGTGATACTCCACGAAGGACCGTCTGTCCCTTGCTATGTGGTCGGTGGCACCTGCATCAATTATCCAAAAAGGATTAGATTCTACAAGAAATATTGAACTAGAAACACATATGTAACTAGTATTATTACAAGTTACCTTGTCACCTCCATCCGTACATGAACGTGCATAGTGACCTAACTTGTTGCACTTGAAGCACTTGATCCTCTTCAAGTCTTTCTTCTTGTGCCATTTCTTGTTCCCACCCTTCTGTTTGGGTTTCTTGGAAGACACTGGTTGCTTTTGCTGGTCATGAGCAAACTTCGAATGATGTTTACGTTTCTTTCCTCCGTGTGAGGAACTAGCAACGAAGTGCACTTCTGCACTTGACTTGGCAGCCGCACGCCGCTCTTCCTCTAACTCGACGTGCTTAGAAACATCGCTGAAATTCTTGATGCTCTCATTATGAGTGAGATGCATCTTCATTTGTTCCCATTCGATTGGCAGGGAACGTATGACCGCTTGGATTTGTTGCTCACTAGTGAGCACATGACCTGCATCCTTTAACTCTGAAATAAGATTCGCCATGTGTCGTAGATGCATTCCCATGGAATGATCTCGACGCTTTTTGTACGAATCGAATCTTATAGTTAAAGAGCGAAGTTTGGTCACCGAGGTGCCACCAAACTTCTCCTCTAGCTTGGACCATATGTCCATAGCTAGGTCATATTCTCGGAAGATCCGCATTATGTCGTCTGCCATACTTGACAACAACGTTATGCGAGCAATCTTGTTCTTCCGAGACCAAGCATCAAAAGCTTCCTTGTCTCTTCTGTGTTGGGCCGTAGTGCCTAACTCAGGTTCAATCATCATGTTCTTCAGAGTTTCGAGCACGTCTTGCTCCTCTAGAACATATTGTATCTTCATGGACCATAGCTTGTAATTATCGCCGTTGAGTTTTTCACCTTTGTTTAACTCAGCGACGATGTTCTTAGCAGCGGAAGACATTTCAGTTTTAAAATGCTGCAAAAGACATAAAACAAGTTTGATCAAAAACATTGCATAAAATTTTCATTTGATAAGTTACTTTCGAAAAATATTGAAGATGTTGCTCTAGAATCGGAAAGGTCTCTACGATTCCAATCACCATCTAGAACAACTTTCAATATTTTCCCATCACTTTATCAAACAATAGTACTCTTATAGTACTTGCAGCGGAAAAGTGTTTTTGAAAAACGTATTTTGAAAACATATTTTTCAAACGTATTTTGCAAACGTATTTTGCAGCGGGAGGTGTTGGCCTGCACCGGCCATTGCCGGGGTCGAGCCGTGGCCGCGCCAAGGCCGGATTCCCCCTTTCGTGGGGTTTTGCCGTATGCAACTGCCGCCGGTCCCGTATGGGCCGGCCATGCAGACCCCATCACCTTGGTCGAGGCCGGGGCTCGGCGGTCATGGCTTGGCCAAGGGCCGGGCCTCCTCGGCGTGGCCATGGCCCCTCGGCCAGGGCCTCTGCCTTGGCCGAGGCCGGACAGTGTCGGCCAGAGGGGCCCTGGCCCTCGGCCAGGGCCTCTGCCCTGGGCGAGGCCAGCCAGGGCCGGCCAGGGGGCCCTGGCCCCTCAGCCAGAGCCTCTGCCCTGGCCGGCCAGGGGGCACTGGCCCCCTCGGCCAGGGCGCCTCTGCCCTGGCCGAGGCCGGCCAGGGCCGGCCAGGGGGCCCTGGCCCTCGGCCAGGGCCTCTGGCCGAGGCCGGCCGAGGCCGGCCAGGGGGCCCTGGCCCCTCGGCCAGAGCCTCTGCCATGGCCGGCCATGGCCTTGGCCGGCCGGCCTTCCCTTGGCCGGCCGGCCTTCCCTCCGTGGAGTCCATCTCCCTCCTTCGGGGGGGTGCTCGGTTGTCATTGGCTGAAGCCAACCCCCTTCCCAATGGGAGGGGGGTGCATAGCCATGCACCAATGTGATACGTGTTCATCTTATCCGATGAGAAGTATGAAACCACCTTCTTCTCCGATGAGACACCCGTTCATCGAGAAAGTAGTTATTCTTTAATGGCCGTGTGCCAAAAAAAATAACGTACTTTCAGGGCCGCAAACTTCACGCTCCACATGAAGAGAGTTCACATTCTCTATTGAATGGAGACTCAGCATCCATGAAGAGTGCGAGTTTGGCGAGATGAACGGTCAGTTCTTCCCGTCACGGAGAGTTTCTGCCATATCCGTAATGACAGAAGACCCTAACGTGAAAAGAACAACTGCTGCGATTCTCTCCGTCACGATGCGCTCCTACCATATCCATAATGGTAGGAAACTCATTCGTGAAAAAGACAACGCCTCGTTCATCGGTGAGACCGGGGCGAACCCGTGTGGCTCTGATACCAATGTAGGATCCCATCATGCGATGATGGAGGATCGAAAGAGAACTTACGTTGGCGTATGCTGCGCTGTAGTCTCTGAACTTTACCCTCGGATTCGCCACAACGGTCAGTACTTCGTCACAGAGGATCGAAGCAGCGTTTCCACTGTCTAAATCTAACTTTAGGAGAAGAACTTGATGGAAGGGAGAAGAGGAAAAAGATTGCCTTATGCAAACTTATGGCATGAATGATTAGCCTAAAATGCCTAACCATTGGGTCAAATTTATAGGCTTTAGGGATAGTTATTGTAGGAAATAACCATATATAAGCTTATTAGCTTATATTAACACCCTTGCTTATCCTCTTCTTCATGCACTTATCAAGTGCCTTTATGCACTTATAATGTGACATTTTCCACTTATCGAGTGGTCCTTTTCACACATGAAAATGTTCCCTTCGTACATGCTTTCATGTACGCGACATCCGTGGTCCATAGACTCTCATACATCCCCTCATGGGTGTATACATGTCGTACATATCCAACAGGATGGCGACGGCCGCCCCCCCCGCTGCAGGGGAGGGCGGCGGGGCGGGGCCGCCCCCCGTTGCAGGGGGGACGGCGGCGGCGCCCCCCTGCAGGGGAGGGCGGCGGGGCGGGGCCGCCCCCCGCTGCAGGGGGGACGGCGGCGGCGCCCCCCTGCAGGGGAGGGCGGCGGGCCCCCTGCAAGGGGAGGGCGACGACGGGGCCGCCCCCCTGCAGGGGAGGGCGAAGGGGCGGGGCCGCCCCCCGCTGCAGGGGGGGACGGCGGCGGCGGTCCCCCTGCAGGGGAGGGCGGTGGGGCGGGGCCGCCCCCCGCTGCAGGGGGGAGCGGCGGCGGGCGTCGGCCGCCCCGCCCGTAGGGGGGGCGGTCGCGACGCGGGGAGGGGGGGTTACCGGCGGCAAATCCGCCGGCGGGCTCATGTTTGGGTTTACACAACAAAAGCCCTAAAAATTTGATTTTTGGGATGAAAAATTCGTCGTTTTCAAGGCGACAATCGATCCCCATACCGATCTTGTGAGATCTAGGGATAGAGCAATCATACGTATGATTAAAAACATCGTTTTTAGTGTTTTTACCTCTATATCCGTCCTCCGGATATATCGACGGTTGCTCGAAGCCCTACGCGGATGACGACGCTCGATTGAGGAAGCCTTGCACCGCGCTCGTGGATCTCCCGTCTCGCCTTCGTCTTCGCCTTCGCAACGAACGAAAAAAATTTGTGTAAAGGAAAAATTTTAGAGGCTCGTGCTGATAACGTGTTATGAATCAACTACTGGGGAGTAACCCCCAGACCTTTATTTATAGGCATGGTAGGAAAGTGGAAAGATAGAATACATAGATATGTGCGTATCTATAAGATACCCGTAATCCTAACCGACTCTGGTTATTTCCATTCACAACAAAAAAATATTATAAAAATCGATCAAATTTAAAACTATTTATCAAAAGCGGTCTACTTTTGCCACAATGACGTCCCAGCCAGCTGCGTTTTGGATTGGCCGGGGTTCAAAACCACGGCCATTTCTAATTGCCGAGTTTCACACCCCCGTCATTTTGGACTTGAAGAGTGGTGCTTTCGGTTTGTTTTTTCTACATTAAATTGATTTGTACATGCACCATTGTGTCGATGTTTGGTCTAGTGTTATGGTTTGAATTTTTGCTGTGAGAGGTCCCGAGTTCGATTCTCAAAACCTATCTTTGATGAGTCCTTCCCTTTTTATTTCCTTTTTATTTGTTGGAATCGACCCTAGCCAAGAATCCATGCAAGGGTCGTGAAACCCATCAATCAGAAATGGCCACAGTTCCCAACTCGACCAATCAGAAATGCAGCTGACTGAGATGCCAATGTGGCAAAAGTTATTCGGTTTTGATAAATATTATTAACTTTGCTCGATTTTTGTAATAATTACAAATTTTTTGCTTTTTTCCCCCAAAAATTTGTACAAAAGTCAAGTGGTTGACGTCAAAAAGTATTTAAATCGTTATATATAAATATATTTCCATGAATAACCATTTAAAATCGGATGAATCAAAACCAACGGTACACATGGTTTGAGAGAAAAAAAAGTGATTGGTTATGCTAAATGACAATTGAAAAGGTGATTGCAATAATCCTACATACTTAATACATTAATGAGTGTTAATTACCATATTTGTCAATGTTCACCGCCCCATGAAAAGCCCAACCTCTTTTCCCAGGCCCAAATCCATCTCCCCCGTAAACGAGGGGAGAAAAAGAATTCAGACAAAAAGTTTGAAACCAAATCGACAAATTTTCGTTTCATTTGCCCTCCAAATTCCTGGCGCCCAGTTCAAAAACCCCCCGGAAAGTACAAACAAGATTAATTATTAATAAAAACCGTCATACTCCGCCTGTTCATCTCTCTGTCTCTTCCTTTCTCTCTTGTGTGTTTGAGATCGAAGCTCTATTCTGCAATGGCGGTCGCTGATAGCTCTGCTGTCGAGAACAACAACAGTGAGAGAGAAGAAGAGATCGATCTCAACAGCTCTACTCTATCCCCGAAGAAGAGAACAAAGGACCCCGGTGTCAGGGTCAGAAACGGCCGGATCTACGATTCTGAACACGGCAAAACTTGCCATCAGGTACGAACTTTTTAAATTTTTTTGATTTTTTTGGCAAAACAATTCGTTCTTGTTTTGGAGTTCAGTTACAGGTTAGCTGAAAAGGGGCCATTTCACAAACTGCCAGCTTTCTTTCTTTAGCTTGTTGACGTTCCTCGAGATTGGACACGTCCTAAAAATTAATTTTTATGCTGTTTTTCTTGTTTGATTCGACCCGTATTACAAAACTCAGCCTCACTGTAATTATCATTTTTTCTTATGCCATTAATGAAATTTCGTCTGCTAAGGGATTTCCTTATTTTACGAATTTTTAAATCCATCGCTCACTTTTTCATTTTTTCTTCTGTTTTTTCAATTTTATTTTGTCAGTTAGGTCAGTAGAACTAGAAAGTAGCATGACCCATGTGAAAACATTAGCGGAATTTCTTGTTTTCTGCTCCTTTTCGTTTTGAAATTTAATTACAGTATTCATTTGAAAAAAAAATTCATATTTCTTGTAGTTTTTCTTCTTTAATTTGCTAACAGAAGCTTGATCCATATCACAAAATCTCACCTTTTTTATCGTCATCTTTACAGTGTAGGCAGAAGACGAGGGATTTTGCCGCATTCTGCAAGAATTTAAAGAAGGATAAGACTTGTACACTAGTATTCTGCCACAAATGCCTTCTCAATAGGTATCATTTTATTTTGTTCGGACATTTTGCTTGTTGAATTCTTCATGGTGTTTATTGTTTATTTATTTTGGTATGATCTGATTTGGGGTTTTGCGTGCAAATTAGGTACGGAGAAAAGGCAGACGAGGTGGGGAATTTGGAGAATTGGGTTTGTCCAAAATGCCGCGGTGTATGCAATTGCAGCTTCTGCATGTAAATGCTCTAAAAATTTTTCTCCTAGAAATTTTATGTTGAATTTTATGGTTTAAGGTTAACTTTGAACTGTTTTATGCTCTGGATTTTGCAGGAAAAGAAAGGGGTATCAGCCGACGGGCATACTTGCGCACACGGCGAAAGCAACCGGATACAATTCTGTCCATGAACTCGTGCATAACAAAGGCTCTGAAGTTTTGGAGCCCCGGAATGCAGATTCCATTGCTTCTCCGAAAAAATCTCCTCTTTCAGACAAGGTATGATTTTGCTACTAGTTAGTAAGCAATGTATTATTGTATGGTTATGAATTTATGGAGAATTTATGTATTTGGTTAAAAAGGGCTCTCCGGCTTTGAAAAGGAGTCGCGATAAGGAGAACCAATGTGTTGAGCAGAAAGAATCCAGGGCTAATGATGAGGGATCGATGAAGGGGAAGCGGGCAAAGAGGCTTAAATGCAGTGGAACGGAATTGAATGAAGTACATGCCACTGCGGATGGTGGTATGGCTGAGGGCAGGCCCCAAAAATCCCGCAAGTTGACAAAAGGTAACACGACTGATAAAGGAATTGAGAAGGGGTTAGCATCAGCCGATCAAAATCATGGAACTGCTGGAACCAAACGGTTCGAAAGTCCGTGCAAGAAGAAGAAAAACTGTAACGAGAATGGCGGTATTGATGCCGGTCAAGGCAAGGAAAATGCTAGCAATGCTGAAGCTAAGCCCTTGCGGAAAGTAGGCAAGTCAAAGAACCTTTCTAAAGCTAGCAGTGCATCTAACAGCGATGCCATTGTATTGCCCCAAGGTAAGCCATTAACAGAAGTTGCTGGCTTTGAACTGTCATCTGAGGATGTTGGAGCTGCACTGCAATTCTTGGAGTTTTGCAATGCGTTCTCTGAGGTATAATCTCTCTTCTGTTAAAACTAGAGTAGGAATCATATATTCGGCCCCAAAAGATGGTGATAAAGGATTTGCTGTCCTTGGTTCTCTTAAAGTTGTGTGTTTTATTAGATTATATGTGAATTTGTACTGCTATGTTCATCAATAAGTTTACAACTATAGCTTTTGGTATTTCCGAAGATGAATTGGCATTGCCTGCCTGAGCTTTACATCATTTCCCCAGAGCCTCCTACTTTTTGAACTTTTATAATTCTTTTATACTTCATATTTTTGCATTTATTAAGTCTCTTGTCTCTAGGTTTTGGATATAAAAAGAGGGCAGCCCGAAGGTGTTCTTCGCAATTTAACTAGAGGGCGCGCCAAACGCCATGGAGTGAATTCGACGCCTGTGGAATTCAATATCAAGTTGCTATCCTTACTGTACAAGGACACGATGAAAGAGTATATTTACTTGTGATGTCATTTATTATTTGTTATACCATTTTCTCGTCCGGTTGAGAATTTTCTGACTGGTCGTTACATAATTAACAAGCAGCGGGGATGAATGGATGCAAACTCTTAAAACATGTATCGAGGAATCAGAATGCAGCTTAGGGGAACTGCCTTTGGACCTTTTTGACCGGGGTTCCTCTGGATATGATAATCTAGAACCATCAAAAAAATTGGAGATACTAAATTTCCTTTGTGATGAGGTTCTTGTTACTTTGTAAGTGATTTCTCTGTGTCAGTGAATACCATGTATGCTAATTTTACACACAATTTCTCATCATGTTGTTGTGTCCAGCGAGCTGAGGAATTGGATTGATGAGGCTGCAGAACAATTTGATGAAAAAAGGAAGGCCAACAAAGAAATAGTCATTGCTGCCAAGAAAAAGGTCCTCAGTCCTGAAAACTGTTGCTTATGTGTTTTGGTCAGCCTTAAATCAAATTCATGCTCTAAAATGTGATCTTGTGCAGGAAAAGCTTTTAAAACAGAAGGCGAAAGATGAAACAGCCAAAGCTATGCTTACAGCCAAAGGCGGCAATCCGCTTTCTCTGACTGAGTTTGACAATCTTCTTTCACAATTACGGGCAGAGGCAAATAAAGTGCATGCTGAAGTTGTTGCATCTATTGAACTTGTACCTAAGAGTATGTTGCTTAATTAAATGCCATTTTCTTTTTCATAAGTTAAGTGAACTAATTTGTTTCGTTATAATTTCACAGTATCATATCAACCTAACAATTTAATTTGGTTGGACATGGTGGTGTGGAGCTATATGTACATATAAACTTTTTTCTCTGCAAGTTTTAGTTAAATTAGTTTAACAGATTGATATTCTACATGGTCATTTGTATTTTAACTTCCAATGCTTTTCTTCTGGCATTTTCACAAGGCGTCTTTTGGAATATTTAGTCTGACATAAGATTCACGCTCAAATAAGCTACACATAAGGATTAGTGAGCTATGCTGTTGCTCATCAGTGACGCGTGCTCTCCAAATGTTTGGCTATAAAATTTTTTCTCTTTGGCAATACTCCAGCAACTGTGACATGTGCATTGTATACTTCGAAAGCCAAAATTGCTGTATGTGAGGTTGTAAATAGAAGACATTAGGAAATCTTGTCAAGTTTTTAAATGGGAAATGTTTTTAATGACACCCTTTTTAGGTGAGTGCGTGCGTGTGAGAGGGGGTCATGACAGATGGTGGGTGACGAAGGTGCCATGAAGTAAATTGCAGGCAACATGCTATATATAAAGTTGCATAATGGTTCTAAATGCCATAAAAAGGAGAAAAATTAAATTATGAAGGCATTAACGGTCATGTGTATGAGATGAATATGCCCAACAGATCCACACTTAATGTAATAAAATTTTAAATATATCTTTAACATAAGTAATCAACTAACTATATAAGTCAGCAATATTCCATGGTAAGATGCTAGGTCAAATCTTACATGTTACAAGGAGACAACAAAATGCTATAAATGATACTTAATGCTTAAAACCAACATGCATGCCAATATTTAGAATAACAAACTTTTCAATTTTATTTACTGACAATGTTGACATCCCTTCTTAAGATACAAACATAAATGTCACAGAATCACACTAATTACTATGCAAAGGAAATAGATGAGCTTTCCACGAAATATTTGGGTATACAGGAATAAAATACAAGTACAAGGTAGAAACAGTATATCAAGTTCATTAATGATGTACCATTATTATGGTGCCTTTCATCTTTGCATTAGCTTGTTAAGAGAGCGACACAAGCTATCAGAAGAAGGCAGGTTTACAAATCAAAACACCATTTCTTAAGTTTTTAATTTGAACCTTAGAGACCCAAAACAATTATCATAATGATTTAATACATGTTCACCCTTACTATTTACACTTGCCTATAATAAAAAGGAATTAATTAAAGTAGCAATACAACATACGTCACCATTCTGTGCTGTTTGTAAGGCTGTAAACTAAGGATGAGAATGTGCATGCCCAAAGCCCGATTGGGCTCCCAATTGGGCATGCCCCATTCCCATCTCCTTCACTAATGAGTATGGAAGATACTGTAACATAGCGGATTTGGAGCGGACATGGCGATAACTATATCCATCAGCTTAAAAAATGTATACTATGCCGACAAACAATTCATGGAGTCGGAGGCAAATTATTGCTATCAATATTTGCTGCTGAGATATGGACACAAATTGGATTAGGATATTTTAAATATCTGCTTATAATCGGTATATAAGTCATGATAATTAGCACATGTAATTCCAAGTTTGGAAGATTTGTTACTAATTTACAAACACGAAGTATATACATATCAATTATATACTACCTTTTTAGTAATAATACAATACAATAGTGGTATGTACATTTGAGAACATTGAGGCACATAAATTAAGCTTATTAATTAATAGCGAAGCATATTAAATGAAACGGGTACCTTAATAACCGTAGCCATTCTGTTGAAAAAATAGACACCATGCGGGTGCATATTTCATGGAGTCGAGACTGTCGAGTATAAACTATTGATTTCTCTTTTCACTTAAACAGATGCTGATAGAGAGCAAAATTTGATGTCAGATACCCATTGATAGCTCAACTTTTTGACGTGTTTCGCGTGAACCAATAGATAGATAGTTAAGACCAAAGCCATTCTCGCTAAGGCATTAAGTCACATTTTTTTGAAGCAATGCAAGCGGATTGTTGGGATGGAAATCATTCTACATTGAACTCAAAGAATCTTCTATTTATTGAGAATTTCCAAACTAAGGCCAAATTTGTCTTTACATATTGGCATTGCTGTCATTAATGATAATCAAATTTTAGGTTAACCCATTAACACGAGACTTTGTTAGGAAAATGATGGTTTCGGAGGATGAGAGGTATGGGTGACTTTCATTCCTTAACTCATTTCTTCTACCTAATGCTTTGTCAATGGTGTTGCCTCGCATAAATAGATTCTGTGGGTACTGTCTCTATCTTGATCTAATATTTGTTTTGTAGTTGTGTTGCATTCAAAATTATGCATATATGCATGTAACTATGTACATCCACCATGCACATTGTCTGTGTTAAGTTTTGTGCTTCAAACTTCAAAAACAGCCTTCCAAGACTTGGCAGGATTGTGTCATGCCCAGCCAATGGATGGCACGGTTGTGCAGACTTGGCAGAGATTTCTGGGCAAGTAGTACGATTGTGCCAGATTGTATTGGGTTGGCACAGCCGTGCAGGAGAAGCAGAACATCCAGTTTTTCTGAGCCAGGCAGTGATACGTTGTGCCACACAAGACACGACCATGTCGATACCTAGTCAGGTTTATTTCAGCCTATTGCGGGTTTTTTGCTTTGATCCATTGACTTGATACTTGATCTACTTGTACGGCCACGATTGCACACGACCCCATGGGCTATTTTAACCCTTCATATGGTTTTTTTTGTAACAATTGAAGAGAGAATAAGCGCGTGGGATAGCCGTCATCAAAGTTCTTCTTCATATGTTCTTGGAGATTGTGTGCATGGTTTGGTGATCTTCTTCTGGGGATCTCTCTTTTAGGGTTGTGAGATTGTTTGAGAGAGCCTTTGTTATTCTTCTCTTTTGGTGAGGTTGAAATCTCCGTGGTTTGGTGAGAAGAGTTTGAATTCCGAGTTGGGAGTGTTTGGAGCTCTCATGTGTTGAAGAAGATTGAATTAGTTGGGTGTATTTGCTTTGATCATATTAGTGAAAACCGTCATCGGAAAGCTAGACGTAGGTGCTGTTAGCGTGTTGAATCATGGTAAACTTTGTATCGTTCTGTGCTTGATTTGTTGACTTTTATCTTTATTTTGGCTGCCATTTTTGTTTAATTGCCTTTTATCTTTATTTGGTTGGTTGGATATCTACTACTATTGACTCTCTCTGCAAGATCGTGATATTGCGATTTGTTGGATCGCTATTCGTCAGTTTTGCTGCACATGGCTCAAAGGACGAGTCCGTGGTTTCGGTATCTCGCGCATTTACCTCAACAGTCTAGACACGTAATGTTTATTGTGAGTTTGAGGGGAATGTTAAGATATATTTTATATATTTGACTTATTTAGGAGTTAGTTTTTAATGTCCAAGACTGTCTATATATGGTTGTTGTCTTCATCAATACTCAATTCTAAACTTTCTATTAAGAGATGTTTGTTATGGGAATTATGCTAGCTTTACATAATGGCCATGCTTAAATCTTATTTGGTTACATAAGCTTAAATGGCATTCCTGGGCAAAAGTGCGCTTCCTCTCTAAGCACTTGGTTGTTGTGGTATTATATCACTTCATTGACTGCGTTTTGTTACCAGCTTATAGGCTTAACAGCAACAATGTTAAAAAATATTTGTTGTTTGTTAATTTTTTTAAGCTTACGTTATGGTTCTTAACTTGATGTTGTTAGTAGGGTTTTGCTTAAATTTATTCATGAACTTGAATTTTTAGATAGATTTTTCGGAGCTTTCTCTTAATGACAATGTTTATATCTTTGTCGGTGTTGTTATTGGGTTGATGATTTAGTACCATAAAGCTTGTGTTTTTAACTATAAGAATGATGATTATTCTTTGTTATGCAGAGAAAAAGCCCCATAGGGACTAATGTTACATTTATTATTACTATTATTATTAAAAATGAGTTAAGAAATGTAGGGATTCGTAGAAATTTTGACCATTTTAGATGCAGAGAACACTCTTGTTGACATAGTAACATAAACACCACCCGTTTTGGTAACTAAGGTATTTGGTAAGTCAACTATGAAGTGCATACCAATGTGCTCTCAACATTCAAATCATTCGACCCCTACTTATTAGTAACTTCTCCAACCAACTATCCCCATCTTTAGCATCATCTTTACACAATCATCATCATCAATTTATCTTTCATCCTAAAAATAGGGCCGGCTTCATGTACTCACTAGAAATAATGTCAGAGTGTGATAAGTTGGATCTTGATATTGCATGCTTGTTTTTCATGTGTTAATATTTAAATCTTTTTTATATCAAATCAAGATTTTTATATTCATTCTTATCAATTCCATTCTTGTCTCCGAATATTTATATGTTCTGTGTTTCTAATTGGTGCATTAATAGGTCTTTGGCGTATATGTGTGAATCATTTCATGCAATGTTCTCTCATCTTATCCTTAATAAAAATAACACCTACATTCATTTGGTTATATTCATTTCTTTATCTTTTTATGTGTTTCCATATATCCACGACAACATTTGCATCTATTCCACACTCAAACTTTGTTGACACTTTTAGTGATAATCTAACTATTAGATTTGGGGATGAGTGACAAACTAGTAATTTTGGACCTTAGGGGTATTTTTGTAATTATGGACAAATCAGTCCATTATATAGTGGATGAGTGGTTAGGGCTAGAGAGCATGTTGAATATGAGAGAAGAAGAAAAGAATTCGGAGTAGATTAAAGTAGATCTTGGGAGATTAAAGCTTTCTCTCGAATCAAAAGCTAGGAGAGCGGTCATCCTCTCTAATTGAGGTCTTTCTTCATAATCCTTAAATTTTTTCCACCAAAACCTCAACGTTTCTTTTCAAATTGGTATCAGAGCACTTTGATCCGATGGCGGTAAGGAAAGTTGATGCTTTGAAAGAAAAATTAGGGGGCAAGGTGGAAGCCCTAAAGCTACAACAACAAAAATTGGAAAGCAAGGTGGAATCTCTCAAGGAAAAATGTCTTCGGTGGATTCTCACGGAAAAATGTCTTTGGGGGAGTATGGCCTCGTCAAAAGCAGTGGGCGGGTTGTCGGTCATCCAAACCCTAATTTTGGGGGCGGCAGCCCCTTCGCACGCCCCAAAGGAGTGCAGGGCTTGGGCGGGCCGCCAGGGCTTCCGTGAGCCCCGACATCGCTGCTTGGGCCCACATGGATTCTGTGTGTACCCCCAACGGCCGACAAACCCCTGCAGCCCCGCAGGGGGCCCTTCCCCTAGCGAGCCATCGGGGCCCTACCGATGGCTGGGTAGGTCGTGGTGGCCTGACGACCCACCAACGTTCCACGGTGGCCCGATAACCCACTGACGGGCCGCCATAGCCCGACGACCCACCGACGGGCCGTCTGAGGCTTGCCGCTCTTCTAGCGGCCCGCCAGGCCCACCATGGGGCTATTTTTGGGGGCGGAGGTGATTTCGGCCCCCAATGGACTATTTGGGCTGGAGGAGTTGAATTAGGGCATCGACGACTGATTTTGGGCTATGACGAACCTTCGGCGGGGCTTGGTGATGGATAGGGCCCCCTATCATGGCTTCGATGGATACACGGAGATTCAGATGGGTTTGAAGATGAGTGGAGAGATGACTGCCAAGCTGGAGGAGCCCATTTTGGATATTTTGGTACACAACAAAATGCCTATCAGCAATTTCTCTTCGTCCAGCCAAGAGGGAGAGTAAGACAGGATATTCAGCATTGAGAGCAGGGTCCCGAAGCTGAAGTTGCCAATTTTTGAGGGGGAGGATCCAGTGGAATGGTTTACCATGTGGAGAAATATTTTGCGGTAAATTGCTTGACTGAGGTGGAGAAACCGTGGACAGCTGGCATCTGCTTAGAGAGAAAGGTGTTTGTCCTGTTACATGTGGAGGGAACATAGGCAATCAGTATGGTCATGTGAGAAGTTCAAGGACTGCTTGTTGGATTGATTTTGAGACACCAATTGGGAGACCTACATAAGCAGTTCATTGCACTCCGGTAGGAAGGCATGGTTCACGACTACATGGAGAGGTTCAAGCACTCTCGGGCCAAGTGAGGGGAATACCAGAGGCGGCGATGGAAGGGAGATTCATGAAGGGCCTGAGGAGGAGCATCTGAGCATGCTCCTCATCTAGAGACCGAGGGGGTTGCTGAAGATGGAGTTGGCCAAGATGATCGAGGATAGACATAATGGAGTTTAGGGGTGGTAATTCGGACCGGTCCGGTCTTATTGGGCCGGGCCAGCCTGGTTCGGTTTTCTTAAAGGCCCAGCTCGGCCCGGCTCGATAAGACTTCGGGTCATTTGGGTGCGGTTTGGGCACAACCCAATAAAAATTTGATTAGGCTGAAAGAATTATGTGCGTTCATGAATTAGGTATTGCACAATGCTCGTCATTTGTTTTTTCGCTGTTCATTTTCTGGTAATGAAGTTGTTAGGTGCTTTTTCTTTCGGTTTGTTATCCGCTGGCATGAATTGTGAATTCTTCATTTGCGTTGCATTTTGTAAACAATGAGCATGTCTTTGGGGTTAGAACAGCGGTGGATCTTCACTAGGACATTTTGTTGCCACACAAAGTAACGAGGAAACATACAAGCTGGTTTATGTGTTATATAAATTAAAGCTTCATCCCATGAATTAGAATACAGGGCTCATGTTTGTTTATTCTATAAATTCGTCTATTTGTTTAGATGTTTGACAACAGTAGTAGATATCTTGTTTCTTATTCATAAAGTCTTGCTAATTCGTGTTGCAGTCATCATGTTATTCAACAGTTAGCATGGACAGTCTCATATAAGTTACAATCTTTGCAAATTTTATTTATGACTGTGATTGCTATGAGCAATATGTTTCTAATTCACACTCTTGCTTTGCCCGTCTTGAATGCTACGCCCTTCTCCAAATCCATAGATATATCGTATCGGAACGAGTAGGAATCTTTCGATAGTAGTTGGAGGTTTGCAGGTTGGGCAAATGTGTTTAGTAGTGCTGTCAAGCAAACTCAATAGGATTTCGTGCCGTGTCGTGCCGTGCCACCCAATGAGCTAAATAGCTTCGCCCGAGCCCGGAATGAAAATGAATCGGGCCGGCCCGGGTCGGCCCGGGCCAACCCGATTAGGATTTTGGGCCAAAATTGCTGGCTCAGGCATTGTCTTATCGTGTCGTGCTCGTGTCGGGTTGAAAATTGCCACCCCTAGTGGAGTGGGCTACCAAGGGAGGGGTGAACGGTGCCACATCTTACACTCATGCTGTTGATGAGACCTAGAAGCCCCAGCCAATGATGGGTCAGATCCAACAGACCACATGTACATGCATCTCACACAGAAGGAAATCTTAAACAGACTCGCCAATGGGTTATGTTTCCGATGTGGCGAGCGGTTTGGGTCGATACATCATTTTCGGGATCGTGCGTTGCTGGTATTGGTCGTCGAAGAAGATGAGGGTGCAGTTGTTGGAGAGGAGCTAAGAGGGGATGCGCACCTCCATTTGGAGTAGTGTGTCCATGGGATTCATGGCACCACCTTGAGGATAATATGTTTCTTTGGTGCAGAGTTATGTTAGATTTAGTATGTGAGTGGCAAAATTGTAATTTTGGGCTTTAGGGACATTTTTGTAATTATGGACAAATCAGTCCTTTATATAATGGAGGGGTTAGGACTAGGGAGCATGTTAAATTTGAGAGAAGAAGAGAAGCGATTAGAAGTAGACTAGAATGGATCTTGGGAGATTTAAGCTTTATCGCTAATTAAAGCTGGGAGAGTAGTCCTCCCTTTATTGTGCCCAAGTTATCTTGTATTTTCGTTTTATCTATAAAAATTATATTTTTCTCCCAAATTCCCAAATTTCTTCCACCAAAACCCTAGCGTTTCCTATCACTTACACTCTATACTATATAATAAAGCTGGTCTAGTTATTTTCTTATAAAACTTACACTTTAATTGTAATGGTACATTTTGATTATAGAATATTCCTGTTATGGCACTTCATTTCAATTGTTTTAAATCTATGATCAACATCTTTGTATCCTCTTGGATAATTGACTCGATATACTTTAGATACTTATGGATATACTTTTCGTAACAAACTTATTCATGTGATCTTCATATCTTACTTTACTAAACTTATATTTCATATACTCGATCTTGTTTGTTCTAAGTTTGAAACTTCGAGTTTCCAAGATCTGTCTCTATAAATCTAACTTTGCATTTACACCACTTCTTATCTTATCTATCAAAATAATATCATCTGCAAATAACATACACTAAGATACCTAATTTTAAGCATGCCTAGTGAGTTGATCCATTATTATAACGAACATGATAAGACTTAGAGACTTGATGTAACACTTTTTACACAATCATGCAAATAAAGAGAAAAAAATTGGTGTAATTAATCACATAGAATAAACATTATGGGATAACGATGCCTTCTATGGGAGAGAATGTATGCCATGAAAAGATAGAGAGGGTAATGTAGAGTTTGAGAGATAAGGTTATATGCATTTTGCATACATGCATATGTATAAAATTAATCGTGAGGGTGGTGTATGGGCGTCTTCAACAATTCATACATGCACCTATGTCTTTGTGAAACTTTCAGAGTATTAGTTGAGGTCTAGAGGGTTCTTGATCTTAGTAGTAAAATAGGTTTGGATTAGACCAGACTATATGTACAATGTAGCTCATTCAATTTGAATTCGAATAAGTTTGGATGAGGATCATAACTATTTGATGACGGCGGTGTTGGGAATGATGGCGAACCAAACCGAGATCCGTGTGAAAACAACCAATCCTAAAAGCTGATCAGGAATCTAGGACTAGAAAAATGGATTATCAAATAACCTAAAAAATCCTATGACTTTGCAAAGTGAAGCAGCAAATGAAATAATAACAATAATCAAATCAATCACAAACACACAAGAGTTTACCCTGGTTCGGTTGCGCGTAACCTACATTCAGCAACTTTTGAGATGATTCCACTATCAAAGAGATCTTCAAAGGGATTACAATCTAGCTTCCACTCACGTGAGTAATAACTTGGCTGAAAGCACAAGCCCTCACAAACTCATGCAAGGAAGAAGAAATCAAATGAGACAATTGAGAGAATCGCTCAACTCCAATCACAAACACCTAGCCCTAATCTCCCGGCAACAATCTCCAATGGCGGCGGCTACAACTCCTCTCTTGCTCTAGATCCGAATTCAGCATTAACCCTAATTCCTATCAACCATCAGATTAAATAGGGCTTCAAATCGGGCTTAGAAACCCATCTGGACCGTCGACATACAAAGCATGGCCCTGCGCCGCTTGGTCGACCGAGTTCATCGCTCGACCGAGCGGTCTTACCGCTGTAGCAACTCCTGGGTAAATGGAAACGGGTCGCTCGGTCAAGCGAGTGCTTCGCTCGGTCGAGCGACTTCTTCGCTCGGTTCAGTGGCTGACCGAGCGCTTAGCTCTGTAGAACCCAAAACTCCCTGTTGATATAGCTCGGTCGAGTGCTCTAACCGCTCGACCGAGCAGACATTGCTCGGTTGAGCGGTAGAGTGCTTGGTCGAGCTGAGTGCAATGCTGCTCGTCTGGAACCAGCTCGACCAAGCAACTTGGGAGTGTGAGATGAATGATTTGAATCACAAAATTTAACACTCTACATTAATTCAAATCTCCTCACGTATACTTCTGCCTGTCCACGTTGCTCGTCATGACCCTCTCTCTGGGTTTCATCATCATTTCGGAGTTCGCGCCTTCTGGCGCCAACTAAGCCAATAAAAAGATCAGTTCCAGGCACACCTGTAGGTTGACGGTGGGAACTAACTTAGTAAACTTGTCTGCGGGGTTCTTCTCAGTCGGGATCTTGTGAATATCCACTTCCTTTTTTCCAACTCTAGGAAGGAATCTCGCACCTCAATGTGCTTCGTTCTCGAACTGTATGTATGGTGCTTTGCCAGATGAATGGCACTCTGGCTGTCACTGTACACTTGTGACGAACTCTGCGGCACCCCCAAATCTCTAAGCAGACTGCTCAAATATTTGGCCTCCTTCACAGCTTCCACTGCTGCAATCAATTTGGCCTATGTGGTCGATAACACAACACAGATTGTAGAACTGACCTCCACGATACCGTGTCAGTGCCCAAAGTGAACACATACCCCGTGGTAGATCACCGCCTGTCCCTGTCTCCTGTCGCAATATCCCGTTAACACCTTTCCGTCTCCTCTCCCGTAGAGAATCCCGACACTAGCTGTGCTTCGCAGATACCTCAGAATCCACTTGACGGCCTGCCATTGCTCCTTGCCTGGGTTGGCCATATACATGCTAACCACTCCCACGGCATATGCAATATCTGGACGCATGCATACCATGACGTACATCAAACTTCCTACTGCACTTGTATATGGCACCAGAGACATACTTTTTCTCATCCTCAGTGCTTGGTGACTGTGTTGCAGACAGCTGAAAATGAGCTCCTAGCGGTGGTCACGGGCTTTGCGCTCTCTATCCCAAAACGAGTCAGCACCTTTTGAATGTACCCACGCTGTGACAACCTTAGCTCATGTCGCTTCCTATCTCGAAAAATCTCCATTCCAAGAATCTTCTTTGCGGGCCCTAAGTCCTTTATGTCGAACTCTTGCCCCAGCTTCGTCTTCAGTTTCCTCACGTCAGACATGCTATTGGAAGCAATAAGCATGTCGTCCACGTAGAGCAACAAATAGATCTTCATGCCATTCTCTAGTGTGCGCACATACAGACACTGATCCTTGATGCTCCTCTCAAAGCCTACTCCAATCATAAAGCTGTCAAATCGTTTGTACCATTGCCTGGGTGATTGCTTCAACCCGTACAACGATTTCTTCAACATACAGACCAAATTTTCTTTCCCCTCAAATCTGAACCCTTTGGCTGTTACATGTATATTTCTTCATCAAGGTCTCCATGCAGAAAGGCGGTCTTCACATTGAGTTGCTCTAACTCCATGTCCATGCTAGCCACTAGTGACAACAACACTCGAATGGATGTGTGTCGCACAACATGTGAGAATATCTCGTTGAATTCCCCTCCTTTCCTTTGTGCAAACCCTTTGGCCACCAGTCTCGCCTTGTACCTGCCATCATTGCCAACTTGGGTTGAGCTCTCTTTAACTTGTAAATCCAACGACATCCAATGGCACGCTTCTCGCTGGTAACGGCACCAACTCCCAAGTGTCATTGCGGTGACAGGACTCCATCTCCTCCTCCATAGCTCCTTGCGACTGAGCGGCATCTCCTGAGTCTATGGCTCCACCATATGTCGCCGGCTCCTCTTGCTCTAGGTTGAGTGCATATGATGCTATGTCATTGAAAGAATATCCCGCATAGTCCCATGCTCCAAATCTCTCGGGCGCCTTCTTACCCTCTTAAATTTTCGCGTTCCTTCATCACCTGCATAAGTGTCAATGCGTACCTGAGATGGATCGGGTGTCTGCCCATGGTCCTCATAACGGACCTCATTACGTCCTTCAACTGGGACATCGACCTTCAACTCTTTGCCTGGTTGCTGAGTGGGCTGGACTGGAAGATTGACAACGTCTGTAAATGTTTTCTCTGCTGACGTGTCTCTTTTTGAATGAGAATGCTCCGTCCTGAGCATTGCATCCTCATCAAAAGTGACATGTCGGCTCACAATCGCTTTCTGACCCTCTGGATCCCATATGCGATATCTTTGATGTCGTGGCCATATCCAAGAAAGATACACTTTTTTGCTCTTGGATCCAACTTGTCGTCCCTCTCGTGTACATATGTCGAGCAACCCACAATACGCAAGTATGAGTAATCTCTAGCTTCACCACTCCACATCCCTTCAGGAATCTTGTAACTAATAGCTACTGACGGAACTCTGTTCACGATGTGCACAACAGTGTTGAGAATCTCTCCCTAAAATTCCTTTCCCAATCCGGCTGTGTGCCTCTAGCATCGCACTCGCTCCAACGTCCGATTCAACTGTTCCACCACACCATTCGACTGCAGATCTCCAGGTGTACTAAATTGACAGCGGATTCCATGGAATTTGCAGAAATTCCTAAATTTCCTTGAGGTGTACTCACCTCCTTTGTCGGATCTCAGCATCTTCACATGCCTTCCGGTTTGCTTCTCTACCATGATCTTTCACTCTTTGAAGAACTCAAATGTCTGGTCCTTTGACTTCATCAAATACATCCAGACATTGCGAGAGTAGTCATCTATGAAAATGACAAAGTATCTAGCTCCTTATCTTGACGGCTCTGGGCACGGTCCTCACACATCTGTGTGAGCATAATCAAGTGGTTCCCTGCTAGTGTGCTTTCCCGTGTTGAACTGCACATTTGTCTTCTTTTCATACACACATGACTCGTAGAACTCTATGCTCTCAATCATAGCATCAATCAACTTTCTCATCCGAAGTACATCGAGGGTCTTGTCACATGGATGACCTAAACGATAATGCCACAACTTGGCCGAATCTTTGAAACTTGAGCTAGTAGCGTCAATGTCTGCATCTCCTTCCACTGTGGTACCTTGAAGGGCATATAAGTTTCCCACTTTCCTTCCCTTCATCACAACCAAGGTTCCTTTCGATACTCTCAATTGGTCTTTCTCGAAGACCGACTTGCATCCGGCATTGTCCAAAACGCCTATGGAGATAGGCTCTTCCGCAAGTCTGGGACATGCCTCATATCGGCTAGTATATGCACTATGCCATCATGCATCTTGATCCGGACGGTTCCAATACCTGTAGCCTTGCACACTGCATTGTTCCCTACGAGGATTGAGCCTCCCTCTTCCTTGGGACGGTATGTCGTGAACCAACTCCTATGCGGAGTCATATGGTATGAGCACCCACTATCCATAAGCCACACAATGTTTGCTTCACCTGCAATCCCTCATGCAAACATTTCCGGATCTTTACATTCATCATGGGTATGCATACCATCTATTCCCAATGATGCTGAACTGGACTCTTTATTGGCATCCTTGCCTTTTTTCCTAGTCTTGTTAGGACACCGGTTCGCAAAATGGCCCTTCTGTTGACAATTGTAACATGTGATCTTCACAAATCTATCCTGCGAATGTCTCGACTTGGAGCGATCATTGTTCTTCTTGTGACATCCTCTCTTTTTCTGTCGACCTCTCACATGTAATGCCTCTTCACGGTTACTCACATGGCCTCTACCTTGAATCTTGCCACATAGCTGCTCGGTGTGAAGCGTTGCCTTCACCTCTTCCACGGTGAGAGTCGTTCGGTTATAAATCATCGACGGAACAAACTGGTTAAACTCGTCAGGCAATGAACATAACAAGATGACTGCATGTTGCTCATCTTCAATCTTCACATCCATACCCCGCAACTCTAGCACTATCCGGTTCAATTCATCTATGTGATCCTTCACAATGGATCCAGACTTCATCTTGAGCGTATACAGCTGCTGACGCAAATAGAGACGACTCGCGAATGACTTATTCATATACAGTCCCTCAAGCTTCTTCCAGTTGTCAGACGTCGTTGCTTCATCCAAGACCTCTCTCAGAACATTATCTGCCAACGACAACTGAATCGCACTGTATGCCTTTCTCTCCATATCAGCTTTAGCGGATTCCTTCACCTTTTTATCAATATTTGCTTCATCAAATACGATTTGGTAACAACCTGTCTGCATCAGAACATTCTTCACCTTCGTCTGCCAGATCCGAAAATCAGTCCGGCCAGTGAATTTCTTCTCAATGTTCAATGTTGCTAATGAAACCATCTTCGCCACAAACTTTCTTCACAAAAGAACACAAGCTCTGTTACCATTTGTTGGGAATGATGGCAAACCAAACTGAGATCCGTGCGAAAACAACCAATCCTAAAAACTGATCAGGAATATAAGACTAGCAAAAATGGATTCTCAAATAATCCAACAAAATCCCTACGACCTTGCAAAGTGAAGCAGTAAACGAAATATCAACAATAATTAAATCAATCACAGGCACACAAGAGTTTACCCTGGTTCGGTTGCGCACAACCTACATCCAGCAACTTCCGAGATAATTCCACTATCAGAGATATCTTCAAAGGGATTACAATCTAGCTTCCACTCACATGAATAATAACTTGGCTGAAAGCACAAGGCCTCACAAACTCACGCAAGGAAGAAGAAATCAAATGAGACAATGGAGAGAATTGCTCAACTCCAATCACAAACTCCTAGCCCTAATCTCTCGACAACAATCTCCAATGGCGACAGCTACAGCTCCTCTCTTGCTCCAGATCCAAATTCAGCATTAACCCTAATCCCTATCAACCATCAGATTAAGTAGGGTTTCAAATCGGGCTTAGAAACCCATCTGAACCGTCGACTTAAAAAGCCTGGCCCCGCGCCGCTTGGTCGAGCGAGTTTATCGCTCGACCGAGCGGTCTTACCGCTGTAGCAACTCCTGGGTGAATGGAAACGGGGCACTCGGTTGAGCGAGTGTTTTGCTCGGTCGAGCGACTTCTTCGCTTGGTCGAGTGTTTGACCGAGCACTTAGTTCTGCAGAACCTAAAACTCCATGTTGATATAGCTCGGTCGAGCACTCAAACCGCTCGACCGAGCAGAAATTTTTCGGTCGAGCACTCAAACCGCTCGACCGAGCAGAAATTTTTCGGTCGAGCAGTAGAGTGCTTGGTCGAGCTGAGTGCAATGATGCTAGGCTCTTCGTCATGAGCCTCTAGCTCGGTCGAGCGTCTGGAACAGCTCGATCGAGCGACCTGGGAGTGTGAGATGAATGATTTGAATCACAAAATTTAACAGGCGGCGGCAAGATATGAATATGACGATAACATTTGTTACATTTCTTCATATGGTATTCCCATGCTGTTTTTTACCTTTTACAAAGCATGGTCTAACTAAAGAAGTTCAGCTTTCCACAAATAGAAGTACATCTCCTATGCATGCCAATAGGGATGGAGCCAGAAATTTGCCAGGTGGCAAAATAAAAAAGCCAAGAGAAATATAACCAAATAATAGCATGCTAAAACAACTTATATCCACACAAGGAAATTGTTAGCATTTTTTGACTGACCAGGTAATAGAATATTGATTTATATTCAAAATTGCAGAACTTTGTGATTTGACCATTTTTAAAAGGGAAAATATATATACATGTGACCTCATTTTAAAAATATTAAACTATTAGAACATGCCTATTATCTAATAGATGGCGAATGATAATGATTGAAATACAATCTAATAAATGTCAAAAATACGATCTATTTCAAATCTAATAATCCAAATTAAAATAAATTTATTTTTAGTATTTGATTCTTTATATAACAATACCATCATATACATATAATTTTGATTCTTACTGCTAAGCACCAAAATTTGATGCAGTTTTAATATCGAATAAATAATTAAGAGTTGGTATAAAGATAAATTAAATAGGATGATAGGTAGTTTGAGATAAAAGTAACAAAACACAGCCTTGTTTAGGGGGTAAAAAATTTAAGGATGAATAATGGTGTCAATTATGTTATAAGTATGGGTATCAAAGCCATGGTAATATTTCCCCTTTTTTGGTGGGGCCATATCTTGACCATCACATACGGTATCTTCATTCTTGCACCCCGTTATATCATTGGTTTACACAAGTTTACATGAATTAATAAATACAAAGATTGTCCTCTAGTTGAGAATCTCTTCTTCCTTTAGTATTAATGAAAAGTAAATGATGATAGTTCAAGTTGTGAATTTATTGACCAGGATAAAATTTCTAGACAAAAATATAGGCTGTGACATGACAAATTATTAGACACAAGTGGTTAAAATTTCATCATGAGGACACATTTTTGAATATTTATAAGGACAAAATTGTAATATATATCTATAGACACTTGAATTTTTATTTATTATAATTTTACAAAGAAACAAAGGCAATTATACCAGCACATTTGTCATGTCGTGAGCGTTAGGGAGGGGAGAATTTGCGTATTGGTAGAAACTTGCATGTGCGATGCACTTTTATCATTGAATAGAACTTTCCTTCCAAGAGTCTTGGTCTATTTGATCATGGACACTCCTATTGTGAAACTACAATGTATTGGGCATTTGTTAGATTGGTGTGCATGTACATGTTGGTCTAGCCATGTCTATGCGACTAGGGATGTAGACGGATGTGGATTATCCAAATAGGATCCACGTCTATATCCTTTCAGATGAGAACAAGGATATTAAAATTTCATATCCCATCGGATGTAGAGAGTAATATTATATTTTTTTTCCAGAAATGGATACAGATACACTATCAAATATGTCTCATAGCTTCATTTTACTTTATTACACTCATTTGTGATCATCATTGTTACAAATGGAAGCAACAACGGTGTGGTTAAGAGGGGACAAAGCGCCATGGTTGTACCATGGAGCTGCCATGATGGTTTTATTTTATTTTATTTTCATAATATGAAAATAGAAAAAAATCAAGAAAAAATAAATCAATTCTAATTTTTTTTAAAATCAATTTAAATTTATACAACCACATTTGTTTATCGTTGCAAAATTTTGCACATATTAACAAGCTATATAAATAACTTAAACAAATTAAATAGGCGATAATATATATTATTACCGTATTTTGATTTATTTTTTCATCCACGATTCGTATTTCATAAAAAAGCCAATGCATGGCTCATGAAAAAGAAAAAACAATTATTAATTTAGTAAAATGAAATTTAAATAATGAGATTGTCCTTTATGCATAGTTACAAA
Source organism: Scilla litardierei (assembly GCA_030789695.1). Classification (NCBI taxonomy): domain Eukaryota; kingdom Viridiplantae; phylum Streptophyta; class Magnoliopsida; order Asparagales; family Asparagaceae; genus Scilla; species Scilla litardierei. The sequence continues at coordinate 124,615,319 of CM061141.1, forward strand.
TGACGGTGTCGACATGGCAACGAGGGGTTGCTTCCTCTATTGCAGTTGCCATGGTGGGCATTTAAAACATAGATGATTGTGTATCTAGACACACAATACATATGTGTGTGTATAATGGGTATCATATGACATGAGGCTAAGCCTCATACAAGACCTCCAAAACTTTACACTCTATTTTTTTTGGAGGATTGGAACCGTTCATTTTGATGTTTATATTCTAAAATCCCAAATCATCGAATATATGATGAACCCAAGGAGATTTGCATGTTCATCCACTAGTCGTAAAAGTTTTATTCATGTAAAACCGTTAAATTTGCCACGAGTGGATGAATGGACAAAACCCCTTTAGTTCACTCGACATTCGATATTTTGGGGGTTTAGAATATGTAGATCAAAATAAACGGTTCTCATCCTCTGAAAGATAGCGAATGGTGGAGTTTTGGAGGCGTGTATGAGACTTATCCTCATGTCATATGATATCCATTATTATATATATACACAATGATTAATTAGTTTTAACATGATAACATAATAGACTTGGTATGTTTTGTATTCATTACATCCATATGTCAACATTCAATATGTACATTTGTACAAAATAAAATTATTTATCCATGTTCGATCTATATCTGCACAAACACATCCATTTTTTGCAGATACGGTTACTAATTTTCTTTCCCTTTATTATCGGCATTTGCATCCGTATCCGGTAAATGATTTTGGATGTAAATATGGCATACAAAATACCCAATCTGTATCTGAACCGTTTACATCTTTACGAGTGACATGGACCGTAGGCAAGGGGATCTGAATGGAGAAGACATAAGCATAAGTCGTATATTAACTTTTTTGTCAATAAAACATGAAGATGGGTAAAATATAGAATTTATTATCCATATTTGGTTAAAAGAGCTACTAATGAATGTCATGCAAATAGTGATAAGATATTTGTTGAATAGTGCTAAAATAGTTAAATAAGTATTGGCTTAGCCCCCACATGAATATGAGTAAACAAGGAAATCACATGACATACATTTATGATTTATCAAAACCTCATCATCTAAATATATAAATTACACAAGGTAGTTCATAAAAAAGGATTGGTTATGGAGTCCAACCCGTTGCGAAGGCACCCCAATAAATTTGTTTAAATGTACAGGTGTATTTTAGTTTTTTGTTTACTCATTATTCTAGGTAGCATGCATGCTTCAATTATGCAGCCATCTTGTCAGACACGTGTGTAAGATAACACTTTTATTTTTAGCATGGTTCTATTTTTAGTATGCTTTTTAGAATACTTACATTGGACACAATACTTCTATTTTAGTATGCTTTTTAGAATACTTATATTGGACACAATACTTCTATTTTTAGTACGCTTTTTAGAATTTGCTTAATGGATGTGAGTTCTGCTATGTTATGTTGCACCCTTGTCGGATGTTTGTGTATTGCAACATAGATAATATTCTTATTCATATAAAGCACGGTAATTAATATCTGAGAATGATGGGTGTCATATGTTATTTCTTGTATGGCGGCCGAAAAACTCTCTCCATATTTTTCTTGAACCAATACCGAAATATATGTATACCGAAATGTATGAAATACAAATGTATGTAATACCGAAATAATATGCAACACAGAAATATGGATCCATGGACCGATCACCCGAAAAATATGTGGAGAGTGAACTTATTGGGCGTGATACGAGAGTTTTTGCATATGAAATATGATTACACCATTATTCTCTCAAAATATTTTATACTACAATATTTGGATGTGAGTTCTGCTATTTCAGAAAGTTTCGAAGAACAGTTGCATTGATTGTTGTATTTGAAATCATTATTGTAATCACAATTTAATCGGGTAGGTAAAACACCTTCATATTTGCTGAAATACGTCGTATTAGAAAATTATACTATTTAATATCATTTTCGAAATGTCCTAATTTATGCCCTTTTGTATTATGAAGTTTCTTGTTTGGTTAGTAATCTTTAGATATAGCTATGCTTGTTGGTTTGTGCAAGCAGAATTTGACTCCGTATCTCATCTGATAACTAAGGGAGTCTGTTGCACGCACCTGCACTTGTATAGTGGATGTGGTGTTATACTACCACTACAGCTGACGAATCTGCTCAGTCTTATTTATGATATGTTTAGTTTAGAAATTCAGTGGTATCAGCGTCAACAATTAGCAAACCTTTGAACTGTATTAAGTTCACCTTTTTTCCCATGTTCTTCTATATAATGCATCAGAATTATTGGTGATTCGGGATAGGTTTGTGAATCCGATTTTCACAAATAACTTGTGGTCCAATTATACTCTTAACAAAGTTACATACATGTCAAGTCATGGTTTAGCTACTGTTGATATTATGTTTCTGATGTAAGTGCTATACATTAATAAGATATCATCTTTGTCACTTAAGATAATTCTGAAAATATCATTCACTTTCTCTATTTCTTTGCATTCAATGATGATAGAAAATCAAAGATCTGATGCCGTGAGAACCGACCATGTTGTTCTTGGAAGCAAAGGCCAAGTATTCTGGAAATTGAGTGGCTACAATAACCGGTCAAACATTATACTTCAAGGTTCTGCCATACTCCACAGGCCTGCCTTTTTAGTTAAATGAAATTGCAACCATTGAATTTTCATTTGTTCTATACAGACATTGGGAGTTGGGACTCGATTACACATCAAGATAAGTGGTTCATCTTCAACGAAGAGGAAGATAAAGTGGTGGAAAAGTATATATCTTCATTGAGGTAAATATATCTTGATCAATCTTACATTATGTAGTATTTCATAAATCAAATTTACAAGTGGCCATCATAACCGTATCCTCAGTTGACATGTGTGAAACTTATTTATATTAGTGTAAATTGTATACACAGAGACATGTATATTGCCAACCAGTATGCTTCCAGCCGCCAAATATAATGTGGCGGTTGGCGTGGCCATTTCAATTATAACCACTTTGTTCATCATGATGTACCATACCTTGTCATCTGGTTATAATCATAACACCCTGCATCAAGTGGTTAAGAAATAAGGGTCATTTTGGCTACTGAATTAGAGAGACATGCTATATCTATCTCTCTTAGTTTTTTCCTTGATAACCATTATGTTGAAATTAAATTAGCGATTATCAATCTGGAAACTTTGCTCCAAATATGTCTCTTTAATAAAATTCTATTCTGGTCATTTCTTACTCCACACTTCAACAGAAGCGATGATTTCTTGACAATGTCGCATGGTGACCAACAATGATGACATCATGCAACTGCCGGAAGCAACCTCCTTGTGTCAACTATGTGTTTCTTGACATTACCTTGAACTTGTTAGAAATATTGCTTCTATTAAGTATCTACTTGCTAAGATCTCTTAGTGAAAATCATGGGTTTTTTTTTCTGTTCATGATGTTTCTCATTATGGAATTTTTTCCGAATAAATCGATCTTTTGATTCTTTTTTAAACGTGCTATATTCTGTGCATGCTATCTTCCCATCTTGCTTGCCTGCTTGGAGTTATTGTCACCTGAATTTGTTCCCTTCACTGGTTGCTCAATTTCCAACTCTGGGTTGATGAACAATGTTACTGGTTTCATTCAGGAATCAAACGCCGGCAGGGCACAAGTTAGATGATGTCGAAGAAGAAGAGGCGAAGTCTGACTCGTCTGAAAGTCCAGATCCTGAACCATGCTTACCTCAAGGTATAGTAGGAGCCTCAACACTTTCTTGAATTCTGAACTTGAAACGTGACGATGGCTTTTCTGGAAGCACTTTCAGCTATACATACAATAAAATTTCAAAAAAAAAAAACATTGTTATTTTGGAAACTCATCCTAATTTACGCTTAGATCCTAATGCTTATTTAGGCTATATTTTGTTTAAAACTTGAACCAATATGAATGCCATCGATGGCTAATGTGCGTGTTGTGTTATCAGAGGTAACGGGGGCATAGCTGCTTTGGGGAGTTGAATGTGCTTTCAAGCGGTGGGTGCTTTTTTTGTATGTTCGCCTGTTCACAGGGTTGCCGCAGCGCTGCCGATGCTTATATACCATATCTCACACCTTTGATATGCTGAAGCAAAATTCTCTTTTGTTGTACTGATTCGGTGTCACTGTGCAAATTTCTTGCCAGTGAAATGTAAAACAATATAGTTGTGTAAAACAGTAGTTTTTTTTCTGATGTGATGCCTTCTGATCATTATAGCGGAGGGCTGCAGTGGAGTGAATGCTGTACTTTTGTGCTCATTGTTATTATATGCAATAGAGCTAAAATGAAATATAGAATGAGGAATTTGGGCACCAATTAATCAAGGAGAATTTCATTGTTAAATTTGCGATGATTGAATGAACAAGTAAGATCTATTGGGTTCAGTGAATGTTAGGTGGTTTTGTAGTTTTAGTACATGAAGATTAAAGCGAACATGTTTTGATCTTTGGAAAAATAACGAGGAGTGGATTTCTTGATGTCGATAAGGAATTTTTACGCAAGTTCTATTCACATGACATTTTTTGAGTGAGGATGATATTTCAACACTGGATGTTGCATTTTTTGTTCTTAAAAAAGAAGAAGAAAAAGAACCATGGCGTCATGGTAGGCGTTTTCTACAGCTGAATATACTAGAACAGGCTTCTAGGCAAAAAAGAAAGAGAAAAGGAGAAGGAAAAGAAAGGCAAAGAAAAAAAAGAGAGGGAAACATCTTGTTTTGCTTCCACTGAGGTGATGCCTTTAAGACTTCCAACATTCTTGGATATCTTTCTTTCCCAAAACAGAGAGAGGAGAATGACAAAGCACATGCGATAGCAAGACTTTTCATCTCCTTTCATTCATGCCACCTTTTGTCTACGTTTTCGCTTTGTCTTCTCTCTAATTAATGCTTGATGTAGTCACTTTTTTAATTGAAAGAGCCAGTGCCATTTGCTTTATTCAATTTAACCAAAGTATTTATTGCATTTTATTCTTTATTTTTATTATATTTATTAAAGAGCCAGTGTCATTTGCTTTATTCAATTTAACCAAAGTATTTACTGCATTTTATTCTTTTTTTATTATATTTATTGATAAGGTATAGTGGATATCACTTCGAGTTTGGGCCAGTTAGCAACAATGGAGCCCAGCAGAAGCCCATCAAATGAGGACCGCCACCAATGAATCCCTGACCTTCGAGACGATCTTGCTCTTCGAGGTCGGCCTCCCAGTCTCACACCCGAGTATCCGGTCAGCTCGGCCCACTCTGCATGGTGTAGCCCTTGCGAGATAAGCCCCTCACTCTACAGGTCATCCACGTCAGTAAACACTCATTTCTTGTACACACATCAGTAACCGTTGACCTTACCAAAGGACATAGAGTACGACCATGTGCTATTCCGCTGGCCTAAACACCCTACTAGTACGAGACATCCGTGCCTAAGATCTGCAAATCTTCCTAGCCGTGGGACGTGACGTGATCGCCCTGAAGCTCTACATAAGCAAGGGACCACCGCCTCCTACGGAGGCTCCTCTATACGCCTCGGACACTCAATTTTTCCACTTAAACGCTAGCACTTCCTATTTCACCACTCAGCGGCGGCTAACTTCGGCCGTCGTTCCTCCTTTCCATGATTGAATCTAACTTGAGCGTCGGAGTTTGATCGGAGGGCCGCCCCCTCCAGTGAGGCTGACTGGGTTTCTCTTCTTTTCAGGCGATAGTGAAGGGCTCTTCCACCTCAGCCTGGTAAAACCACCCTGTCCAGGCCCCTGTTGCGGGATTGCTTATCCCCGAGGCCTGGTTTGGGCCCATCAAGAATCCATTCATCAACAGTTGGCACTTGAGGGAGGGCCTTGTGACAACATTTGGCTTTCAAACCTGAAGGGTTTTGAGCAGGCATTCATATGCCTTTTTTCCATCGTCTAGCCCGAGGCTTAACAGACGTATTAAAGCAGCAGAAGAAGAAAAACCATAAAATCGCATTTTATGAAAAGCTTATGGAAAAATAAAACCCAGCAGGATCTATACTATCTAAGGAGAAGGGCGAAGCGATATTGTCTAAATAGATCTAAATTATTAAGTGCTAAAAATGAAGAACATACCTTATGTTTTTGCCGTTGCAAAAATAATTTCCTTAGGGCGACGTCCCGAAGTGAATGTAACACCTCGCCTTTGAGCTGACCACTTGTCCCAGAAAGTTTCACCTTAGCTAAATCCTTGCCCCAATCTTCGGATCGAATCTGTACTCTCTTCATGTTTTGCTAGAACCTGAAAGGGAAAAAAGATGAAAATGAGGAAAAATATTTGGTCGCCTTTTAATCAAAGTGTGCTCCAATAATTTAGGAAGAGCTTCTTTGATTAAGGCTTGGTGTAATTTTAGGAGGAAGACGAGCTCCCTATTTATAGGGAGAGCTGAGCCTTTAGCAAAGTATCGCATCCTGATCCGACTCTCCTAAAATGGGACTAGACTGAACGGGCCAAGCCCGTGTCGCGAACCTACGGGCCTGGGTAGAACAAGACCCCCACGAAGACTTGGAGTCAGGCCGGTCTCGGACCGATACAAATGTAGCTGCTGACCCACGCCAGCGGAAGTTAACCACTCCCCTTGAATTGCACCCCCTTAATCATCATTAAAGAGACCAATTACGCCCACCTTCATGACCCATGAAGGCACCATCAAAGTGGCAAATACTAGGGGCGAATAGGGGGACGTTGAGGGGACATGGCCGGGGAAGACTCCCATAAAGCAACTCGAAGAACGTGGAAAAGGACCTCTGGATACCATGTTGGAAGCAACGAGCTAGGATCTTGGTTTGATGATGACAAACGTGTCGTTATATCTGACGTGTGTGCTTAGTGTGTTTCAGGATTGACGAAACGTTATATTTGGAGGAGCTGCTATTCATATAGCTATTTGAGTGTGTGAGAGAGCTTTGGCCTAAGCAAATTGGACTTAGTCCAATTTGAGATGAGATGGAAATGATTTCTTGACTTGGTCAAAAATCTATTCATATAGCATGGTGCACTTGGTCCAAAGAGGAAAAGGGATGGAGCCAAATTCGAATTCAAAAACGGATTTGATATGTGCAATTATTTATCTACCATATCCAATTCAAAATTCATATTCAAACTACCAAATCCAAATCAAATCCCACTACATGTCTCCTTCCTACGTTCTGTCCAATTTCCATTGCTATGAAGATCCATTCAAAAATCGTTTTCAAAGGAGATCAAATTAAATCTCATTCAACCATTTTTCAAACTTTTGATCTCTTCTATCTCTTGCCTATAAAAACACTTCATCAAAAAAGAGAGAGGGTGTGCCGCAATCAAAAGAAGGAGGGGGTTCATAAACAAAAGCACGGCTACACAAAAATTCCAAAGGGGCAGCCAACAAAAAAACTTACAAGCCGCACCGTAAAAAACCATAGAGCTCCTCTACAAAATGTATGCGGCTGCTACATCATAAACCAACACGCAAATTCTTCACAAGCCCTCCTAAAAGCCAAAGTCTCAAAGATCAAACCACAAGCGCCACTGCCGTTAATGTCTCTACCACCAAGCTGTGAAGATCAAGGTTGCCGACCACCTAGCTGCTGCCATCGAGATCTCCAAGCCACCGTAACATCAACGATCGCCGTTCACCCTTAACACCGACCAAGCGCTGTTCCCGCCGTATCAACGCCATCTTCGAGCTGCTGTTGCAAAGGGAGAGCCACAGCCGTCATCCACCGCTGTCGCAGCACACCGATCGCCGAGAAGCCTTCGTCCGCAGTTGAGGCTGTCGTACTTGCCGCCGGAGAGGAGGGAGCTGTCACCACTGTTGAGTCGTCAACGGAGATCACGTGTCACCGTCGAAGATCGAAGAAGCATCGTCAACGTAGGGCTACCGAAGTCAAAGCGACCGTCGCTGTTGTCGAGTGCTCTTCGCCGTGGAGGATCGTAGAAGTGCTGTCGCCATTGCTGTAGCCATCGCTGTCGAGAACGAAGTCGCCGTCGACTCCGTATCATCGGTGCTGCTGCCTAAGTCGGAGAACACCTCGCGTCCAAAGCATGTTACCATCACGAAGTATGGTCGCTGCACGTCGGAGAAGTCAAAGCCTCGCCATCGTTGAAGAGGAGACGGCGTTGATGAAGGTCGCCGTGAAGAGGAACGCCGCTCGTCCTCGCTGCTGAAGTTGCCGAAACATCTGTCGACGAGGGCTCGAAGCGGAGACAAGTCACTGCCGTACTCACACCGCCGTTGAAGCAGTTCGTCGTACGAAGTCGCCACGAAGTCGCCGCCGTTGTCGAAGACGGAGCGAAGAAGTTGCTTGTTCTGCCTGCATGCCCTAGGTTGCAATCGAAGAGAAGTTAGTGGCTAACGTGGCAACCGCATCACGTGAAAATGAGAAACAAATCGAAGGCTGAAGTGGAATAGAGTTTTAAAGGGATTACTCTGTGCACAGACCTCTGATATATTATTTTGAACTGGACTTACTATGCGCATAGACCAGTGTGCTATTTGACATCCAGGGGTCGGATCGAGACACCGTTTGCGTCAGATTGGAGCTGACGACGTGCTGATTGACAGAGACGCCTACACGGACACGAACTGAGCATCTCTAAACCATTAAACTCTTTTATTCGTGTCTTAGTGTAACGTTCTCTGTAGGGAAAACTTTACCAATATTTTGTGACTATTTTGGGACTTGTCTGGTGTTGAGTATTGGACTCTCCACCTTGGTTTTGATGATAATCAAACATAAATCATTGTGATTAACCCATGTGATTGCAGTTAGCTAAAGAGTCACCAATTAGATTCAAGAAGATCAAAATTGACTACACATGTTGATTCAAGTGGAGAGCTTGGTAGATCAACAAAGGTGAAGCATTGGCTTGAAGAACTCAAAGGCTACCTTAAACCTTAAGCCAATGGCATCAACAAATGAATGGAGATTCAATCCAAAGCGAAGAAGGAATGGATGATTCAAAAGCTTCAAAGAACATCTTGAGGATCAACGACTAGATGACGTTGGAGACATTCAAGACATACAACTAAAAGACTCAAGACCATGAAGAAGTAAGGATATTCATTGTAATCTTTAGTATTTACTTCTTTGTGAGTCTTAGAATGTTAAGCCTTGAATTAGAACTACTTAGAGGCACCTACACCACCTATACACATCATTTGTATAGCATCTAGTTTACCTCATACGCTTCTAGGCTTTGAATACTTGTGTAACGACTGCTTTTCATGTATCTGGATTTTATGTATTATAATATATGTTTTGGTGGATTTTCTCCTCATGTGTGGTTTTCGTCTCCGTAGTTTTCATTTTCGATCGATTCGTCGTATTTTCTCGCTTCTTTCTTAGGATTGTCGATTTCGAAGTATGTCGCTCGTGACGGACTTCATAACGGTCGTATCTAACTATTAGATCAAGCCTAGGAGTCTTAGGAATCGATCCCGGGGCCTCGCGCTCCGTATCGGTACTTTTCTGTGCTCATTAGCCGGTGTAAGAAGGGCCACCGACCGACTAGATGACGATCCAGTCGGTCGGCAATCCTTCTTGGACCGACTAGTTAGCTTTCTAAATTTCTCAGGAGTTACTGTTTATCGTTAGTCGGTCTAAGAACGTTGGTTGACCGACTAGGTTGCAAACTAGTCGGTCATCAATGCTTCTTGAACCGACTAACTCATCATCTTATTTTTGTATCAGTTACTGTTTACTCTTAGTCGGTCTAAGAACGTTCATCGACCGACTAGATGCTAAACTAGTCGGTCAGTACTTGTTCATGGACCGACTAACTCTAGAATCCTATTTTCGTTCAGGAGTTACTGTTTACACTTAGTCGGTCTGCGTTGGTCGACCGACCGACTAGTTTCCAAACTAGTCGGTCAGTGGTTGCTCTTTGACCGACTAACCAGTGTTAAAACCCTAATTTCTGGGCAGCCGCCAGCCTAGCCTATTTAAACCCAACCCATTCGACTTCTTCTTCTCCAACACGACCCAAAACCCTAAAAACTTCCCCCTTCAGCCCCCATCTTCCTCCAAGCTCCATTTCTCCATTCCAAGCCCTAAATCCATCATCCAATCCATCCATTCACTCATTCCACCTCTCATCTTCCCTAAAATCTCACTCAAATCCATCAAATCCCCAAATCCCCCAAAACCCTAGTTTCCCCAAACTTCTCCAATCTCTTCCAGATCTGATCCTAGGGTTCTCCGGAGTGTTTCTTCCGCCTCCTCTCGGTAAGAAATCGTTCTACCGTTGTTTTCATAACTTATTTATAATTTTATGAAAACCCTAATTAATTTCATGTTGTTTGTTGTATGTTTCCCCATAACAGCGATTTCCCCCGTAGATAGCATCCGTGTGACGAAGTGATCGTCGATCCCCGGTGCTAGGCAAGTGAAACTTGCCACTTAGGGTTTAGGCCATGTTTTAGGCCATTTGCTAGTTGTAGGCGTAAAAGAGGCTAGGCGACGAAATGATACTCGCCTAGGCGCAAATTGGGGAACTAGCTTGACAACGAAGCTAGTTCCGACTTTTAGCATGTTGCACAATTACCATGTCACGTTTACTTTCAATTAACGGTACGCGAATATGTTCATGTCATTGCATTTCGCCTGTCACGTTTAATTTAATTAACTGTACGCAAATAAATTGTCATGACCTCGCATTCTTTAGGTATTGCTGTGATTGCGTAGCTTCGCTACAATGTTGTGTTCCTGGCTCGTGTTCCAGAAGCGGGCCATGTGTTGGTTGATAGCCAATGCCCGAATTGCGTGTTCCGGCTAGGTGTTCCCTACGCCATACTTGTGTTCCTGGCTCGTGACCAGAAGCGAGCATAATGAGTTGGAAACCCCAACGCTCGATGTAATGAATTGTGAACTAAGAATGCGAGCTCAATGTGCGGGGCAACCTCAGGCTCACTAGATGAGCTCAATGTGCGGGGACCCCAGGCTCCATATCGTGTGAGTATTGGGTAGTGTTTAGTGCCGATCGGTCTGAAATGCTATGCCATTCAGCGAATGGCATAAACACCTACAAAATGTGAATTGATTGAATTGATAGTAGCTTGGCTACTCTTGTCTTGTCCCGATAAATTGTTCCCTTGTACAAATTGTCTTGCCATGATTTAATTGTGCATTCATGTTATAACTGCCATGTCATGCATACTAAACTGTTAGGTTGCTAGATGCCTCACTTTCAGTTTCCTTGCCCAAGTCTTTTTAGACTTGCTGACATGTGCCCCTTTACTCTTTTGGGTGACACATGTTAGATCCTGAGCCCGAGTACCTCGTTGAGGACGAGGTGTTTGCTGACGCCGAGCCCGAGCCCGTGTTTGACGGGGAGTACGTGGACACTGGGGACCAGTCCTAGTGTCTTCGTTGTGTTTTACTTTTGTTAGACAGTTGTTTTGTTATCGGTGCGTGGCACCTATACTTTGCTTTGTTGTTGTCGTTTCTTTTGTTGGCCTTGTTCTGGGCCTTTAGACTCTTTTCTTTTAGCCTGGTGGCTTTTCTGGATGTTGAACTTATTTTGATGTTGGACAATTTGTGAGATGTGGAATTTTATTTCAGTCTCGCATTGTGTTATTATTGTTATTCTGTTGTGGTTACAGGGACCTGTTTATGTATTGTGGACGCTTATCGGGTTTGGGGCTTCACAGCTCCACTCCCGTGCGGACCTTTTCACGTCTCGCCTCCATTTCAGGGAAGCGGGTCGTGACAACTTGAAATCTGAACTTTTGATTCATAATAGAGGACTGATGAAGGATCATCAGGTGACTGACGAAGGATCACCAGTCGACTGGTTTTCCTTCAGTAGTCGACTGTCTTTAAACAGAGATCAAATCTGTTTGAGGCTGTATTCTGTTTTTCTGACCAGTCTGCCTTCAAATTGATGCCAATTTTTCTGTAGTTGGAATTTTTCATCCAAACCACCTACATTAGTTAACTAACTCACTAAGGTTTCCAACCTAACTTGATTTACTCCAATCGGATTTCTGTAGTTCAAGTTATGACTGTTTTCATGAGCGGATAACAGATTTCCTGCACCTGTCAGTCAGATTCAAACTGCTGTCAGTTTTTCTGTAGATCGAAATTTACATCCATTCAAAGCTCATTTGAAAGCAAATTTCATTAGCTTTCCAACACAATTTGAATCACTCCATTTGAATATCTGTAGTGGAAGATATGGCTATTTTGGTGATCAGCTGTACTAAAATCTGCAGATTCTGTCCTTCGAACAGCCGACTGTTGAAGGCTGAACAATCGACTGTCCAGGTGGATAGTCGACTGGTTTTCCTTCAGCAGTCGACTGTTCATCCTGTCCTGCCAGTATTTTTCAGTTTATAGCCGTTGGTGACAGTGGAACAGTCGACTGTCCCCCCTTCAACAGTCGACTGTCCGAGTCGTTTTCAGCCCGTTTATAGCCGTTGGGAGATTGATTTTTGGGTCTTTTTGCTTGGGGTTTTGGGCTTCCCTTGAGATAATATATATAGGAGTAAGGTTGAATATGAGAGAACTCTTGGCCTCTTAAGAAAACATTCAAGTCTCATTTTCAAGCCTCCTCCTCCTCTCAAGTGCTCTCTAATTCTCTCTTTCCCTCTATGCTCTAAAGCACACATCTAAGCTAGATTTGCTTTCATCTTTGGGCAAGCATCTCAAGTGATTTCTCCTCCCTCATTGAGCACTTCACACACACTATAGCCTTTACAAGTAAGTTCTTATTCAAGGCATAGGTGAGTGTATTTCAAGTTGTATATTTCATTCTCTATACTTCTAATTTGTTGAGTACTCTCGGTTGGCGAGAGGGTTGGCTTGATCCCAAGTTGTGGGAGTCAAGGAAAAGTATTTGCTCTCGGTTTGTGAGAGTGTGCTTAGTTCCAAGTTGTGGGATTAAGGTATTTGCGTGTTCCCGGGTTGTGGGATACACGGACATCGATTGTAGGTCGATTGCACTTGTTGGGGTTCCGCAAGTGGGCTAAAGGAAAGCTCTAGTGGTATTTACTAGAGTATCCGAGTGTGATCTCGGGTGTTGCTGGATTAGGGCACCGGTAACAAGTCGGGTTTGACTTGGGTGGCACCGAACCAGGATACATTGCATGTTTGCATTGCATTCTTCTTTGTGTTGTTGATCATTTCTTTAATTCCGCATTTGTTGGTTAATTAGGGTTTTATTTGGCGTAAATTCCTTATAATTCTATAAAACACTATTGACTCCCTCTAGTGTTTCTTCCTCATAGCACATGGTCCTTACAATTGGTATCAGAGCGAGGTAATAGCTATGGCAACCAACAACAACAAGAACACACGAAGGCCTACTCCACCATTTCTCATTGGATCCAACTATCAAATTTGGTGTGTAAAGATGAAGGCTTATATTCAATCCATTGATGATGATTATTGGAAGCTTGTGGAGAAGCCCTTTCATGCACCTACCACTTCCGAACATGAATGGACAAATGAGCAAAAAGAATTGGTGGAGAAACATGAAGAGGTAATGGACATCTTGCTTGATTATTTAACTTCTGACATTCTTATGCGTGTGTCCAAGGCAACAACGGCATATCAAATATGGAACATGCTAACGGAGCAAGAAGAGTCCACCTCAAAGTGTTCTTCCTCCAATGATGAAAGGGATTCATTCATGGGTTTGATGGCACGTGAGGATGCCACTATGGGTGACTCTAGTGACGAATCAAGTGATTCTAGTGGAAGTGATAGCGACGATGAAGAGGTAACAATGGATGATCTTAGAATTGCAAATGAACAATTATTTGATAAATATCAAAAGATTATGTATAAATATTGTGATGCTAAGAATAAGATTGCTAGTCTTACTAACACATCTACATGTAGCACCTCAAACAATGACACCATTGTTGAGACACTCGCTATTGAGAAAGCAAGTTTGCTTACTCAAAATGGCATGTTGAGAAAAGAGGTGGAGTCCCTCAAATCTCAACTTGATCGTGTTTCCATTGTGGATAATAACGATCTTGAGATTGAAAATCTTCAATCTCAAAACACTAGTTTGGATATTGAGAATGAGGCTCTCAAATCCCAAGTGCACGAGCTCACCACACATGCATCCACCTTGAATGCCACTATTTCTTCAATTTCGAAGAAATACGAGCTCATGTCCTCCATTGTTGAGAGATTCAATAAGGGAAAGGACAATTTGGATGATTTGCTAAAGAATCAACTACCGGCAAACCATCGTGTTGGCCTTGGTTATTCTAAGGCAAGTGCTTCCAATGCACACACCTCCTATAGTGAAGTAACTATAGATTTTGTGAGGCCATCCTCCGGTGCATCCACGAGTGGTGTCTATAACAACTTGTGTAGTTCTACTACCAAGGAAACCACCACTCCTATTCCTCCCTCCTTTGCAAAGAAACCCACAAAGGGTGGACATCAAAGGCAGGGACATGCATTCATGTACACCAATACTCGTAGGAATGCCTCCACTCCTCACATTCCTGCAAATGATAGTTTTTATGTTCCACACCCACGAGCACGTGCAAACACTCATTTGAGACACTATCATGCACGTACTCATGCTCATGCACCTTCGCATGCTCATGATCATACATCACATCCACATATGCATGCTTATTCTCATGATCATCTTCATGCATATGAACCTCATGTTCATCCAAGTATGTATGCAACATCACACCATGGATCACATGCCCATCATCATGCTTTTGCACAACACAATGTTCCATACACATATCCACATGCTCTTGCTAGATCCCATGCTCCTAGGCCACATGCACCACGTAGAGATCAACCTTTTGTGCATGCAACCACTAGGAAGAGGATACCCAAACCATACACTATTTGGGGTCCTAAGAACACTAGCAATCATGCTAATGATATGTATGTGTAATCTTATATTCATGATATTATTTTGAATGATGATTATGTTGGGAAATCAAGGTCCTCTTGGACTTGGTTTCCAAAGGGTTAGTTTCTATTGACCCAACATGCTTGGTACAATAAGTCTATATTCATTTTATGGGTACCAAAGCATTTGTGTTAAGAATTGGTTTATTATTTTGTTTGCATATCGGTCTTGGATGCTCATGTTTGTTGGAAACTTAAATTATTATTGAATTTGATTTCCATTGATTGACTATTAGTAAATCATTGTATTTAGGTTTTTCATGTATAGAATATTTAATACTTTCTCATGCAATACATGCTTTGGTTCATATTTATTTTTGTTGCATGTGATACATGTCATGCTTTTAGATTAATATACCTATTTACTTTTGGTACAATTGGTACATGCATGTATATGGTTAAATATTTATCAAGTGACATGATTACATGTATCATAAAAATTGTGTGTGATTACATTAGGATATGGGTTATAATTATTTGAATTTAGTATTTAAATTTATTGCCTAACCCAAAGGATCCAAAAAGGTTTTTGGATACCAAAATTATGTTTTCTAGGTTCAATCCACTTTGGTATACCAACTCTACCAACTCTTTGATTTGCAAAGATTTCCATTCAAATGGAGTTGATGGTGCTTAAGTGATGCACCAAAGTATGGGGAGCTTAATGTTGTAAGTATATTCTTACATTTGGTATCTATGTGTGTTAGATGTATGTAGATGTCACTTTGTGTTTGAGACTATCTCATGCATATCCTATGTTTGCATGTTAAGTGTCGTTTATGCCATTCATGTCTATGTATGTCATTTGTGTCAAATTCTTGACTCATGTGCATTGTATATTAATAATCCATATTCATATGTTTATTCATGGATTATTTATAACATGTGGCTTAAAAATTTCATGTTATAATTAATGTTCATTTTCTTGTTTCACACACGGGACACGCTAATATTAATGTTCCTCTTCACAAGCGTGCATCCCAACTTCCTACTCATGACTCTACACAACCTCTCCTTAAGAATCCCAAATCACTATCTTTGTGGATTCCTAAGAATGTTTCTAAGCATGATAGGAACACATATATATAGAATCATATATAAGAAATGACACATTCTCATGCGACTATATATAAAAATCAAACTCAGCCTTTGTTTGATTTCCACCTTGCTAACTCACTCATATTGCACTTCATTGCTTAGGTACCATGCTTGTATAATTACTTTTTGTACCCATATATATGGGAGTTCGTCCATTACTCCAAGTTTGCATATTTGTATGATTATGTAGAAGTATGAAATGTTTGATTGCTATCATGTTATTTTTTATTTATATGTCATTGCATTTCATTCATATTATGTTGTGCATATAGATTAGTAGGTTTCCCTAACCCTTGGTGAGTATCAATTTGCACCTTTCCATCTTATTGATATGCCAAAGGGGAAGAGAAATTTGGTTATGAAAATAATACTATATGCTTTTCATGCACACTCTTTGTGATATTACTTTTCATGTCTTCTATTAATATGTTTTGTGCAGTGAATGTTTATTTTGTGCACATATGCATATTGAACGGTGAATCTTTCTAGCACACACTATTGTATTAGATGTGTGTATTCATAATGATGTTGCTTGTATTATGTTTTGTGATTAAATCATATGCATAGGAATTCTTAGTCTAGGTGTATCTAAATTCCTAATGGTTGAGAATTGTTAATTCCTTTGTGTATGATTTTCATGATTATAATAACTCATATCAATGCATGTCATGCATTTTTATTGATGATTGTTATTTGTAATTGGTATATATTTGGTTATTGGACTACTTGATTTTGTTCCTTAACCCATTGGATCCAAAAAGTTTTTGGATACCACCAATTGTTTCATTGTCAGATTGCTGTACAAGATGCCTACCCTACACACTCCTTGGTTTACAATGAAAGATCAATTTAAAGGAGAGGATGGTGCTTTGAAGATGCACACATATATGGAGAGCTAAATTGTTGTAAGTATGTGTTTAGTACAATTGGTATTTTAATATCTTGGATTTGTGTAATATAGCATACTTCTTCATTAGCTCATTCTTGTCACACCCTCATGGAGATTGTTTGTTTATGTGACTACCATGCCCATGTATGCCATATATGTCTTATTACGACTCATGTATCATGGTAGCTATAACATTCATATAATGAATTGGTTAGTTGTTTATTGATGTTCATATCTTTGGAACACGTTGTCATTATACATCCCATTCCTCACATGCATGTTTCTTTGTGAAGATTGTTAAATATTATGGATATGATTACTGATGAGTATGACATGCTTGTTTGTTTATTAGATTGTATTAAGTCTATTTAGATCTTACCATTAATGAAAACCTTTCAATTCTTTCATTAAAAAACATTGTTGTTTTGATTCTACCTCTTGGACCTAATTTTCATAGATGATTATGTTCATGGATTATTTAGACCATATCATGATATGTCATGCTATTCTTTTGGAATCATTCATTTCTTCCCTAACATGTGAATTTTGGTTGATTTTCAGGCGACTGCTGAACAAGTTTCAGGCGCCTGTCTCCTTACAGGCGCCTGTGATTCGTTCTACAGTCGTCTGTCATGCACACGTTTTGATAGTATACTTTGGTTTTTTATCCATTTCTAACAGGCGACTTTTGTACAATGTACATGCGCCTGGCTCCTTGCAGGCGCATGTGACTTATTAGTCAGTCGCATGTCTCTCTATTGTCCAAAGATCCCTAACTTTTCATCATTCGGTTAGACGATTGATGTTGGTTTCACAGTCGTCTGCCTATGTCACAGGCACCTGTGAATGCTTCTTCAGTCGCCTGTCGATTCTTTGTCCTAACACTTTGTGTTTGGCAAGCTATGCATGTTTCGGCCAGACGACTGATGTTGTTTTCACAGGCGCCTGCCCATGGCACAGGCGCCTGTAGATACCACATCAGTCACATGTGCTTACTTATCCAAAATTCTTGATTTTGGCAACTTTCGCACTTCTGCCACACAAACGCTTGATGATCCTTCATCAGTCGCCTGTCCTGTCAGGATTTTTAGCTATTAAGCCTTTTTCCAGCTGATTGTGTTGAAGGTTTTGGGTAAATAATTTTGGGGTGTTTAGAGATCTTATAAATAGTGCTGTTACAGTTCTATTTGAGATCTCTTGGAACCCTCTAAACTCTATTGATTTGATTTCAAGGCTCATGCTCTCATTTCATTCAAAAGCCCTAAATCTCCAAATCTAATCATTCATTTCCTTATGGCATGCTATACTTCATCATGTTATATATAATTCATGCCATGTATAAGATTAATTGATTTGGGATCTTCATGCATATTTGTTCATTGTATCACCACACATCTCATACTTTTCTTACAGTTGGTATGATTATCTTTATGAGACGTATTGATATGATTTGGGGTGATCAATGTATGTTACTTATCATTTTAATTACTTCATGACTAATGTTTAGCTATAATTTTATTCGAGAGATCTTTCATGTCTATAGCTAAATATTTCATGTATGATATTTTCACAAGTGACATAACATGCATACATATTGGTTAGTGACCTTCATGCTATGTTTCTCACTATGCCATCTCTCTTCTCTTGCTCATATTTTATGCTATTTTTATGAGATGTTAGAGATAATTTATGCTATACAAGATCATATAAGTTTTATATTGTGTTTGATGATATGTATATTTGGTCATAGATATTCTTCCTTGAATATCTCCTGATGTACTATGACTTCATTAATGCTACCTCCGATTAAATTGTGATTACATTAGCTTTTGTTCTATTCGCACAATTGGTATGCATGCATGCAATGCTCATGTTAACTTTATTCGTTCATGTCCTACCTTGTGACTTTGAACGTAGACTATCTTCAATATGTCTTATATCTTTGCTCATGTCAAACTCTATGTCTTTGCTCAAAAGACGTTTTGTCACATTATGCCTCATATTGAATCATATGTGATAATTGAGCTAGGATGAGATCATGACTCTAGTTGTTCACTTGGTTTCCTTCACAAGTGATGTCATGATCTTGATATTATTTGCCTGCTTTGCATACTTTGTTAAGACTATTTATATTGGATATCATCTTTACATGCTCTTGCTTGATGCTAGTTTTGAGTTTATGATATATTGCTTCTCTTATTCCATGCTTATCATTGACTCATTCTATGAGTATCTATTCTGGAATGCATGCTAGTACTATGGTTCTCCTGAACATTGTTTCAATTAGTATCCTAGTGTGCTAGAATTGTGTATGCCATAATTTTTATGGAGTTACTATCTCTATTTGGCATAACACTTTTGCATGACATTGATATTTGATATTCATATTTTTTTATCACCTTGTCGCCCCACATCGCATACTTCACTTAGAATTGGTATGCTTACTTTTGGGGATGTTTTGTGGTGTTTAGCACATGCCATTATACTTAATTTTTGTCATCTCACATCTCATACGTCTATTTTCACTCTTTTATGAGATCTTTGAGATGGTTTGTGCTAGATGTGATCATTTGATGTAATTACAATATATGATGATTTGAGTATGTTAGTATGCTCATTAGACTTTATTTTGAGTAATGAGTTCATAACCATGATTATGATATTATTCATGTCCTTTTGATCATATTTTCACCACTTGTTGTCACTTCACTTTTAATTGATATATTTTGACATGTAGTGATTAGTTCATTGGTATTATGATCATTAGAACTTAATTTGAATTATTATTTGATAACATAACTTGGAACACGTGGCTAATGATCACTCCTTATTTTACACTTTTTTCCCGCATGTTTGCATGCCATTTAGATCGCTCAAATCATGTTTTTCACGATATATCGACGATATTGCGATGCTTTTCATGATTTCTTGTTTTTGTCGAATTTCAGGTGATTTGGAGCGATTTAGAGTGATCTCGAGATACGCCTACTCCAGAGTGTCACCGATGACCTCCCCGAGGGGTATTCTGCTGTTGGAGAGGAGCGGAAGAAGAAAGGACGTCGCAGGAGCGATGAGGAGGCCAAAACAAGCTGTTTGGGCATTTTTGGTGTCCCACTCGGCCGAGTGAAGGAGTCACTCGGCTGACCAGCGAGACACTGCTCGGCCGACCAGATCGGATACGTTTCATACGTGCACTCGGCCGAGCATCGGAAGCCACATCGGCCGAGTGACGAGACCCCCGTCCGCCCGAGTTGCACCCAGACGACGCATGTCAAAAATTGCCAACTTACTGTTTTTCGTCTGCCTGAGCTTCAGAAGACCCACTCGGCCGAGTGGCAAATGCCGACCGCCCGAGTACCAAGAAGCCATCGGCCGAGTGACGACAACTCACTCGGCCGAGCGACTCCCGAAGTGAAGACCCCCGAAGACCCAGACTTACTGGAAATTTACAGGGTTTCTCACTCGGCCGAGCGACTTCTGTCACTCAGCCGAGTGCGACGCGCTGCCTGTAGCGAAAATTGCGGATTTCAGGCTGCGCAGGGGTATTTTGGTCACAGTTTTTTGGACGATTTTGAGGGGTATTTAACCCCTGTTTTTACCCTAGTTTAGAGAGCTTTTTCTCTTAGATTTTTGCAGCTTTTAGATTAACTTTTTAGCTTTATTCTTGTGATTGGAGAGGAGACAAAAGTTGATTTTTGTTGGATTATTTGAAGAACTCCATTGGTTTGTGTCTCTCTTCTCTAAAAATTCTATTTTTATTGCCTATCTCAAATTTGTGATGAATTCTCTTGTTAATTTCATTGATTATTTTTGTGTTGGTGCTATGAATTGTGAGTAGTCTCCACGTCTTGGGGCGTGGGGATGAACCCTACGAGCCCAATTTCATATTTGTGATGAATTGGTAGGAACTTTGCTAGAATTGCTATTAGGGATTAGATTGGGATCGATTTACTACGGATGGCTAGGAATTCATATCGATTGGGATTTGCAAGAGATTGGATCCCAATTCGTTAGGAAACCCTAGAAATCCGAATTGGATTGGAATCGAATTTCCGTAGTATCGGTTTGCAAGAGATTGGACCGATACTAGGGTTTCCGGTTGCAATTCCATGCCGATACCCGTTTGCAAGAGATTGGACGGGTAGGAACTATCCCAACCTAGGTTGTGGCCTGAGTTTGCACGAGAGTGGGCTCGGGGCGCGATTGAACGATGATGTTGATCCTAATGCTAGCTTCCCTAGGCTAGGGTTTGCAAGAGATTGGACCCGAACCTAGGATAGCTATAGACCGGCAACAGCACGAGAGCGTGAGCTAGGTATTACATTCAGTTGCGACTAGTTCATCCAAAATTTTATTCTAGCAATTTTGATACCAATGAACCACATTTACGAAATACAGTGAGTAGCGGGAATTCCCCATTCCCTAGACGTTCTTTATTTGATTTGATATTTCCGTACTTTGTCTGACGATTGTGACAGGATCGCCAAAGGCAAATTTCTCTCTTCTTAATAGCCAGGTTGATTTGAACAAGCACGGTCATTCGTCCTCCCTGTGTTCGATAACCCGCTCACCGCTATACCGTGCGCTTGCGGTAAAACTACAACCGTTCTTTGGGTTACATTCCGGAGCGATCGGCTAAAAATTTCCATAGTCATGTTTGTTGCATTTTTTTGCTATGTTTGGCTTAGATCTCAGTTTATTGATATTATTTGTTGATCTATGTCATTGTGATGATATTGATTCTACCATTATGTCTTTAATAATGTTCATGTCATATGTCATGCCCTTGCTCAAGGATAGTATATTACATTATGCTTAATGTTATAAATTTTGTGATAATTGAGTTTGTTTGTGTACTTGACACTATTTGATCACTTGTTTTTCTTTCACAAGTGATGTCATGATTTTTGCATTGTTATCCATATTTTTATCATATTTATAGTTAGTAGCTACTGCTAATTATGCTATTGTCTCTTTTCTAACACTGCTCACACTACTCTTTACAATTAGTATCTATTATAATCTTTTATCACATATGCTTATTACTTATCTTTTTGTGATAATTGAGGGTGGTTGAGTTGTTGTTGGATATTTGCTCTTGCAATTGATATCTTTATTTTGATATCTTGTTTTCAATTGGTAACTTATATAGTTTACATTAGATATACCTTTATGTTTTCCACTCTATTTTTGCATTTGTTGTTTCTATGCCCCATGCCTTTTGGATAATGCCAAAGGGGGAGAGAAATAAACAAAGGATGTGCTTTGTGCTAATTAAATGTTGAGTGTTAAACAATAACTTGAATCATATAGCCTTTATGTATGATTGATCATGCATATGATTCAGGGGGAGCATTGGTGATTACCTTGGTTTATATTGTTTACATTTGGTATATGTTGGTAATCATGCTCATGTTTATGATGTGTATCACCTATATGATTTGTATTGTGTATGTATATTATTTTTGATCATTCATGCGATATATACACAACCTCATGTGATACACACACTATTAACTGCTGAATGATGCTATTGATTATTGATATTAACTTGATTGGCATCATTGCAGGGGGAGTAAGTATATTTAATGGACAATTATTTATTTTGTTTATATTTGGTTTGTCATCAGCAAAAAGGGGGAGAATGTTGAGTATTGGACTCTCCACCTTGGTTTTGATGATAATCAAACATAAATCATTGTGATTAACCCATGTGATTGCAGTTAGCTAAAGAGTCACCAATTAGATTCAAGAAGATCAAAAGTGACTACACATGTTGATTCAAGTGGAGAGCTTGGTAGATCAACAAAGGTGAAGCATTGGCTTGAAGAACTCAAAGGCTACCTTAACCCTTAAGCCAATGGCATCAACAAATGAATGGAGATTCAATCCAAAGCGAAGAAGGAATGGATGATTCAAAAGCTTCAAAGAACATCTTGAGGATCAACGACTAGATGACATTGGATACATTCAAGACATACAACTAAAAGACTCAAGACCATGAAGAAGTAAGGATATTCATTGTAATCTTTAGTATTTACTTCTTTGTGAGTCTTAGAATGTTAAGCCTTGAATTAGAACTACTTAGAGGCACCTACACCACCTATACACATCATTTGTATAGCCTCTAGTTTACCTCATACGCTTCTAGGCTTTGAATACTTGAAATCTGAACTTTTGATTCATAACAGAGGAATGATGAAGGATCATCAGGTGACTGATGAAGGATCACCAGTCGACTGGTTTTCCTTCAGTAGTCGACTGTCTTTAAACAGAGACCAAATCTGTTTGAGGCTGTATTTTGTTTTTCTGACCAGTCTGCCTTCAAATTGATGCCAATTTTTCTGTAGTTGGAATTTTTCATCCAAACTATCTACAGTAGTTAACTAAATCACTAAGGTTTCCAACCCAACTTGAATTACTCCAATCGGATTTCTGTAGTTCAAGTTATGACTGTTTTCGTGAGCGGATAACAGATTTTCTGCACCTGTCAGTCAGTTTCAAACTGCTGTCAGTTTTTCTGTAGATCGAATTTTGCATCCATTCAAAGCTCATTTGAAAGAAAATTTCATTAGCTTTCCAACGCAATTTGAATCACTCCATTTGGATATCTGTAGTGGAAGATATGGCCGTTTTAGTGATCAGCTGTACTGAAATCTGCAGATTCTGTCCTTCGAACAGCCGACTGTTGAAGGCTGAACAGTCGACTGTCCAGGTGGATAGTCGACTGGTTTTCCTTCAGCAGTCGACTGTTCATCCTTTGTCCTGCCAGTATTTTTCAGTTTATAGCTGTTGGTGACAGTGGAACAGTCGACTGTCCCCCCTTCAACAGTCGACTGTCCGAGTCGTTTTCAGCCCGTTTATAGCCGTTGGGAGATTGATTTTTGGGTCTTTTTGCTTGGGGTTTTGGGCTTCCCTTGAGATAATATATATAGGAGTAAGGTTGAATATGAGAGAACTCTTGGCCTCTTAAGAAAACATTCAAGTCTCATTTTCAAGCCTCCTCCTCCTCTCAAGTGCTCTCTAATTCTCTCTTTCCCTCTATGCTCTAAAGCACACATCTAAGCTAGATTTGCTTTCATCTTTGGGCAAGCATCTCAAGTGATTTCTCCTCCCTCATTGAGCACTTCACACACACTATAGCCTTTACAAGTAAGTTCTTATTCAAGGCATAGGTGAGTGTATTTCAAGTTGTATATTTCATTCTCTATACTTCTAATTTGTTGAGTACTCTCGGTTGGCGAGAGGGTTGGCTTGATCCCAAGTTGTGGGAGTCAAGGAAAAGTATTTGCTCTCGGTTT
The DNA here is from genome assembly GCA_030789695.1 of Scilla litardierei. Lineage (NCBI taxonomy): Eukaryota > Viridiplantae > Streptophyta > Magnoliopsida > Asparagales > Asparagaceae > Scilla > Scilla litardierei. The sequence continues at coordinate 124,639,495 of CM061141.1, forward strand.
GTGAGAGTGTGCTTAGTTCCAAGTTGCGGGATTAAGGTATTTGCGTGTTCCTGGGTTGTGGGATACACAGACATCGATTGTAGGTCGATTGCACTTGTTGGGGTTCCGCAAGTGGGCTAAAGGAAAGCTCTAGTGGTATTTACTAGAGTATCCGAGTGTGATCTTGGGTGTTGCTGGATTAGGGCACCGGTAACAAGTCGGGTTTGACTTAGGTGGCACCGAACTAGGATACATTGCATGTTTGCATTGCATTCTTCTTTGTGTTGTTGATCATTTCTTTAATTCCGCATTTGTTGGTTAATTAGGGTTTTATTTGGCGTAAATTCCTTATAATTCTATAAAACACTATTCACCCCCCTCTAGTGTTTCTTCCTCATAGAACAGGGTCCTTACATCTGGTTGGGGCTAGACAAGTGGGACACAGCTAGTTTGGGACTAGCTGGTAGAAAGCATTACTAGGATTGATAGTGAGAGAAAACACTGTGTGTGGGGTACTGAGATCCTGGCGAGTGTAGAGACGTAGAGGGTGCTCTGAGCGTGCTCTAACCTGTGGTTTTGTACCCATTGCACTATTCAATACTAGTATCTGCTTTGGGGGCTGGAGTAGGTCGTTGGGACGACCGAACCAGGGTAAATCTGCTGTGTACTCTGTGTCTGCATTTTATATACTCTGCTGCTGCTATAACTGCGTAAGTTTGTTCGTGGGTTGTACGAATTGTTTTATAAGCCTATTCACCCCCCCTCTAGGCTAGGATCCAGATCCAACAAGTGGTATCAAAGCAGGTTAGAGGATCTAGTCTAGTCTAGCTATCATGAAAACCCCAAAGTTTGTCCTTCCTCTTGGCATGCCTATTGATCGTCCTCCTCTTTTTAGTGGCCATGATTATATATACTGGAAGGCTAGGATGAAAACTTATTTACTATCCGTTGATGTTGATACTTGGTACATTATTGATAACAGATATTCTATGCCTGAAAGTAATCTGAATTTAAATGATAAAGATGTGTGTGCTATAAATGCTAGAGCAATGAATATCTTATTGTGTGGGTTGAGTAGAAAAATATTTGATCGTATCTCACATTGATCTTCTGCGCAGGATATATGGAGGACCTTGGAAACTGCATATGGAAGTGAGAAATCCCTCAGCCGAAATGAAAAGAATCTAAAGGGAAGAAACGCTCCTTTAAATAATTTTGATGCTCCACTTTGTGACAATACTAAGAGTAAAGTTATTTGTTTTAAATGCATAAAGCAGGGACACTTCGCTAAACATTGCCCACTAGAAATAGCTGGTGTAGTAGAGAAGAAAGAAAAAGATGTAGTGCGAACGTGGGACATGGATAGTGGAGATGAGCTCAAGGAAAATGAAGCACACACATCCCTTTGCTTGATGGCAAAACATGACGAGGTAAAATCTGGTAGTAAAGCTGAACTCCTTATCCTTTGTAAAGAAATGCAAGATATAATAGTAGAGCTTGAATCCACTATAGATGATTATAAAAATGAGAACTTTGAAATGAAACAATCTGAATATGATATGTCTAAGGAGATTAAAAAACTAAAAATTGAAATTGTTGCTCGTGACTCTACTATTGACATATTGAAAAAGGAAAAGTCCAGTTTTAATGATGAAGTGTTATGAATGAGGGAGGCCTTTGGCCTCCCCTCCTTCATTACCCATTCATTAGGTCCCCCATTACTTAGAGTAATGGGGACCCTTGGTCTACTAGAGGCTTTTGGCCTCCCCACTATGAGAAATATAAATAGAGCACCATGACTCTTAGCTATGGTTACTCATTCTTAGCAATAAAATTGTATATCTCTCTCTCTTGAGTTCATTATCATCCAACACGTTATCAGCACGTGTTCTCCATTCTTGAGCAAAAATCTTCATCTAAATTCATCCCTACGCGCAAGGAATCTAACGTTGCTGTGGCGGTTCGTTGGAGCGTTGCGGCATCCTCAAAGCGTTCGGGAGCTTGGATTTTTATTTCTACGGATCATCGTCGCGTTCTTCCCTAGATCATTGATCTAGAGGTAACACCCTATAATCCTGTAGATAAAATTAGACTAAATAATTTTTACATTGTTTTAATATACAAGTAAAAAAAAAATTTAGTCTAATAAAAGAAAATTTTTTTTCCAAATTACAAAGTTTTTCCTATGAAAATTTTTTCCTTTTGCCATTAAAATTCTTCGGTGGGAAGAAGAACCGGAATGAAATCCTCCCCTCCCCCCTGACGGAGGAGGGGGCCTTCCCACAACGCCGACCATGCACCCCCCCTGCAGTGGCGAGGGGGGCCTTCCGCGCCGCCGCCCCCCGCTGCAGGGGGCCGGCCTGAGGCCGATCCCCCCTGCAGCGGGGGTTCTTCCGCGTCGCCCCCCGAGGTCCGAGGTCCGAGGTCTGAGGCCCGCTGCAAGGAAATTCCCGCTGCAAGAGGGCGGCCCGAGGTTCGAGGCCGAGGCCGAGCCTGAGACCCAAGGCCGAGCCCGAGGTCGAGGCCGAGCCCGAGACCCGAGGTCGAGCCCGAGACCCATGTCCGAGCCCGAGACCCGAGGCCGAGCCCGAGGTCGAGGCCGAGCCCGATGCCCGAAGCCGAGGCTAATAGCTTATTTTTGGCCCGAAGCCATAATAATTGCGGTAAACAACTTTGCAGAACTGCGGAACGGGCCACAGGCGCTTATACTAAAAATAATTTTTGGCCCGAAGCCACAAAATTCTACACAAATTCGGCTTCTTCGGAAGAATTAAATTTGCAAATCGAAATTTATGAGAAAAACTTTGTAAAATCAATAATTACATTTATATGTTCCTCTATTTATTTAAACATCTCTCTTGCAAATTATTATGTATGGTTTACTAGAATTTTTAAAATAAAAATATAATCATCTCAAAGATCCTGAGACCGCTCTGCCGTTAGTTAACTAAACTAACGGTGTATGACGTTTCCACGTGGTCTACGAGATAATTATATTTTCTAGTTTACTTTTTCCATATTTTTTGTGTTTGAGATATATGCGTGGTTGTTTAATTTATGCCTGTAGCATATAAACTGCGTGGATGTTTAAAATAAGTAAAAATGTGTCTTTTGGGATCAGCCATTGCATACCTATTAACATTTCCAGCACTTTTTCTTTTTTTTTGAGAGAATTTGTAAGTGAGGAAATTGTATAAATAGCCAAGGCTCGGTGCAACATCATAAGAAGACGGATGCAGAAATAGGGACCCACCCAGGGTTTCCAAAGTTGTATTTTTCATTCTCTTTTCTTTGGACTGTAATCGGACTTTGGACTGTTTATTATTTTGGGTATCTGGCTGATCCCCGCATTTTTACTTATTAATTTCTTTATGCATGGATTGTTGAGTTTATTTTAATTCATGCTTATCTTTAAATTGCATAGATAAAATGGCTAAATTGGCAAGCGTCGATTTCGAGGTGCTCGATGCAGCTGGCAAGAATTACTTGAGCTGGCGAGTGGACCTGAAGTTCCACTTGCGCTCCATGGCGCTCCTGCACTCCATCCTGGCCCCCGCAGTGGCCCTATCATCGGCTCCCGCAGCATCCGATGCATCTGCTAGCAAAGCCCCAGAAGCGGCCCCTTCAGCTGGCAGTACCTCTACCACTGTCTCTGACATGGATAAGGCGAAAGCCATTATCTATATCAGACGACACATAGATCGGACCCTGAAGGCCGAATACTTGACGGTAGAGGACCCTCTGGAGTTATGGACAGCGTTAGAGGCACGCTACAGACATCAAATTGATGTCATACTCCCGCGTGCCAGCTATGAGTGGGAGAACCTCCGACTTCAGGACTACAAGTCTGTTACTGAGTACAACTCAGCACTTCACAACATCACCTCACGCCTGAAGTTGTGTGGTGAAGAAGTCTCGGAGCACCGCATGTTGGAAAAGACATTTACCTCGTTTCACGAGAAAGATGCTATCCTCATGCAGCAGTATCGTGAACGCAATTTCACGAAATTCTCTGACCTGCTCTCTTGCCTCCTGAGGGCAGAGCAGAATAGAGAACTTTTACTGGCCACTCATAACCAGCGCCCGGCAGGCTCAGCTCCTATTCCCGAAGCCCACAGTGTTCACCCCCCGAAGTGGAAGAACAAGAAGAGGGGCAGAAAGAACAAAGGAAATGCCCCTATGAAACCAGCCAATGCTCCTCCCCAAAGCAAGAATAACAAAGGGAAGAAAAACTTCACTTGGATGCGTAAGAACACTGATACAGTGTCAAATCCAAAGAAGACATGTGAGGACAAATGTCATCGTTGTGGCATGACTGGACATTGGTCCAGAATCTGTCGCACACCTCGCCACTTCCAGGAACTGTACCAGGCGAGCCAGAAGCCTCCGCCTGAAACAAACATGGCAAATGTGGAAAATCTGACGAAGTTCACTTCCAAGGATTTCGAAAATGACGACCTGATCGATTGAGCCTCATCTTTATCTATGCTTTTCAAAGAATAAATTTTAGCTTCATCTCTAGTATGCTTAATAAAGACGATCTTTTATTTTGAATGTATGCATTTTACATTTCCATCAATAAATTATCGTTTTTTGCTTATATAGATGATGTATGAGTGCCTAGTGGACAGTGCCTCGACGCACACTATCCTTCGCGATGAATGCTATTTCAATAGCATAAGTAAATATGACGGTCCTGTCATTACAATTTCAGGACTGTCCAAAATAATCGAAGGATCTGGTGATGCAATATTATTGCTCCCAAATAACACAAGACTAAAAATCAATAATGCACTATTTTCTCCAAGATCAAATAGAAATCTCATAAGTTTCAAGGACATCCGTTTAAACGGATATCACTTAGAAACTAGAGATGAAAATAAGGTTGAATACCTGTATGTCACTCTTCGTAAAGATGGCCAGAAGACCATCTGCGAAATATTTAAGGGACTCCCGTCGGGTCTCTACCAAACATACATTCAACCAGTTGAAGCCAATATGACTGAGCACCAGACGTGCCAGCCAATGCCACCATTTCAACTATGGCATAACAGACTTGGTCACCCTGGATCCATTATGATGCGACGCATCTTATCTGAATCCCGCAGACATGATTTGAAGAACCAGAAGATTCTTCAGAAAGGTGAATTTCCTTGTCCCCCTTGTTTCAAGGGGAAACTAATAACGAGACCATCGCCCCTAAAAGTGGGTTTAGAGTCTCCTGGCTTCCTTGAGAGGATACATGGTGACATTTGCGGGCCTATTCACCCCGCAAGTGGCCCATTTCGATACTTCATGGTACTAATAGATGCATCCACAAAATGGTCTTATGTGTGCCTCTTGTCCACCCGTAACCTAGCTTTTCCAAAGCTGTTGGCACATATAATTAGGTTACGTGCTCATTTCCCCGATAACCATATCAAGAAACTACGTCTTGATAATGCGGGCGAATTCACATCTCAAGTCTTTGAAGACTATTGCCAGGCAACGGGTATAGAAGTTGAACATCCAGTAGCTCATGTTCACACCCAGAATGGATTAGCAGAGTCTCTTATAAAGAGACTCCAATGGATTGCACGTCCATTGCTTATGCAATCCCAATTGCCAGTGGATGCTTGGGGGCATGCTATTCTGCATGCCGCATCTCTTATCAGGATACGCCCCTCTGGAGGCAATACATTATCCCCGATGCAACTAGCATACGGCTCAACTCCAGATATATCTCATTTGAGAATATTTGGTTGTGCGGTCTATGTTCCAATAGCACCACCTCAGAGGACCAAAATGGGTCCTCAACGTCGTCTAGGAATCTATATTGGATTTGTTTCACCCTCGATTATTAGATACATAGAACCCCTAACGGGGGACGCATTTAAGGCACGTCTTGCTGACTGTGAATTCGATGAGAAAACTTTTCCAATGTTGGGCAAACATTCCAAGAAGCCTGCAGCTTCGGAGACCATTAATTGGGAAAATAAGTCTTTGTCCTTTTATGATCCGCGTACAAATCTGTGTGAAGATGAGATCCTGAAGATCCTTCACATCCAGAATACAGTACACCAATTGCCGGATAAATTCACAGACAGCCAGAAGATTGTCCGTTCACACGTCCCTGCTGCTAACACTCCAGCTAGGATTGACATCCCTATAAATGGATGCAATCCACCCGCAGCAGAAATGGCTGTACCTCAATTGAAAAGAGGACGGCCACCAGGTTCAAAAGATAAAGTTCCTCGAAAGAGGAAGATTCCTGGTGAAAATAAGATTATCCCTCCACAGGATACTGAGCTCAGGACAGCTACCTCTCCCCTCCTAATTTCCCCAGTAGAGGAAACATTAGGAGAAACATCATTAAACTTTGTACGTACTGGGGAGGTACTGGACCGACATAGCACAGTCATCGACGACGATTTTGCGTTCACTATTGCCGTTCACGTCGCTGAATACGACGATGACGTCGAACCACTTTCTCTAGCGGATTGTAAGCGCAGAGATGATTGGCCAAAGTGGGACGAGGCGATAAGAGTAGAGCTGGACTCACTCTCGAAACGCAAAGTCTTTGGACCTGTAGTCCAAACACCAGTAGGTGTTAGACCTGTGGGATATAAGTGTGTTTTCATTAGAAAAAGAAATGAACAAAATCTGATCGTCCGCTACAAGGCGCGTCTTGTAGCAAAGGGTTCTTCCCAAAGACCGGGTATCGATTATGATGATACATACTCCCCGGTAATGGACACTAATACATTCAGATTCTTAATAAGCCTATCATCTCTGGCAAGCCTAGAAATGCAGCTCATGGACGTTGTGACTGCATATCTTTATGGCGATTTAGATAAAAAGATCTATATGAAACTACCAGATGGGTTTAACTTACCCACAGAGATGAAAGAGATACCTCGGGACGTATTCTCTGTTAGACTACATAGATCCTTGTATGGACTAAAACAGTCAGGCAAAATGTGGTATAACAGACTAAGTGATTTCCTTGCACAACAAGGATTCACTAATAACGAAGTCTGCCCGTGCATCTTTATCAAAAGAACGGGAAAAGGATTCGTCATCATAGCAGTTTACGTTGATGACTTAAATCTCATAGGCTCTCCAGCAGAGATTAATGAGATATCTGCAAGGCTAAAGCACACTTTTGAAATGAAAGACCTAGGCAGAACGAAGTATTGCCTTAGCTTGCAGATTGAACACCTACGGGGTGGAATCCTTCTACACCAATCCAATTATACCAGGAAGCTTTTAAATAAGTTCCAAATGGATAAATGTCATCCTTTATGTACCCCTATGGTCGTGAGATCATTAGACGTACAAAAGGACCCCTTCCGGCCTCTGGAAGAGGGGGAGGAGATACTGGGTCCAGAAGTACCCTACCTAAGTGCCATTGGTGCACTTCTCTATCTGGCTAACTGCACGCGTCCTGATATAGCGTTTGCAGTCAATCTCCTAGCCAGACACAGTGCAGCGCCTACAAAGCGCCACTGGAATGGAGTAAAGCATCTTTTGCGATACCTCCAGGGTTCCGTAGACCTTGGACTTTACTACCAGAGAGGTGCCTCCTCCCAGTTACTTGGTTATGCCGATGCAGGCTATCTTTCAGATCCGCATACGGCAAAATCACAGACTGGTTTTGTCTTTACCTACGGAGGAACTGCTATCTCCTGGAGATCGGTAAAACAAACCACTACTGCTACATCTTCCAACCATGCAGAGCTCATCGCGATCCATGAAGCGAGCAGAGAATGTTTTTGGCTACGCTCCGTCGTCCAACACATCCTCCAATCCATTGGCCTGAAGACCGGTGATCTGGAGCCTACTGCCCTATTCGAAGACAACGCCGCGTGCATTGCTCAGCTTCAGAAGGGCTACATCAAAGGCGACAGGACAAAGCACATTTCTCCCAAGTTTTTCTGGACGCACGAGCAGAAGAACGACAAGCAGATTGAAGTTCGACAGATCCAGTCATGCAACAACTTAGCTGATCTTTTTACTAAGGCATTGCCTAAATGTACTTTTGTAAAGCTTGTAAAGAACATTGGTATGCGACAGTTGAAAGACCTGCAAGCCTGAAGCTTGTACGGATCAGGGGGAGTAACCTGTGGGTTGCACTCTTTTTCCTTAAGCTGTTGGTTTTCCCACTGGGTTTTCCACAGCTAAGGTTTTAACGAGGCAAACCCACTTACTCTGGATCCAGAAGTATCCACCCCTTGCCTCAGTAGCTGAGACCGAAGTGATGAATGTGTAAGGGGGAGTGTTATGAATGAGGGAGGCCTTTGGCCTCCCCTCCTTCATTACCCATTCATTAGGTCCCCCATTACTTAGAGTAATGGGGACCCTTGGTCTACTAGAGGCTTTTGGCCTCCCCACTATGAGAAATATAAATAGAGCACCATGGCTCTTAGCTATGGTTACTCATTCTTAGCAATAAAATTGTATATCTCTCTCTCTTGAGTTCATTATCATCCAACATGAAGCACCTTGTCTTTCTTGTCCTTCATTAATGAACAATATTAGCATGGTAAAACAAGATCTTTTGAAACTAGAAGGTGAAAAATATTATGAAATAAGAGAGCTTAAGGATAAATTTTGCATGCTAGATAATGATCTTAAGAGAAAAACAATTGAGTTTGAAAAGAAGGAAAAGGAAAACAAGTTAGCTTGTATAAGTAAATGCACGTTGCTTGTGGAAGAAAATAAACATTAAAAAAACAAAGTTTCTAATCTTGAAGTGGCCATTAAAAAATTCTCTATGGGAAAACAATCGTTGGATATCATTTTAGAGAATCAATTATATGGCAATAATAGAAAAGGACTTGGTTTTGGTTTGAAAAACGTTGAAAAGCCAAAATTCAAGAAATTCCACAATGTACCCTCTATTGCAAAGAACTTACATACAAAGTGCTTTACTTGTGATGGTGTAGGCCACACATCATATTATTGTAAATTTAGGAACACAAATATCAAGTTTAAACAAGTGTAGGTTCCGAAAACAATATTGGCTAACACTAGTGGACCTTGTTTGATTCCAAGTCATACTTAACACCTTTCATGTAGGTGTGATGGAGATTTGGCAAGGAGCAAATTTTGCAATGACTCATTCTTTTAGCTCCTTCCTCAAATAGCGACGAGAAGGTATAATTTTTGCATTTCATTGCATACCTTCATAGATTGTTTTGTGTGCTTGATTTATTTTTGTTTGTGTGCTTACTTGCATGATTTTTAATGTTTTTATTTCTGAGGAAAAAATTAAAAAATTTTATTGGGCTTAAAAGAATACCCTTTATGATTTATGTTAAGTGGTATTGTATGAATGTTCAAATCCATCCCTTGTAGAAGTTAATTCATTATTGTTGTAGCTACATGATCATGTTCTCTTTTTAGTAGCCATGAAATGTCTCATAAATTTCGAATTTGACTTCTACACCTACATTTGCACTTTCACGATAATTGACTTTTCAGTGCTTTTGGAGATTCTTTTGAAGAATAATGGAATGTGAATGAAGGAATGATTAATTTCTGAATTTTCTAAGGGATATGATGTGTTTAGTCATGAATTAAAATTGAGCACAAAAGAATTGAAAAAAAATTATACCATCTTTGCTCAGTATGAAAAAAGGATACACTTCATAGCTAAAACACAACCCACGAGTATCCAACTTATGCTAAATGGGTAATCATTAGCATTGGTGTATATTACTCGTCAAGCAATGCCACCCCACATTTAGAAGTCCTTTTAGGCCATGTTTTGGTGTTCGGTAACTTGAACTCATCTTTGATGAGGTGGGAAAAATCAATCCTAGTGATATTCATGAAAAATTGGAAAATGTGGATTGATTTGGTTGATTTTCTGAAATTGAATCTCCCCTAGTACTTTATTGTCTAAATTACTACACTTACACAAAGATAGGAAGTCGTGTTATGAAATTCTATGAGCTTGAATTGTCTATTTTTTGGAAAACTCATGTAAATTGCACGCTACATTTAATAATGGTTTATTTTTGCATGGAATATTGTTGTGACTTCATTAATCCACTTTTGGTGATTACAAAGGAGGAGAAAGAAAAGAAAGATTTGACAGACTTGATATCTTGATGTCGATATTATCTGTTGAAGGGGGAGCTTGAGAGAAGGGGGAGCATGCTTCTATATTTACTATTTGTTGTGCATGCGTTGTAAAGCTTGAATGACTCATGCATACATCATATTGCATTACACCCTTCAACACACTTCACACACCCATCTATTGCTCAAATCTTTTATGTGTTTGTCGTCACCAAAAGGGGGAGATTGTTGGAAGCAATGATCTAGGATCTTGGTTTGATGATGACAAACGTGTCGTTATATCTGACGTGTGTGCTTAGTGTGTTTCAGGATCGATGGAACGTTATATTTGGAGGAGCTGCTATTCATATAGCTATTTGAGTGTGAGAAAGAGCTTTGGCCTAAGCAAAGTGGACTTAGTCCAATTTGAGATGAGATGGAAATGATTTCTTGACTTGGTCAAAAATCTATTCATATAGCATGGTGGACTTGGTCCAAAGAGGAAAAGGGATGGAGCCAAATTCGAATTCAAAAAGGGATTTGATATGTGCAATTATTTATCTACCATATCCAATTCAAAATTCATATTCCAACTACCAAATCCAAATCAAATCCCACTACATGTCTCCTTCCTACGTTATGTCCAATTTCCATTGCTATGAAGATCCATTGAAAAATCATTTTCATAGGAGATCAAATATAATCTCATTCAACCATTTTTCAAACTTTTGATCTCTTCTATCTCTTGCCTATAAAAACACTTCATCAAAAAAGAGAGAGGGTGTGCTGCAATCAAAAGAAGGAGGGGGTTCATAAACAAAAGCACGGCTACACAAAAATTCCAAAGGGGCAGCTAACAAAAAAACCTACAAGCCGCACCGTAAAAAACCCTAGAGCTCCTCTACAAAATGTGTGCGGCTGCTACATCATAAACCAACACGCAAATTCTTCACAAGCCCTCCTAAAAGCCAAAGTCTCAAAGATCAAACCACAAGCGCCACTGCCGTTAACGTCTCTACCACCAAGCTGTAAAGATCAAGGCTACCGACTACCTAGCTGCTGCCATCGAGATCTCCAAGCCACCGTGAAATCAATGATCGTCGTTCACCCTCAACACCGACCAAGCGATGTTCCTGCCGTATCAACGCCATCTTCGAGCTGCTGTTGCAAAGGGAGAGCCACAGCCGTCATCCACCACTGTCGAAGCACACCGGTCGTCGAGAAGCCTTTGTCCACAGTTGAGGCTGCCGTACTTGCCGCCGGAGAGGAGGGAGCTGTCACCACCGTTGAGTCGTCATCGGAGATCACTTGTCACCGTCGAAGATCGAAGAAGCATCGTCGACGTAGGGCTACCGAAGTCGAAGCGACCGTCGCTGTTGTCGAGTGCTCGTCGCCGTGGATGATCGTAGAAGTGCTGTCACCATTGCTGTAGCCATCGCTGTCGAGAACGAAGTCGCCGTCAACACCATATCATCGGTGCTGCAGCCTAAGTGGGAGAACACCTCGCGTCCAAAGCCTGTTGCCATCGCGAAGTATCGTCGCTGCACGTCGGAGAAGTCGAAGCCTCTCCATCGTCGAAGAGGAGACGACGTTGACGAAGGTCGCCGTGAAGAGGAACGCCGCTCGTCCTCGATGCTGAAGTTGTCGAAACATTCGCCGATGAGGGCTCGAAACAGAGATAAGTCACTGTCGTACTCATACCGCCATTGAAGCAGTTCGCCGTACAAAGTCGCCACGAAATCACCGCCGTTGTCGAAGACGGAGCGAAGAAGTCGCTTGTTCTACCTGCTTGCCCTAGGTTGCAATCGAAGAGAAGTTAGGGGCTGATGTGGCAACCGCATCACGTGAAAATGAGAAACAAATCGAAGGCTGACGTGGAATAGAGTTTTAAAGGGATTACTCTGCGCACAGACCTCTGATATATTATTTTGAACTGGACTTACTATGCGCACAGACCAGTGTGCTATTTGACATCCATGGGTCGGATCGAGACACCGTTTGCGTCAGATTGGAGCTGACGATGCGCTGATTGACAGAGATGCCTAAACGGACACGAACTGAACATCTCTAAACCCTTAAACTCTTTTATTCGTGTCTTAGTGTAACGTTCTCTGTAGGGGAAATTTTACCAATATTTTGGTGACTATTTTGGGACTTGTCTGGTTGGGGCTAGACAAGTGGGACCTAGCTAGTTTGGGACTAGCTAGTAGAAAGCATTACTAGGATTGATAGTGAGAGAAAACACTGTGTGGGGGTATTGAGAGCCTGGCGAGTGTAGAGACGTAGAGGGTGCTCTGAGCGTGCTCTAACATGTGGTTTTGTACCTATTGCACTATTCAATACTAGTATCTGCTTTCGGGGCTGGAGTAGGTCGTTGGGACGACCGAACCAGGGTAAGTCTGCATTTTATTTACTCTGCTGCTGTTATAACTGTGTGAGTTTGTTCGTGGGTTGTACGAATTGTTTTATAAGCCTATTCACCCCCTCTAGGCTAGGATCAAGATCCAACAAGTGGTATCAAAGCAGGTTAGAGGATCTAGTCTAGTCTAGCTATCATGAAAACCCCAAAGTTTGTCCTTCCTCTTGGCATGCCTATTGATCGTCCTCCTCTTTTTAGTGGCCATGATTATATATACTGGAAGGCTAGGATGAAAACTTATTTACTATCCGTTGATGTTGATACTTGGTACATTATTGATAACAGATATTCTATGCCTGAAAGTAATCTGAATTTAAATGATAAAGATGTGTGTGCTATAAATGCTAGAGCAATGAATATCTTATTGTGTGGGTTGAGTAGAAAAATATTTGATCGTATCTCACATTGCTCTTCTGCGCAGGATATATGGAGGACCTTGGAAACTACATATGGAAGTGAGAAACCCCTTAGCCGAAATGAAAAGAATCTAAAGGGAAGAAACGCTCCTTTAAATAATTTTGATGCTCCTCTTTGTGACAATACTAAGAATAAAGTTATTTGTTTTAAATGCATAAAGCAGGGACACTTCGCTAAACATTGCCCACAAGAAACAGCTGGAGTAGTAGAGAAGAAAGAAAAAGATGTAGTGCGAACGTGGGACATGGATAGTGGAGATGATCTCAAGGAAAATGAAGCACACACATCCCTTTGCTTGATGGCAAAACATGACGAGGTAAAATCTGGTAGTAAAGCTGAACTCCTTATCCTTTGTAAAGAAATGCAAGATATAATAGTAGAGCTTGAATCCACTATAGATGATTATAAAAATGAGAACTTTGAAATGAAACAATCTGAATATGATATGTCTAAGGAGATTAAAAAACTGAAAATTGAAATTGTTGCTCGTGACTCTACTATTGACATATTGAAAAAGGAAAAGTCCAGTTTTAATTATGAAGCACCTTGTCTTTCTTGTCCTTCATTAATGAACAATATTAGCATGCTAAAACAAGATCTTTTGAAACTAGAAGGTGAAAAAGATTATGAAATAAGAGAGCTTAAGGATAAATTTTGCATGCTAGATAATGATCTTAAGAGAAAAACAATTGAGTTTGAAAAGAAGGAAAATGAAAACAAGTTAGCTTGTATAAGTAAATGCACGTTGCTTGTGGAAGAAAATAAACATTTAAAAAACAAAGTTTCTAATCTTGAAGTGGCCATTAAAAATTCTCTATGGGAAAACAATCGTTGGATATCATTTTAGAGAATCAATTATATGGCAATAATAGAAAAGGACTTGGTTTTGGTTTGAAAAACGTTGAAAAGCCAAAATTCAAGAAATTCCACAATGTACCCTTTATTGCAAAGAACTTACATGCAAAGTGCTTTACTTGTGATGGTGTAGGCCACACATCATATTATTGTAAATTTAGGAACACAAATATCAAGTTTAAACAAGTGTGGGTTCCTAAAACAATATTGGCTAACACTAGTGGACCTTGTTGGATTACAAGGTCACACTTATCACCTTTCATGTAGGTGTGATGGAGATTTGGCGAGGAGCAAATTTTGCAATGTCTCATTCTTTTAGCTCCTTCCTCAAATATCGATGAGAAGGTATAATTTTTATCCCTCTTTGCATTTCATTGCATACCTTCATAGATTGTTTTGTGTGCTTGATTTATTTTTGTTTGTGTGCTTGCTTGCATGATTTTTAATGTTTTTATTTCTGAGGAAAAAAAATTAAAAATTTTTTTTGGGCTTAAAAGAATACCATTTATGATTTATGTTAAGTGGTATTGTATGAATGTTCAAATCCATCCATTGTAGAAGTTAATTTATTATTGTTGTAGCTACATGATCATGTTCTCTTTTTAGTAGCCATGACATGTCTCATAAATTTCGAATTTGACTTCTACATCTATATTTGCACTTTCACGATAATTGACTTTTCAGTGCTTTTGGAGATTCTTTTGAAGAATAATGGAAAGTGAATGAAGGAATGATTAATTTCTAAATTTTCTAAGGGATATGATGTGTTTAGTCATGAATTAAAATTGAGCACAAAAGAATTGAAAAAAAAATATACTATCTTTGCTCCGTATGAAAAATGGATACACTTCATGGCTAAAACACAACCCACGAGTATCCAACTTATGCTAAATGGGTAATCATTAGCGTTGGTGTATATTACTCGTCAAGCAATGCCACCCCACATTTAGAAGTCCTTTTAGGCCATGTTTTGGGGTTCGGTAACTTGAACTCATCTTTGATGAGGTGGGAAAAATCAATCCTAGTGATATTCATGAAAAATTGGAAAATGTGGATTGATTTGGTTGATTTTCTGAAAATGAATCTCCCCTAGTACTTTATTGTCTAAATTACTACACTTACACAAAGATAGGAAGTCGTGTTATGAAATTCTATGAGCTTGAATTGTCTATTTTTTGGAAAACTCATGTAAATTGCACGCTACATTTAATAATGGTTTATTTTTGCATGGAATATTGTTGTGACTTCATTAATCCACTTTTGGTGATTACAAAGGGGGAGAATGAAAAGAAAGATTTGACAGACTTGATATCTTGATGTCGATATTATTTGTTGAAGGGGGAGATTGAGAGAAGGGGGAGCATGCTTTTATATTTACTATTTGTTGTGCATGCATTGTAAAGCTTGAATGACTCATGCATACATCATATTGCATTACACCCTTCAACACACTTCACACACCCATCTATTGCTCAAATCTTTTATGTGTTTGTCATCACCAAAAGGGGGAGATTGTTGGAAGCAACGATCTAGGATCTTGGTTTGATGATGACAAACGTGTCGTTATATCTGACGTGTGTGCTTAGTGTGTTTCAGGATCGACGAAACGTTATATTTGGAGGAGCTGCTATTCATATAGCTATTTGAGTGTGAGAGAGAGCTTTGGCCTAAGCAAAGAGGACTTAGTCCAATTTGAGATGAGATGGAAATGATTTCTTGACTTGGTCAAAAATCTATTCATATAGCATGGTGGACTTGGTCCAAAGAGGAAAAGGGATGGAGCCAAATTCGAATTCAAAAAGGGATTTGATATGTGCAATTATTTATCTACCATATCCAATTCAAAATTCATATTCAAACTACCAAATCCAAATCAAATCCCACTACGTGTCTCCTTCCTACGTTCTGTCCAATTTCCATTGCTATGAAGATCCATTCAAAAATCGTTTTCCAAGGAGATCAAATCAAATCTCATTCAACTATATTTCAAACTTTTGATCTCTTCTATCTCTTGCCTATAAACAGACTTCATCAAAAAAGAGAGAGGGTGTGCCGCAATCAAAAGAAGGAGGGGGTTCATAAACAAAAGCACGGCTACACAAAAATTCCAAAGGGGCAGCCAACAAAAAAACCTACAAGCCGCACCGTAAAAAACCCTAGAGCTCCTCTACAAAATGTGTGCGGCTGCTACATCAAAAACCAACACGTAAATTCTTCACAAGCCCTCCTAAAAGCCAAAGTCTCAAAGATCAAACCACAAGCGCCATAGCCGTTAACGTCTCTACCACCAAGCTGTGAAGATCAAGGCTGCCGACCACCTAGCTGCTGCCATCGAGATCTCCAAGCCACCGTGACATCAACGATCGTCGTTCACCCTCAACACCGACCAAGCACTGTTCCCGTCGTATCAACGCCATCTTCGAGCTGCTGTTCCAAAGGGAGAGCCACAGCTGTCATCCACCACTGTCGAAGCACACCGGTCGTCGAGAAGCCTTCGTCCGAAGTTGAGGCTGCCGTACTTGCCGCTGGAGAGGAGGGAGCTGTCACCACCGTTGAGTCGTCATCGGAGATCACGTGTCACCATCGAAGATCGAAGAAGCATCGTCGACGTAGGGCTACCGAAGTCGAAGCGACCGTTGCTGTTGTCGAGTGCTCGTCGCCGTGGAGGATCGTAGAAGTGCTGTCACCATTTCTGTAGCCATCGCTGTCGAGAACGAAGTCGCCGTCGACACCGTATCATCGGTGCTGCAGCCTAAGTGGGAGAACACCTCTCGTCCAAAGCCTGTTGCCATCGCGAAGTATCGTTGCTGCACATCGGAGAAGTCGAAGCCTCACCATCGTCGAAGAGGAGACGACGTTGACGAAGGTCGCCGTGAAGAGGAACGCCGCTCGTCCTCGCTGCTGAAGTTGTCGAAACATACGTCGACGAGGGCTCGAAGCGGAGACAAGTCACTACCGTACTCACACCATCGTTGAAGCAGTTTGTCGCACGAAGTCGTCGCCTTTGTCGAAGAGGGGCGAAGAAGTCTCTTGTTCTCCCTGCATGCCCTAGGTTGCAATCGAAGAGAAGGTAGGGGCTGACGTGGCAACCGCATCACGTGAAAACGAGAAACAAATCGAAGGCTGACGTGGAATAAAGTTTTAAAGGGATTACTCTGCGCACAGACATATGATATATTTTTTTGAACTGGACTTACTATGCGCACAGACCAGTGTGCTATTTGACATCCAGGGGTCGGATCGAGACACCGTTTGCGTCAGATTGGAGCTGACGATGTGCTGATTGACAAAGATGCCTACACAGACACGAACTGAGCATCTCTAAACCCTTAAACTCTTTTATTCATGTCTTAGTGTAACATTCTCTGTAGGGGAAATTTTACCAATATTTTGTGACTATTTTGGGACTTGTCTGGTTGGGGCTAGACAAGTGGGACCCAGCTAGTTTGGGACTAGCTGGTAGAAAGCATTACTAGGATTGATAGTGAGAGAAAACACAGTGTGTGGGGGTATTGAGAGCCTGGCGAGTGTAGATATGTAGAGGGTGCTCTGAGCGTGCTCTAACCTGTGGTTTTGTACCTATTGCACTATTCAATACTAGTATCTGCTTTGGGGGCTGGAGTAGGTCGTTGGGACGACCGAACCAGGGTAAGTCTGCTGTGTACTCTGTGTCTGCATTTTATTTACTCTGCTGCTGCTATAACTGCGTGAGTTTGTTCGTGGGTTGTACGAATTGTTTTATAAGCCTATTCACCCCCTCTAGGCTAGGATCCAGATCCAACAAGTGGTATCAAAGCAGGTTAGAGGATCTAGTCTAGTCTAGCTATCATGAAAACCCCAAAGTTTGTCCTTCTTCTTGGCATGCCTATTGATCGTCCTCCTCTTTTTAGTGGCCATGATTATATATACTGGAAGGCTAGGATGAAAACTTATTTACTATCTGTTGATGTTGATACTTGGTACATTATTGATAACGGATATTCTATGCCTGAAAGTAATCTGAATTTAAATGATAAAGATGTGTGTGCTATAAATGCTAGAGCAATGAATATCTTATTGTGTGGGTTGAGTAGAAAAATATTTGATCGTATCTCACATTGATCTTCTGCGCAGGATATATGGAGTACCTTGGAAACTGCATATGGAAGTGAGAAATCCCTCAGCCAAAATGAAAAGAATCTAAAGGGAAGAAACACTCCTTTAAATAATTTTGATGCTCCTCTTTGTGACAATACTAAGCGTAAAGTTATTTGTTTTAAATGCATAAAGCAGGGACACTTCGCTAAACATTGCCCACTAGAAACAGCTGGTGTAGTAGAGAAGAAAGAAAAAGATGTAGTGCGAACGTGGGACATGGATAGTGGAGATGAGCTCAAGGAAAATGAAGCACACACATCCCTTTGCTTGATGGCAAAACATGACGAGGTAAAATCTGGTAGTAAAGCTGAACTCCTTATCCTTTGTAAAGAAATGCAAGATATAATAGTAGAGCTTGAATCCACTATAGATGATTATAAAAATGAGAACTTTGAAATGCAACAATCTGAATATGATATGTCTAAGGAGATTAAAAAACTGAAAATTGAAATTATTGCTCGTGACTCTACTATTGACATATTGAAAAAGGAAAAGTCCAGTTTTAATGATGAAGCACCTTGTCTTTCTTGTCCTTCATTAATGAACAATATTAGCATGCTAAAACAAGATCTTTTGAAACTAGAAGGTGAAAAAGATTATGAAATAAGAGAGCTTAAGGATAAATTTTGCATGCTAGATAATGATCTTAAGAGAAAAACAATTGAGTTTGAAAAGAAGGAAAATGAAAACAAGTTAGCTTGTATAAGTAAATGCAAGTTGCTTGTGGAAGAAAATAAACATTTAAAAAACAAAGTTTCTAATCTTGAAGTGGCCATTAAAAAATTCTCTATGGGAAAACAATCGTTGGATATCATTTTAGAGAATCAATTATATGGCAATAATAGAAAAGGACTTGGTTTTGGTTTGAAAAACGTTGAAAAGCCAAAATTCAAGAAATTCCACAATGTACCCTTTATTGCAAAGAACTTACATGCAAAGTGCTTTACTTGTGATGGTGTAGGCCACACATCATATTATTGTAAATTTAGGAACACAAATATCAAGTTTAAACAAGTGTGGTGCTGCAGCCTAAGTGGGAGAACACCTCGCGTCCAAAGCCTGTTGCCATCGCGAAGTATCGTCGCTGCACGTCGGAGAAGTCGAAGCCTCTCCATCGTCGAAGAGGAGACGACGTTGACGAAGGTCGCCGTGAAGAGGAACGCCGCTCGTCCTCGCTGCTAAAGTTGCCGAAACATCCGTCGATGAGGGCTCGAAGCGGAGACAAGTCACTGTCGTACTCACACCATCTTTGAAGCAGTTCTCCGCATGAAATCACCACGAAGTCGCCGTCGTTGTCGAAGACGGAGCGAAGAAGTCGCTTGTTCTGCCTGCCTGCCCTAGGTTGCAATCGAAAAGAAGTTAGGGGCTGACGTGGCAACCGCATCACGTGAAAACGAGAAACGAATCGAAGGTTGACGTGGAATAGAGTTTTAAAGGGATTACTCTGTGCACAGACCTCTGATTTATTATTTTGAACTGGACTTACTATGCACACAGACCAGTGTGCTATTTGACATCCAGGGGTCGGATCGAGACACTGTTTGCGTCAGATTGGTGCTGACGACGTGCTGATTGACAGAGACGCCTACACGGACACGAATTGAGCATCTGTAAACCCTTAAACTCTTTTATTCGTGTCTTAGTGTAATGTTCTATGTAGGGGAAACTTTACCAATATTTTGTGACTATTTTGGGACTTGTCTGGTTGGGGCTAGACAAGTGGGACCCAGCTAGTTTGGGACTAGCTGGTAGAAAGTATTACTCGGATTGATAGTGAGAGAAAACACAGTGTGTGGGGATACTGAGAGCCTGGCGAGTGTAGAGACGTAGAGGGTGCTCTGAGCGTGCTCTAACTTGTGGTTTTGTACCTATTGCACTATTCTATACTAGTATCTGCTTTGGGGTCTGGAGTAGGTCATTGGGACGACCGAACCAGGGTAAATCTGCCGTGTACACTGTGTCTGCATTTTATTTACTCTGCTGCTGCTATAACTACGTGAGTTTGTTCGTGGGTTGCACGAATTGTTTTATAATCCTATTCACCCCCCCTCTAGGCTAGGATCCAGATCCAACATACCAAACTCGGAGGTATTCTTCTTGAACGACCTTGTCTCCCAACTTATAATTCTCCTCCACAGCTCGGCCCTAGGAATCGCGTATCGGCCTCTCCGTGATCCATATAGATCCCACCGAGCATTCTTCAGATTCGTTCTGACTTAGGCATCGGAGGGGACTTGGTCGGAATCAAGGTCCGACCCCCTGACAAGCTTTCTCGTCTGTTCAGGTCACGGAGATCCAGTAGCACCAAAGCTACCCTTCGGTGCCCTACCAACCCGGAGCCGAATACGCTTGCCCCCGAGCCCATTCATCTCCACCTGTACAGAGGACGTTGCTTGGCTGAGGCCTCCCTTTGGCACGCCGACGCTTGGACCCGCACTCTCTTCACCAAGCTGAACGAGCTGGTTCCCGTTCCCGGAGGCCACACATGTCTCACTTGATCGTGTTGACCTCCGATCGTCCAGTTAACCAACCTCTGGTGAGAAAACACCCCGAAACATCTAGCACTGTCTATGGAAAACAAAGAAGCACCCACGTCAAACAACCACACTTGGATGACGCGGCCACGCACCTCAAGGCACATGAGTACGTCGGCAGCAACATTAACGCCGGACCAATCAACGATCGCCTGGGTAAAGCTACGACTACCTAGCGCCCATCCTGAGCTGAGAAGCCGGGCACACTGTGAGCAGAGCCAATGAAGTTAGATTATGAAGGAGCCAAGGGCTACCCCCAGCCCATCTACTTCTCCGAAGAGGACCAGAAGGAAGTGAAGTCATTGCATGAGAAAGCACTAGTTGTCTCGGGTGTCATTAACCCGGCCTTGGTCCGGCGACTGCTCGTCGACACCGAAAGCTCATGCGACATACTATTCATGTCAACCTTGGAGAGGATGGGGCTGTGGGCTGAAGACCTGGAGCCTTGTTCCGGGCCCGTGGTGGGCTTCATGGGCCACTCCACATCCATCGTAGGGATAGTTTGCCTCCCCGGCATGCTCGGGGAGCCGTCCAACTTGACCACTCTGACAATAGAGTTTGTGGCCCTGAGGATGGGGTCGACATACACTGGGATCATCGGTCGTCCGCTCCTCAATGCGGCCAGGGCCGTGGTCTCAACCCTCCACCAAATGGTTAAGTTCTGGACCCCGAGAGGAATCGGAAAGATTAGAGGCGACCTGGCAAAGCCTAAGATCTGCTACCAGCAGACCGACGAGGAGCACGATGTGAAGCGGTGCAACCCGATGGACCTTCTCGACCAAAGAAACGGCCCGAGTAACTCAAGACCCGCTCCTGTGGAAGAGCAAGAACTTATTCCCATTACGGACATAGGCGGTAGGTTCCTCTCCATTGAATTAGAACTCGACCCGATCTTAAGGGGCGAGTTGATCGGATGCTTGGAAGACAACCTGGACATCTTTGCCTGGTCACCTGACAACATACCGGGCGTGGACCCCGAAGTAATCACCCACCAGTTACGCGCCGACCCCAATTTTAAGCCGGTCAGGCAGAAAAATAGAAACTTAGGTGGCGAGAAGATGAGGGCCACATCCAAGGAAGTGGAGCACCTGCTCGAAGCATGCTTCATCCGAGAAGTTTTGTACCCAAAATGGCTGGCCAACGTCGTGATGGTAAAGAAGTCCAGCGGCAAGTGGCGAATGTGTGTGGACTTCATCAATCTCAACAAGACTTGCCCTAAGACAGCTACCCGCTACCCTGTATTGACCATCTCGTGGATGCCTCGGGCTACGAGATGCTCAGCTTCATGGATGCTTATTCTGGGTATAACCATGTTCAAATGGACCCGGAGGACGAGGATAAGACGTCATTTATCACAGACCGGGGGACCTTCTACTACAAGA
This sequence comes from Scilla litardierei, assembly GCA_030789695.1. Taxonomy (NCBI): domain Eukaryota; kingdom Viridiplantae; phylum Streptophyta; class Magnoliopsida; order Asparagales; family Asparagaceae; genus Scilla; species Scilla litardierei. The sequence continues at coordinate 124,661,265 of CM061141.1, forward strand.
AGATGGCCTTCGACCTGAAGAATGCGGGGGCGACCTACCAAAGAATGGTCAACAAGGTTTTCGATTCCCAGATAGGAAGGAACCTCGAGGTCTACGTGGACGACATGCTTGTCAAGTCCAGGGACCCCGCCGACCATATCGCCGACCTCCGAGAGACTTTCAAGCAGCTACAGAAGCACAACATCAGACTCAACCCCACAAAGTGTACGTTCGGGGTGAGGTCTGGGAAATTCCTAGGCTTCATGATCACCAACCATGGCATTGAAGCCAACCCCGACAAGATCGAGGCTCTGGTCAACATGAGGGAGCCAGCGATGATCAAGGAGCTGCATAGGCTGAATGAGCAGATCACTACCCTATGACACTTCCTGTCCAAATCCATGGAGAGATCTCTCCCCTTCTTCAGGACCATGAGAAAGGCCCTCGTCGAGCCCGCCGAGAGGAGGAAGGCAGTGGAATGAGACGAGAGCTGCACCCGAGCGTTCGTTGAGCTGAAAGAATACCTCCACAGTCTCCCACTCCTTTCCAAACCTAGGAACCACTGAGCCTTTACTTAGCCAGTCCCGGAGAAGCATTGAGCTCGGTGCTAATCAGGGAAGACGCCAGGGTGCAAAAACCCGTGTACTATACTAGCATGATCCCGAGAGATACGGAGGAGTGATACAGCCCCATGGAGAAATTGGCTTATGCCCTTGTGCTCTCGGCACGAAGACTCTTCTCCTACTTCCAAGCCCACTCGATCCTGGTCCTAACGACTCCCAGAATGCGCAAAACCTTAAGAGATTCGATCAGATAGGGAGGATGTTGAATTTATGTCATGACGCACCCGAAACCTACACCTAGATTCCACCCAGCGGTGTCACGATCGCCAGGCGTGGTATGGCCCCTAGGTTTCAATTTCGGGCTCAATCCACAAGCGGACGGTATCAAGTTGTAGTATAAATGATATCGATCCCACAGGGACGGTAATAGTGTATATGGGTTCTCAGTTTATTTCTAAGTCTCGAAGTGAGATAGCTATCGTGTTAAAAGAGTTGATTGGGATGATGTTGTTGATTTACTAAATAAAAAGGACTAGGGCATTAAGGATCACCACTAAGATCTTCGGGGATCAACGTTGGAGTAGAATCCTCACGTCGCATTAGGGTTAGGGGATTAATCTCATAATTCGTACCACTCTAGTGGGTTAGAATTGTAAGGTATTTCGGTAGCTCTCGTTGACGCAATGGTGGTAGCCGTCAACGTAGTGGTATAGTTTGTCGGTGGATCCCCTCAAGGCACGAGCCTGGCATGGTCACGAGCCTTGATTTAATCCACCGATTTCCCTATTCGAATCCCAGAGATACCCCTTAAGCACATCAATTCCACAGACCATGGGCATGATCTCAGTACGAGTTATCTAGGGATTCGGTAGGATCGACCAAAATACTCCCCTAAATCCCTAATTCAGTGTAGAGATCCAGATCTACATCTTTCTCCTAGGATCTTATGGCTAATCCATCAACCCTAGAAAGATCTACTCACACCTGGTAATGTTCACGAATAAAAACACAACTTTTAGAGACGAAAACATCATAGCAAATCGATGGAATAGAAATAAAAGACTTACAAGGAGAGATGCAGAAAATAGACGAGAAATAGATCCAACAAAATTCCAGATTCCAAAATATGTGATCGCAATTGAGAACCAAAATAGATATCCAATAGTTTCGATCCAATATTCTTTAATAAGGATTAATCTAAAAACTAACAGCCAAAATTGCCTAAACTCCCTCTCCAAAAAACTATTCAAAACTCTCAAATGAATCGCCTCCCTTAATCGTCATTCAGCTCCGCAGCCTTCACTGCCCAGATCGCGCAACAGCCGCATCAAAAATTGTTTCCAAAAATGGCCCTGGCATTGTCGACCGAGTGGGTGACTCGGTCGAGCAATGCGTTGCTCGGTCGGTCACTCGGACCGACCTGCTGTGCTGCTCGATGAGCTTGACAGGGAATCGAAAATCTTCAAAATCCTCACTCTGCTTGCACGGGCCGAGTCAGCTCAGCTCGGTCCGAGCAGAAGCTGGCTCGGTCGCTGAATAGCTACTCGGGCCGTGCGCTGGGTTGCCTCAGCTTTGGGAGGAAAGGTTGCTTGACCGATCAGATGAACTGCTCGGTCTGAGCCATCTACGTATCTGCTTCTTCTTCTCCTTTGCATCTGCTCAGTCCGAGCATCTGTACTCCTCGACCGAGCAGTCTGGGAAATCATCTCCTCCTGCTGCTGAAGGCTCCTCTCTCCTCCTTTTCCCTCTCTCTTCTCCTCCAATGGCTCCAAAAGTATGGCAGACTCCTATAGGGCTTCACCAATGAGCTCACGGGCGTGTCGGATGTGTCCATACCCAAGTGGGATCCCAAATCGCTCTAAAATCTCTGAAAACTTATAAAGTACTACGAAACTCGAATATAACGTCAGAAACACGATATCGTAGTAAAATATGGGATTTGGATGCGATAATGGCATGGAATGCAATGAAATAATGGTATGAAAATAGTGAAAAATATGGACACATCAAAATCCCCCAAGCTTACCTCTTACTCGTCCTTGAGGAAGACGAATACTAGGTACGCTGGTAGGAAAACAAAAATAAATAAGAAATAAAAATAAGAAGAGGCGGGAATGAAAGTGAATGGAGGGTGCTAAGATGATTAGTCAGATCTCATGCCTAAATAGTATATCACGATGCCCTGAATAATAACAATACATGCTAATGGCAATTTCACGTTTTACAAATCATTTGAATAGTATGCAATACAGACAAAAGATAGGGATATACTGAAATAACACCATCAATTCATATCAATCTCATGCAATCCTTAGAGTCTAGTATAAAGAAGTTGGCAATACCCTTTTCAATCATAGATACATAAGGAGCATATAGAAATCACACAACATGCAATAGAGAATAGAAAAAGTCATGCCATTCAGTTATTCATTTCGATTCATGAAAAATCTCCAAAAACTAAAGCATTTTGTAAAGTTTAAGCATTATTAAATCTCCCCGTTATGCACCGTCTCCACTCTAATGTCATGTTTACTCATGTGATCAGTTGGTTTACCCCCAAGCTTAGCTTGAGGCGTCGCATCTAGGAATAGGATATGAAATTTTTTCTTTTTCTTCCCGGTATATGCGATAGCTTCTAATGAAAAGATACAAAACAATTTTTATTCATTTTCTTTCTCTATCTCTTTTCTTTCTTTCTTTTCTTCTTCACAAATGAATATATACACTTTTTGTTTCTTTTTCTTTTTTTTCCAATTAGAGGCTATACTTTTTCCTTTTGGGTTTGGGAAGTGAGATGCGATAAAGATGGCTGTGGAGGTGCAACCAAATGATATGTAGAGAAATAAATAGATGTGTGGAGAAGGAAAATAATATATCACTCGGTTCACTCATAAGAGGTGCACAACGATTTGATAAAATAATACCCTAACTAAACTCATAAGTAGCATGGATATTTTCATTCCTCTAGATGAATACTAAAAAGGCATGTAGTAATTAGCACAATAACAGCAGGCATGCAATCAGAAGTGAATAAGATAAAAACAGATGTTCCAAGTGTTCTAGTTATGCATGAAGCTAGGTGCATTACCCAAGATAGTGCATACTAGATACTAATTCATGAATTTGATTTTCAATTCATTTCAAGCATTAAATCAGATAGATCAGCAAAAGAAATGCACGCATATAGATAGTAAAACTGAAATTTACCCTAATAGCATATCAACAGATAGCAACCATCGTGAATAACTATTAAGACTACGAGAGATATCATCATGCAGACCATCCTTAGCATAAAAAGAGAAAAAGGCGGAGAAAATAGAAAAAAGAAGAGAAAGGGATGTATGCATGGCAAAAACCAGAAAATATGATGCAGAATGAGAAAAAATAAAAGGATGTGGAAAAGTGGTGAAAAAGTAAAATAAAAACTGAAATAGGGGAAGAAAGTATAAACGAAAAGAAATGAAAAATAAAGCGATAGTGCTCATCCCCCAAGCTAAACCTAGCAGTGTCCTCACTGCTAAGAAAACGCTAGTAGGCGGGAGATGATTCTAAAGGGGTGGGGTGGGCGGGAAAAAAATTAAAAACTGTGCAAAAAGAAAATAAAAAACATGACGTGATGCAATGCTGAATGAAAATGTGATGCATGAGTGGGGTCCTCCCCCAAGCTGGCTAAGTGCAGGGCCCCGAACAGACAGATGGGCTCAATATAAAGTGAGGGAGGGAGAAACTGGTAAGGACGACATCAAACAGAGGGACCACCATCTAGGGGTGGCGATGGGTCCCTCTGCTGTGGACCAAGTAGTGTGGGAGGATCAAGATGGAGCTCGTGAGGTGGGTCTGAGGTGAGATTAGTGGTGGAAGTGGAAAGCTCAGCTGAATGAAGCACTAGGGCAGACTGGGGATCTACTGTGAAGTCCAACTCAGAAGTGGAAGAAACAGGCTCTGCAGAAGCCTGGGAAAGTGCAACACTAAGTGGTGCAGTGGAAGTCATAGTCGCTGGCCTGGGTGGTGGTGCATGTGTGAGGATCACTGGAGGTGGGCCGCGTGTCCTCAGAAGGTCAATGATGGAGGCCAAGTCTGCCTCGACTCTCGAGTGGTGTGTCGTCGTCGAGCGTACAAAGTCGTCGAAATCTCTCCATAGGAGAGAAATCGACTCCTCTAACGCTGTAAGGCGACCGTCTCTAGTACGGGAGTTGGGTGGAGGGCGGGGGATGTGACGGTGAGTCATCACTCTCGTGAATCAGTCCCGTGCATCTGAGGCATGGTGCCTAGCGTGGAATGTCGGAGAGGGTGAGCTCGAAGGAAACTCAGCGGTGGCAGAAGAAAGAGCCATCGTTGACACAGAAGAGTGGACAGACGTCGACACGCTCTCAGTAAAAATGGCCGCTGATAGTGAAGAGGTGGTGGCGGAGAGGAGAGTGTCGTGACATAAACAGATTGGAAGCAAAGCTATAAGGTCACTGAGGGGTGGAAGAGTGGGGGCAGGGTCGTGCTCTGGGAAGTCAAGATCTGTGAGGTCAGGAGCAGACGGGAGATCAGTGCCCTTCGGCACGAAAACGGTGGAGAGAGAAATCTGAGTCTTGGGGCAAGAGGTAGAGACAGTCCCCGAAGAATCGACTGTGGTGGAAGCGGTGGATACAATGGTGGTAGAAGAAACGGCTCCAGAGGATGATGGGTGAGCAGGTAGTACTGGGAGGCCGGCAACTAGGGCAACAATGTCATGCAACTCGAACACAGTGAAGCGTGGCACTAGGTCATCGGCGGGTGCCTTGACGGGTGCTCCGGGGGGCTCGAGTACGTGTAGGGGGGAGTGGGTTGACCCTAGGAATCATCTAGTCAAGCTGGACAACTGTGATGTCTGTGAGGTGAGGGGCGGGAAGCACCATGTGAGGCGTGTGGTGGGTGCCTACAAGATATAGCTGATGGAAATTGAATTCCACCCCAAGTGATTTTGATGATGAGCACACCAAATAAAAGCTTAAGTGTACTAACTACACTACACTGAAGTGTGCAGAATATGCGAAGTTTTACTTATAGGAGCACAAATCTACGCTCAAAGACAAGGACAAACGTGGCTAAGTCAAATGATGAAGTTCAAGCTCAAATAGAACAAGAAGCTCAAGTGAAGCTCGCATCCACTTCATCAAATTGATCAAGCTTCTGAAGACATGTCCTAAGTCTATAGTGAGTGTGTCGTGTCTCTTTAGGGTATTTGTCAAAGCCAAATCATATAGACAAAACACACGCACACAAACAATTTGAAAAAGCTTTCTTGAAAATCTTTTTATATCTTCAAAAATATTTTAAGAGCTTTCTCTAGTCATTCTATAACTTCCGTAGTGAAACTCCACACACCCTGGAGTTAACTACCTGTCTGACTAGAAGTGTTGCAAGAAAAACTCCTCTGGGAGTCGACTACCAACAGTAGGGAGTCGACTACCAGCTGATATTCGAGATTCCCTGAAACACTCTGGGATTCGACTACCAACATGAGGGAGTCGACTACCAGCTGTAAAATTCTGACGTTTTGATTTGAATTTTGAAAATTCGTTGAGTGATTTTTCTCCGAGATTTTTGGGGCAAAAAGTCAAAGAAAATTTGAATTTCAAATCTCAGAATTTTCCCTATAAATAAGAACTAATTTCATTTGAGAAAAACACAACATCTATTGAAAATCAAATCTCTCGTGCAAACGCTCTTCAATTCAAAAGCTCTCATTTTCTCTCTAGCCAATTCGATTTTTATTGTGATCTTGCAAAATTTTGTTATTACTTTTTTAAAAGATCATACTCTTGTTTTATTGGCTAAACGTTTTTCAAAATCCTTATTGCTATTCTCTTTATTTTTGTTTAAAGGATTTTTGAAAAAGCATTAGATCTAGATCACAAAGAATTCTCTCGTATCTTTGTGTGATCTAGACTCTTATTCTATCAAGCCACTAGACAATTTTGTCTATTATTGATTTGCTATAGAATCGGGTGTAAAAACCAATCTCCATCAATTTATTGTGGTGTATTGGATATAAGTTTCATTGTGTTGTTGTTGGAACACTAGACAAGTCTAGGTGTTGCCAGTCGGAAATCCTGGTTGAGACTAGGTCGTTGGAAATCCTAACGAGTGAAGTTAGGTACTTGTATTTGCCAAGGCAGATAGTGGAAAATCTCGTACCAGATTGGTCGGGGACTGGACGTACCCGGGTTGCGGAGAACCAGGATAAAATCGCTTGTCTCTGCGTTCATTTTTCTGTGATTGTTTATATTTCTTGTACACGCATCTTTCATTTGATAATCTTATATCTTTGTAATTCCTTGTTTATTTATTATTGCAAAGATTGTTTATTTAATTCCAATGTGAAAAGATCTCTCTGTAAAAGATTTATATCTGATTGTAATCTTTTCTCTATCATATTTGTAAGATTACTTTGTTGATTAAGAACCAAGCGTAGATCACTCTACTTGGCTTCTTAGGCAACATTAGAAGGATTTTATTTGTGCTAATCTTAACAATCGAAAAAGTATACTATTTGCACAACACTATTCAACCCCCCCTTTAGTGTTGTTTGCCATCCACAGGATCCAACACTTGGTATCAGAGCGAGGCTACAAAGGTGATGGCGTCAACATCCTTTCACTTTGAAGGACTGAATACCATGCGACCACCACTGTTCAATGGAACCAACTACGCTAGCTAGAAGATCCGAATGAAGACTCACCTAGAGTCATTAGACATTGAAGCTTGGACCGTTACTAAAGTCCCGTACATCGCACCCACCGACGTTGAGTTTGGAAAATGGTCTGTCGACGACAAGAAGAGAGCTAATCTCAATGCAAAAGCAATGAATGCACTATTTTGCGCCGTTACAGGAATTGAGTTCAATCGAGTCTCCCAATGTGAGACATCACACCAAATATGGCATACTCTTCAGGTAAGTCATGAAGGAACCGAAAAGGTAAAAGAATCCCGCATAAATGTTTTACATTCTAAATTCGAATCCTTTAAAATGGAAGAAGGAGAGAGTATCACCTATGTGAATACTCGTTTTACTAATATTACAAATGAGCTCGCAGGATTAGGAAAGAAACTTTCCGAATATGAGCAGGTAATGAAGATACTAAGATCTCTCCGGCCCGAATGGAGGGAAAAGGCAACCGCCATCCGAGAAGCTCATAATGTGAAAGACCTCACCATTGAAGAACTAATGGGAAATCTCATGGCATATGAGATTGAGCTTGAAGAAGACAAGAAGATCGAAGAAAAACCAAAGAAGAAGAATCTTGCGTTCAAAGCCCAAGAGGAAGTTTCCGATTACATGGACAAAGAAGATCATATCGCGTTCATCTCAAAGAACTTTAAAGAGTTCATCACAAGTAAGTATGGAAAACGATCTTTTAGACCCACTAACGATATTATTTGTTTTGGTTGCAACAAACCAGGGCATGTCAAGAGAGACTGTCCATTGGAGAGAAACAATCGTGATTCCAGAGATCGTGGGAAAAACAAAGACAATAATGAAAAGCGAAACAACGGAAGAAACAAATTCCGACGACCAAAGAAGGAAGCTTACGCAGCATTCGACCAGAGCGACGATTCCTCATCCGATGAATCCTCAGAGGAAGATAATGATGAAAGAAGAGAAACAGCACACATGTGCTTCATGGCATCCACATCCTCCAAGGTAAGCACGCATCATGATTCATCTAGCGACAATGATTCGTCATCAAGTGATGATGAAGACATGGATTATAGGGGAGCATATAAGGAGCTATGCAAAATGCATGAAAAGCTCATAAAAGAACATAGAAGAACACTTAGAAATATTAAAAAGGATACTAAAGAAAAAGAAGAAATCATTAAAGAAAATAGTCTTCTTAAAGAAAAGAATGATCTTTTGCAAAAAGATATTTCTTTAGTAAATGAAAAGGTTGAGAATCTGAATAATCTTCTCGTATCTGTCAAAAACAAATACGAAGCTACGATGAAAATTATTGAGAATTTCAACAAAGGAAAAGGGAAGCTAGATAGTCTAATAAATAATCAAAAAGCCTCATCTAGCAAAACCGGACTCGGTTATGATTCACATCATACCAAGAAACGGGTTAAGCATACTAGGATGCATCATTCTAACAATAATGTTTTGAGCATCTGGATACCAAAGAAACTATCTGATCAACGAAGGAAAAGGTACGCTATTGACTTTGTTTAGCAAGTTCATTTAAACAAAAATTACAAATATATTGTTCATGAGGGAACTAAACCATACTGGGTTTGGCTTCCTAAAGACTAACCTCTCGGACTAAAAAAAAAGAGTACCATAAACGTTTTATTTTTCAGGTACTCCAAAGAAATGAAAGGAAGAAAACAAGGTCAAACGCTTTGTAAAAGAATCAACATCAACAATTTTCTTGCGCAACTCAATTTTTTACTATATGATTAAAATTGATTGAATAAATATTTTTTCTTACTTTGATCTTATGTATTTGTGGTATACTCCTAAAAAAATTTTGTGTTCAGAAATCGCACTCAACCTGGATCAAAAACCCCTCGGGATGAGAAAACAACTCAACCCAGTAGGGAGTCGACTACCTCCATGAGGGAGTCGACTACCAGAGTATATGCGAAATTCTGGGTTTATTTTTGACTAACTCCTAATGGGTTCTATTGAGTAAATGGGTTCATATCATCAAGGCAACTTATACCCAATAAGCTAAAACTTCATCCTAACCCTTCATCTCTTGATCCTAAGGCCCTCATTCCTCTCCATCTTTCATCCAAAGATTAAAACCCCCAAGAGAAAACCCTAGGTAGCCGACTACCCCATTTGTTCCCCCTCTCTTAAGAATTCTCTTGGTGCTTGGTTCATTTGAAACTCCTTCAAACTTCATCTCTTCCAAACTTCACCCAAGGTAAAATTTTTTTTTACTTCATGCTCTTTATTTCATTACTTCTTTTTCTCTTGCCTATCTAGCATTGTAAAAATACTGTTTTTACTCTTTCTAGATGCCTATCAAAGGAATTTTCACCAAGAAGAGAAAAACATCCTCTGAAATTGATTCTGAAAAAGAAACCATTCTACCCTATCTCTTCAGAACCACTACTTATGAACAATTCGTTAAGGTCACTAAGAAACCCATCTTGCATGAACGTTTTGTTAAGCTTAATGATGTTATAAATTATGGCATTGATAGCTTGCTTGATTTCCAAAACTTGGCCAACCTATTCTCATCTGAAAATACTTATCTTTGCTACCCTAGGCTTGTGCACTTGTTCTATGCCAACATGGACTACGATCTTGCTAAAAGCCTTTTCATAACCAAAGTCCTTGACACCAAGCTTGCCATTACTGTCAAATCTCTAGGAGAAGCCCTAGGAATCCCATATTCCGGCATGCTTCTTGATAAAATTGAAATGACTGAAGGAAATATTTTAGAGAGAATGTATTTGCCAGGATGACATTTTTAGACTAAACTACCATGCAGTGATCTTCGCTATCCGGCAAGAATTTTGGCAAATATATTATCCTATAATATCACTCAAAAATCTGGAAATCATTCGATCTTATCAGAAAAACAAGCCAAATGCATCTATGCTATACTAGGGAACATTCGCATCAATTGGGCCAAAGTTATCATGGATTCTATACTTGCTTCAGCTTCTTCAAATAAACCCTCTTCCACTTTAGCTCATGGGCACTATCTCACTATATTGTTTATTAGCTATAATGTACCTTTGGATCATGAAACCTCTATTCTAGAACCGGCTCGATTTTTTGATGTTCATGCACTTGGGAGAATGAATCTTCACCATGACCTTGATGAGAACATCCCTGAAGAAAAACTTGCAGCTGAAGGAGGATCCTCATCCTCTAGGAAAGGTAAGAAAATTGTGGTTTCAGATTCTGAAGAAGAAGAAGAAGGAGAAGAAGAAAAAGGAAGCGAAGAAGAAGAAGAAGAAGAAGCACCGACATATATTCTTGAACTTCAAGAAATGCTTCTAAAGAAGATTGGGAAATTGAAGATCTCACAAGAGAAAGGATTTGAAGATCTCAATCAAAAGGTGGACGACCTCAAGGAGATTGTCGTGAAAAGCAATAAGATGACTGAGGAAACGCTTGTTATGATCCTTGAAGAGATCAAGGAACTGAAGAAGAACATCGGTCATCCTTAGCTTCATGAACTTAGCTTCATAAACAATGGTTCTCTTTCAAAACAATGATTCTCTAAAAACTATGTCCTTAAGACTTATGGCTTGTAATAACTTTTATTGTGTGATGCTAGCTATTATGAACTTATCTACTATGCAATACTTAGTTGTTCCTATGAACTAACATCTCTCTTGCAGGCATATGAAATTGAATTCCTCTCCTAATTATTTTATGTTCTGTAAAAATTATTTTTTTTTGTTTTTGCTGATGACAAGGGGGAGAAAAATATATGAAATGCAAAAATAAAATTATATGAATTGTATTGCTAACAGCTTCGATGCAGGGGGAGAACCACATCAAAGCAGGGGGAGTAAGTATACTTAAATGTATTTTCATTTTAACTTACTTCATTTTTTCATTTGGGTGTCATCATCAAAAAGGGGGAGAGTGATGGAAATTGAATTCCACCCCAAGTGATTTTGATGATGAGCACACCAAATGAAAGCTTAAGTGTACTAACTACACTACACTGAAGTGTGCAGAATATGCGAAGTTTTACTTATAGGAGCACAAATCTACGCTCAAAGACAAGGACAAACGTGGCTAAGTCAAATGATGAAGTTCAATCTCAAATAGAACAAGAAGCTCAAGTGAAGCTCGCATCCACTTCATCAAATTGATCAAGCTTCCGAAGACATGTCCTAAGTCTATAGTGAGTGTGTCATGTCTCTTTAGGGTATTTGTCAAAGCCAAATCATATAGACAAAACACACGCACACAAATAATTTGAAAAAGCTTTCTTGAAAATCTTTTTATATCTTCAAAAATATTTTAAGAGCTTTCTCTAGTCATTCTATAACTTCCGTAGTGAAACTCCACACACCCTGGAGTTAACTACCTGTCTGACTAGAAGTGTTGCAAGAAAAACTCCTCTGGGAGTCGACTACCAACAGTAGGGAGTCGACTACCAGCTGATATTCGAGATTCCCTGAAACACTCTGGGATTCGACTACCAACATGAGGGAGTCGACTACCAGCTGTAAAATTCTGACGTTTTGATTTGAATTTTGAAAATTCGTTGAGTGATTTTTCTCCGAGATTTTTGGGGCAAAAAGTCAAAGAAAATTTGAATTTCAAATCTCAGAATTTTCCCTATAAATAAGAACTAATTTCATTTGAGAAAAACACAACATCTATTGAAAATCAAATCTCTCGTGCAAACGCTCTTCAATTCAAAAGCTCTCATTTTCTCTCTAGCCAATTCGATTTTTATTGTGATCTTGCAAAATTTTGTTATTACTTTTTTAAAAGATCATACTCTTGTTTTATTGGCTAAACGTTTTTCAAAATCCTTATTGCTATTCTCTTTATTTTTGTTTAAAGGATTTTTGAAAAAGCATTAGATCTAGATCACAAAGAATTCTCTCGTATCTTTGTGTGATCTAGACTCTTATTCTATCAAGCCACTAGACAATTTTGTCTATTATTGATTTGCTATAGAATCGGGTGTAAAAACCAATCTCCATCAATTTATTGTGGTGTATTGGATATAAGTTTCATTGTGTTGTTGTTGGAACACTAGACAAGTCTAGGTGTTGCCAGTCGGAAATCCTGGTTGAGACTGGGTCGTTGGAAATCCTAACGAGTGAAGTTAGGTACTTGTATTTGCCAAGGCAGATAGTGGAAAATCTCGTACCAGATTGGTCGGGGACTGGACGTACCCGGGTTGCGGAGAACCAGGATAAAATCGCTTGTCTCTGCGTTCATTTTTCTGTGATTGTTTATATTTCTTGTACACGCATCTTTCATTTGATAATCTTATATCTTTGTAATTCCTTGTTTATTTATTATTGCAAATATTGTTTATTTAATTCCGATGTGAAAAGATCTCTCTGTAAAAGATTTATATCTGATTGTAATCTTTTCTCTATCATATTTGTAAGATTACTTTGTTGATTAAGAACCAAGCGTAGATCACTCTACTTGGCTTCTTAGGCAACATTAGAAGGATTTTATTTGTGCTAATCTTAACAATCGAAAAAGTATACTATTTGCACAACACTATTCAACCCCCCCTTCTAGTGTTGTTTGCCATCCACAAGATCCAACAATAGCCAGTGACGATCCATGTATGGTCTGATAATATGCATGTGCTCGAGCATGCTGAGGGTCAAACATGTCGGGCCAACGGGGGTGTGTAGGTCATCTGGGATGTGAATATCAAGCATCCTGGTAAAAATGGTAAAGAAGCCACTGCAGCAGATGTCAGTGGTGAAATAGGTGGTGGCAATCTGGAATAGGCGATGACACAACCAGTGGGCTACGTCAGAGAACATGAAGGGGCGAAGTGAGCCATCTGGGTGGAATCTCAGATGTTGGGTCATACCCATAAGATGGGTAAGCTCTGGTAGGGACATGGTACCGACCTCAGGCCTGCAGAAGAGAGTAGTGGCTAAGTGTCACTGAGCGTAACAAAGGCAGGGGTGCACGATGCACGACGCCTTTGCCCGGCTAGGGCGGTACTGATCAAGGCCTGAAATACGCTCCCAAAAGGCTCGAGCATCAAATGTGTCCACATCATAGTGTGGAGAAAAGGCTACTATGGGCTTGGGGATGGCAGGGAAGTGAAAGAACTCACGGATCAAGGCATGTGTAATAGTGCAGTTGTGATCCATGAGCCGAAAAGTGATGCCATCACCCGTCTGGGTGTGAGCGAGGGAGCTGAGAGCCTCGAGTGCAATGTGGGTGTAGGTGGGGGTGTGGACACCGAGGAATCGGTTGAAACCAATCGCTCGGTAGAGGTGACGGACCCCCTGAAGGAGTCCAAAGGAGGGCAGGGTAGGCACGTCTATGAACAAAGTAGGTACGAGACGATGCTGAGAGAGCCTAACAAAGTGCTCTCGATGTGCATGGTCTCAGAACGTGATGCCATAGGTCCGTAGACGTGCAGGCAGCGCATCCCTGGTGGGGGCGGGGTGTGGGGGAGATGATGTAGAGGCAGTGGTGGCCGTGGAGGGAATATGGGCAGAGGTGGCAGGGGTAGTGGTGGACATGATGGGTGTGGAAGTGGTAGGGATAAGAGCTGTGGTGGAGGGGGTGGTCGTGGCGGTGGTGGTGGCGCTGGCGGCGACGGTGGTGAGTCATGCACGATGCTGGGGTCTGGAGGAAGAGGCGCTTGGAGTGGGCCTCTTCCCCCGGGTGGGTGGGGTGGTGGAGCCTCGCGTGCGAACCATCTTATCGACGGTAATGTGAAGCTACGGTATAATAAAGATATAAAGGGAAGAGTATACCGAATGTGCGAGCGATGCGAGTGCCAAAGTATCCCCCAAGCTAGTCCAGGCAGTAGCTGTTGATGTAGGTAAGGAATAACTGCAATAGAAACAATGAAAACATCAGAATGAGATATTAAAAATGGGGGACTGACTGAATTTGGGGTGCTCGACCGAGCAGTGCCATTGCTCGGTCCAAGCTGTGATACTCGGTGGGAAGTGCTAACCGAACACTAGTGTGCTCGGTCAGTAGCCCGAGCGGAGGCTGCCGTGCCCTAGGGCACGGTCGATCGGTGGTTTGGGTGTTCTTTGGGCGGGCGATGAGAAAGAGAGATGGGCGGAGGGGGATGAGGCGTCGGGGGGGGGGGGGGGTTCAGATTTGGGCGGATGGGCGGCGCCGTCGACGGCAGTGGCACCGTCGGCGACAGTGGCACCGTCGATTCGAAAGGGGGATGGGGGAGAACGAGGGGGAGGGGGAATAGAGAGAGAGAAAGAGAAGAGGCGGGGTGGCTGACCGAAGTTGGGTGGCGTGACCGGCGGCGCGACGGCATCGAAGGTGGAGGACGACAGCGAAGAGGAGGGGTCCGAGTAGAAACTGAGGGAGAGCTTGGGGGAGGAGGAAATTTTAGGGTAAAATTTTTTATCTTAAGGTAATTTTGAAAACGGGTTGGGTTTAAAAATCCAACTCGTTTGGGGTGGGACCCACGAGATAAGATAAAACGACTCGGTCCGAGCAGTGAAGATGCTCGACCGAGTAAATCAGCTGAGAAGTTTTAATAAATTGAGTTGTAAGATACTCCCTCGCCTGCTCGATCGAGCAGTATGATGCTCGATCGGACTGTTCATCACTCGGATCGTGCCAATGCCACTTGGGCCGTGTAGGCAGAGTGATGAATTCTCCATTTTTTCAAAAGCCTGTGCAATCTGATCGAGCAGCTGACTGCTCGGTCGAGTAGACATCTGTCGGACCGAGCAGGGGGCTGCTCGGGCCGTATAGAGTAAGCGATAATCTGCCTCTTTTTTTCGTCTCTGTGCTGCTCGACCGAGTAGTGTAGCTGCTCGGTCGAGTCTTCTGTGTCTCCTTTTTCCTCTATTTTTTCTTCAAATCTCCAAATATGCTGCTCTCCTCCAGCTTCCTTCCGTTTATAATGTTGATACGAATGCCCCCCACATGTCTAACCTGTACAAAAGATGAACTCATCAAATTTTTGTGATTTTATAATTTTATCTCTAAAATATGAAATAAAAATAAGAAATTGAAAAAGAAAATCCGAAATCTAAGAACTTGGGTTGCCTCCCAATAAGAGCTCGTTTTTAGTCGTGAGCTCGACTCCCTTTGATTTATCAATTATCATTTGGTGCTCGTGGAAGACATGCGTCGTTCTTTTCGATGGTGCAATCTGGCGGTACTTGGTATCTGCCCACTTCAAGACTCTCCCCGGAGTAGCCAATGGTCTCCGGTTCTTCATGACTCGGAGAATGATTGAGAAGTTCTTCATCCAACACTCGGATGTATGCAGCGACCTCTTTGTGGTAGGTTGGATCGTCGTCATCGTCGATACCTGTTCTCACAGGGTCTTTTATGACCCCCCCCCCTCAAAAGTGAAATCTTCGATAGCTTCATCTTCCAGAAGCTCCAAATAGCTGGCCCCTTCCACATGAGCACGCTCTCTCATCGTCTTATGTAGCCAGAACTCATCTTCGATATTCCCCATGTTGAGAGAGAGGGTCCCTTCTCGGACATCGATCAGAACACCGGCCGTCGCCATGAAGGGGCGGCCGAGTATAAGCTGGGAGCTCCCTCCCTCGGGCATGTCAATGATAACAAAGTCGATGGGAACACATAACCCTGGGGGTATATGAAGAATGATATCGCTTGCTATACCCACCGGATAGGTGATAGAATGGTCTGTAAGCTGGATGGATATACTTGTCGGCTCTAGCTCACTTCCAGTCTGCAACCTCTTGAAAATAGAGAGGGGCATCAAACTGATGCTAGGCCCCAGATCAATCAAAGCTCTACTGATAGACATCCCTCCAATGGAGCATGGCACGGTGAAGCTCCCCAGATCCAGCAGCTTTCAGGGAAGATGATTTTTGATAACGGAGGTGGAGTCCTCTATAAGCTTAATTTCTTCGGGCTTTCTTTTCCCCGTGATTAGATCCTTCAAAAATTTGGCATAAATTGGGATCTCCGTGATAGCGTCCATGAACGGGATGTTCAACTGGATTCCCTTCAATAACTTTGTGAACTTGGAGTATTTCTTCTCCATCTTGGCTAGGGCTAGCCTCTGTGGGTATGGAGGGGGAGGTCAGATATCTTTACTCTTTGTAGCATCAACAGGAGGAGGTGCTGTAGTGGACGTGATGGGTGGTGCATCCGCCTTCTCCTTAATAATTATAGGCTCTTCAGCAGCCTCTTCTCTATCGTCGTCATCAGTGGCTTCTTCGGCAATAACTTTTTCCTTGCTCAGCACCGGGACCATGACGGGGTCAATCACCCGTCCTCCACATGTGGTAACAGAAACCACAGCATTAGCTTGGGCCTTTGGGTTTGTCTCCGGCTGTGAGGGCAATCTCTCCTGATTCTTCAAGAGCTGGGACTTTTGACCCCTCAGTTCATCATGTGAAGAATCTATGCTCTTGAGCTGGGTCGAGGTGTCCTGATTGAAGCGGGCCTGACCACTCATAAAGGTCTCCAAAGTGGCCACCAGATTTGACCGTGGCGGTTTGGCACATAGCCCTGCTGAGGCGGCCGTTTGAATTGATATCCCGACGGTCGGTAAGGCCCAGCTGGCCTAAATCTGCCCTGTTGCTGATTCTGCTGCTGCCCATGCTGCTGCTGAGGAGGGGGTGGCGGTCTTTAAAATTGTGGAGGTTGCAGCCCTCCACTTGGGTTTACATAAGAAAATCCAAGGTGATTCCTGGCAGCTGGATGTTGCCACTGATTCTGTCCATCTCCTTGGACGTATTGAACAGATTCAGATAACTTGGCACCATCATAGTGTGCCTCGATAGGAATATAGCTCTGATCTACTTACTCCTCTGCAGGATGATAAGATGTGCTGGGTGATGCCGGGATGGATTCCAGGCGCTGTTCGATCCTGGCCACTTGTTTGCATAGGGTCTTGATGTGAGAGTCCAAGTGGCTAGCAGCTTTGACCTCGGGAGTCCAGGTCACAATAGTTCTTTCTTCGCTCTATTGTTAATTGTTGGCCGCCATATGCTCCAACAAGTCTATATCCTCTTCGGGAGACTTATCCAGTAAGGCGCCTTGCGCAGCAGCATCTATGATCATCTTGGTGCTGGACTGGAGCCTGTTATAAAAGCTCTGCACCAAATCCCATGGCTGGATCCCATGGTGAGGACACTGATGTTGGAGGTCCTCGAACCTCTCCCATGCCTCATAGAGTGATTCCTGTGGGAGCCGCTTTAAGTCTAAGATCGCTCCACGGATCCGCACTGTCTTCGAGGGTGGATAGAACTTATCCATGAAGGCAAGTGCCAACTTCTTCCAGGTGGTGAAATGATTGGGAGGATGGTCCGGAGCCAATATGAGGCTTTATCCCTCAAAGTGAACGGGAAAGGCCGCAGCTTCACAGCATCATTGCTCACGTCCTTGGCCTTAAATGTGTCACACTTCACCAGGAAGGTGTCAATATGGTGGTTGGGGTTTTCATGCGGATGCCCGTGAAAGGGATCCTGCTACATCAAATTGATTAGCCCCGTCTTCAACTCGAAGCTCGCCACCGCCAGTTGCGGTCTAAGGATGGAGGAGTTATTTCCAAACGTCGGCTTCATGTGGTCCCTGATGGACCCGGTGTGAGGAGGAGGAGGGTTGTTGTTGTCTGCCATCGAGCGGAGGGAGATGAACTTCTACTTGAGGCTCTCAAGGCCCTCACTGTCTTCTTGATCTCAGGATCGAATAATAACTCTCTAGTAGATCCCCCGAAGCGAGTGTTCATACACCAACAAAACTCAAACAAATACCATCAGTAGCACCGAAATAAATAAAAGAATAAAAATGGTGGAGATATGAGAAATGATTAGAGTGCTAGCAAACTTCTCAAAAAATAAAAATAAACTGAGATAAACACTATTGCCGTCCCCGGCAACGGCGCCAAAAACTTGACACACCCAAAACCTACACCTAGAGTCCACCCAGCGGTGTCACGATCGCCAGGGTGGTATGGCCCCTAGGTTTCAATTCCGGGCTCAATATGCAAGCGGACGGTGTCAAGTTGTAGTATAAATGATATCGAATCCTACAGGGATGGTGATACTATATATGGGTTCTCAGTTTATTTCTAAGTCTCGAAGTGAGATAGCTATCGGGTTGAAAGAGTTGATTGGGGTGTTGTTGTTGATTCACTAAATAAAAAGGACTAGAGCATTAGGGATCACCACTAAGATCGTCGGGGATCGACGTTGGAGTAGAATCCTGATGTTGCATTAGGGTTAGGGGATTAATATCACAATTCGTACCACTCTCGTGGGTTAGAATTATGAGGTATTTCAGTAGCTCTCGTTGACACAATGGAGGTAGCCGTCAACGTAGCGGTATAGTTCGTCGGTGATCCCTCAAGGTACGAGCCGGACAGTGTCACGAACCTTGATTGAATCCATCGATTTCCCTATTCGAATACCAGAGATACCCTTTAAGCACATCAATTCCACAGACCGTGGGCATGATCTCAGTATGGGTTATCTAGGGATTCAGTAGGATTGACTGAAATACTCCCCTAAAGCCCTAATTCAACGTAGAGATCCAGATCTACATCTTCCCCCTAGGATCTTAGGGCTAACCCATCAACCCTAAAAAGATCTACTCACACATAGCAATGTTCACGAATAAAAACACAACTTTTAGAGACGAAAACATCATAGCAAATCGATGGAAAAGAAATAGAAGACTTACAGTGAGAGATGCAGAAAATAGACGAGAAATAGATCCAACAAAATTCCAGATTCCAAAATACGCGATATCAATTGAGAACCAAAATAGATATCCAATAGTTTCGATCCAATATTCTTTAACAAGGATTAATCTAAAAAATAACGGCCAAAATCGCCTAAACTCCCTCTCCAAAAAACTATTCAAAACTCTCAAATGAATCGCCTCCCTCAATCGTCGTTCAGCTCCGCAGCCTTCACTGCCCAGATTGCGCAATAGCCGCATCAAAAATTGTTTCCAAAAATGGCACTGGCATTGTCGACCGAGTGGGTGACTCAGTCGAGCAATGCGTTGCTCGGTCGGTCGCTCGGACCGAGCAGCTGTGTTGCTCGACTGAGCTTGACATGGAATAGAAAATCTTCAAAATCCTCACTCTGCCTGCACGGGCCGAGTCAACTCAGCTCGGTCCGAGCAGAAGCTGACTCGGTCGCTGAATAGCTGCTCGGGCCATGCGCTGGGTTGCCTCAGCTTTGGGAGGAAAGGTTGCTCGACCGAGCAGATGAACTGCTCGGTCTGAGCCATCTACGTATCTGCTTCTTCTTCTCCTTTGCATCTGCTCGGTCCAAGCATCTGTACTGCTTGACCGAGCAGTCTGGGAAATCATCTCCTCCTGTAGCTGAAGGCTCCTCTCTCTCTCTCTCTCTCTCTCTCTCTCTCTCTCTCCCTCCCTCTCTCTCTCTCTCTCTCCCTCTCTCTCTCTCTCTATCTCTCTTCTCCTCCAAAGGCTCCAAAAGTATGGCGGACTCCTACAGGGCTTCATCAATGAGCTCACGGGTGTGTGTGATGTGTCCATATACAAGTGGGGTCCCAAATCGCTCCAAAATCCCTGAAAACTCATAAAGCACTACAAAACTCGAATATAACGTCAGAAACGCGATATCGTAGTAAAATTTGGGATTTGGATGCGAAAATGGCATGGAATGCAATGAAATGATGGTATGAAAATAGTGGAAAATATGGACATATCATGTCACACCCCGCTTCCCAAAACGGGTGCGAGGACGAGACGAAGGTCCGCATGGGCTGGAGCTGTGAGGCTCGGGTCCAATAAGCGTCTGTAGAGATACCATTTAAAATACATGTTCTCGCATTTAAAAGTTCATAACAATAAGAATGAGAGTACTTGAAAGGAAATTGCATTCATTAATAAAAGGGATTAATATCCAGCATTATACCAAGTCTAATAAAAGAAGCCTAAGCATGGCTACAACTGCGGAATGGGAAACTAGTGGTGCGAAGCACCCAACCTAGGCAAAAAGTAAAGCGGTGCTACGCACCCAAACTAAAAAGCAGTAAACCTCCGTACGTCAGCAACGATGAGGAACCTCTTGTTGGATATGGGAGACGTTTGTACACCCTTGTGGGGGATGTACGAGGGAATACGAACCTCGAACGTCGCGCACACGAAGTCATGTGCAAAGGGAATCTGTTCCCTTGCGGAGAGGATCTCTGTATGAGCGGGAAAGTCGCATTATATATGCATAAGTGCATGCGACATATGGCTAATAAAGGGGGAATATCTTAAGCTTATGTTGTACCATGCATATGGTACAACTTAAGCTTATAATGTGCCATGTATCATGGTACACCTTAATTAAGTTGTTCCAAAGGAACAACTTACCCTAAAATAACTACCTTGGGGGCTATAAATAAGACCCAAGGGTAGCCATTTTCCTTACACATTTGCATGAAATTCATGCATGCATCTTCTTCATAGCGAAGCTCTGCAGAAATATTTCCTCTCCCTCCTTCCAAGTTCTTAATCTAAAATAGAGATTTAGATTGTGGATTAGTAGCCTTACTCCGTTCGTGAGAAGACTCGATCCGTCGTGGCGAATCCGAAGGCAAAGTTCCGAGACTATCGTTCCGCATACGCAAGCGTAAGTCTCCACTTTAATTATCGATCCTAACTTTGTTTTGGACAGGATCCTTCATTGGTATCAGAGCCATATGGGTTCGCCCCGGTCAATCCACCGCCCCGTCGAAACTACGAACGAGTCGTTGTCTTTTTCACGAATGGGTCTCCTACTATTACGGATATAGTAGGAACGCTTCGTGACGGAGAGAACGCAGCGGTTGTTCTTTTCACGTTAGGGTCTCCTATCATTACGGATATGGTAGGAACTCTCCGTGACGGGAAGAACCGACCGTTCACGTAGTACGTTAGTCATTTTTTGGCACACGGCCATTAGGCAATAACTAACTTCATCGACGAACGGGTGCTTCATCGAGGAAGATGATGGAAGTTATTTCCATCGGGTAAGAGGAAAATTTGGTGCATGTGCACCATGGCCAAATGGGCTATGAAGGCCATGCATCCCCTCTCCCCATGCGGAGGGGGTTGGCTACGGCCAATAACCACCGGCGACCACCCCATCAAGGGGGAGGAATGAGTGCGGCAACCCCATTCAAAGGGGGTGGCCGGCCATGGCCAAAGGGGCCATGGCCGGCCAACGCCGAATGGCCTTGGCCATGGCCGGCCATGGCCAAGCCATGACCGGCCATGGCCAGGCCGGCAGTGGCCGGCCAAGGCCAGGCCGGCAGTGGCCGGCCTTGGCCAAGGGCCTGCCGGCCAGGCCGGCCCTGGCAGTGGCCAGGGCCGGCCCTGGCCGGCCTGCCGGCCCTGGCAGTGGCCAGGGCCGGCGCCCTGGCCACTGCCAGGGCCAGGCCGGCCCTGGCAGAGGCCAGGGCCGGCGCCCTGGCCACTGCCAGGGCCAGGCCGGCCCTGGCAGAGGCCAGGGCCGGCGCCCTGGCCTCAGGCCAGGGCCTGGCCGAGGCCAGGGCAGGAGCCCTGGCCCCGGCCAGCGGCCTGCCGGCCCTGGCAGAGGCCAGGGCCGGCGCCCTGGCCTCAGGCCAGGGCCTGGCCGAGGCCAGGGCAGGAGCCCTGGCCCCGGCCAGTGGCCTGGCCGGCAGGCCCTGGCAGTGGCCAGGGCCTGGCCGGCCGGCCCTGGCAGAGGCCAGGGCCTGGCCGGCCCTGGCCGAGGGGGCCAGGCCCCCTGGCCGGCCAGGGCAGAGGCCCTGGTCGGCCTTTGGCCAAGCCCGGGTCAGGGCAGAGGCCCTGACCGGGAAGAAGTTGAATTCGAAAATTGGTCGACCAATTTTGTCTTTTTGGTCGACCAATCCGACAAATGGTCTGGGTCGATTGTAAACTTGCCAGATGACCCATACGGGGTAACAAATGGCCTTGGTCAAACTCGAATGTGTAGATTAGTCCATACGGGGCTAACCACAGTGCCGAATAGTTCATACGGGACTAACGTTTTAATGAAGTTTTTCATTTTGGGCTCTACTCCTTGAAGATTAGCCATAGTGCTCTACTTCATGCGAGATTAGCCATGTCATTGTGCTCTACTCTACGGAGATTAGCCAATGTACTTGTGACGTTGTGCTCTACTCTACGGAGATTAGCCAACGTGCTTTCAAAATTTTTGGAAAAAGATGTTTTTCAAATAGGTTATGTCCCGTCCTTAAATCGGGATAGCGCAATTTAGAATTCCAAGTCCTACCACGATCCGGCCATGGTTATCTAACCCATGGGTGTGTAGAACAGGTCTCGTGGCTTGGCAATTGTTGCGTTAAAATTCTTTGCGCTAATTCTCACCTATTCTATTTTGAAAGATAAGTTTTTCAAAGTGATTTTCCGCTGCAAATACCATACGGGTATTATTTCTGATTTCTTTTTACTTAAGATAAGTAAGAGGGATACTTTGAAAGTTACTACTAGATGGTAGTTGGGAACGTAGTGAACTTCTCGATTCTAGAGTAACATTTCAACGCATCCAAGGAACTTATCAAGTGTTTAAAGAATCGAAACTTTATGCATAGAATTTTGATCGTGTTTTTCATTCTCTTTGCAGTTTTTTGAATCGAAAATGTCTACCGCTTCTAAGAATATTGTCGCAGAGCTTAACAAAGGTGAAAAGCTCAACGGCGACAATTATAAACTTTGGTCAATAAAGATCCAATATGTTTTGGAGGAGCAAGATGTGCTCGAAACACTCCAAAACATAATGGTAGAACCTGAGTTGGGCAATACGGCCCAACACAAAAGGGACCGGGAAGCTTATGACACTTGGACTCGAAAGAACAAAATAGCACGTATTACGTTACTGTCCGCGATGGACAATGACATAATGCGCCTATTTCGGGAATTCGACCTAGCTAAAGACATATGGTCTGAGCTAGAGATAAAGTTTGGTGGAACTTCGGTTACCAAACTCCGCTCCTTGAATATTCAATTTGATTCGTACAAGATGCGGCGAGATCATTCTATGAAAAAGCATCTCCGCCACATGGCGAATCTTATATCTGAATTAAAGGATGCGGGTGTTACGCTGTCTGACGAACAGCAGATCCAAGCGGTCATTCGTTCACTCCCAGATAGCTGGGATAACATGAAAATGCATCTCACTCATAATGAATGCATTAAAACTTTAAGCGATGTTTCGAAACACCTCGAACTCGAGGAAGAGCGGATTCAAGCCGCAAAACCAAGTGCAGAAGTGCACGTGGCCGCTAGTTCCTCACATGGAGGAAATAAGCGGAAACGCTTAAGGTTTGTGAACGAACGTAAGCAAGAACCGGAGACCTCAAAGAAGACAAAGAACAAAAAGTGGCAAAAGAATGTGCACTCAAAGAAGAAAAACTTGAAGAAGATCAAGTGCTTTAAGTGCAACAAGTACGGTCACTTCGCCCGTAAGTGTACGGATGGAAGTGACAAGGTAACTTGTAGGGCTAGTTACATATGTGTTTCTAGTTCCGTGTTTCTTGCTGAATCTAACTATTTTTGGTTGATTGATTCAGGGGCCACAGACCACGTTGCGAAGGACAGAAGGTTCTTCGTAGAGTATTGAAAGATAACTCAAGGAACAAAGTGGATATACGTCGGCAACAACACACGTGTTGAAGTCAAAGGCGTCGGAACATGCAAGCTAGTTCTCGACAACGGCCGGACTTTATTATTGCACGACGTCCTCTTTGCTCCAGATATTAGAAGAAATATCGTTTCCGTGGTCATGTTAATGTCTTTAGATTATGAGTGGAGGTTCTATAAACAATGTGTTGACCTTGTTTGTAATAATTCTTTGATTGGTTCTGGTAATGTTTGTAATGGATTAATTGTTTTAAATACAATGTATGATGTTGCTTCTTCCATTAATGAAAGTTTTCATTTGACAAATGCATCTAACTCTGAGTCTGAAATCATTTGTTGGCATGCAAGACTTGGTCATATTGGACCAACTAGAATGGATAGACTTGCCAAAAGTGGCTTGCTATCTAATGTTTCAAAAGTTGAAATGTCAACTTGCGAACATTGTCTTGTAGGGAAAACTTGTCGCAAGCCGTTTGGAACTGGCACAAGGGCCGAAGTTCCATTACAGCTTATCCATTCGGACATTTGCGGTCCAATGAATGTTAAGACAAGACACAGGAAGTCCTATTTCATCACATTCATTGATGACTTCACCCGTTTCGGACATATCTATTTGATATCCCACAAAAGTGAAGCTTTGGCTTGCTTTAAAAACTATATGAGTTTGGTGGAGAATCAATTAGATCGCAAGATTAAGGTTTTGCGAACCGATAGGGGCGGTGAATATCAATCAATAAGTTTTAAGGAACTTTGTGATGAAAAAGTCATAGTACATCAGGTAACTATGCCTTACACTCCGCAACAAAACGGTGTTGCGGAAAGAAGGAATAGGACATTGATGGAAATGGTCCGATCAATGATGTCTCAGGCAAATTTGCCTATCACCTTTTGGGGTGACGCATTATTGACGGCAGCATTCATCTTAAACCGTGTACCCTCGAAGTCGGTAAGTTCTACTCCTTATGAGTTGTGGAACAATAGAACTCCAGACTTAAACATTCTAAAACCTTGGGGTTGTGCCTCTTACGCACATTTATCCTCTCACAAATATGGAAAACTTGGGCCACGTGGGAGGAAGTGTATCTTCATCCGATACGCTGAAAACTCCAAAGGATATGTTTTCGTCGGTCAAGAGGACAATGGGGGTCTAATAGAATTCGAATCGAGGGATGTTGTCTTCTTGGAAAAAGAGTTTCCAAGACAGGGTGAGATAAGTCAAGACTTATCCTTGTTTGAGACTTGGGATCAAGAAGGATCGGAACGTTCGAGTGGGAGAATCCTTGGTGAAGAAGAAAATACGTTTCAAACTTCACCAATGGATGATACGAACGATACCAATCCTAATCCGAGTGGGAGTGATGTTATTCCAAGTGGGAGTGATGTCATTCCAAGTGGGAGTGATCAAACTCAAACAAGACGTAGTAATCGGACGAGGCTAACACCTCTGAGATTTGAGGATGAATTTCCTCAAACATTCATGACATTACTACAAGATGATGACGAACCTGCAAATTTCAAACAGGCCGTCACATGCCCTGCTAAAGATAAATGGATAGCGGCAATGGAAGAAGAACTTCAATCCATGAAAACAAACCAAGTCTGGGACTTGGTTAATTTACCTAAGGGACGTAGAGCCATTGGGAACAAGTGGGTTCTCAAAATCAAGCATAAGGCTGATGGCTCCATCGAGAAATATAAAGCTCGCCTTGTTGCGAAAGGTTTCACGCAACAGGAAGGAATAGACTACGAAGAGACTTTCTCTCCTGTCGTGCGTTTTACCTCGAATCGCTTAATTCTGGCAATGGTGGCTTGTTTGGACCTCGAATTACATCAGATGGATGTAAAGACTGCCTTTCTTAACGGAGAACTAGATGAGGAGATCTACATGGAACAACCAAACGGGTTCGTACAAGAAGAAAACAAACATAAGGTTTGTAAACTTCGTAAATCCATATATGGTCTTAAACAATCCTCAAGGCAGTGGTATATGCGTTTTCAAGAAGTTGTTTTGTCGTATGGATTCTCCATGCTCGACGAAGACAATTGCGTATATATTAAGAGGATTAAAAACAAGTATATAATTATGTCTCTTTATGTAGATGACATACTTATAGCCGGAAATGATAAGCGTCTTATATTGGATATCAAAGCTTGGCTTTCATCCGTCTTTGAGATGAAAGACATGGGTGAAGCTGCATATATCCTTGGGGTTAAGATCTCAAGGAATCGTTCCAAGAAACTTCTTTCTCTCTCTCAAGAGACGTATATAAAGAAAGTTTTAGAACGGTTTAATATGCAGGACTGCAAGCCAATTGATACTCCAATAAGCAAAGGCGAGGGTCTATGTTTGGAGATGTGTCCCAAAGATCCAAAAGAAAAGAAAGCTATGGAAAAAGTTCCATACTCCAGTGCTGTCGGGAGTCTGATGTACGCCATGATGTGTACTAGACCCGACATTTGCTATGCTGTTGGTATGGTAAGCCGTTACCAATCCAACCCAGGGCAGGCACACTGGAAAGCGGTGAAGAGGATATTAAGATACCTCAAAGGGACTGCGGACTATGCGTTATGCTATCAAGGCAATACCTTGAGACTCGAAGGCTATACCGATGCTGATTGGGCGGGTGATCTAGACGAGCGAAGATCTACCTCAGGCTTTGTTTTCTTACTCGGGAATGGTGCAATATCCTGGAGCAGCAAGAAACAAACCTGCATCGCTCTATCAACCATGGAAGCCGAGTTCGTAGCATTCAGCATGGCGGTCCAAGAAGCTGTTTGGCTTAGGAAATTCTTAGACAGGCTGACGAATGCCTCTGACTCGAGCACTGTTCCTATATACAGTGATAGTCAAGCTTCGATTGCCTATGTCAAAGATCCTAAATTTCATTGTAAGACCAAACACATTGACATTCGATTCAAGTTTGCGAAGGATTATGATAAACGAAAGGAAGTAGACATAGGATACATATCCACGCATGAGATGATAGCGGATCCCCTTACTAAGGCGATCCCCAGAGATGTGTTTTTCAAACACTTATCATCTATGGGAATGCGTAGGTGCTGAGCTGTATCATGTAATATTTCCCATGTCTATAGAAGATCAAAATTTAATTTGCATACAAGTTTCTTACAAATGATTTTATATACATTTGTGTTTAAGTCTCAGCTATTTTGTGTGTATGTCGGACAGATCAAGGTTGGCTCTCTCACATGAGCAACCGCCTTATCTTATCAGATGGATAAGATAGAGATGAGACTAGTTTAAAGTCAAAATCATTAGACAAATGATTTAGAGTCATGACTTAAACAAGATAGTCGAATAAAAGATCTGCATCATACGGATGCTTACAAAAGATCTGAGATCTGTATCACAAGGATATAAAGATCTCATTGGATTTTTTTTAATCCTGTCTGTCTTATGCAGGATGAGAGTCCGTGAATATTTCACGAGTAGTAAGGGGACTCAAAAAGATAGGCATTGTGGTGTCTGATCTTTTTCATCCGTACAACATCATTAAGACATACTCTCCCTGGGAAAGGAGTGATGTTGTAATACGTGTTCATACCACGTATGCATTTCGACCACTGAGTTAGTAGCAATAGTGTTTGCTATTATGTGAGACTCAAAGGCCATACGGGTCTTAACTCTTACCCTCAAGGACTCCAATTGGTTCCTTTAGATTTGACGAGATGATCGCTATCTTAGCGTGTTACTAATGGGCTATGGTAATTCGGCTCGGCGGGGCACGTTAGAAAAGCGAATCAAGTCAAGATCAGAAGGTTCGCAAGAAGAGGAAGATTGATTTCATATTCGCATTTGGACTTTAATGATTCAAAGCTGGCCAGCCAATTGTAATCCAGATGGGATTCAATTGTTGAATATAAAGTACAAGAAATGCGAAGAAATAATCTAGGGTAAAGCATGCGTTGAACTACTCAACTTTGCACCTTCGAGGTCGTTGTGTATCTCTAACAAGTGCACAACAACAGACTCTACGCGCATGACGGTCGCACGGTCTATTTCTCGGTATGATAGATGAAAGAACTAAGGGAAAGACGTTCTCTTACAATCCCCTCAAGTGTGAGTGGGAGATGTTGGATATGGAAGACGTTTGTACACCCTTGTGGGGGATGTACGAGGGAATACGGACCTCGAACGTCGCGCACACGAAGTCGTGTGCAAAGGGAATCTGTTCCCTTGCGGAGAGGATCTCTGTATGAGCGGGAAAGTCGCATTATATATGCATAAGTGCATGCGACATATGGCTAATAAAGGGGGAATATCTTAAGCTTATGTTGTACCATGCATATGGTACAACTTAAGCTTATAATGTGCCATGTATCATGGTACACCTTAATTAAGTTGTTCCAAAGGAACAACTTACCCTAAAATAACTACCTTGGGGGCTATAAATAAGACCCAAGGGTAGCCATTTTCCTTACACATTTGCATGAAATTCATGCATGCATCTTCTTCATAGCGAAGCTCTGCAGAAATATTTCCTCTCCCTCCTTCCAAGTTCTTAATCTAAAATAGAGATTTAGATTGTGGATTAGTAGCCTTACTCCGTTCGTGAGAAGACTCGATCCGTCGTGGCGAATCCGAAGGCAAAGTTCCGAGACTATCGTTCCGCATACGCAAGCGTAAGTCTCCACTTTAATTATCGATCCTAACTTTGTTTTGGACAGGATCCTTCACCTCTAAGTCTGGTCCTCATCTGGCATGAACTTCGGGTCAACGTCCTCTGGCTCCAAGTTCTCAAGTAAGGCCGGCTCGTCTGTGTACTCTGTCTCGATATCTGACGTACAACACCCTAGAGAAAAGGAGCTGTACACCAGGTAAAGTCTATAAGGAAAGGTTAGAAGACTCTACTGCAAGTGTAAAGGAATTTAAAGATGACATTTTAAAGTTGATTTAAAATGAGATGATGCAATAGCATGACATGTATAAGTAAGGAAGAGTAAAGACGGTGCAGAAAGTAAACGTGGCAGGCAAAGTCGTAGTGTAAGCTACCAAGACAAGACTAGACAAGACTAGACAAGACTGTGTAACATAAAGAGACTCGACACCAAGCGACTCGACACCAAGAGGGTTCACGCCTTCAGTGACTCGACACCAAGAGGGTTCACGCCTTCAGCTTAGAAAGTGGCCAAACTCTCTAATCTGGTGGCCGCTCAACTCTACCTTACCCCAAGACAAGACTGGACAAGACTGTATTGGACCACTCACTCTGCTAGGTGAGTGCCTCTATCCCCATGGTGTGCAGGGCCGCTCACTCTGGCTCGGTGAGTGACGGGCTTCTCGTAGGTGAATCTGTACCACTGTATAGGACCACTCACTCTTCTAGGTGAGTGCCTCTATCCCCATGGTTTGTAGGGACACTCACTCTGCTAGGTGAGTGCCGAGCTTCCCGTAGGTAAATCTGTACCACTGTATAGGACCACTCACTCTGCTAGGTGAGTGCCTATATCCCCACGGTCTGAAGGTACACTCACTCTGCTAGATGAGTGCCGAGCTTCCCGTAGGTGTTCTGTAACAAGATCACCCACTATGCTAGGTGGGTGTCTCAATCTTCGCGGGTTGCCAAAGGTCACTCACTCTGCTAGGTGAGTGCCGGGCTTCCTGCAGGCCGTGTATCTGTACAAGGAATCACTCTGTCTGTCTCGGAGAGTGCTCTATTGCCCATAGGCTGTGCAAGATAAGTTGTGAATGCTGTGCATGGCATGACATGCGTATAGTTGTTCTAGGGTGTCCACACGCATGCACACACAAATAGTTCCTAACATGTTTGCAGTATATACCTAGACTTCGTTGTCAAGTCTAGGTTATCGTGAGGGGGATCATGGACGCTATCATTTCATGTCTGGTTCTCTTGTTCAACAGTTTACCATTTTAAGAAGGGAATGGCCCAGACATGGCCGTAACTATGCAATTGGGGGCACTAGCCTGCGGTGGCGAGTAGAACGTCTGTCAGAGGCATCTCGTCTCGGTCGGTGCCCCAGTCAACGTCCGCTGTCACAAGTCAATGGCGGGTGTCAAGTCACGTTTTAGAAGGTCCTATTATGGTATGTTTCTAAGTTAAGCGTGGCTATCCTTACAGTTCCAAGTCAAATTTGTAAGATTAGCATATCTGATGATTCTACCCTATGTGCACAGTCAAAATAGTCCGATCGTCAATTCTAGATGTTCCAACGGTTTAATGGTGTGAAAGTAAACTTAGTGAGTTAGTTGTCGGTTTTTAATTATGGTTTCAATGTCATAACGTTTGGGTTGCTACGAGTGAGAGGACCAACCTAGTACAATGAACGCGCACGTGTCTGACGTCGGGTCTGAAATAGTGGCGGTGCTCGGTGTCCTCGACTGCGGGTAGCATAATAAGGATCGTCTCGGTATCGTCTCGGCTGCATGTAGCGCAGCAAAATGGCACGGCAACGGAAACGGCATCGGGATCTCTTCGGTTGTGAGTAGCGCAATGAAACAACACGGCGACGGCAACGACGTCGGGAAAGAGCGCGAGATTCGTGGCGCGCGTGGGCTCCTAGACGTACGGGGGCTGTCGGAGATTGGAGGAGGCCGAAGGGGGTCGCGTTCGCCTGAGGGGTGGCTAGAGCAACGACCGACGGCAGCTAGGGAAGGGGAGGCCGGTTGTTTATGTGGGCTGGGCGGTTTCTTGCAGCTGTTAAGGACTTCCGACGGCCTGTCAGGGTCAAGGGGGTCGGCAGTCAGTAGAGGGGGTCAGAGGGAGGTTGTTGGCAGCAGGGGTGTCGTTGGAGACCGCTGGGAGAGGGTGGCTGTGAGTTTATGTGGGATAGGCGACAGTTTCTCTTGGATGTCGGAAGTTTTTTTGGGTGAAGAGAGGGGTGTTTTGAGGGTTTGCGTGGAGGAGGAGAGGGAGGAGGGCTGACCGGAGTCTAAAGGATGGTACCCGGAGTTTTTGGGTCGCCGACAAGGGGAGTTAAGGCTTGGTTGCGTGAGAAGAGAGGAGGGTGGCGGCTGCTTGCGTGAATCCTAGGTTTTTGCATGAGGTTGCTGTTAAAAAGGTGGGAAAATGCTAAATAGGGGATGAAAGGGGGTGTAGTTTAAGTTGATTGGAGAGAGGGTGTGTGAGAGGGGGAGGGTAGATATAGGGTGAGGATAGCTAGAAGAATAAATTGATGATACATATGAAATCATCTAGATTAGATTTGATTTGGGTTAAGATTTGAAATTCGAATTAGATTAGGGCTAATTGGGTTTAAAAGTAATTAGGGTGATAGGTCGGGCTAACGGGGTTCGAAAATTACGAGAAAAATATCAGGACGATCATGACGACGAGAGGCTCGAGGATACAGTGATCGGTCATGTGATAGGTTCACAGAAAAAGAAACTAAAAATAAAAAGCTCAAACATCGAAGTCTAAAGTTACGACACCCTTTCAATCAAAGCTGATTTGTGGGAGAATGACCCGTGAAATAACGTTCACTAAAAATTCCACAAATAACTACTCTCTCTTAGGGTCACAATGATATATAGCTTCGTACGTTTTGGATACAAGAGGAGGTCAAAATAAATACGCGTACGAACAAGAACGTATACGCTAAAATACACACAATCAAAAAACGACTGTTACATCCTACCCACCTTAAGAAATGATTCCGCTCTAGAATCTACATCAACTACTGCTCAGGGGAAAGATGCGGATAACGCTCTCTCATCTCATCCTCGCGCTCTTAAGTGGACTCTCCAGGTGATCTATGATGCCACATCACTCTCACTAGGTCGACTACCTTGTTCCTCAACTACTTCTGTCGACGGTCCAAAATCTGCACTGACTGCTGTTCATAGGTCATGTCCGGTTGAACCGTGATCTCTGAAAAATCCACAGTGTGCGATGGGTCACTGACGTATCGACATAGCTGAGATACGTGGAAAACGTCGTGAACTCCCTCCAAAGATAGTGGCAGAGCAAGGCGATAAGCCACTGCTCCCACATGCTCCAGCACATAAAACGGTCCAATAAACCTCGGACTCAGCTTTCCCTTCTTCCTGAAATGAATTAACCCGCGGTTCGGGGAAATCTTCAGGAAAACATGATCTCCTGGCTGAAACTCCAAAGGTCACCTCTTGGTGTCTGCCCAATGCTTGTAACGATCCTACGCAATCCTAAGCTTATCCTTGATGTCTCTCACGACATCAACAACTTCAAAAATCATCTCTGGACCCAACAGCTCTTGGTCTTGTCATCCCAGCTCAGTGGCGATTGACATTTCCTTCCATATAGGACAGCAAACGACGCCATGCCAATGCTCGCCTGGTAGCTGTTGTAGTATGAGAATTCCACTAGATGGAGTTGATCTTCCCACGAACCCTTCATATCGAGTGTACAAGCTCTCAGCATATCCTCCAGAATCTGAATCGTCCTCTCTGACCGGCCATCAGTCTGGGGGTGGTACGCCGTGCTAAAACTCAGACTCGTACCAAGATTCTCTTGCAGACTCTTCAAGAACTGAGATGTAAATCTCGAGTCTCTGTCAGATACGATGCTCACCGGAACTCCATGTAAGCGCACAATCTCCTACACGTACATGTTCTACATCACGAACTAAACTCAAAGAGCAACTATAAATAGATAAGTAAAACAAAATTTACCTCTAGATACTTCCTCGCCAAGACTTTCGTGGACTATCCCACTCAAAAAGGTATGAAATGCGTAGACTTGGTCAATCGATCAACGATCACCCAGACTACGTCGTTCTACTTTGGGCTCCGAGGTAGGCCTGTCACGAAATCCATCGTGATGTGTTGACACTTTCACTCCGGAATAAAAAGCGGTTGTAGCAATCCTGCTGTCTGATGGTGCTCTACTTTCAGCTGCTGGCATACCAAACACTTGGCAATGCTCCGTGCCACACTCCTCTTCATGCCAATCGACCAGTAATTCAGACGGAGGTCCTTATACATTTTCATGTCTCCAGGATGCATGGAATAAGGTGAGATATGAGCCTCGCTCAACAGCTCCTCTCTAATGTCACATGCAGGTACACAGAGTCTACTGATGTACCTCAGCGAACCATCGTCATGAATAATAAACTCCGTCTGAAGTCCAGCTTCTACCTGTCTTCTGATCCTATGGAGCTTCGGGTCTCCTCTGTGAGCTGCCTTGATACGATCCATGATCGTAGATTGAATCTGTAAGTTCATCAATAAAACGATCACTCCTGGTAGGACAACCTCAATGTTCATCCCTCTCAGCTCCGCTGTACTCTCTAGTCGGCAGTATGCATCATCACTGCGGGGAGTCTGCTCCAAGCATCTGGCACTGCATTCACCTTCCCTGGGTGATACTGTAGATTTATCCCATAGTCTGCCATCAGCTCCAACCATCATCTCTGACACATGTTAAGCTCCTTCTGTGAAAATGTACTTCAAGCTTTTATGGTCGGTGAAAATTTTCACGCTCTCACTCAGCAAGAAGTGTCTCTAGATCTTCCACGCAAATATCACTGCTGCTAACTCCAGATCGTGCGTTGGGTAGTTCTTCTCATGATTTCTCAACTACCGAGAAGTGAACGTGACCATATGACCATGTTGATGTAAGACACATCTGAGACCCTTGCCAGATGTATCATAGTAAATCTCTATGCCTCCGCTTCGATCCGGTACAACCAATACCGGTGCTGTGGTCAACTTCTCCTTCAAAATACTGAAGGACTTCTCACAATCCTCAGACCAGACAAACTCCACATCCTTCTTCGTCAGCTTTGTCATCGGCTCTGGAATCCTCGAAAAATCCTTAATGAACTGACGGTAGTAGCCAGCTAAACCAAGAAAGCTCCTGATATCTGATGCTGACTGTGGGGTCAGCCACTCGTTGACCGCTCTGACTTTCTTCGGATCTACAAATATGCCATCTCCGGACACCACGTGTCTGAGGAATACGACTCTGTCTAACCAGAACTCACACTTACTAAACTTCTCATACAGCTTATGATGTTTCAGTGTCTCCAACAATGTTCTCAGATGATGGTTGTGCTCCTATTCAGACTTCGAGTAAATAAGAATGTCGTCGAAGTCTCTGACGACTGCTGGTCTACTGATCTCCATCTGCATGGACAACGATCGACTCCTCCGGCTTGGCTCGGAACCTAACGAGCCCAAGCGATCGTTCTCTGCTATGAAACTCGAACTCCAGGTGGCCTGGAATCCTGAACACCACTTTCTCGCTACGGCAATCGATCGAAGCATGGAAATCTCCCAACCAATCGATGCCAATAACATCATCGAAATGTGTCAGATCATGGACAATGAAGTCGGCATAAAGCTCGTGTCCACTGATCACCAACGGAATCGAGCAGTATCCCAAATTAACCGTCACCACTCCGTTCCCTGTAGTGATGTCCCAACACTTAGGAAGTGTATGGGTGGAAATGGAGTGTTCTGTTACGAATCTCTGGGTTATGATGCACATAGATGCACCGGAGTCGAACAAGGTTAATGCCGGGTAGGATGACACTAAAATGGTGCATAAGATAAAGAGATAAAGCTAAAGTCACACTAGGGTCACTAATCTAACCAGGGATTACTTGACTTTGCACATATTAAACTGGATATTTAAATGAATGCAAGTACTTTTGTTGTTCTGAACTTTCTGCACGACCTGCATGGGCCACCACTAAAACCTGTCACGCCCTGCTTTCAAAAACGGGTGTGAGGACGAGACGAAGGTCCACATGGGCCGGAGCTGTGAGGCTCGGGCCCAGTAAGCGTCTGTAGAGATACCATTTAAAATACAGGTTCTTGCATTTAAAAGTTCATAACAATAAGAATGAGAGTACTCGAAAAAAATTGCATTCATTAGTAAAAGAGATTAATATCCAGCATTATACCAAGTCTAATAAAAGAAGCCCAAGCATGGCTACAACTGCAAAAAGGGAAACTAGTGGTGCGAAGCACCCAACGTAGGCAGAAAGTAAAGCGGTGCTACACACCTAAACTAAAAAGCAGTAAACCTTCGTACGTCAGCAACGATGAGGAACCTCTAGGTCTGGTCCTCGTCTGACACGTACTCCAGGTCAACGTCCTCTGGCTCCAAGTACTCAAGGAAGGCCGGCTCGCCTGTGTACTCTGTCTCGGTACCTGACGTACAACACCCTAAGGAAAAGGAGCTGTACACCAGGTAAAGTCTACAAGGAAAGGTTAGAAGACTCTACTGCAAGTGTAAAGGAATTTAAAGATGACATTTTAAAGTTGATTTAAAATGAGATGATGCAATAGCATGACATGTATAAGTAAGGAAGAGTAAAGACGGTGCAGAAAGTAAACGTGGCAGGCAAAGTCGTAGCGTAAGCTACAAAGACAAGACTAGACAAGACTGGACAAGATTGTGTGACATCAAGCGACTCGACACCAAGCGACTCGACACCAAGAGGGTTCATGCCTTCAGCTTAGAAAGTGGCCAAACTCTCTAACCGGGTGGCCGATCAACCCTACCCCACCCCAAGACAAGACTGGACAAGACTTTATAGGACCACTCACTCTGCTAGGTGAGTGCCTCTATCCCCACGGTCTGCAGGGCCACTCACTCTGTTTCGGTAAGTGACAGGCTTCCCATAGGTGAATCTGTACCACTGTATAGGACCACTCACTCTTCTAGGTGAGTGCCTCTATCCCCACGGTCTGCAGGGACACTAACTCTGCTAGGTGAGTATCGACCTTCCCGTAGGTGAATTTGTACCACTGTATAGGACCACTAACTCTGCTAGGTGAGTGCCTCTATCCCCACGGTCTGCAGAGATACTCACTCTGCTAGGTGAGTGTCGAGCTTCCCATAGGTTTTCTGTAACAAGGATCACCCACTCTGCTAGGTGGGTGTCTCAATCCTCGTGGGTTGCCAAGGGTCACACACTCTGCTAAGTGAGTTCCGGGCTTCCTGCAAGTCGTGTATCTGTATAAGGGATCACTCTCTCTATCTCGGAGAGTGCCCTATTGCCCGCAGGCTGTGCAAGACAAGTTGTGAATGCTGTGCATGGCATGACATGAGTATAGTTGTTTTAGGGTGTCCACACGTACGCACATACAGTTAGTTTCTAACATGTTTACAGTTTATACCTAGACTTCGTTGTCAAGTCTAGGTTATCATGAGGGGGGTCCCGGACGCTATCATTTCACGTCCAGTTCTCTTGTTCAACAATTTACCATTTTAAGAAGGGAATGGCCCAGACATGGCTGTAACACAAGTGGGGGCACTTGCCTGTGGTGGCGAGTAGAAGTTCGTCGGAGGCGTCTCGTCTCGGTCGATGCGTCGGTCAACGTCCGCTGTCACAAGTCAACGATGGGTGCCAGGTCGCGTTTTAGAAGGTCCTATTATGGTATGTTTCTAAGTTAAGCGTGGCTATCCTAACAGTTCCAAGTCAAATTTGTAAGATTAGCCTATCCGACGATTCTACACTATGTGCACAGTCAAAATAGTCCGATCGTCGATTCTAGATGTTACAACAGTTTAATGGTGCGAAAAGTAAACTTAGTGGGTTAGTTGTCGGTTTTTAATTATGGTTTCAATGTCGTAACGTTTGGGTTGCTACGAGAGAGAGGACCAACCTAGTGCGACGAACGCGCACGTGTCTAACGTCAGGTCTGAAACGGTGGCGGTGCTCGGTGTCCTCAACTATGGGTAGTGCAGTAAGGATCGTCTTGGGATTGTCTCAGCTACAGGTAGCACAACGAAATGAAACGGCAACGAAAACGGCGTCGGGATCGCTTCGGTTGCGAGAAGCGCAATGAAACGACATGGCGATGGCAACGACGTCGGGAAAGAGCGCGAGATCCGTGGCGCGCGTGGGCTCCTAGATGCACGGGGGCTACTGGGGATTGGAGGAGGCTGAAGGGGGTCGCGCTCGCCTGAGGGGTGGCCGGAGCAACGGCCGGCGGCAACTAAGGAAGGAGAGGCCGGCTGTTTATGTGGGCTGTGCGGTTTCTTGTGGCTGTAAGGGCTTTCGGTGGCCTGTCGGGGTCAAGGGGGCCGGCAGTCGATAGAGGGGGCCGGAGGGAGGTCGCCGGCAGTGGGGGTGTCGCCGACGACTACTGGGAGAGGGTGGCCGTGAGTTTATGTGGGCAGGGCGGCAGTTTCTTTTGACTGTCGGCAGTTTTTTTGGGTGAAGAGAG
This sequence comes from Scilla litardierei, assembly GCA_030789695.1. Taxonomy (NCBI): domain Eukaryota; kingdom Viridiplantae; phylum Streptophyta; class Magnoliopsida; order Asparagales; family Asparagaceae; genus Scilla; species Scilla litardierei. The sequence goes on from CM061141.1 coordinate 124,698,185, forward strand.
GGGTGTTTTGAGGGTTTGCGTGGAGGAGGAGAGGGAGGAGGGCTAACCGGAGTCTAGAGGATGGTGGCAGGAGTTCTTGGGTCACTAGCAAGGGGAGTTAGGGCTCGGTTGCATGAGAAGACAGGTGGGTGGCGGCTGCTTGCATGAATCCTAGGGTTTTGCGTGATGTTGTTGTTAAAAAGATGGGAAAAATGCTAAATAGGGGATGAAAGGGGGTGTAGTTTAAGTTGATTGGAGAGAGAGGGTGTGAGAGAGGGGGAGAGTAGATATAGGGTGAGGATAGCTAGAAGAATAAATTGATGATACATATGAAATCCTCTAGATTAGATTTGATTTGGATTAAGATTTGAAATTCGAATTAGATTAGGACTAATTGGGTTTAAAAGTAATTAGGGTGATAGGTCGGGCTAACGGTGTCTGAAAATTACGAGAAAGATATCGGGACGATCGTGACGATGAGAGGCTCGAGGGTACAGTGATCGGTGACGTGATAGGTTCACGAAAAACGAAACTAAAAATAAAAAGCTCAAAAGTTGAAGTCTAAAGTTACGATACCCCTTCAATCAAAGCTGATTTTTGGGAGAATGACCAGTGAAATGACGTTCACTAAAAATCCAACAAGTAACTACTCTCTCTGAGGGTCACATCAACATACAACTCCACATGTTTCAGATACAAGAGGATGTCAAAATAAATACACTTACGAACAAGAATGTACAAGATGACATACACACGAACGAAAAACGACCGTTACAGTTTTGGGTAAGAGCCGAGCAAATTTGACCTCAGATATAAGCCACGGACAGCCATCAAGGGGCATGCACTGGTATACTGCATCACTGAATGTACCGTTAACGGAGGAGCGCTCCCTGAGGAGACGAGCCCGAACATGGTAACACCTCAACCTTTGTCTTTCCTTTTGGCTAACATCGTTCTCGCCAACCAATCAGGGGACAAAGATGCATGGGTGGTTCTTGTAGATGGTTCGACAACCCAAGCGGGAAGCAAGGTCGGCATCGTCATCCGGTCCCCCGATGGGAACACCGTCGAGTATGCACTCCGATTCGAATTCCTGGCCACCAACAATGTGGCCAAGTACGAGGTTGCCATCAATGACCTGAAGCTAGCCCAGGCGCTGGGGGCGGACTCCATACGCCTCCTTAGCAATTCCATACTCATCATCAACCAGCTGCAAGGATATTATGTGGCTCGAGAAGAGGCGATGCAACTTTCCCTAGCCTCGGCCAAAACCGAGTTGTCCAGGTTCAAACACATTGAGATCCTCCACCTGCAGCAGTTGGAAAATGCCAGTGCAGACACCTTTTCAAAACTGGCTTCCTCTTCTCTTAAGGAGTTGGGTCGCGCCATCTACGTTGAGAGCATCCGAACCCCCAGTACGGAGGAAAAAGAGATGATGATCATCGATGCAGAGCCCACCTGGATGAACCCAATCGTGCAGTACCTATCCACTGGTGAAGTCCAAACGGGCCAAGAGGAGCATCGTACACTGGAGCAAAAAACCCTCCGATACGTACTCCACAAGGGAGTGCGGTACAGGAGGCGCTGGACAAAAATCGATGTCCTCCCCTACCTCAAGTGCATCGGACCGTAGGAATCCGACTACGTCATTCGGGAGGTCCACAAAGGGCTCTGCAAAAACCACCACGGGGGCAAGACGGTCTCCATGAAAATCTAAAGGCAAGGATACTACTGGCCGACATTGGTCAGTGACTCGACCGAGTACGTTCAGAAGTGTCCAGAATGCCAACGGTTTGCCAAGCTCAGCTCGTCTCCCCCAGCGAAACTCGTCCCGATAATCAGCCCCATCCGCTTTGCCAAGTGGGGTCTGGACATCCTCGGCCCCTTCGCCTCTGCAAAAGGACAGATGGAATTCCTGATTGTGGCGGTAGACTATTTCACCAAATGGATCGAGGCCGAGCCGCTGGCCACCATTACTTAGAAGAAGGCGAAGAGCTTCGTGTGGAACTTCATCATCTCCAGATTCAGGATACATCGATCCATCGTCACTGATAACGGGAAGCCGTTCGATTCCACGGGGTTCAAAGATTTCTGTGCACAGTGGAAGATCAAGCTTTTGTTTGCCTCTGTAACACACCCCTAAACTAATGGGATGGCTGAAGCCACTAATAAATGCATCGTCGAACAACTTCGCAATAAAGTGAGAGAAGCACAGGGAAATGGCCGGAGGAACTTTTCGGGATACTCTAGTCATACCGGACAACCCATAAGGAAGCCATGGGAAAGACCCCCTTCATGCTCGCCTACGGCACCGAAGCAGTTGTGCCCGTTGAGGTAGGCAAGGAGTCCCTCTGTCTCAGTCATTTTGACGAAGAGAGAAACTTGGAAGGCTTGGAGCTCAACCTAGAGCTCATAGACAAACGGCGAGGCCAAGCCCTGGCCTTGATCGTCCGACAAAAACAGCGGGTGGCCCGCTACTACAACTCATGGGTCAAAGGAAGAAGTTTCCACTAGGGAGATTTGGTCCTCAGGAAAGCAATCTTTAACCCGGAGGCTGCCTGCAAAGGGAAGCTTGCTGTTAAATGGGAAGGGCCCTATACGGTCACCGAGGTCCTTGGCCCTGCCACATACCGACTCTCTACTATAGGAGGGAAGGTGCTGATTCACACCTGGAACGTAGAGCACCTATGTAAGTACTACTAGTGAATGTATACGACGACCCCAATTTAGATGAATGTACAGAAAAGAGAACACAATCTTGAATGAAGACTCTCTCTGCATCTAGCCGTCTCTCAGACCATAGGCCAAGCGGGGGGCAACTCCCTCGGCAGGCCAATCATTCGACCGACCGTAAGGCTTGGGGCAACCCCCAGCTGGCCGATCACCTATTCGACCATGAGGCTGGGGGAAACTCACCAAGCAAGTCGATCAGTCGACCGACCGTAAGCCTGGGGGGTAGCTTCCCTGGCAGGTCGATCAGTCGACTGACCGTAAGCCTGGGGGTTGCTCCCCTAGCGGGCTGACCGACCCGTTCGACCGTAAGGCTGGGGAAACTCCCCTAGCAGGCTGACCACCTGTTCGACCATAAGGCTCGGGGTGACTCCCCTAGCATGCCGATCAGTCGATCGACCGTAAGGCTGGGGCAACTCCCCCAGCAGGCTGATCACTTGTTCGACCGTAAGGCCGGGGAAACTCCCCCAGCAGGTCGATCAGTCGATTGACTGTAAGCCTGGGGGTAGCTCCCCAAGCTGGTCAACCGACCCGTTCGACCGTAAGGCTGGGGAAACTCCCCCAGCAGGCCGATGACCCGTTCGACCGTAAGGCTGTGGCAACTCACCTATTAGGCTGATCACCCGTTCGAACGTAATGCTGGGGCAACTCCCCCAGCAGGCCGATCACCCGTTCAACCGTAAGGCTGGGGCAACTCCCCCAGCAGGCCGATCACATGTTCGACCATTAGGATGGGGATAACTCCCCCAGCAGGACGATCAGTCGATCGATCGTAAGCCTGGGATTAGCTCCCCCAGCTTACCGACCGACCCGTTCGACCGTACGGCTGGGGCAACTCTCCCAGCAGGCCGATCACATGTTCGACCGTAAGGCTGAGGGAAACCCCCCAATAGGCCGATCACCCGTTCGACTGTAAGCCTGTGGACAACTCCCCCAACTGGCTCAACGACCGATCGACCGTGAAACTGGGGGCAACTCTCCCAGTAGACCAATCATCAAACCAGTCTATACGATTCCCCCAAGTCCGACTGCTCAAACATCCCAACCAGGATTACGGGAGGGGGCATATCACCACAACACTAAAAGGGGGGTTTCAAACAAACTCATAGGCGTAAACTTGTCTATTACAGAAACCTCGGCGAAATGCCAAAGTCATGTACAAAATGAAAAACGAAAAGAGGAAAATCTACACAAATGGGCTAGGCCCTTGCTCCCTCATGGACAGCCGAGGCAGCTATGGGAGCACCCTCTGGTTGATCAACACCCTCAGGACGGTTGACATCAACCTCCTCCTCGCCCTTGGAATTCATCTGAAGATCCTCAAACGAAATCCCTGAATGTGTGAATCTTCGCTGGATTTTGTTCTGACAACGGACAAACCCCCTTTCAAATGCCTTGTACATCCTCGTGGCAACGAAGGTCGTGGCATACTCATCCACGGCCTCCTTAGCAATCTGAGCAGGGTCCACCGCCTCCAGCTCCTTGATCTGGGCCTCGAGGGTGTAATGGCCAGTACTCACTATACGTTATACGGCTTTGTGTATAGCAATTTTGAGTACATGATTGGTTTTGTTGCTTTGTATGTGAGTCGTGTCGTTAATGTCGATAGGACCGTAGCACCATGGTTGCATCCTTATCAAGCCAACCCCCGACGTGTGCCCAACTTGAGATTACCGTCGCCTTTGGACCCCGTATCCTTTGTACGCGTATTTTCCTTGAAGTTCGCGTATTTTTCTTAGCCTTATCTTTCATTCGAAATGCATGATGTGATATGCCGTTGTGACCCTCTGGAAGAATAGCCCGTGAAATGACGTTCCAAAATAGTCGAGGGTCACATTGTCCATTAACCCATCAGCCGCCTTATGAACCTGCATCCCATGTGATATTGTCGATTAACCCACTCCCCTCCATGCAACTCTTCCTTCTACAAATCAAATTGTCGATTAACCCATCAGCCGCCTCATGAACCTGCATCCCAACTCCGACCCGCGGCCATCTCCAGCCAGTCCAACCACCACGCACGCCTCCTCCTCTCCTCCTTACAACCCTTGTCATTGATCAACAGCTCTCCCCTTGGCTGAGACTCCCTATACAACTGTTCAACCCATTAAAACACCCTACAGCCATCAAAACTGCTGATGCCCCTCTTGTGCTCGCGACAGCCGCCCTTTAGGCCGCCGTCGGCCACCGTAGCTGCACCCCCAGGTCCGGCCTCACACTCCCATTACCCCTCCATGCGTACACAGCCCACGCACCCCCCTCTATATTTCCATTACCGAACCCTAGACCCCCTTAAATAGCTGGCCTGCATATACATCCGGCCATCTCTCGGGTCAAGCCCAACTTCGGCCATCTTCTGTGGTCGCACTCAGTTGTTCAGCTCTCTTCGATAGCCTAGCTCCTGTACACCCTTCTATAGGACTCACGGCAGCCCTAGAAACCCACAGACATCTCTTTTCCATCACCGGCCATCTCCTTCGCGTCATCCCTTGTTGCTCCGGCCATCCCGCGACCCTCCTCCTTCACAAGAACAACACCCTCTCTCCCAAAACAGCCCCATTGTCCACTAAACTGCCGTTGTCTGTAGCCCGCATCTTCCCAACATCGTATAATGCTATACGGTTGTCCTCTCCCTCCGCGTCACTGTTCAGTGATCGTGCCGCTACCCGGCTGATCGTCGTTCGTTGTCGTTGTTGTCCGCCGTTGTCGTTGATCGCTGCCGTGCAGTGGATCGTCACACGCTTCTATTAATTCAACCCCTGACCTTGCTACCCAACGTCAGTGTAGCTCTCACGTCGTGTTATGGTATATCTGAATCGTAGGAACCCACATCCGCATGTTAACAAGATAAAAACTGTGTTTTTACTGCTTTGTAACTCACTAATGCAACTTAATAATACGGGACTGTAGGCTGATTGTTGGACTGAGCGTGGGAGCTCTGGACTTTGTGAATCTATGATTGGACTTTGAGATTTGTGATTCCAGCACGTATTTCAGGCAAGTGAAACTTGTCAGTTCCTTGTTTAGGCCGTGTTTTAGGCCATTCCTTGCTTTTAGCATAAAAGAGACTAGGCGATGATTGATAATCGCCTAGACGCCTTCTAGATCAAGCTTGAAAACGAAGCTAGATCCGACCCCTTTTCATGTCATTTCATGCATCCATGTATGTTACGTTTACTTTAAATATCTTTACGCACTTCTTTTTGACTATCTATATGCCATGTTCATGCATCTTGTACATCTTGCAATCAATGTTTCATCGTGATTGCGTAGCACACGCTACACTTATTGTAATGATTGAGGCTAGGCACCTGCTTTGCAGGCACAACCCTATGCCAAAAACACTTCCTGGCTCGTGATCCAGAAGATGGGCGCCAGTCCATATTGAGAAATACTTCCTAGACTCGTGATCCAGAAGTGGGCTCACGTACTTGGGAAACCAAGGCTCGACACACGTGGGAGGGGTAGGGTTAAGCGATCACTTGAGCATAGAAGTGTGCCCGTACAGCCACTTCAGCCAAAAGGCGTAAACCCTGTGCACATCGTGAAAACAAGTTAATCGTGAAATAGTGAATATTTTTTAGTTGCTCTGCTACACTTGTTGTGCTTGTCTCGTTTACTCACTTGTTGCACTCATGTCATACCTGCCATGTCATTGCATTCATTCTTTATAGAACTGCTAGCTGCACTTAATTTACCTTTATTAGTTTCCTTGCACAAAGTCTCCTTGGAGACTTTGCTGACATGTGCCCCTTTTCTCTTTTGGGCATCACATGTTAGGTTGCGAGCCAGAGTTCGAAGCCGAGATCGAATTGGTTGTAGGTGTTGAGTTCGAGGACACTGGAGACCAGTCCTTGAGCTCTTTCTTATTGTTGTTGTTTCTGCTTAGTCATTGTTAGGTTGTCGGTGCGTAGCACCTCTCTTTTAAGTTGATGTTATGTATTATGTCGGCCATGCTTTAGGCCTCTTTTAAGACTCTTGTACTTCCCCTTATGACTTGTCTCTTAATGTTTGGATAAAAAATCTGGATGTTATTGGTGGAGTTTTATTTCTGCTTAATTTATTATTATCTTTATTTCGATTCGTGTTTGTAAGGACCTGGTTTTTGGAAGTGTTTTTAGACGCTTATCAGACTTGTAGCCTCACAGCTCCAAGTCTGAGTGGACCTCATCACGCTTCGCCTTCCATTTATGGGAAGCGGGTCGTGACAGGTTTTGTTGGTGGCCCATGCAGGTCCTTTTGCAACTGTGAAATATCGAGACAACGATAATAATAAAAACATTCATTAATTATTCGAAACATTCAAGCCATAAAATCTGAGCCTAATAAGAGCATTTTCCGTGTCTTGGGTGGCTGGAAGACGTGTTGCCCGAGCATCTGTCTCAGCTTAGTAGGGAAATCCATTAGATCAGGACTATAGTAAGACTTAGTTAGACGTCTGTGCTTGCTAGTTAGAGGTCCCTGATTGTTAGTTACACTCCATGCTAACAATTGATATAATCGTCTTAGGAGTTACCTTAGTGGTTCTTGCCTAGCTCTGACCATATTAGACTTCTAGAATTTCTTTAGTCGTTCACTTGTGTTCATCGATTTCGGGCCAAGCCGAACGCAGTTCATTACAGTCTAGTTTCTTAGAAAGTCTTAGCGCTAAGTTTTCTAATCTTTAGTTGGTCGACCATAGGAGTTCCCCGTAGATTTTCATGAGTCACATCCTAGGCATATTTATGTTTCAAACATGCGACCATATTCCTTGCCCTCGATTCACGAGATCGCCTCATGACGATCGACGTTAATTTTCAAATCTCTTCGTTACAAATCTTGAATCTTCTGAAAGTATTTTCGATATTCCTCATTCGCTAAGATTGAATTCGTTCGAAAACTTTTAATATATATACTTAGACTTTATACTCTTCCGTTGACTTAAATTATTTTTTTTTGAATTTCGAAACTTTTGTCGAGATTTTTGATTACTATTTTATAATATTTTTCCAGCCTATACTTTTCGTACCTATATAAATACCTTGTCCCTTTTCATATACTAATTTTATTCTGAACCATACTTCTATTTTCCCAAAATCGATTTATAATTTTCTTTTCTTACTTATCCCATTAAAACTTATTCGAATAACTCATCGCGCTTACCTTTAATATACTTTTCTAAGTTACATGTGACTTCAGCATTCAGCGTACCGATTTTATACTCATCATATTCCTACTTCACAATTTTTGTAAAATACTATCTCCATTTAAATTTATCTCCAATTGCAAAACAATTCATTCACATCCTTACTCATTATTCTGCGTCTAATCCTTATGTCGTGATTTAACTTTCATGCTACTCTTCTACGTTTTATAAGGATATTATTATATTTTTATTTTATAACTTACATTTTATTATATCCTTATTTCGTATTTTATATCTTTCTTCCATACTTGATTATTCTGAACTATATTTTGTTCAACCCAACCAAGCTATTCCCTTATATGTCGCCTCATCTGAACCCGTTCATCCCGATCTTGTTTCATTTCAATTTCGATTTCGGTTTCCTCACTATTGTTTAGTTGTCACATTAGTGCTTACTGTTGCCTACGTTAACCTTGGTATAGTTTGGTGGGCCCATTAGTATAGATTGTGATGTCGTTGTAGTGCATATAATTACATGGTATATATAAAGTTGTATGTGTGTTAGTATTTATAAATATGTGTGTGGATCGCTATACCACTCTAGGGATGTCTGTGTATATAAGAATTGGTGTTGGAATATCTATTGGGGGTGTATGTAGTTGGAGATACTTAATAATGGTTGAAATAATATGTTGGTAAAGTTATGTGTATATTAGGTATAATGATACTAGGTGTATTCATAGTTAAGTGTGCATGCCTAATATATGATCTATGTGTCTGTACGTTTGAGCGTGTGCTCATACGTAGATATGTATGTGATTATTTATGGGTAGATACATACATATTGTGTGAATATGTGCGATTTGTGTATGGTAATATGATTATAATTTTGTATAGTATTGGTTGCCCTTACGGGATGTTGTGTGTACGTATATACCATGAGGTATACACGATTATTGTATGATGTGACTATGTATAGGATGGTGTATTATGATTGTATACGCATATTGATATTGTAATATTATTATTGGATGTAGAGTGGTTGTATTATGGTGGCGTTACCTGGCTGAATATTAGTATGCTTACGTATTATATTGAATGATATAAAATGTGTATGTAAATACGTATATTTGATTGTATGCGATGTATTAATGATAATGTGAGTATATATATATAAATAAATGTATGCCTGCTACATAGTATTATTTTATTGAATGTACGTGTTGACGTGCGTTTATATTTCATATATTCACGCACATTTTCTTTTGTGTTTCTCCGTGTTTTTCCGCCGTCTCTTATTCGTTTTCGTATATTTTCCCGTTTTCTTTCACTTTTCTTTGTTTGTCCATGATTGCAGGAGTTCGACCACGTAGGGGACGATTAATGATGATATCCCAAGTCCCCGGAGCAACGGGAGAAGTCACGCGTGATCCAGGGGGTCAAACGTCGAAGAATTCATCTTTCAGCCCCTCACCCGGTCGGTTGGTCATCTTCAACCGATCGGGTGATGCACGCGTGCACCACCCGGTCTCTGCCGCAGCTCACAAAGAAGTCACCCGACCGGTTCACAGACCGGTTCTGCGGGCGGCTTTTCTCTGTTTTTTCGAGCAGAATTCCAACCGATCGGGTGACTCTCACCCGATCGGTTCATCTGTAGCTGAGAAAGATGAGTTGAAGACACGGACGTCGAACCGGCCGATTCACCCGACTGCTCCAAGATCCAACCGGTCGCTCAAGAACTCACCCGATCGGTTCATGAGATCGGGTGAAAACTCGCTGTTTTCTGTGATTTATCTGTAACGGATCAACCGATCGGTTGACTTGTCAACCGATCGGTTGATTCGAAGTTCTATATATAGAGCCCCTAGGGTTCCAGAAACGGGAGTTGCTGTTTTTTCTACTGTTTTATTTCCTTGTGACGGCTGTAATTGTTACTCTTTAGTAAGTTTTCAGATCTTTCTAAAATTTTAGTATTGTCTTTATTACTCTATTACTTCCGCATTGCAATTGTCCGATTATGATTTCAACGGTTAAATTTCATTTAGATTGCTTTTTCATGAATTTTTGTGAGTAGTTCCCAAATCTGGGATTTTGGTGGAAACCCCTTCGGGGGCTCTTCCCGATGCGTCCATAGGGTTAGGAAATCGATAGGGAGTAGGAATCTAACGGTTACACGGGGTGTTTCATTGTCATTGGCGGGAAAAAGACCGCCTTTGACCGTCGGGCCAAGGGGGAATAAACTTGGCGGTTGACTCCCTAGCCATAGCTCACGCCCTTAGCGTAGACGTCGAATCCTAGCACGCGGGAGCGGCAGGATGAGACGTTGGGAGATATCGTTGCGGGCTTAGTGCTCCCGGGGTCGATCAGTGTTAATGGACACGGGAGTGCCCACTGATCGAATCCGGGAAGTCCGGTGTATCATCCTGGGCACCGACCGGAATATCAGGCCCATGGGACGCCGGTACCACTTTCAGAGGCAACGTCTCACCATTAGACCCTAATCCCGATCGCTATCCATACCCGAAGGCCGTATCGGCGAGAGTCTCTCGTCGGGTTGGAAACCAAAGTCCCGGGTTTACTTTCTTTTCGTTCACACCCTTTTATTTTCTTTCGTGACAACCATCTACCGATTCGGGCTAGCTCGCCCCTCGGGGTGATTTAGGTCCTACCTGACCCAAGCACAACATCGCCTCCCTGAGTTCGATATTCCCGCACCCTACACTAACCGTGAAACTTGCGGTAAACGACACCGCGCCGCCGCGACTCAAGCGGGGCGCCGGTCAAGTTTATGGCGCCGTTGCCGGGGAGGCAACGTGCTTGTTATTTTAGGATCTCTTGAACCCTCGTGTCTAGCTCACATCCCTACCTCGTGATAATTTTCGCACTCTCTACACTTTTTGATTTCACTTGGGTATACTGTGGATAGTAATTGTATAGAGCTGATTGACTGGATCGCCGTGCTTCAATCGCAACTTGCGGTTCTCGTTTATGCAACTTGTGCTTTTGACGTGTTTGCCACTTGTGCAGTTCTCTCTCTCTCCTTTCGTATAAGGTCCAGGCCCCACGGCGAAGATGTTGCATGCAGTTTCAGGAGACATCTGGGATCACTATCACCATATCCGCTGTTTGGCGCGGAGCTTAGCAGAATCACTGAACACTTCGAATATACTATCCCTCCTGTCTGCCGCCTTGGAAGGCCAGAGATATCGAGATGCGCAGGAGCACCTTGCCATGGCAACTACCTTTCCCCACGGAGAAGTGGCGTATATCGACAACCATGGTCTCGAATGTAGTGAAGAAGAGTTAACCGCAGAGTTGTGTCAGGAAAACCACCCGACCAGGTTTGGAGGCAACGCCGAACAGGAACCAATCTATTCCTTACAGACTTCTATTGAGCGTCCCCGGTCTTTGGAAAATGGAGAAACTGGAAATGGTTGCGGAGAATCGTCGATGACTGAAACCTGTTTTCACCTACAAGCCTTCTTCCCGGATAGTTATGATGAGCTCGGAAGAGACCCGATGCATCCCTCGATCGTTCCCACTATACCCTGCGAAACTTCGCCGTGCGGAGCCACGGCCGAGGATGAAATTCCGGATGCCGGCTTCAGTGAAATCCACGAAGAACTCTTTTCCCTTGAGGATGCTCAGCTTGAAAGGTATGCGTCAGGGCCCCAAGAAGTTGAGATGAAGGAATTACCGCCGGGGCTTAAATATGAATATTTGGGAGCAGGCTCGACCCTTCCGGTTATAGTCAATTCTTCACTACCCGAAGACCAAATGACCAAACTTCTTGGAGTCCTAAAAAGGTTTAAAGGAGTTTTCGGATATGCAATTGAGGATTTAAAAGGGGTTAGCTTAGGCCTCTGCTCGCACAGAATTCTGCTTGAAGATGAGCAAGCCTCCTCGATTGAGCCACAGCGGAGGTTAAACCCCATAATGATGGAAGTTGTGAAGAAGGAGATTGTTAGGCTTCTACATGCCGGTATTATATACCCTATCTCCGATATTCGTTGGGTTAGCCCGGTGCACGTTGTACCCAAGAAAGGGGGGATGACGGTAGTTCACAATGAAAAGAACGAGCTTGTGCCAACGAGGACCGTCACGGGGTACAGAATGTGCATTGACTATAGAAGGCTAAACAAGGCTACGAGGAAGGATCATTACCCCCTCCCCTTTATTGACCAGATGCTCGAGAGGCTGGCGAAGCATAATTATTTCTGTTTCATGGACGGGTATTCAGGATTTCTTCAAATCCCTATTCATAACGATGACCAGGAGAAGACGACTTTCACTTGCCCGTTCGGGACGTATGCCTATAGAAGAATGCCGTTCGGACTATGTAACGCCCCTGCTACATTCCAAAGACTCATGTCCGCTATCTTCTCCGACTACTCCCAAGATATCATGGAGGTTTTCATGGACGACTTCTCGGTCTACGGAACTAAATTTGACTCGTGCCTCAGTAATCTCACTAAAGTCCTGGAGAGATGTCAGGAAAAGGGACTAGTCCTAAACTGGGAGAAGTGTCACTTCATGTTCCAAGAGGGAGTTGTGCTGGGACACGTCATATCTTCGAGGGGAATCGAAGTTGATAAGGCTAAAGTCGAAGTGATTGAAAAACTTCCACCACCGCACAATCTTCGAGGAGTCCGGGGTTTCTTAGGACACGCGGGATTTTATCGCCGCTTCATAAAAGACTTCTCGAAAATTTCCAGACCTCTGACCCAGCTCCTCGTGAAGGACGCACCTTTCGTCTTCAGCGAGGAGTGTATGGAGGCCTTCCGCACTTTGAAGCAAGCATTGATTTCCGCACCCATAATACAGCCGCCAAACTGGAAACTCCCCTTTGAGCTGATGTGTGACGCTAGTGATTATGCGGTTGGTGCCGTCCTAGGGCAGAGGAAAGATAAAAATCTTCATGTCATATATTATACGAGCAAAACCCTTGATACCGCCCAAAGAAATTATACCACCACAGAAAAGGAATTGCTCGTGGTGATCTACTCCATGGATAAGTTCCGACAATATCTCGTTGGTGCCAAGGTGATCGTTCACACGGATCACGCGGCTCTCAAATACCTATTGAACAAGAAAGAAGCCAAGCCACGACTCATTAGATGGATTCTCCTCCTCCAGGAGTTTGACCTGGAAATAAGAGACAAGAAGGGGGCGGAGAATGTTGTTGCCGATCACCTATCCAGGATGCCCACTCTCGATTTAAATGCTACACCGATCGATGATTCACTCCCTGACGAGCATCTCTTCTCTGTCTCTTCCTCCTGGACCCCCTGGTACGCCGACATCGCAAATTATCTGGCTTGCGCCATCGTTCCCCACAATGTGAGCTTTCAGCAGAAGAAGAAATTTTTCCATGAGGTCCGCAAATTCTATTGGGATGACCCCCACCTATACAAAACCTGCAATGATGGGGTGATACGAAGATGCATCCCTGAAACTGAGGCGACTTCCATCATTTCCCACTGCCACGGGCAGCAATGTGGAGGGCACGCGAGCACCTACAAGACCACCGCGAAAATTCTCCAGAGCGGATTTTACTGGCCTACGCTCTTCAAGGACACACATGTTTATGTCCAAGCCTGCGATAGGTGCCAAAGAGCTGGGAATATCTCCAAAAGAAATGAGATGCCTCAACACTACATCCTTGAGATAGAGATCTTCGATGTATGGGGAGTGGAATTCATGGGACCGTTCCCTTCTTCCTCAGGGAACCAGTATATCTTGGTGGCCGTAGACTACGTGTCGAAATGGGTTGAAGCGGTGGCCAGTCCAACCAACGACTCCAGAGTGGTGGCCAAGTTCTTTAAAAGCAACATCTTCCCGCGGTTCGGTGTACCTCGTGTCCTGATCAGCGACGGAGGAAGCCACTTTATAGAGAAGAAATTTGAGGCCCTCTTAAAAAAATACGGGGTACAACACCGGGTGGGGCGTGCCTATCACCCACAGACCAGCGGTCAAGCGGAAGTCTCTAAACGGGAGATTAAAAGCATACTAGAAAAGACGGTGGCCAATTCCAGGAAAGACTGGTCATCAAAGCTCCCCGACGCGCTTTGGGCTTACAGGACGGCATTTAAAACCCCTATCGGTACCACTCCCTACCGGCTCGTCTATGGGAAAGCTTGTCATCTTCCTGTGGAATTGGAACATAAGGCATATTGGGCGGTTAAGAATCTGAACTTCGACACCAAGAAGTTAGGAGTGCACCGGCAGCTACAACTCAACGAACTCGACGAAATCCGGCTCAACGCCTATGAGAACGCCAAGATCTACAAGGAGAAGCTGAAGCGGTGGCACGATAAGCGGATCTTAAGGAGGGAATTCAAAGAAGGGGACTTAGTTCTCCTGTTCAACTCACGGCTGAAGCTCTTTCCTGGGAAACTCAAGTCAAGATGGTCGGGACCATTCCGCATCACCAAAGTTTTCCCGCATGGGGCTATCGAGATAATGGGAAGGGATGAGCCATTTAAAGTAAACGGGCAGCGTCTGAAACACTATGCAGTAGGAGAACCAGAATTCTCTCCGGTCGGATCCCTCACGCACGACAACTCTTCCTCTAACCCTCCGGATCCTAATTGACCACCGCTGCGGGCGTCGAGCCAACGACGTTAAACAAGTGCGCTTCATGGGAGGCAACCCATGTTCTAAACTTATGCTTCGTTTTGTAGTATTTTTTCCACTTCATTTTTTCTCTATTTTTATAAATAAATCCAGCCGAATCAACTTCTATGAAGGAACTCAGGCATTTCTTGGGTTTTGCAGAAAAACAAGGCCTCAACCGACCGGGTGGGTTTCCACACGATCGATTGGGATGTGTCAGATACAAACCAAGAACTGTCCCAGAATGAACCGATCGGTTGGAAAATGAGGAGACCGGGTGACAGACCGGGTGAGCTGGGGAGAACTCTCGGGAAATTTTCGGGGAAAACCACCCGATCGGTTGAGTTCGAACGCGATCGGTTGAAGCAACCGGGTGAGCAGCCCTAAATTCTCGGGAAAAGCTTGGTAAGCGGCCAACCGATCGGTTGACATTTCAACCGATCGGTTCGCCTGTCGCTGTTGACTGACTGAACTTTCGAAATTTGGCTACCCGATCGGGTGGGTTCCCACCTGATCGGTTCACTTTCGCCCCTATAATTAACCTCGATACACGGCGACCGCCACCCGACCTCAGAAAACCCCCTTCACGCGATTTCACACCCTCCGGCCGTGAAATCGACTTCCTCTACCCCACGTACTATCCCTAAACCCTCATCCCCACTCGCTCCCATACTCCCCCACCTCCGCCACTTCACCATAGTCGACATTCCATCATCAAAACGCCCAAACCCTAACCCTAGCCCGAAAATTTTCAAAATTCTGTTCTTGTCAGATCAACGGGCGGCGACTTCCCGGATTGTTTTCTCCTACTGCACGAGACCCCCGGGCGATCAATCTCGCTACATCGATGGGTAACACTCTTCCACTCTGCACATCTTCAACTCTATCTGCATTATCCTAAATTGGTGTGGTATCTCCTTCACTTGCCCTATATTCATCTTAAGTTCGCCACCCACGTAGCCGCCATGTCTAAGAAGGGGAAAGAGATTGCATCGTCTTCGCGCCGTGATCCGCTCCACGGCCCCTTTTCCCCCTCTTTCCTTGGCATAAACCCTTCTACGGAAGAGCAGTCTGACCGTTTACGAGCACTGCTTCATCGTCCGATGAGACCCACACTCTTCGCCGATCGCCCCACACTCGAAGCTCTAGGGCTTTCGAACGGCGTAGCGAGAATTTTCAACTGTATCGGGTGCCATACCCTCTCTCACATCCATGCTCACACACACCGAAATCTCACGCTTGAATTCCTCAGTTCCCTCGAGTTGTTTGATGGAGGTTTCTCCTTCCGCGCTTTCAATTATGACGTTTCTCTGGGTTTCATCGAGATGAACAATATGCTTAATCTCCGTCACCCCGATCCTAATACTGATCATTCCACCCACGATCGAACTGACATATACTCTCAATTTTGGGCTGATGGTGTTTGGCAACGATTTACCCGGTACACCACCTTTCCACCCGAGGCTCCTGCCTCCTACATTATTCACCCGTGTTACCGCCTCGCCCATTGCATCCTCGCCAACACTGTTTTCGCCCGCATGGATGTGTCCACTGTATCTAGGGATGAGCTCTTCTTTCTCTATGCCATGTCCGATGACAGGATCCTTGGGCACGTCCCTATGCCTATAGACGCCGCTCATTGGATCATCCACGAAATTTTCGCTGTTAGCTGCGCCACTTCTGGTTCCATCTGTTGTGGTGGGATGATCACTCTTATTGTCAGTTGTGTTCTGAGGGTACCTCCTGACCTCCCTATTTTGCCTGGGCGTAGCCGTATTGATCGTGATTACTTGATCGACATCAATATGCTCACTCCCTTCGGTGAAGACCGTGCTGTCTACCTCTACAGCCCCGCCTGCGAACCTTTCGCGATCCTGCCACCTTTGGCCCCTTTGCGGGTACCCTATACCCCGTCTCGCCTTCCTTGGGAGTTTTACCCCGATCCTTGGTATTCTCCATTAGTGCATCTGCCACCCTTGGATCCTCCCGATTGGCACCCCACTGTTGGCCCACCTAGTACGATCTTCTTCCACCACAGCCCCCCGGCGCACATCGATCCTCCCGTGCTCCAGCCTGTCGCCCCTCCTTCACCCATAGGCACACCCTCCTCTTCCTCTGAGGATTCTTTCATTCACTATTCCCCTCCCTCCTCCCCCTCCCCCTACCATTCCAGTACCAGCGATTCCGATTGACTCCCCCTTGCACATCTCTACATTTCATTGATCATATCATTTCGCTAGCACTTTCTGGTCTAGCTTGGGGGACGTCTATTTTGGTATGCTGTCGTGTTTTGTTTGTTTTTCTCATTTTGTGTGTGTGTGTGTGTGCTTGTTTTTCATTTTTTTTGAGTGTCGTGTCGTGTGCCTTTTATTATTATTTTCGTTTTGTTTGATTTTGATTTTGATCTTTCTTTCTTTTTCAATTTTATCTATGTGTTTTCCTCGTTTTCATTTTTTTTGTGTCAGTGCGTATTCCCCCCCCATTTTCATTGCCCTCCCGTCCTCATTCATATTGCATTGAGGGCAATGCAAACTTCAGCTTGGGGGAGTCGCACTGTGTGCGTCGTTTTAGTCCTTCTTTTTCTGTTTTTTGTGTCGTTTTCATCGTGTTTTTATTTTTTCTTCTTTTTTTCTCTTTCTTTCTTTTTTAAGCTCTTTCTCCTAGAGATGAATCCTATGATGAATCGCCACAAAGTCACACACACCTAGCTTTGCATCGACAATCACACTCACTAACCCTAGGATTTCGAGTCCTCTTGCATTTCACGCATCGTGGGTCCACTTAGCTTTTTGTGAGTCGTGTGTCGTGACTAGCATTTGGTGTGCTTCTGCCTTGTGATTTTACTTTATATGCCTGTCCAGGAATGACCCCTAGATTACCATGCTCCGATTTGAATATGCGGTATTTCTTTCCACTATATGCATGCTATATTTAAATCGTATACTTCAATTCGCATGCGTCGGGATTCCACAACTAAGGACTAGGATAACCCATTTAGCCTATGCTCTATTTAGCGAGAATAGTTTCCTTTGCCCAAGTGTTTAGATTTCGACTTCTTTTTTGTTTTACTTGGTGCAAATCCCCTCGTCGTGTACCGTTCTCCCACTTGGGAGAGTACACATGTGTATAGCCAAAAACCCAAAAATCCAAAAAAAAAAGAGAAAAGAAAAGAAAAACCCAAAAAGAAAAGAAAAGAAAAATTGTGTATAGCCCAAAAATTCAAAAAAAATATACAAATGCCCAAAACCCAAAAAAATTTCCGTGTGAATATTTTTTCATTCTTGCCAAGAATAAAGGGAAGGCGAGAATTTGCACCGAGTGTTCTTCTCCACATCATCTCAACCCCCGTCGTTATCGAAAACACTTGGCTTAGGAACTTTTTAGCTAGTATCTAGGCTGTAGTGGCGTGATTTCCTTAACCCTAGTTGTGGAGTCCCCGATGCATGATACGCTTCTATTCCCACTCTTTTCATGCATGCTTGAACTTATATTCGCCGCTTAATTCAATTCGGATCGATATTTTGGGTCATATCTTGGATTTGTGTATATCGAGCCTCATAGCCCATCGTAGATAGCATCACCATTTGCTAGCACACGACCACGCTCGCTCGCGCTTCACTGCATGGACCCACGACACTTATTTGGACTCGCTTTCCTAGGTTTAGTGGTGTGATTTGGCGTTTGCTTGCTTGGTGTGTCGTTTTCGATTTTGGTGGCTCTGATGGACGATCTAGGGCTTAGAGTTTTCTTTTTCTTTCTTCCTCTCTATTTTTCCCTTCCGAGCTCCTACTCTCACTCGTCTTCCTCGAGGACAAGGAAGAGTTCAGCTTGGGGGATTTTGACGTGCGTTTATATTTCATATATTCACGCACGTTTTCTTTTGTGTTTCTCCGTGTTTTTCCGCCGTCTCTTATTCGTTTTCGTATATTTTCCCGTTTTCTTTCACTTTTCTTTGTTTGTCCATGATTGCAGGAGTTCGACCACGTAGGGGACGATTAATGATGATATCCCAAGTCCCCGGAGCAACGGGAGAAGTCACGCGTGATCCAGGGGGTCAAACGTCGAAGAATTCATCTTTCAGCCCCTCACCCGGTCGGTTGGTCATCTTCAACCGATCAGGTGATGCACGCGTGCACCACCCGGTCTCTACCGCAGCTCAC
The DNA here is from genome assembly GCA_030789695.1 of Scilla litardierei. Lineage (NCBI taxonomy): Eukaryota > Viridiplantae > Streptophyta > Magnoliopsida > Asparagales > Asparagaceae > Scilla > Scilla litardierei. The sequence goes on from CM061141.1 coordinate 124,716,794, forward strand.
AAAGAAGTCACCCGACCGGTTCACAGACCGGTTCTGCGGGCGGCTGTTCTCTGTTTTTCTGAGCAGAATTCCAACCGATCGGGTGACTCTCACCCGATCGGTTCATCTGTAGCTGAGAAAGATGAGCTGAAGACACGGACGTCGAACCGGCCGATTCACCCGACTGCTCCAAGATCCAACCGGTCGCTCAAGAACTCACCCGATCGGTTCATGAGATCGGGTGAAAACTCGCTGTTTTCTGTGATTTATCTGTAACGGATCAACCGATCGGTTGACTTGTCAACCGATCGGTTGATTCAAAGTTCTATATATAGAGCCCCTAGGGTTCCAGAAACGGGAGTTGCTGTTTTTTCTACTGTTTTATTTCCTTGTGACGGCTGTAATTGTTACTCTTTAGTAAGTTTTCAGATCTTTCTAAAATTTTAGTATTGTCTTTATTACTCTATTACTTCCGCATTGCAATTGTCCGATTATGATTTCAACGGTTAAATTTCATTTAGATTGCTTTTTCATGAATTTTTGTGAGTAGTTCCCAAATCTGGGATTTTGGTGGAAACCCCTTCGGGGGCTCTTCCCGATGCGTCCATAGGGTTAGAAAATCGATAGGGAGTAGGAATCTAACGGTTACGTGGGGTGTTTCATTGTCATTGGCGGGAAAAAGACCGCCTTTGACCATCGGGCCAAGGGGGAATAAACTTGGCGGTTGACTCCCTAGCCATAGCTCACGCCCTTAGCGTAGACGCCGAATCCTAGCACGCGGGAGCGGCAGGATGAGACGTTGGGAGATATCATTGCGGGCTTAGTGCTCCCGGGGTCGATCAGTGTTAATGGACACGGGAGTGCCCACTGATCGAATCCGGGAAGTCCGGTGTATCATCCTGGGCACCGACCGGAATATCGGGCCCATGGGACGCCGGTACCACTTTCAGAGGCAACGTCTCACCATTAGACCCTAATCCCGATCGCTATCCATACCCGAAGGCCGTATTGGCGAGAGTCTCTCGTCGGGTTGGAAACCAAAGTCCCGGGTTTACTTTCTTTTCGTTCACACCCTTTTATTTTCTTTCGTGACAACCATCTACCGATTCGGGCTAGCTCGCCCCTCGGGGTGATTTAGGTCCTACCTGACCCAAGCACAACCTCGCCTCCCTGAGTTCGATATTCACGCACCCTACACTAACTGTGAAACTTGCGGTAAATGACACCGCGCCGCCGCGACTCAAGCGGGGCGCCGGTCACGTGTGTATAGTGAAGTATTGGTGAGTGCCTTAAATTTTGATATTATTCTAATTATGGCATGAAGGTGGTGTGTTAATACTACTGTGTAACGATGTGGTATTATTATAGATATATAGTTAGTGATGTATGTGTATGAGTAGTAAAGTGTTAGTATCTATTATAATTATAAAGTTGGTTATAATGATATCGTACCATGATATTATATTAGTCATGTTATTTATATATGCCGTGATATAGTAGTATTGAAATGTGATAAGTGATTGGTGGTGCATGCGTATATTGGTATTGCTATTTATTAGTATTATTATTATTGTACTTGATATTAGTGTTAGTAATATTAAGTGAATGTCTATATATGACAACATCGTAATGAATGCATTGTCTTATGGTTGTCGTATATTAGTAGCTATATTGGCACGACATGGTGATATATATGTGAGAGTTATTATTGTTATTAGTAGGATTGTTAGAATGCCTTACTAGTAGTGTGAATAATTATCATTGTGTTAATAATATTGACTGAGTATTTACGCCTGAGTGCGTTGCTATAGTATGTGTGTTGCGCCTTGAATATAGTTATAGGAATGTATGTGAAGTGTATATATGATAAAATATGTGCTTGTACTAGAGTAACTATATGTATTAGTAGTAAGGGTGAATGTGTAATAAGATATAGCAAGCATGATTTAATATTGTATGAGGTGATTGCATGTGTTTGTATGTTTGGTGTTGAATGATGATAATATATTCTTGGTCGTTGTGCGTAGGTAGTTATTTAAACGTAAAGAGCAATGATTGTATTTGCTAGTGTGGGACTATTCTTAAGTGAATATCTGAACCATTGTTTTGTGCTTAGTATGTAGTAGTTATATAAGGGATGTACGCAAATATATATGATTGAAGTATGTGTGTGAATTTGACTTTCTGTGATCGATATAAGTATAGAATGTACACATAAATATATGTACGTTGTGACATTAATGTTTGAATACTTAGTGCATATTTAAGCACTTGTGGTGACTATGCAGGTTTGAAGTATAGTCTGGCATGATCAGGGTAGTTACTAGAGCGACTAGATATGTTAGAAAGTCCGAGGATGGACTTTGTCCTAAGGTGGGTAGGATGTAACGGTCGGTACTCACTATACGTTATACGGCTGTGCGTATAGCAATTTCAGGTACCTGATTGGTTTTGTTGCTTTGTATGTGAGTCGTGTCGTTGCAATCGATAGGGCCGTAGCACCTTGGTTGCATCCTTAGCAAGCCAACCCCCGACGTGTGCCCATCTTGAGATCATCGTCGCCTTTGGACCCCGTATCCTTTGTACACGTATTTTCCTTGAAGTCGCGTATTTTTCTTAGCCTTATCTTTCATTCGGAACGCATGATGTGATATGCCGTTGTGACCCTCTGGAAGAGTGTTTATTTGTGGAACTATTTTGGAACGTCATTTCACGGGCCGTTCTCCCATAAAATAAATTTGTTTGAAGAGGTGTTGTATCTTCCACATTCATCGTTAGACCTTTCTATTTTTAGTTCTGTCCTCCATTGTCATGGCCCATGACCAATCTTCTTAGTCTCGGTCCTCTCGTCGACAAGGTCGTCCAGGTATTTTTATTATATTTTTCGGATACCGTTTAGTTGGCCAATTACTCTAATTCCCTTTCAATTTGAGTTTAACTCTAACTAATCTCCAATTCAACCTTAATTAAACATCCTAATTAAAACAATAGGGTGTATGACTTTTCACATGTTAACATCTCCCTTGCTATTCGCCACCCCCATTAGACTAAGTGCACACCCTCCCTCTCACATCCTCTCCTCATTTATCATAACTGTACCCTATTTCTAGAGATATTTAGCAAAACCCTCACCCCTTCATCATAACATACGAGATCAAGCCCTAGGGCTGTTGCATAGCCACTGCCCCCATTCTTCAACCTCTGCACGCATCTCCCCTCGTCGCCGACCGGTCACCGGCCAACTCCCGACTCCGGCCACCCACTCCCCTCCATGCAACTCCTCCTTCTACAAATCAAATTGTCGATTAACCCATTAGCTGCCTCATGAACCCGCATCCTAACTCCGACCTGCGGCCATCTCCAGCCAGTCCAACCACCATGCGCGCCTCCTCCTCTCCTCCCTACAACCCTTTCCATTGATCAACAGATCTCCCCTTGGCCGAGACTCCCTATACAACTGTTCAACCCATTAAAACACCCCACAACCATCAAAACTGCCGATGCCCCTCTTGTGCTCGCGGCAGCCGCCCTTTAGGCCGCCGCCGGCCACCGTTGCTGCACCCCCCAGGTCCGGCCTCACATCTCCCATCACCCCTCCATGCGTACACAGCCCACGCATCCCCTCTAGATTGCCATTGCCGAACCCTAGACCCCCTTAAATAGCCGGCCTGCCTATACATCCGGCCATCTCTCGGGTCAAGCCCAACTTCGGCCATCTTCCATGGCCGCACTCAGTTCTTTCGCTCTCTCCGATAGCCTAGCTCCCATACACCCTTCTATAGGACTCACGACAGCCCTAGAAACCCACGGACATATCCTTTCCATCGCCGGCCATCTCCTTCGCGGCATCCCTAGTTGCTCTGGCCATCCCACGACCCTCCTCCTTCACAAGAACAACATCCTCTCTCCCAAAACAGCCCCATTGTCCACTAAACTGCCGCTGTCCATAGTCCATGTCTTTCCGACGTCGTAGAATGCCGTACGGTTGTCCTCCCCCTCCGCGTCACTGTTCAGTGATCGTGCCGCTTCCCGGCTGATCGTCGTTTGTTGTCGCTGTCGTTTGCCGATGTCGCTGATCGCTGCCGTGCAGTGGATCGTCGCACGCTTCTGTTAATTCAACCCCTGACGTCGCTACCCAACGTCAGTAAAGCTCTCACGTCGCGTTAAGGTATACCTGAATCGTAGGAACCCACACCCGCATGTTAACAAGATAAAAACTGTGTTTTTACTGCTTTGTAACTCACTAATCCAACTTAATAATATGGGACTGTAGGTTGACTATTGGACTGAGCGTGGGAGCTCTGGACTTTGTGAATCTGTGATTGGACTTTGAGATTTGTGATTGTAGCACGTATTTCAGGCAAGTGAAACTTGCCAGTTCCTTGTTTAGGCCGTGTTTTAGGCCATTCCTTGCTTTTAGCGTAAAAAAGACTAGGTGGTGAAATGATAGTTGCTTAGACGTCTTCTAGATCTAGCTTGACAACGAAGCTAGATCCGACCCCTTTTCATGTCATTTCATACATCCATGTATGTCACGTTTACTTTAAATATCTGTACGCACTTCTTTTTGACTATCTATATGCCATGTTCATGCATCTTGTACATCTTGCAATCAATGTTTCATCATGATTACGTAGCACACACTACACTTATTGTAATGATTGAGGCTAGGCACCTGCTTTGCGGGCACAACCCTATGCCAAAACACTTCCTGGCTCGTGATCCAGAAGATGTGCGCCAGTCCATATTGAGAAACACTTCCTGGACTCGTGATCCAGAAGTGGGCTCATGTACTTGGGAAACCAAGGCTCGACACACGTGGGAGGGGTAGGGTTAAACGATCACTTGAGCATAGAAGTGTGCTCGTACAGCCATTTCAGCCAAAAGGTGTAAACCCTGTGCACATCGTGAAAACAAGTTAATCGTAAAATAGTGAATATTGTTTAGTAGCTCTGCTACACTTGTTGTGCTTGTCTCGTTTACTCACTTGTTGCACTCATGTCATACCTGCCATGTCATTGCATTCATTCTTTGTAGAACTGCTAGCTGCATTTAATTTACCTTTATTAGTTTCCTTCCACAAAGTCTCCTTGGAGACTTTGCTGACATGTGCCCCTTTTCTCTTTTGGGCGTCACATGTTAGGTTGTGAGCCAGAGTTCGACGCCGAGATCGAACAGGTTGCAGGTGTTGAGTTCGAGGACATTGGAGACCAGTCCTAGAGCTCTTTCTTGTTGTTGTTGTTTCTGCTTAGTCGTTGTTAGGTTGTTGATCGCTCCGGAATGTAACCCAAAGAACGGTTGTAGTTTTACCGCAAGCGCACGGTATAGCGGCGAGCGGATTATCGAACACAGGGAGGACGAATGACCGTGCTTATTCCAATCAACCTGGCTATTTAAGAAGAGAGAAATTTGCCATTGGCGATCCTGTCACAATCGTCAGACAAAGTACGGAAATATCAAATCAAATAAAAGACGTCTAGGGAATGGGGAATCCCCGCTACTCACCGTATCTCGTCAATGTGGTTCATTGATATCAAAATTGCTAGAGTAAAATTTTGGATGAACTAGTTGCAACTGAATGTAGAACCTAGCTCACGCTCTCGCGCTGTTGTCGGTCTATAGCTTTCCTAGGTTCGGGTCCAATCTCTTGCAAACCCTAGCCTAGGGAAGCTAGCATTAGGATCAACATCATCGTTCAATCGCGCACCGAACCCACTCTCGTGTAAACTCGGGCCGCGACCTAGGTTGGGATAGTTCCTACCCGTCCAATCTCTTGCAAACGGGTATCGGCACGGAATTGCAACCGGGAACCCTAGTATCGGTCCAATCTCTTGCAAACCGATACTTCGGAAATTCGATACCAACCCAATTCGGATTTCTAGGGTTTCCTATCGAATTGGGATCCAATCTCTTGCAAATCCCACTCGATATGAATACCTAGCCATCCGTAGTAAATTGATCCCAATCTAATCCCTAATAACAATTCTAGCAAAATTTCTACCAATTCATCACAAATATGAAATTGGGCTTGTAGGGTTCATCCCCACGCCCCAAGACGTGGAGACTACTCACAATTCATAGTGCAAACACAAAAATAATCAATGAAATTAACAAGAGAATTCATCACAATATTGAGATAAGCAATAAAAATAGAATTTTTAGAGAAGAGAGAGGCAAACCAATGGAGTTCTTCAAATAATCCAACAAAAATCAACTTTTGTCTCCTCTCCAATCACAAGAATAAAGCTAAAAAGTTAATCTAAAAAGCTGCAAAAATCTAAGAGAAAAGCTCTCCAAACTAGGGTAAAAACAGGGGTTAAATACCCCCCAAAATCGTCCAAAAACTGCGACCAAAATACCCCTGCGCAGCCTGAAATCCGCAATTTTCGCTACAGGCAGCGCGTCGCACTCGGCCGAGTGACAGAAGTCGCTCGGCCGAGTGAGAAACCCTGTAAATTTCCAGTAAGTCGGGGCCTTCAGGGGTCTTCACTTCGGGAGTCGCTCGACCGAGTGCGTTGTCGTCACTCGGCCGTTGGCTTCTTGGTACTCGGGCGGTCGGCAATTGCCACTCGGCCGAGTGGGTCTTCTGAAGCTCAGGCAGACGAAAAACAGTAAGTTGGCGATTTTTGACATGCGTCGTCTGGGTGCCACTCGGGCGGACGGGATCTCGTCACTCGGCCGATGTGGCTTCCGTCGCTTGGCCGAGTGCACGTATGGAGCGTATCCGATCTGGTCGGCCGATCGGTGTCTCGCTGGTCGGCCGAGTGACTCCTTCACTCGGCCGAGTGGGACACCAAAAATGCCCAAACAGCTTGTTTTGGCCTCCTCGTCGCTCCTGCGACGTCCTTTCTTCTTCCGCTCCTCTCCAACAGCAAAATACCCCTCGGGGAGGTCGTCGGTGACCCTCTGGAGTAAGCGCATCTCGAGATCACTCCAAGTCGCTCCAAATCACCTGAAATGCGACAAAAACAACAAATCGTGAAAAGCATCGCAATATCGTCGATATATCGTGAAAAACATGATTTGGGCGGTCTAAATGGCATGCAAACATGTGGGAAAAAAGTGTAAAATAAGGAGTGATCAAAATCCCCCAAGCTTACCTCTTACTCGTCCTCGAGGAAGATAAGTAAAAGGCGAACCCGGTGGATTCGGAAAACGAAAATGGCGAAAAATGAAAAATGAAATACGGAGAAGAATGAAAAGCGAAATAAAAACAAAGAAGAAAGAAAGAAGCGAAGAGGGAAGCTGCTAGATCATTTTCTCAGGACGTGGGTTTCGCTTACTCGTATATCATGCACTGAATGAAAAATACACGTCAAAGAGTTTTATTTTGATATCATAGTATAATAGTGCAAATAGAAATAGAAAACCCACGAACAACGATATAATCATGAAAAACGGAAAAATTTTAGAATTAACATCGTCTGAATCATTTAAAGCGGTATACAAATCGCAGATCGCACACTTTTCAATTGAATGCTTTCTATGAAGAGGATAAGAGTATCACACAATAGAATAGAGAGAATAGAAAAGTGTGGATTTCATGATATGAGTGCTAGGCTTAGATTTCTGGACTTCGTAAAGCTAAAAATAATCTCACCGAGTATAGAATATTACTTAGCCTAGGTTGTCGTGCAACGTCAAGTAGTCACTCTCTCTCACATCAATGGATTCCCTCCCCCAAGCTTATCTATAAGCATGGTGGCATAAAAAATATTCACATCCCCATTTTTATAAAGCTCCAAAAGTAATAAAAATGAACACGAAAAGAGAGAAGAAAGAAAGAAAGTGAGATGAGATCTTTTATTGAGGATTTTTCCTCTTTTCTTTTTCTTTTTCTTTTGTTTTTTTTCTTTTGTTTTTTTTCTCTCTCTTTTTTATATCATATATACACAACGATCCCAACTCAAAGAGAGATAATGATATACAAGAATATTTTCTCCTTTTTTTTGAATTCGGGAAATTTGGAGCTAGGAATTAATAGCGGGGGAAATGCCATATAATAGAATCGCTAAGGGGAGATTCACCAATGATTTTAAAAGTAGAGAAATAATGTTCAAGATTTGTGGAGAAAGAAATAAATATATCTCTCGGTTCACTCTATAAGACATGCACGACAACTTCAGCAGGGTAATCTAATCTACTCAGTTTCGATCACAAAAAAGCTAACTAATCCAGATTTATCATAGCTAACATCATTCAATCATCCTAAAGTGAAATGTATAATTCATGCATATAGAAGTGATATAGGAAAAGGAATCGGTACTCCAGATATAGGCATTCAATGCGTGAACCTTGGTGTGTTTTCTGTGATAGCATACATATGAATATTCAGACTCAGCTAATAATAAAATTTCATCCATTTTCATGTGGAAAAAGTGTGGGTTACTATCTCTAGATGCAAGGCAAGTCATAGCATGTGATATCAGAAATAAAGTCCAAGACATGACAAATAAAGCATGCAAATAGAGTAAGCTAACTCCACGTCATCATCATCACAGAAAAGTCATCTCTAGCATGAGATGAAAAGAAAGAAAAAGAAATAAAGATAAAGGGAAAATAGAACTATTTACAATGCGGCACACATGAAAATAAGGAAAACGTGATGCATGGTAAAATAAAAGGAAAAAAAATGAAAATAAGTGCAAAAGCGGAAAACGGAGTGAAAAACTAAAAATAAAGGTGGCAAATCGAAAAAAAACGTGAGAACTCACTCCCCCAAGCTAAATGGCACAGTGTCCTCAATGTGCAAAGTGTGGCGCACCGAGAGACAAGTAATGTGAGGGGTAAGTGAGGGTGCATGCATGAGGGAAGAAAGAAAATTAAAAATAATGAAATGAAAAATATGATGCGGACATGATGCATGCAACTAAAGGAGTGATGTAGATATATAGGTGTGGCACCAAAAACTCTCCCTCTCTCCCAAAAAAGATATAAAAAGATACGATCAGAATGAGAATCCCAAAATAAGTGAGGGGAGGGGGGGTGGACAAAAATGCATCAGGACCCAGCAGAAACGGGCAGCACAACGGCAAAAATAATCGATGGCATCAAGGGTGCCTAAGAAGGTCGTGCTGCGCCGTCTCCATCCTGAGGCGGAGGTGGGGGTGGGGGTGGGAAGGGCTGCTGAACGGGTGTGGGTATGGAAGTGGTAGCAGGCAGAGTGTGTGTGGAAGTGGGGGTGGGAACCTGCTGGGTGCGCGGGGGTACGCGTGGGAGACGCTCCAGGACCTGGGTAAGGCAGTAGTGAATGTGCGGGAGCAGGTCAAAGCGGCCAGCCATCGCAGTGACGGTGGCAGACAGGGTCCGAAGGTCGCCTCGAAGGCCACTCACCGCCCCCTCGAGAGCACGAATGCTCTGAAGTACAGTGTCAGGGGGAGGTGGTGCAGAGGGACGCACCGGTCGGGGCTGTGCAGGTCGGGGCTGGCGTACTCTGGTGGCGTAGGTGACGGGCTCAGCAGGCAAGGGAACAAAAGGGGCTGCGCTCGCAAGTGGGGGCCTGGCCTCAGTGCGAGGCTGGGCAGGACGGTGAGAAGTGGAGGCAGCAGCAGCGAAAGAAGAATACAAAAGTGGCGGCGAGGCGGCCAGAGAGGTCGGTGGCACAGAAGTGTGGACAGACGCCACGACACTCTCGGAAAATACAGCGGCGGTGGAGACAGAGGGCTCTCCGCACTCAACTATGGTCGGCGGGCGCTCGGGTGGGGCAGAGGAAACGGGCTCGGCAGACAGAGGGCCAGTGGTAGTGGTGACAGGCATGGAAGCAGTGGAAGTGGGCTCAGCTAAGGTGCTCCCGACACTGACAGCAGTGTGGACAGAGGTGTCGGGGGCAGCAGGAATATTAGGGATAGGCTGAGGGGCCACGGGGTCAACAGGGGCAGCAGGCTCGGCAGGTGCAACAGGGTCTGCGGGGGCAGCGTGGGCAGCGTGGGCCTGCTCGGCCACCTCGGGCTCGAGCACATAAGTGGCTGGGATCAGAACATCCATCGCAGGGAGCCAGTCCACATGGGCCGGTGCAAGCTGAGTCCGAGCTGGGCTCGGAAGAATCATGTAATCGGCATCGTAAGGGCCGTGCAGCTAGACCCAGTGTCGCTCACCGTGCGGACGCAGCATCTTCATCCGGGCCATAACATCAATCGACAGAGAAGTGGGGCCCGGTGTTCATCGCAGGTCATCAGGGATGTCCTCGCCGGTCATAAGAGCGAGCAAGGTGATCAGGCCGCCGCAGCATATCGGTGAGCGAGCGCCCACCGATACAATGATGCGGTCCAAAAACCAAGCCGCGAAATCAATCACGACGGCGGGGACCAGCTCATCGCCCTCCCTAGATAGAGCTCTGGGCCGTGTCATCGCGTAGAGCATGTAGAGCTCTAGCGTGGACATCGTACCCGGCTCATATCTGGCCAAAAAGGTCGTCGCCATAAGGTGCTGAGCTATACGGAGGCAGGGATGGACAATGGCCGAGGCCTTGGCCCTACTAGGGTCAAAGGCAGCGTGAAGACCCGTAATCCGGGCCCAGAAGGCACCGGCGTCGAAGGAAGGTGAGGGGATATGGGTGGGGGCGTAACCTCGATCGGCCCCGGGGACATCGGGCCGAGAAGAAGGCTCTCATCATACCGAGAGTGACCTGGCACTCCCGGTCCATGAACCGAAACGAGCATCCCTCGTCGGTCCGGGCGATCGAACTAAGTACCTCAAGTGTCGGGTGGTTAAACGTGTCCGCCGACACCTGAAAGAAATCTCGCCAGCCCACGTTGTCGTACAACGTGAGCATCCCCTCTAGTACCCCCAGGCGTCCTAGGTTGGCAAGGTGTGTAAACCTGGAGGGTACGATCGAGCGCTGGGAGATACGCTCGAAAGAGACGCGGTGTGCGTCGTTCCGGAACGTGATCCCCAGTGGCCCGATAAGTGGAGCCGGAGGTGGTGGCTGTGGAGCGACAGGGAGCGGCTGTGCGGGGTGTATGGGCTGTGTGGGCTCTACAGGCTGTGCGGGGTGTATGGGCTGTGCGGGCTCTGCAGGCTGTGTGGGGTGTGTGGGGCCTGCAGGGTGAACGGAGTGTGGTGGAGAAGGCGAAGGAGAGTCCTCCAACTCGTGGGAGGGGCCGGCATCATCCGACCGCTTCCGCTTGGCGGAAGCTCTCCTCGACCGCGGCCGTGTCCGGGGCGGCATATGGGCCCCGAGCGCGCGCCGAAAAGCGTGAAAAGTGCGGCGTGCGTAAAGTAAAGGAAAGAGTTTACCACGACACGACGCGAGTGCAAATATGTGGAAGCGTGCGAAGACGACGCCTCGACGTAGCCCGAATCAGCCCCTGGAAGCTCCCCTGGGCTCCCCTAAGCTCCCAGTAACAACCTGCGCATGAAATGGAGATATCAGCGAGTAATATTCAAAACGTATGGAGCATTAGGGGTATAATAGGTAGATATAGAAATTGATTTGGGTTTGGGGTTCGTTTAACGCATGGTTCCTTGAAAAACACACAAAAGAGGAGAAAATAGGCTAAAATGGGGTTTACCGGAGGTGGCCGGAGTGGTGGCCGAGCGGCGGCGGCGGGGCGACGGTCGGGCGAGTGGGGGAAGGGTTCGGGCGAGGGAGCTGAGGAGTCGGGGCGCTGCGGTTTGTGTCGTTTTGAAAAACGAGCCCGACCCCGCCCCCTTTTATAGGAAAAGTTACGACTCGGCCGAGTGACGGGGTCACTCGGCCGAGCGAGATCAATGGAAAATCCCTACCCGCTAACGCTTCGGCCGAGTGGCCTTGCCAGCCTCGGCCGAGTGGAGTAAGTCCATTCGGCCGAGTGGCTCAAGCTACTCGGTAAGACTCGCCCTATGAGCGTATCCGTTTTACTCGGCCGAGTGAATATATATACTCGGCCGAGTAGCAGTTATACTGAAATCAGGAAAAATAAACAGAGAGTTGGGTACAGCAGACTTCCCTCGTTCGTGAGCGGCTCGGCCGGACGAACTTGTGTGCTCGGCTGAGTGACTAGTATACTCGGCCGAGTGAGCCTTGTCTTCTGCCGTTTGTCTTCGTTTGGGCTCTAAACTCCGTCTTTCCTCCTCCAGTCGATTTCATCTTCCTCCTAAGCATCGAGCGCCTTCCCGGGGTGCTCCTCGTCGCCTCGTGCATCCTCCTAATGATGGGTACCTCATTCTCCTCTCCTGTCAGGAAAATTAGGACCTGTTATCACAAGATTTTTGGGCGAACGACTCAAAACACTAAAAATTTCTAAAACAAAAATAAAAGAAAAGTGAAAATAAAGCAATAACCGTCGGGTTGCCTCCCGACAAGCGCTCGTTTAAGGTCGTGAGCTCGACCCCCTATGATTTTCAATTAATGCAGGATGTTTGGTGCATATGAGATGCACCCATCAAACTTTCCGGGGAGAACGCTTGGATTCGGAAGTTGCGGCGGCGTGTTCTCCCTCGGTGGTCTCCCGTCTCGAATAGTGTTGGGGGGAGGCTCCCCCAAGCTAGCGTTTGCTCCGGTCAACGGCTTCACCGGTGACGCCAATTTCCGTATCGGCGGAGCTTTCTTCGGAGACTTCAATTTCGAGAGCTTGCAGAGCTCTCGAATCCTTGCGACATCAGCGTCGCCTTCATCATTTTCAGCGGAGAGGTCGGGGGAATCATTTTTCTTCTCATCTTGGCCTAAATCCGGGCCTTCCTCGAAATCCTCATCGAATAAAGCGCCAATGGATTGAGGGATCGCCTCCTCAATTACCTCATCAAGGAGGTCCATGTAGTCAAGCTCCTCGTGGTAAGGCATGTGTTTCATAGCCTTAGGAATGTGAAGCTCCACCTTGATGTTGCCTACGTTCAAAGTTAGGGTACCTTCTCGCACGTCGACAATGACTCCAGCGGTGGCGAGGAACGGGCGTCCAAGTATCAATGACATATCTCCCTCCTCCTTAACGTCCATGATCACGAAGTCACATGGCAAGCATATTCCCCCCGGGACTTGTAACGGGATGTCTTCGGCGATCCCTACCGGCCTTGTTATCCGTCCATCGGCTAATTGTATCCGCATGTCGGTAGGTTTCAACTTCGTCCCGGTGTTTAGCCTTAGGAACATGGAGAGAGGCATGAGGCTTACACTAGCCCCTAAATCCACCAACGCTTTTTGTAAAGGGACGCCGCCCAAGGTGCAAGGAATCCGAAAACTCCCCGGATCTTTGAATTTGGCCGGCTCCTTTTCTCTCTTGGTGAACCAAGAGCCCTCCTCGGCTAGCATGATCTTTTCCGTCCTCTTCCCCCCTGAAATAAAATCCTTTAAAAATTTAGCATATGTGGGGATTTCCACGATGGCGTCGAGGAAGGGAATGTTGAGGCTAACTCCTCTCAGATACTCGAGAAACTTTGCTAGCCTTTTCTCCATTTTCGCTCTAGCAAGCCTTTGGGGGAACGGGACCGGTGGCATAAAGCGCCTCTCCTCAATCAATTGCTCCGCTCTAGATTTCTCCTTCTCTTGCGGCTCTTTCTCCTTCTCAACTTCCACTACCGGCTCAATTGGCTCTAAACTTTCCTCCACGGGCTCCTTGGTAGGAATCATGGCGGGGGTGGTGTCCTTCCCGCCTCTAGTAGTGACGGCAACTACGGCATTGATGTGGCTGGTGTTGCCCCGTGGGTTTTGCTCGGGTTGCGCCGGCAATTGTTGAGTATTCCGATTGAGCAACGCCAATTGCTCCGAGATTTGAGCGACAACGGTTGTAAGGGAGTCTTGGCCCGCTTTCAAGGTAGCATTTACCTTCTTTTGCTCGACCATAAACGCCTCCACTCTAGCTTCGAGGTCGGATTGTTGTTGAGCTTGTAGAGGGTTTTGATTTTGATTTCTCCACCCTTGGTTGTATCCGGGCGGCCTATAAGGTGGAACTTGTTGCTTCGGTTGGAAATTTTGTTGTGGAGGCCCCCTCGGCAGATAGTGTTGTTGTTGGGGTGGTGGTGGTGGTCGAGCTTGTTGAGGTGGTTGTTGTGGCGGGTTCAAAGCTCCTTCATTGTTGGTGTAAGAGAATCTGGGATGATTTCTTGTGGCCGGATTGGCCCAATACCCTTGGTTCCCCGCGACGTATTGTACTTGCTCCAAGGATCCTTCTCCTTGCTCTTCTCCCGAATACATGGCTTGAGATTGGTCTTGCCAATCACACATTTGGTTTGTTGGTGCGGAGGTGGAAGGGGTTCCTTGGGGCTCCGTGATAAACTTCTCCAGTCTCTCCACTACCTTGTGGAGAGAATCAAACTTGCTTGTAAGCTCCGCTACGACCTTCGCTTCATAGATACTAGTTGGCTTCAAGGAGGACGTAGAGTGTCCTCGCTCATCGCCCCATTGTTGATTGTTTGAGGCCATCTCCTCAATTAGGGCCGTAGCTTCTTCAGGAGTCTTTGATAAGATAGCACCATTCGCCGCGGCATCAATAATTTGTTTGGTCCCCGGTTGGAGACCATTGTAGAAGCTATGAACTAGCTCCCAATCTTCAATGCTATGGTGCGGGCATTGATGCTGCAGATCTTTAAAACGCTCCCAAGCCTCATAGAGCGTCTCTTGGGGTCCTTGCTTGAAGGACATAAGAGCGCTCCGAATCTTCACCGTCTTAGAGGGCAGATAGAACTTATCAATGAATGCACTCGCCAACTCGTCCCAAGTGGTAAAGACTCCCTCAGCCTGCGTCCTCAACCAATAGAGTGCCTTGTCTTTTAGCGTGAAGGGGAAGAGACGCAGTCTGATGGCATCGATGGAGACCCCCGGCATCTGAAATGTGGCACACTTCGACAAGAATAATTGGATGTGGTAGTGGGGATTTTCATGGGCATTCCCATGAAATAGATCCTGCTGCATCAGAACCACTAGTCCAGTCTTCAGCTCAAAGTTCTTGTCAGCCGCCAACTCCGGCATGGCAATGGATGAGGTCGTAGAAGAGGTCTTAGGCCGGAGCCTATCGCGAATAGAAATTATCCTCGCCATTCTTGCCGCTAATTGGTCCACAGTTTCTGGGTTGGTCATAAACCTCCCTTCCCGATCTTGTCTCCTCTCCGCTCTAATTCTCCGCGCGGTACGTTCGATCTCGGGATCAAATAATATAGCTTCAGGGTCCGCCGTAGATCTCGTGTTCATGCACAGGAGAACAAAGTTTCAAAGAAGTGATTAGCACAATGGAAGGGTTAGGTAAAAATAAAGAAATAAAATAAAAAGAAAGAAATAGCTAGGGTGGTAAGATCAAACGCAATCGCCTCCCCGGCAACGGCGCCAAAAACTTGATCGCTCCGGAATGTAACCCAAAGAACTGTTGTAGTTTTACCGCAAGCGCACGGTATAGCGGCGAGCGGGTTATCGAACACAGGGAGGACGAATGACCGTGCTTGTTCCAATCAACCTGGCTATTTAAGAAGAGAGAAATTTGCCTTTGGCGATCCTGTCACAATCGTCAGACAAAGTACGGAAATATCAAATCAAATAAAAGATGTCTAGGGAATGGGAAATCCCTGCTACTCACCGTATCTCGTCAATGTGGTTCATTGATATCAAAATTGCTAGAGTAAAATTTTGGATGAACTAGTTGCAACTGAATGTAGAACCTAGCTCACGCTCTCGCGCTGTTGCCGGTCTATAGCTTTCCTAGGTTCGGGTCCAATCTCTTGCAAACCCTAGCCTAGGGAAGCTAGCATTAGGATCAACATCATCGTTCAATCGCGCACCGAACCCACTCTCGTGCAAACTCGGGCCGCGACCTAGGTTGGGATAGTTCCTACCCGTCCAATCTCTTGCAAACGGGTATCGGCACGGAATTGCAACCGGGAACCCTAGTATCGGTCCAATCTCTTGTAAACCGATACTTCGGAAATTCGATTCCAACCCAATTCAGATTTCTAGGGTTTCCTATCGAATTGGGATCCAATCTCTTGCAAATCCCAATCGATATGAATACCTAGCCATCCGTAGTAAATTGATCCCAATCTAACCCCTAATAACAATTCTAGCAAAATTTCTACCAATTCATCACAAATATGAAATTGGGCTTGTAGGGTTCATCCCCACGCCCCAAGACGTGGAGACTACTCACAATTCATAGTGCAAACACAAAAATAATCAATGAAATTAACAAGAGAATTCATCACAATATTGAGATAAGCAATAAAAATAGAATTTTTAGAGAAGAGAGAGGCAAACCAATGGAGTTCTTCAAATAATCCAACAAAAATCAACTTTTGTCTCCTCTCCAATCACAAGAATAAAGCTAAAAAGTTAATCTAAAAAGCTGCAAAAATCTAAGAGAAAAGCTCTCCAAACTAGGGTAAAAACAGGGGTTAAATACCCCCCAAAATCGTCCAAAAACTGTGACCAAAATACCCCTGCGCAGCTTGAAATCCGCAATTTTCGCTACAGGCAGCGCGTCGCACTCGGCCGAGTGACAGAAGTCGCTCGGCCGAGTGAGAAACCCTGTAAATTTCCAGTAAGTCGGGGCCTTCAGGGGTCTTCACTTCGGGAGTCGCTCGGCCGAGTGCGTTGTCGTCACTCGGTCGCTGGCTTCTTGGTACTCGGGCGGTCGGCAATTGCCACTCGGCCGAGTGGGTCTTCTGAAGCTCAGGCAGACGAAAAACAGTAAGTTGGCGATTTTTGACATGCGTCGTCTGGGTGCCACTCGGGCGGACGGGATCTCGTCACTCGGCTGATGTGGCTTCCGTCGCTCGGCCGAGTGCACGTATGGAGCGCATCCGATCTGGTCGGCCGAGCGGTGTCTCGCTGGTCGGCTGAGTGACTCCTTCACTCGGCCGAGTGGGACACCAAAAATGCCCAAACAGCTTGTTTTGGCCTCCTCATCGCTCCTGCGACGTCCTTTCTTCTTCCGCTCCTCTCCAACAGCAAAATATCCCTCGGGGAGGTCGTCGGTGACCCTCTGGAGTAAGCGCATCTCGAGATCACTCCAAGTCACTCCAAATCACCTGAAATGCGACAAAAACAACAAATCGTGAAAAGCATCGCAATATCGTCGATATATCGTGAAAAACATGATTTGGGCGGTCTAAATGGCATGCAAACATGCGGGAAAAAAGTGTAAAATAAGGAGTGATCAGTTGTCGATGCGTAGCATCTCTCTTTTAAGTTGATGTTATGTATTATGTCGGCCATGCTTTAGGCCTCTTTTCAGACTCTTGTACTTCCCCTTACGACTTGTCTCTGAATGTTTGGAAAAAAATCTGGATGTTATTGGTGGAGTTTTATTTCTGCTTAATTTATTATTATCTTCGTTTTGATTCGTGTTGCAAGGATTGTTTATTGGAAGTGTTTTTTTCAGATGCTTATCAAACTTGTAGCCTCACAGCTCCAAGTCTGAGCGGACCTCATCACGCCTCGCCTTCCGTTTATGAGAAGCGGGTCGTGACAGTGGGTGGAGATCTGGCACAGGTGCTTTGCCCTCTCCTTCTCGCTCTCCTGAGAGTTTTTGTCAATCTTGTTCAAGAGAATGTGCTCCCTCTCTTCCACCAACCACAGAAGCTCTTCGAGCTTCTTGACCTTGGTCCACTTCGTCGGATTCAAAAAATCTCTTATCTCGGCGGCCTTCTCCAGCTCGGTGATCCTCTCCTCGGCCTTCGATCTCGCGGCCAGTGCCAAAGCCCTCTCCACGTCTGACCTCTCCAGGTCGGTTGAGAGCTCGGCAATTCGGGTCTCCAACGACCTCACGTGTGCCTCAGCCTCCAGGGCCGCCTCGTCGACACCCTTCCCCGCTATCGGCTTCTGGGCGAGACCTGTCCCTGTGTCCGAAAGTGCCACGAATTGATGCCTGATAGAAAGGTCGGCCGAGGATAACTACGCCAAAGGAAAAACACAAATCAAAGTCACCTACAAAGGATGAAGTGCGCTGCCACAAGAGACCTTACCTGCTGGCCAACCTGTATCACAAAGGCCACAAACCTATCGTCTCTCACCCCATCTAGCACTGATTGATCCTGGGGCAGGCTATAGTTCTTAGCCAGTCGAGCTGCGACACCGCAATATGAGAAGATGGAATCCTTCAGTCCCACAGGGAAGCGAGGACTAAGTAACCCCTCCTCCGATCGTGGTAGGTCGGCCTCGACCGACCTAAAAGCGCCCAAGGACCACTCATAGTCCTTCGGGAGCGGCCCCGAGCAGGAAGGCAAGGGGCCACCCCAGGCCACTTATCCTTCCTTTGGCGAGATTGAGCGGGAGCATCGAGGAGGGGAACATCCCCGACAACAACGGGAGCCTGGGTTTTCTTCCGCTCGCCCCCTCCCTGAACTAGCAGCACCTATTCACTTGTCTGCTTCACACCATCTCCAGAAGATCCATCGTGCGGCTTCTTTCGAACCTCCAAAATATGATCCCTCCTCCGTGGGCTGGGATCTGGCACGGAGACCGGAACGGAGGACGGAGAAGAGCCTTGGCCAAACCCGCCTACAAAAAGGACGTGTTAAAGAGACGATATTACTTGAACGGGACCCGTCCTATAAACTCTCCCGACTACGCCCCAGAGTTCCGGAAGGACTCACCGATGGGCCACACGGTCTTCTTTAGAACGTGATCCGAGAAGAGGACATCAACCTTCCGTTTGGCAACAGGGATGGCCAACAAGGTGTCGACCGCCTTGGTCTCTACATCGATGAGACCCCCTAACTCAAGGGCCAGCGAGCTCGTTTCCCCCCAGCGAACCAGAAAATTCACCTCTGTAGGGAAGCCCATGAAGACATACTCCCCCTTCCAATGCATTACGGAGGTTGGCAGCCCCAACACCAGGCTCTTCTTCGGACGAGCGCTAATATAAATCCAGTCACCTGACTTGTGATGGCTCATACAGAAGAAATGGGCGAAAAGGCGAAGGGTCGGCTCTATCCCATTGAGCAGACAGAGCACGATGAACCCCACCAAAGACTCGATGGCGTTGGGCCAGAATTGGCATATGGCAAGCCCATAGGCCCTCAGGAATATGGTGACGAAGGGATGGAGAGGGAATAGCTTGCCGAACATGAAGCTCTATTCGTACACCCCGACTTTGCGACTGCCCGAGAAGTAGACCCTCATGCCCCGTAACTTGGGGGAAGGAGGTATTTGGAACGCATATGCCCAATCGAGCTAGCGCAAACTGCCGACAGCCACCCCATGATCTCAGAAGGCACCCCAGAAAGGTCACCCCCATGACGGCAGATCTCGGTGACCGATAATAGGGACTGAACGGGGGCGACGGTAGCAGCCGACTGACCTACCCCAGAGGCAGAAGAGGAAGACGAGAGAGACACATGATGCAGCAACGAGAAAATCTGAGGCAGACGTGGGGGACGAGGAAGGAGAAGACAACGTTGAAAGGGAAAATCCTTCATCCGCAAGGTAATTGCCTCCCTTTATACCGCTCCCCCGAAACCCTTTGCTCCATCGCAAGCCGTCCACTTGTGCACACACGTCGACATCCCGCGAGGTGAAGAACTTCAAATTCTACTCCCAGGGGCAGGAGAATTTCAACCTTGCAGCGTTATGATGGCCCTCATTCAATGCACTGCCTCAACTGACGCTCCTGTCAACTCCACACGGATCACATCCCTTAGACCAAACCGTCAGAATCTGAATGGCCTGAGCGATGGGGACAATTGATACGATCCTCCCGAAATGGGCCAAGACTGAATGGGCCAAGCCTATGTCACAAACCTATGGACTTGGGTAGAACGAGACCCCCACGAAGACTCGGAGTCAGGCCGGCCTCAGACCGATACGAATGTATCCCCTGACCCATGCTAGCGGGAGTTAACCACTCCCCTTGAATCACACCCCCTTAATCATCATTAAAGATCCCCATTACACTCACCTTCATGACCCATGAAGGCACCATCAAAGTGGCAGATACTGGGAACGAAATTGGGGGACGTTGAGGGGACGTGGCGGGGAAGACTCCTATAAAGCAACTTGAAGAACAACAAGGAAAAGGACCTCTTTTTGGATACCAAACTCTTAGGTATTCTTCTTTAACGACCTTGTCTCCCACCTTATAATTCTCCTCCACAGCTCGGCCCATCAGCCTCTCCGTGAGCCATACCGATCCCACCGAGCTTCCTTCAAATCCGTTTGACTTAGGCATCGGAGGGGACTTGGTCTGGACCAAGGTCCGACCCCCTGATGAGCTTTCTCATCTGTTCAGGTCATGGAGATCTAGTTGCACCGAAGCTACCCTTCGACGCCCTACCAGCTCGGAGCCGAACACGCTCGCCCCCGAGCCCGTTCATCTCCACCCGTGCGGAGGACATCGCTTGGCCAAGGACTCCCTTCGGTACACCGATGCTCGGACCCGCACACTCATCACCAGGCTGAACGAGCTGCTTCCCGTTCCTGGAGGCTGCACGTGTCTCACATGATTGCGTTGACCTCCGGCCCTCCAGTCAACCAACCCGTGGTGAGAAAACACCCCAAAACACATCCGATTTGGTACTAAAAATTGGAATCCAAATTTAATAAATTTTTTTCTCTTTCAAGGACTGAACTTTGAACAATTAATTATCCATCCCTGTTAAGCCTAAGAATCAAAATAATATATCATTTTGAAGAGCATGAAACATCGATTGCATAGAAACAAACGGTGCTCAATTTCGAGGTCGTTTGACCCCCCTTAAACGACGCCTCAAAATCATAAAATCCGGCTGATGTTTGAGTTTTAATATAACCGTAGGCGCACGGTGTCATCGTAGCTTTTGGGTTGAACCACAGGGAGGTGTTTGACTGAGTATAAGTCGAGCCTAGGTTATGGTTAGCTACGTGGATATTTGTGAAAGAGGAAAACTGAGATGAAAGAAAAGCTTTAGGGATAGGTATCCCCTCTATTGCGGGTTGAATATGGAAATGAACTCATTCTTCTAGTTTTGAATTAATCATAGGGTGAGGTTGTTGCACCTGATGTGGACATATACCCCCTACTGTTGTATTGCATGATAGGACTACCCATCGTATGAAAAGCCAACTGTCGTTGGTTATCAACACACGATGGGTGCATAACACACAATAATATGTCCCCAACATTCCTTCACGCTGTTTGTTATGCAACACACTGTGGTTGTTTTGATGATAATTTTCAAACAATTTGTATTACTAATGATATTCATTAAGTATTGTGAATGTAGGTACTTAAAAGACAACAAAGTCAAGAAGTTCATCCAAGCTTGTGATATATATGATACCGATGTGATATGAGGTTAAAGCATGATGAACAAAGGAAACGAAGGATTGTGAGCTTGTTATGGAATATTATGAAGCCAATCCAAGATGACTAAAGTGATAAAAAGATTAAAACTTGAAGGTTGAGGCATCTCTGGATGGAAGCTCAAATGAAGGCATAAAGATCATCCAAAGGAGTGTTGATGTGCAAAAGCTTCTAAAGGCACGACAAAGCTCAATTGAAGAAACCATGACTCCCAGATTGTGTAAGTATGTGTCTTAGTATGTTATCTTATCATTACGATTGTTAAAGCCAAAATTTGAAGTATACACACACACGTAGGAAAATGAATTTATTTGATTTAAATGGTTTTGATTTCATCTCAAATTCATTTCCTAATTTTATTGATCAAACCCTTAGTAGTTTTTGACTTGGCATAGGCTAATGAATAGAAAGTGTTACTTCGTGTGCTTGTATGCATTCAAACCTCCGCTATTTTTTCTACATTTGGAATTTCTCATCCATTCCTGGTTCATTAGATAGCATACTTCATTAGCTTTCCACCGCATCTTGAATCACCCAAATCGGAGTTCATTTGTGTAAGTTATGACCATTTTTGTTCTTTGCTGATGATGATAATCGACCGCAGTATTAAAATCAGTCGACTGTAGTAAGTCGACTACTTTTATCTACGAGAGTCAACTAATAGCTGCCAGCAAGCCCATAATGGTCCGATTTTTAGCCTTTTCCGTTTGAGAGGGCTTTTGGGTCATTTGTTTGATGCAGTTTGTAGGCTATTTAAAGGGGTTTGCTGAGGGAATTTTGCAACATCTTAAGAACATTATTATTAAGAAGAATTTCATCTTTCAAAGCTTGGATTTTCAAAGCCATATTTCTTCTTGAAGCAGAAATTTCTGAAGCAAGATTTCCTCCTTTAAGGTAAACAATTTTTAAATCTCTCCTATGCTTTTAAGCTCTTTAATTTTCCTTGCTATTTGTGTTTATGCTTTAATCTTTACTTACATAAGAACACAATTTGGATGTTTTGATCTGTAAGTTTCACTCAAGATTTTATTGAGATCAAGTTGGGATTTTTCCATTGCCTTATTCACTTTCACACGTATCATTTATTTTGACTATAGGAATATGTATTGCTACAAATCAATTATTTGTTCATTTTCACTTGGTTATAGTGAGTGATTGTTTGAGTTGTTGGGTTGGTAAGAAAAGCCTCAATTGTTAGAGGTCCTTACTGTGAGGTGAAGATTTGGTTGTCGTTGTCATTGTGGTGAAGGAGAAGACCACTTGGGTCGTGGCATTTGTAAACCCTAGCAAGAGAGGCTAGGTGTTGGTATTGGTGTTAGAAATTCCTAGTCTGGAAACTATGTGGTGATTGTTATAATCAGGAAATTTCAAGCAAGAGGCTAGGTGTGATTGTAATTGTTGGGAAGACCAAGCAAGTGAAGCTAGGCAAGTGTATTGGAAGCCCTCTTGGTGAGACAGTTGCTCTCTTGTTGAAGAGAGTTGGTTAGTGGAATTTCCAACATTGTGGGGGTCTGGATGTAGCCCTAAGGAGAGGGTGAATCAGGATAAAGTTCCTTGTGTTTGCATTGTGTTCTCTCTTCCTCTTCATTGCTTGCATAATTGTGCTCTTAATCCAATGTGCTAGTTGCTCTTAGTTTGTTGCAAGCATTGATTGTGTTGATTAGGTTCTTGAGTAGGTAAATCTATCAAGTAACCTAGGCTAAACTTGAGGGATTTTTTTTATTTGCGCATAATTATTTAAAATACTAATCACCCCTCTAGTGTTTAGTTTTCTATCCACAGGATCCAGCATACGTAATTGGCATGGATAGAAGTTATGTCATTGTCTGAAGGCTCTAATCTATGCCCAACTGTCGTTGGTGCAATAAATAGTATAAATCAATAAAGGGATTAGAAACCCAAAATCAACACCAACTGTCGTTGGTTGTTAAATCTAATTAACCGTAAAGGGAGAAGCCTATATTTATTGATAATAAGATCATCCAAAGGAAAACCCTAATTGATAATTAAAAAACTAACAAAGCAATCCGTCTCTTTCTTTAGATCTCTCCACCCAGCCCATATGGCCGTGTGGCTGGCTGTGTGATGGTCTTCAATGCAAGCTCCTTCACACGACCGTGTGAAGTAACGCACATGGTCGCATGTCCATTACTGTTGCCAGTGTATTGCATACGACTGTGTGTGATGGCACACATGGTCGTGTAAGGCTTAATGCTCTTAAAATCTTCTTCTACTTGATCATTTTGCCTCTCCTTGCTTATTTTCTTCATTCCTTGACTCTAAATGGCTCTGAATAGCCCGACTTTAACCTGAATTATGTGGGGGTACAAATATGGGCGCTCAACTCATTGATCTCCACACTAGTATGATATTGTCCACCTTGGGCTCTTCACAAGGTACTCTTATGACTTTGTTCTTGGCCTCTCCTCAAAAGGCCTCATACCAATGGAGATCCAATTCCATATTTATACTCCCCCAATCCTCTTGTCTAACCAATGTGGGACTATGTTTGATATCTCACAATCTCCACCTCAAACATAGTTTCACATAGTCACTCCTTGACTGATCAACTTGATCAGTCCATCTTACTCATCAAGACGATCCCATACTCAACTTGAGAGCTCACTTGAAACTGTGTGGACTCTGGACACACGTTTCACATCAACTGCTCAATTCAGACTCAAATTGAACGGTGTGGAAGGGGACACACGGTCATATCAACTTCACTGTTTGGTGATGGATACACGTGAAACTCACTTGTCTGAATGAGCCATATATGGGTGTGACACACATCTGCTTGATCGAGTCACAGCTTTACTGTGGTGAGCGGATGCCTTACTGAAGTTAACTAACACTCAAGAGCTCAACTCCACATGTCATATGGATTCATGTGGCACCAATTCCACATCAGCTAAGTCAGGGGTCCGACTCTGGTTCCACTTATGGGGGTACAAATATGGGTGCTCAACTCATTGATCTCCACACTGGTATGATATTGTCCACTTTGGGCCCTTCACAAGGAACACTCTTGGCTTTGTTCTTGGGCTCTCCCCAAAAGTCCTCATACCAATGGAGATCGAATTCCGTATTTATACTCCCCCAACCCCCCTTGTTTAGTCAATGTGGGTCTATGTTTGATATCTCACAAATTGCACATAAACACCCAAAGAGTGAAAATGAATAGAAATAGAGTGAAATGATATTTAAAGTGGGATTTTATATGATGTAATGCATGAATAACTGTAAGGACCATGTACCTTGCAATACTAACAACACACACTAGAGGGGGGTGAATAGTGTAATGTCAATAATTGTGTAATTAAAAATTAAACTTGCAAATGTGTAATAATAAGTGCAAGAGGAAATTATTACACACAATCAAGCAAACGCAAATGCAAGAGATTTTACCCTGGTTCTCCAACTTGGGTACATCCAGCCACATCAATATTCACTATGATCCTACATAAGGTAGTGAATACAATCCCTACACAAGGGATACCCTATACAAGGGATTTGAACTCCCACAAAGAGAGAAACTAACTCACACAAAAAGAGTAACAAACTCCCACAAAGAGAGTAACTAACTCCCACAAAGAGAGTTAGGTTTTCAATCACAAAGATGAATAAATAGACTCTTACCGATACCTTGATGAGATGAACTTACTCAATGTTGAATGCAATGCATGGAAGAGGATCTCCAAGTGTTGAGATGAGCTTTGATTGCACTTGGAGGGGTTCCCAATGAGCTAGCATCAACGCATGATGATGAATGTGTTCAAGAGAGGGAAATAGAGAATTAGGAGTGGCTTACTGGTTCTCTGTGCTATTCAATGTTGATCAAGAATTTCCAAGAGTTTTAATAAAACTAAGGTATCTCCTATATATAGGAAGCCAAGAAAACCACTCAAACCCAAGCAAAAAGTCAAAAGTAAGAATTCTGCCATGGCTAGATTTTGGCAGAAATCGGCTTTGACAGGAGACTGTAGAACAAAGGTCAGGCGACTGAATAACGGCTAGATTTTCACCAACGGCTATAATCTGAGCCAGGACATACGATTGTAAAAGACTACACAGGCGCCTGTACAGCTGTACAGGAGCCTGTAAAGACTTCGTCAGGAGACTGTCACATGGGATGGAACTGAGCTGAGAAATGTGAACTTATGCACTTGTGAATTCAGGCGACCGATGAACAAAGTCTAGGCGCCTAAGAATTGACAGGCGACTGTAAACTCTACATCAGTCGATTGATACACAAGATGGAGTGATACATAAAATTGACAAGTTATGCACTTTGGCATATAGACGACTGATGAACAATATCCAGGCGCCTGATGGTTAGCAGGTGCCTGTCTTTTGTACTTCAGTCACCTGCACCAAAAGCTCAAGTAAAATTCAAGAAAATATTGACTTGAGCTGTGCAGATTAGCCGCCTGTAAAAGGCTGGCCAGGCACCTGGTGAACCACCAGTCACCCATCCTGCCTTTAGCATGTGCCTGAAGGAAGGCCAGAAACTCCAATAAGAGTTCATGGCATGGGTAACCTATTGGGTTGGATTCTAAGATGATCCTAAGTTTCTCTAAGATGGTTGATGCATATGCATGAATGAATGAGACCATTTGATCAAGGCATTACAAATTCCTAGACTCAAAAAGAGAAAAGCAAGTAATAAGAATTATATGGATTACAATTTGCTTCTCCTAGAGTCTAAGTCCTCAAGAATGAGTAGCCTTGATCTCCCCATCATCTTCCAAGCTTTGGCAATGCTCCTTTTGATGTCCATCTTTGCACCAAGATTTTAGTCTCCAAACTGGTATTCTTCAATTGTTAAACATAAGACTAAAACATTGAGAGTCATTAGCAACAATATAATGTTGTGATCATCATCAAAACAATATTGGTCTAAAACACCAATACCTAACAATAACTCCCACTAAAGATGTATAAAATAATCACTCATCAAAATCCCACAAGCTAAACTCTTCCTTGTCCTCAAGGAATACAAAGACAGAGTAGAGCTAAAAGGGAGTAACAAAAATTAAATCACCATCTAAAGTTCCAAGAAGACCAAATCGAATATGCACATGAGGGTGACAACTCGAATATCCATGAAAAACATGTTGAATTCCATCAACCATCCAAAACACAACGTAGAGTGAAATTTTTCAAAAAAGAGAGACAAATAACATACACACCTATGAAGATGTTCAAGTTCTAAATTAAATCTGCTATCATGCATTCGGTTATTGATTTGGGAATCGAAGCTATGTATTAAGCAAAAGAAGAGTTACTGTCGTATAATGGCACATGGATCTATCGAGGAAGTGGCCATCACAGCACGCTATCGTTCCTTGATTTGTGGGATTGCTAGCTTCGTTTAAGTTTTTATTATATATATATGTGTATGTATGTATATATATATATGTATATATATATATGTATGTATATATATATGTATGTATATATATATATGTATGTATGTATATATATATGTATGTATGTATATATATATGTATGTATGTATATATATATAGAATAATGGGTATCATACGCCATATGAGAGGGTCTCTCATATTCCCTCTCACATAAAGAGGGCAAGTACAACAAGTACAAGCCCACATGGGCTTGTACTTGCCCCATTTATGTGAGAGGGAATATGAGAGATCCTATCATATGGCGTATGATACCCATTATTCTCATATATATATATATATATGTATGTATATATATATGTATATATATATATGTATATATATATATATATATATATATATTCTTTTGAAATTCTAATTGGTTCATTTAAAGAGCATTGGGTCAATGGCTCTCAGATCAGACGATCTTAGGGCATTGGGCAAAGAAGGACCCCTCTGACATACTATATGTAATTTTTTATTTTTATTTTATGCACTCCCCCAAGCTAGACTTTTCTGTGCGAATTCCAATGCATCCTGAGGCATAATGACCCGGCTACTCAACATAGCTGAAAGAACAATGCATTATTCAAATAAGTTTTTACTTTTGTATAGATTTTCATTACACACACACACACACACACTCTCTCTCTCTCTCTCTCTCTCTCCATCTCAATATATCTTGGTCTCCCCCTCTCCTTCTGCTATCCTAAGGCATCGATGCACTCCAGGCTGGTTGACAAATGCAAGAAGAGGCTCATGGGTTGGATGTTGTCTTCTTTGTCTATTTCTGGCAGAATAGAGTTGGTCAAGTCGGTCATTTATGGAATGGCGATATTTTGGTTGCAAGTTTATAAATTCCCTAAGTCTATCATTTGAAAAATTACATCAGCTTGTAGGCATTTTATTTGGGGCTCTTCAAAAATTTGGGCTTGAAAAGATGTATGCACCCCAAAAGAGGAGGGAGGGGTGGGTTTGAGATTCTTACCTGATCTTAACCATGCCGCGGGAGTTAGACTCACCTGGAGGATGCTGTCTACAAATGGGTTTGGACTAAATACATGAAGAGTAATTACAGAGACAACGAGAATTTTTTTGCATCAATAAGTAAAGCGAGCCAGTCAGGTACGTGGAAGTTTATGATGAGCTACAGGCAATACTCCAAAAAGCTGATTAGGAGGACAATAAATGATGGAAACGCCACGTTATTATGGCATGATAACTGGCTCGCGTGTGGGCCATTAATTGATTTGGTGGATGTACCGATGGGGGCTGGACTTCAAAAAGTTAAAGGCTATTGGACACCAATGGGCTGGAGGAATGATGTGGAAATAGCAGAGGTTAGGCATTTTCTCCCATATATAACTCTATCAGCTGGCGCTGACACCTGGACATGGGTTACAAGAACAGAATTTTCGTTCAATGCGGCATGGAATGGAACTCGTTACACTGGCACAGATTCCCTTACTCGAAGCTCACTTGGTTTGCACATCAGGTTCCAAAAATGACGCTCACGCTACTTAGAGCATTTCAAAGGAAACTGCTAACGAAAGATCTACTTGTCAATTGGGGGATCAGCTCAGACTCCGGTTGTGTGCTGTGTGGCGAAGGTATCGATGAAGATATTAATCACTTATTTTTTGACTGTGCCTATACAAAATACGTATTAAGTAGAAGCCTCTTTAAACCGGGAGTTCTTCGCCCCACTGAGCCTCTTGTGGAAGAAATTGGGGACTATTTTATGCAGCACTTCACAGGGAAAAATACTATGTGGTTACTTGCAAGAACAGTTCTTGCAACAATGGTTTGGCATATCTGGAAAGAGAGAAACAGAAGAATATTTGAGGGGGTTACGAGATCCAAGATGCACCTCTTTGAAGACATTGCAGCAGACATCAGAATTATTCTTAGAGATCAGGATCCTGCAGAGACAGAGGCTGCCCAGGCCATGGACAATTGGGATTTTAGAGACAATGGCTAGATTGCATTAGCTGTAACCTTGGCTATTTGTTGCATTGTAATTTTGCTATTTGGTACATTGTTTAGGAGGGGGCGACTACTAATTGGGAGTGACGACGCCTATGCCCTCTCCTCTCATTAGCATTCTCCCCTTCCCAAAACATACCACGTGTAATTTGTACGTTTGTTTGCTATAAATAAAGATACAAACTAACTTTCATATATATATATATATATATATATATATATATATATATATATATATATATATATATATATATATATATATAATAAAACAGGGATGTTATCATGGGTTTTTGGATAAGAGAAATTGGATAAGAGATATTGGTTATGTGTATTGTTGTATGTGGATATGTGTATTGTTGTATAAGAGATTTTGGTTAAGAGATAATGGATAAGAGATATTGGATAAGAGATTTTGGTTTTGGTTATGTGTAATTGGGTGTGATGTTTATAAAGTTTGTATATAGGGTATGAGAAATTGAGTATGAGATATTGGATATAAGAAAAAATCAAATCAAATCATATAAAATATCAATTTTTTTAAATTTTGCTCACATCTGTTTTTTGATCACATCAGAAATTGGAGGGAAAAAAATTGTGTTTCCTCTCATCTTTGTTTTGATCACATCACACAATGGAGGGAAAATTTCCGCCATTTTGATCTCTGCTAAAATTTTTATCCTCCGCCATTTTACTCCCACTCTCCTCAAGCTCGTGCTGCAGTGACTTTTGCCCGCCAAGCTCCAGCAGACCAACAAGGGAGAGCACGAAGAGCAAGGGAGATCACATGTTCCTCCTCACCATCTTCTTCTACCTCCAGCTCAACAAGGGAGAGCACGAAGAGGCAAGCACATCAAGCAGAGCACCCTCATCTTCTACCACGGTTAGCTCTTCCTCTCATCTGTTTTTTCTTTTTCTTTTACTTTCTTTCACCCTCATCAAGAAGAGCACCCCCCGCTTTGAGCTTCATCACGGCCTCAGCAACTCAACCCTTGATGAGCTTTGTGAGTTTTCTAGCTTCATCACGTCCTCTTCACCTCAACCCTTCATGCAACTGTCAGGTTATTGAGATAATTTTTTTTGGTTTTGCAAGTTGAATGTTGATGTGGTTTTGTTAATTTTGCATAAGCTCTTCATTTTGATAAGCTCTTCATTTTCATTTTCATGTTGATAAGCTATTCATTTGTTAATGTTGATAAGCTCTTCATTTTCATTTTCATTTTGCTTGATGTTTTTAATTTTGCATGAAAGTGTCCTGTTGAAAGTGTCCTCAAAATGTTGCAAAATTTTAATGTTAACTTCATGCAACTCAACATGATTACTCAACAGGATTGGATGCAACTCAACTCTATTTTTTTTAATTTGATTCTATGCCATGGTATTTGATGATATAAGACAAATGTCAACAGGATTGGATGAGAGATTCTATGCCATGTGAGTACGTGTAAGAACTATGGTGTTGACAGAATTGGATGATATAATTTCAACACTATAGTTCATTTTTCTATGCCATGGTTCATTTGGTTATTTTGATTATTTTTGAGAGATTCTTCTGCTCATTTGGTTATTTTTGAGATAACCAATAAAATTGAATGCAAAGTAACCAAATTGTTCATTTTTGAGAGATTCTTCTGCTCATTCAATTCTGTCAACACCATAGTTCATTTGGTTATTTTTGAGATAACCAATAAATTGAATGCAAAGTAACCAAATTGTTCATTTTTGAGAGATTCTTCTCCTCATTTGGTTATTTTACACAGAATTGAATGCAGTCTACATTTCAAAATTAAATTGAACTATGGTGTTGACAGAATTGGATGATAAAATTTTTGAGAGAAAAATGAACTATGGTGTTGAAATTGAATTTAATTTTGAAATTGAATTTTTCTCCTGCCCAAATTTAAGTTATTGAATGCAGTCTTTTGATTGAGAAATGTGTTGCATGAAGTTAACTCCCTTGGAAATGTCTCAATAACTCAAATTCCAATAACAATGAAATTCCAGCTCACATAACCAATAACAATGAAATTCCAGCACACATAACCCAAATTTCAATAATTCAAATTGCAAATGTCTGTCAATTGATTGAGAAATGTGTATACACTCAAATTTGCAATGCTGTGAAATTTTACAGTGTCATTTAATTACTATTATTACTTCCAGTATAAATGATTGATTTAATTGATTGAAATTTCATTGATTGAACTATGGTCTCAAATTTGAAATGCTGTCATTATATGTCAAGTATCAACATTACAGTGTAAATTTCAATATATTTTGAACTATGGTTATGTGTAAACTCCCTTGCTGTATCTCATTTGGGTGTTTTTGAGAGAATGAACTATGTTGAATGCAGTATACAGGACATTTTAAAAATTGGGTGTGTAAACTATGGTGTAAACTATGTGTAAACTATGGTTGAGAATGAACAATGTAAGAGAAGAGAGAACTATGTTGAGAGAAATATGAGCAAGCACCTCTATAAAGAGTATACTGGATTTCATATTTGAAATCCAATACACTGAAAAAAGCTTTGTTGTAAATTCACATTTTTAGGTGTAAACAATTTATGATATAGGTGTAAACTAATTCATTCATTATAAATTGCTATTTGAATGAAGTGTGCATTCCATTCATAGAATTGAGAGAAATATATGTAAGTATTCAAGTAAAATTGGGTAATTAACATGACACTGTCATTGCCAACATGACACTGAACTATCTGCTTTGATAGAATTGAGTTTCAAAGTTGAATGTTGAGAGAATTGAGTTTGAATGTTGAATGTTGATGTGCTTTCAGTGTCCTGTTGAATGTTGAGAGAATTGAGTTTCAAACTGTGGTTTTTGAGGTAATTTTTTGTTTCTTTGATTTCATGGCAACTCAAATAACAATGTTATGAACTATGGTTATGTTTGATTCTCTGCAACTCAAAATTCAAGTATTCAAAATTCTGTTGAGAGAATCCTATGCAAGTTGAATTTTGAATTATGTTGTTAAGATGTTATTCAAAATTCAAGTATTCAATGAACTATGTTGAGATGTTATGTTTGATTCTATGCCATCTCAATACTCAATTCTCTCAAAATTCAAAATTCTGTCAACAGGACACTCAATTCTCTCAACATTCTGTCATTGCAAATTTGAGTTTGAGTTATTGAACTATGTATTTTGAGTTATGTTGAGAGAATTGAGTTTGAGTTTGAGTTTGAGTTTGAGAGCTTTAGGAATGCTAATCATCTATATTGTTGAAAGCTTGCTGAATTGCTTTAGGAATGCTAATCATTTATCTTTGTTGAAATCTTTGGTGCAAGCTTGCTGAAATGATTTGCAATAGAGATTTGATTTTCAAAATAAATCAATTTCTCAAGCTTGGATGGTTAAATGGTTGACAGGACCCAATGTTTTCAATAGAGATGTTTGCAATAATGGTTAAATGATAGGACCCAAAAAAATTGATTAGCATTCCTAGATGGTTTAATTTTTCAAAATTTGGGTATTTACACCATATGAATGGTTATATGAATGAGATGTTTGCAGATGCTTGATATTTTAAGAAATGGTTATATGACTGTGCAAAATGTGAATGTTAATCAACAAATTCATATAACCATTCATATGGTTATATGAAGATTAACATTTGTTATGTGAATACACCCAATACACCCAATATTCACATTTTAGTCAATTTGTGAATTTGCAATCAACTTTCAATATGAGCAAGCATGGAAACAGTGCAGTATTCATATTCTCTATAGCAATATTCTCTATAGCAATTTGCAGTTAACTTTCAATATTAAGAATGTCCTGATACCATTTTCTATATAGCAATGTTGGTTAAGAATATTTTACTAGCAGATATTCATATTCAGATATTCAGATATTTTGCATATTCATATTTGGTTATGAATATTCATAACCAAATATTCTCTATAGCAACATATTCTCTATAGCAAAATATTCATATCTGAATATAAACATATAGAGAATATTTTGGTTATGAATATTTGGTTATGAATATTTTGCCACAGAAATTTGCCCCACAAATTTGCCAAATATTCTCATATCTGAATATAAACATATAGAGAATTCTGCTATAACCAAATATTCGTAACCAATATCTGAATATGAATATTTGCTATAGATAATATTTGCATTCCTATCTGAATATCTGAATAATGAATATTTGGTTATGAATTTTGGTTATGAATATTTGCTGTTGCTCATATGAATTTGGTTATAACCAACATTCATAACCAAAATTCTCTATGTCCTGTTGCATATAGCCAAAATTCTCTATGTTATAACCAAAATTCTCTATGTGAATGAATGTCATGTTGCTTATAAGCAAAATTCTCTATGTTATTACCAACAGGACCCAAATTTTTTTATCAATTCTCTATGTTAATTGATTAGCATAACATAAGGAATGCCAAAATTGATTAGCATTCCTTATGCTAATCTATGTTATAACCAACAGGACCCAAAATTTTGGTTAAATGACAGGACCCAAAAATAAGGAATGCTAATCAATTTTTTTGGGTCCTGTTGGTTAAAATTCTCTATGTTAGAAGCAAAATTTTGGGTCCTGTTGGCCAAAATTCTCTATGTTATAACCAAAATTCTCTATGTTATACCCAAATTCATATGAGCAAATGACTGTCATGTTGGTTATAACCAAATGCTCATATGAATTTTGGTTAGGACATATGTCAATTCTCTAAGAATTGATTAGCATCTGAATATTAGCATTTATTATAACCAAAATTCTCTATGTCCTAACCAAATATAACCAAATTCATAACCAAATATTCATAACCAAATATTCATAACCAACATTCATAACCAAATATTCATATTAGCATTCCTATAACCAAATTCATATTCCTATAACCAAATTCAATTGGGTCCTGTCATATCTGAATACTGAATAATTGATTAGCATTCCTATAACCAAATATTCATAACCAAAAAATTCATAACCAAATATTCATAGCCAAGTATGCATATAGAGAATTCTGATATCTGAATATGAATATTTGCTATAGAGAATATTTGGTTATGAATATGAATAGCCAATTATTCAGATATTTTGCTCATAACATCTGAATATTTTTGCTCATAACCAACATAGCCAATTCTGACATATAGCCAATTTTTGCTCATAACATGTTGGTTATGAATATTTGATAACAAATATTTTGCTCATATTATCTATGTCCTGATAACATATAGAGAATGTCCTGATAAAAAATATTAAATAGCCAATTCTCTATGTCCTGTTGCTCATATTCAGAATGTTGGTTTGCAACAAAACATGGCCACCAATTTCATTTTATATAAACAGATATGCTCATTTCCAAAAAACATGGCCAAAAATATTAACAGGACATATATTAATTGATGAAATTGAGTGATAACAGTTGCAAGTTTTCAGTCAATTCAGCATATATGAACTTGCTACTGCTTTTGCAAAAGAATGTTGGGTTAAAAAGAATGGATTTTGCAAACTTGCAAGTTCAATTTAATGGATAACATAATTATAAGTTCAATTGAGTTTTATGAATGAGCTTGCAAACCAACATTCAAGATAGCTTAAGAATGAGCTTGCAAATTGAGTTTTATGAATTGCTGTTATAATGCTTGGTGGTTATGAATGATTTTGGTGGTTATTTTGCATATCCTGTTAGTTTATAATGCTTAAGAATGAATTTGGTTATGAATTGCTCCTCATACTTTTGTCCTGTGGCAAAATGAATTATTTTGCATCATATTTTTTATCCCATCTACCTCCATCTGCTAAATTTACAAATTTCTGTGGCTAAATTTTTTGTGGCTACCATATTTACAAATTTAGATATGACAAAACATGGGCTATATTTCTCATATGTTATCCTGTGGCTAAATTGAGATATGAAAAAAACATGGCCAACAATTTCATTTTCTTATCAGTGAATTTTTGTCAATTTGTGAATTTGCAACATGGACAACAGTATTCTCACCTATGTATAAATTTGGTGATGAATTGGTTTGAGAGAATTGGTTATGAATTGGTTATGAATTTAGAGAATTGGTTATAAATTTCTGTCCATGTGCCAATACATTCACTTGATTGAGTTTGAGATAATTGGAATGCATATAGATGTAAATTGGAATGAGCTTGCTATTTTGCACCTCAACTCTTCTAAAATGTTGCACCTCACATGCATAGAGAATTGGCTAACATATTTTGCATATAGTTCAAAATGTTGCACCTCAATTCTTCTGAAATTTGAGTTTAACATGAAAATAAACTGAACTAAGGTATTTGATGATATAAGAAAAATCTTGACCTTAACATGAAATTATCAAAAGAAATTTGAGTTATTGAACTTGAAATTGAATTTACTTTTGAACTTGAATTTTTCTCATGCCCAAATTCAAATTTGAGTATTCAAATTTTTCTCATGATGTATACTCTTCTGAAATTTGAGTTATTGATATGGAATTTGAATACTCAAATTCTAAATTTTCAAATTTCAGAAGAGTATACTTTGGGAATATTTCTCATGGAATTTGAAATTCTAAAATTTCTGAAGGTATGGAATTTGTGCATTTGAAATTGAAGTTCAATAACTACTCAAATTCTGAAATTCATTTTTGTCTACTCAATATTTTTGTTTAACATGATTTTTGACTATTACTTGATATTTTTGTTTAACAGGGAGAAATTCATTTTGAATATTTCTATCAAGTTTACAATCAAGTTTACAGTCAATTGGAGTAAACTTGATATTTCCATCTGCTATGAATGTGAATATTTCTACTAAGTAACAGGGATTGAGGTAAAATATTCATACATTTACTGAATTGATACTTTATTCAAATGAATATGCCAATTTTGTAGCTTACCAATTCTTGATACCCAATTTTATGATACCCAATGATGTGATCAAAATTTAGCATAAATTGATTTGGTTTCTATTTTGAGGTTTCTGCATAATAAAGTATAATGAAGTGTAAATTTAGCATCAATATGACCCATTGGATATGACCCATTGGAACCTGATTGCTATTAAGAAATTGGCAGTTTAGAATACAAATTAAGTCAAGGTTCAACTTGCTAACCTAGAAATTGGCAGGTTAGACTAGAAATTGATGCTTTAGAAATGTTTTCGTGTAACAAATGTGTATTGAGAAAACTAAACTGTTTGCTCTTTGCTATTTTTAATCATCCCATTTTTAGAAATTTTTTAATGAGGCCAGTTTCGTATGTATTTGCTATTAGAGTTGAAAATGTCAGGATAATATGATGAGGACATTTCTAATGAGGACAGTTTGATTAAGTGTAATTAGAAATGACCTTATTAGAAATTTCATGATATTTTGATTTACTCCTTTATTGTAACTACATTGTTTGCTATTAGCTATTTGTAATCATCCCAGTTTCATATGTATTTTCTATTTTTAGTGTAATGAGGATAGTTTCATATGTAACAAATTTCTTTTACTGCTTTAGTGTTATTAGAAAAATGCTGGATTGTTTGTATATCTTGCAAAACTACATAGGAAATCCTCAGTGTTGAAGTTGAGACAAATTTTAAAAATGTGAACAATGTGAAAATGCTGGATTGTTTGTATCAATTTTGATGTAAAATGTCAAAAATGAATTGGATGCTGAAAATGTTGGTAGTGTTCTTAAATGTGAGCATTGTAATTGTAAGATTTTTAATGTTTTAGGTGTACTGGAATCCAGGATTAGGTGTAAAATCATTCATATATTAGGTGTACATGAATACCCTGATTTTACAGGCATGTACACCCAATCAAGGCATTCAAATGATATACTGGAATCCAGGATTGGGTGTACATGAATACCATGATTTTTGGATATACTGGAATGTGTAAAAATGTTTTTTAGTACCTGTGGTTTTAGTTACACAATAAAGGATGCTCAACCATTATTGGATATACATGACTAGCAAATTCATGTAATTTTTGGATATACTGGATTTTTGGAGCAAATTACATCATTAGCAAATCATTTCAAATCCTTATTTATCTCATTAGCATCCATTTTAAGCAGTAATTCCATCTTCAAAATAACTGATTTTGCTTGCTATTAAATCCATCTCATTAGCTTGCTATTTTGATCCTTTCATTTGCTTTTTTGTTAGGTTTTGTTTGAATTCTACGCTTATTGATATTGTTGTTCACTTGGGCCTTTTTGTTTTTCATAGTAAGTTTCCAAATACAAGAACATTATCCTTCATGGGACCAAAGGATGCATGCTTAAAGAATAAGTATTTATTGAAGAGAAAAGGTGAGTTTCAGGTGATGAAACATAATCTGTTGTGGAAACAAATGAGAAAATATTGTCAATATTTTTCTTGGACCTATTAATGACAATTGTAATATGGATTAAATTATGAATTTTTTTGAGGAAAAACTTCATTGAGATTTGAATCAGAACCCTAACCAAATTCTGAAGGGTCAATATTTCGTTGCATAGGATGCAGTTTGGAAATTTAGATAAACCATGTTGATTTGGAATGAAACTAATGACGGTTAAAATCAGAATGCTACATATATAAAAGACATGCACATATGTACACACCAGAAGTTCGCTATCATGAAACAAATTGAAGGCAAGGTTGAATTTTCATGCTTGACGGATAATCTGGTCATTGAAAACTATAACCATAAATTTAAGCAAACTTCAAATGTTGCAGCCTTTTTGCCAAGAAAGTGGATGCATTGACAACATATTAATTTGCTTCATTGCCAAATATACTACTACCAACTCCCATCCACAAATCAACTATTTAAAATTTTGATTAATCACATGAAACATATTGTTAATGAAGTGTTATGCAAAGATTATTTGGATGAGGCCAAAGTTGGAAACCCGTTTGGGAATAGTTAAGGAGGCTTTGGGAATAGTAAAAAAGATAGAAATTTCTTTGATATGACTATTAGATTTCATATAAAGTAGAAAGCAGCTGAAGAAGGTGGTGGTTAGGGAGGGAGGAGAAGAGAGAGGGAGAGCTTCTATTTTTATAGAGTAGAAAGTGCTCTTGGACTCCTTGCAGGATTGAATTTGGTCACGTTAATGGGTTTTGATAGTTTGGTGCAATTTAGGTTGGGTTTAGTTGGAAAAGGTTTAATCTTTGCAATTGGTTTCTCTGTTCCTGTTTGATTGCTATATATTTTCCTTGACTGATTTTTGGCATTTTGATTTAGTTGGCTTGGATATATGCATTGTATAGTCTCATTTTTATTTTTTTTGGTAGTGATGTAACGATTAGATCGTTGGCATTATTTCTTGGGTCGTCATTTTGGTGTTGTTTACATTTTAGTTAGTCTTATGTAGATCAAGAGTTTCCCATTTGAACTGATTATGCGTCACTGACAAAACAACTATCTAATTTGAATTTTTTTTCTTATCCTTGATTATTCTTCTGTCTGTTTAAAAAGATAAATGACATTAATTAGCTGATGAATAACCTGTAGCCATTAGTTAAGTTATGATTATTTATCCATTTTGGAAAGCTTGAATAAGCTAAATTAATGGCATCGCTGTTTTTTATTTGTACGGTAGAATTGTTATATGGCTTATTTTCAAATGAATTACTACTTCAGTTGATTTTGAACCCTTAATGATTATTTAGCCATTCATTTATCAATTTGGCAATCCATTTTATGTTGATGTAATTTTTGGAAAACTAAATAACAGGTATTGCACTTTACTTATTTTTGTTCGTTTTGTAAATGAAGGAATCCAAGATTTTGACGGCGAATATTTTAAATGACCCGTCATCCAAGATCCTTGAAGCGCAGCCAAAGAAGAGAAGGGGCATTGAGTTCTAACAAAGCACACACTCGGGGGGAAATGCAGCAGACCAATCATCTTTCTAGAGCTTTACAGCTTTGGTCCTAATGTTGGCACTTTGTTGAAATACAATGAGAGGGGATGGCTAAATAACATTCTTGCAATTTGATTTCTTAGGGTTTACATGTACAGTTTTCTTGGAAATTAATCAATGACCTTGGGGGTGGACTTATTTGGGGAGTAATTGCCTCATTTTTAATTCTTGAAACAGTTTTGTCGTGGCTTTGATTTGAAAAGTGTGTATAGAGAGAGAAATTGTCGCATTATTAAGGCTAGTTATAAGAATATCATAATATTATTACATAATATTAACTCGATTTTTTTCTTTGTGTTTTGATAATCTGTCCTCCAAGGTAGCTAGGATATGCAGAATTTAACTCGGTATTTGCTTTTTGGTTATGCAAACTGTGGGTGTATGATTAATATTTGACACGCTATTGGTCTTCAACTGCAGTGTTTTGGATTTGATGCTTTTGTGCTGAATGATTTCTTCAAACTACAAAGGTCACCGTATGGAAGTTGTAAATATCTGCGAACAGATGTATACATATTGCTGATGTAACCAAGTATATGTAAGCGATATACTTTGTAGATATTTTTTTTTCAATATCTATGTGTATAATGCTTCTCATAATGTCATGTAATTTCTTGAATCAAGTTTTCTTTTTTTTTTGGGGGGGACCAAAATGCTGGTGGTTATGGGTATCAATGTTTACTTCTGTTAACAACATCATGCTTTCTCTTACAAGGAAGTGGAATATCCGTTTTGGCTGGAAGTTCTCTGAGATGAACAAAATTTTTAAGTGGAACAAAATTCTTTGAGATGAACTAATTTTTGGGTTGAACTAAATTTTTTGAAATTTCTTGGGAAATCTAATTTCGTAGGGAAGTAAATTTTGGGGAAACTAAAATTTTCAGGGGAACTAACTAATAACAATTATTGCGATTTATTTATGGACTAATTATAATTACGGGATCAAAGATTTTGAGGGAAAATATTTTAAAAGAGTCGTGCCCTTATGTTACGACTATCTATATTACAATTGAGGACAGATTTTGAACTTATCCTATGTGGTAGTGTCATGTCAAGTTTTGGGGGGAATTTTTGGTTTGAAGAGAAATTTGTTAGGAGAATACAAAAGCTTTTCTTTTTTGAAATTGGCAGCATCCGCACTTAATACACTTCATTCAAAAATGACCCAAAAAAATGCGACCCAAAAAAATGAAACCCAAAAAAATGAAACCAAAAAAATATGCAATGCAAAAGAGAACTTTATTTCAGCGGAGCTTATTTTGGCTGACCCAAAAAAATTGAAACCCAAAAAAACACAGGGAATATGCATTCAAAGAGGCGGGCTGAGCTTTTTGGGCGTCAAGCAGATGTCACCAACCCACTTGCGCCGAAGGCGCCCGCTAAATTTTTATACGCTAATTTGTTGTTTTGCGCCGAAGACGCCTGCACTGAATTTATTGTTCCTCGCCGAAGGCGACCATGCCTCTAAATTTTTTCACTCTAATTTGTTGGTGTTTTAAATTTTGGCTGTAAAAATATTTTTTTGGGGACGACTATTTCGCGGGAAAAAATCTTAAATGCACCGTGCCCGCGGGCACGGGTTATGACTAGTATATATATATATATACATGTACATGTATATACATACATGTATATACATACATGTATATACATACATGTATATGTATATACATGTATATACATATACATGTATACATGTATATAGATACATGTATATACATATACATGTATAGATGTATATAGATACATGTATATACATATACATGTATAGATGTATACATGTATATACATACATGTATATACATACATGTATATGTATATACATGTATATACATATACATGTATACATGTATATAGATACATGTATATACATATACATGTATACATGTATATAGATACATGTATATACATATACATGTATAGATGTACATACATGTATATACATACATACATGTATATACATACATACATGTATATACATACATACATGTATATACATACATACATGTATATACATACATACATGTATATACATACATACATGTATATACATACATACATGTATATACATACATACATGTATATACATACATACATGTATATACATACATACATGTATATATATATATATATATATATATATATATATATATATATATATATTTATAGACGAGTAAGTGTGAATCTTTATTAATCTCAAAACAATACAAAATTGGACCAATATGATA
Organism: Scilla litardierei; assembly: GCA_030789695.1. Classification (NCBI taxonomy): domain Eukaryota; kingdom Viridiplantae; phylum Streptophyta; class Magnoliopsida; order Asparagales; family Asparagaceae; genus Scilla; species Scilla litardierei. The sequence continues at coordinate 124,757,474 of CM061141.1, forward strand.
GCCAAGAAGTTTGGAGATAGAGGGGGGGATAGGGCACACGCACCGTCACCCCCTACAACTACCTATGGAAAGAAAAACTGAAAAAAATATATACAAATGTGCTTTATTTATAAAACAGTCATATATCCAAGAAGCCCTAATTTGCAAAAGGGGTAGTTGATGAGGGGTGATCCTAATCTAAATCCCGTAAAGCAATTAATGTAAGGATCGTCTTACCCTTGCAATACTAACAACAACACACTAGATTGGGGGGGGGGGGGGGGTTGAATAGTGTAATGGCACAAAATACGTATTTAAAAATTAAACTTGCAAATATGAAATTATAAATGCAAGAGGAATTTAAACACCAAAAAAATGCAAACGCAAACACACGATGTTACCCTAGTTCCCCAAACTTGGTTACGTTCAGCCACACCACTATCCACTATACTTCACATATAGAGAAGTGAATACAATCTCATACATATATACCTCACACAGAGGATTTGGATTCTCACACAGAAAAATCCATGCTTTCACATAGAAAGACTTTTGCTCTCACACAGAGAGACTCAAAACTCTCATCCAGAGAGATCTCAACCAACCCTCACACATAAGGTTATACTCTCACACAGAGAGTATAACTAGCTCTCGCATAGAAAGCTAGAGTTTCAATAAAATAACAAAGTAAACAGATACTCTTACCTATGCCTTGATAATGAACTTACTCATTAATGAATCCAAGGTATGGAAGAGCATCTTCAAGTGATGAGATGACCTTGAAATGCACTTGGATGATTTCCCTTCAGCTTGACTTCAATGCATGAAGGAGATAATGAGCTCTAAGAGGGAAATGGGAGAGTTTGAGAGTGGCTTAATTAAATTCTAATGATTTTCAATAGTTCCAAGAAGTTCTAATGAACTCAGCCCTCTCCTATATATATGAAGCCAAAAGAAACCCTCAAACCCAAGCAAAAAGCCAAAAAGAATAAATCTGCAACGGCTAGATTTTGGCAGTTTACGGCACCGAAAGCGACTGATGAACAACTGACAGCCGACTGGTTAATGGCTATAAAATTCCCAACGGCTATAATCTGAGCCAGGACAAGCGACTGTAGAAGACTACACAGGCGCCTGTAATATGAGCAGGCGACTGTATATCCTTCAGCAGGCGACTGTCATTAGGGATGGAAACGGAGCAGAGAAAATGCAACTTGCACACAGACGAATGTAGAACAATTAACAGGCGCCTGTTGGAAGACAGGAGACTGTAAATTGCACTTTAATCGACTGTTCCAAAAGCTCAAGTAAGAGTCAAGTAATGGTTGACTTGAGCTGGGGTAAACAGTCGAATGTAGAAGACTCGACAGGCACCTGGAGTCACCCAGTCGCCTGTAAGACCTTCGTAAGTCGCCTGTTGGAGAGCCAAATACTCCAATTGAGTCAATTGGCATGATGAACCTATTGGGTTGGATTCTCTGATAATCATAAGGCTCACTAAGATGGTTATATGCATATGCATGAATAAGTAGACCATCTATAAAGGCATTACATTAAACCTAGACTCAAAAAGAGAAAAGTAATAAATGAAATAATACATGGATTAGATTTCTTTCCTTAGAGTCTATGGCATCAATTCTTGATGCCTTGGTGCTTCCCATCATCTCCAAACTTTGGCACCTCATGTCCAAGCTTTAGCATTGCTCCTCTTGATATCCATCCTTGCACCAAGCTATTTGTCACTAAATCATGCTATTCTCCATTTGATAAACATGAGACTAAAACACGAGAGACATTAGCAACAACATAATGTTGTGATCATCATCAAAATAACATTGGTATGAAACACCAATACTCAACAATCTCACCATTTTTGATGATGATACACATTATGTAAAACATAAAGAAATTAAAGCACAATGCTAATGAGATCCCCCTACTTATATGCACCAATTGTAAAATGAGATAAACCAATTGTAAATAACTCATTATACCAATTGACATAATAAAAAACAATGGTGCCATATAATATGCATGGATTACATAAACCAATTACAATAAGTATATTAACAATCTCCACATGAATGGTTTACATAATCCTACATATCTCTCCCCAAATACTCCACATGAAACGGTGACTGGGCGTTACAAGAAGGGGAAAGGCTTGAGAGTGGGTGGCACAGGAACTGCGGCCAAGGCGGGGCCTTCTCGCCTTGCCAGTGGGAGGCCACCCCTTAGCCGTCATCCACAGCGAGATCAATCCGGTCGTCCTGCGAATTTTAATAGGCCTGGTGCCCATCATTTGTTCGATAGAAGGCCTAATAGACCCATGTTGAATTTCAAACTTGATGCTAATGGGCAGAAGCAATCTTGGGCTGATATTTGCACTAACATCCGGTAATATGATCTTGATACAGGCATGTCCTATGTGCCTCCCCTTGCCAAGGATGATGGCACGGTCATGGCGGTGGTTGCTAAATCGGCGTTGGCCAGAGGAGCTGAGCAGTGGTAACATACTCTCGTAGGCTATGTGTTGGGGGATGTGCCATTCTATGGGCAGATGTGTGCTTGGGTTGAGCGACTATGGAAAATAAAAAACGGTCTGAAAATCTATAGTCGTGAAAATGGGTTCTTTTACTTTAAATTTGATGACGAAGGGGATTGTGAGAAAATACTGCATGGTGGCCCCTGGATGTTTGATGTGAGGCTTGTGGTACTACAACGGTGGAGCTCTGCCCTCAAGCTTGAGCGAGATATCCTGTAGTCTGTTCCAGTATGGATCCAGCTACACGGAGTCCCCCTAGGTATGTGGACTCTTGAAATTTTCAACTCTATCGCCTCTGTGATTGGTAGGCCAATTTGTTTGGATAAATTGACTGCAAAGAAAGAGCGACTCTCCTATGCCCGATGCCTTGTCGAAGTTCATGCGAAGGACCCTACTCCCCAGGTCGTTTTAGTTGGTACTGAAGATGGGCCTACCATTTCTATCGATGTGAAAATCGAAGGGGAACCTCCCAGGTGTAACAAGTGCATTTGCTTTGGCCATTCAAGTGCCCAATGCCCCGCTGCAAAAGAGCCCCCTTCAATCCATCTAGCTACTACTGTTACCAAGGCCATGGATGTGGGTGACCAACTTATGACTGCTCCTGAAGGGGTAAACAAGGCCTTGGCCTATGGAGGTGAAATGAGGGATAATGAGGTGACGAGTAATGATATACAACATGTGCCTCACAGGTCTGATGCTGCACTGGATGGTCCCATGGCGGAGGGGGTTGATTTGGGTAAGACCGCTGAGATTACAATGGTACAACTAGCTGACATCGCAGAGGTTGCTAGGGATATTCCTCTCATGCAGGTTGGTGGCAGTGCTATGATGCATGGGTCCACGGCAAGCACAGCCTCTGAGGTGCTGGGTTGCCCTGAGATTGTCAATTTGGAAGGCCATGCGATTGATAATTCACAGGGGCACTCCCATTCTCCGATTGACAAAGTAGATGTTCATTCTCCGGTGAGCTTAATCCCTCCACAGTGTTTGTTCACAGCTCCAGGGAGCTCTTCACAAGTGCAGGTAATTAATTCAGTGCTTAAGAAGGGGACTAGCTACACCAGACCACTCCCATCCTTGCTTGATGAAGGCCCTCCTACGGATTTTGATAGCGTGCCAGTGCAAATTGCGGTAGACAATCCCGAGTGGGATGCTGATATTGCTGAGCTTTCTACTTCTACTATCACCAAAGGATCTAAGACAAAGATTGATCCTCCTACAGCCTCCAGGAAAAGTGCCCGCCTGCAGGTGAACGTCTGCCAGGCACGCAAACCAATTGTTGATTAATGACAGTTCTTTTCTGGAACACCCGTGGCCTTAACAGCTTGGGGAGGAGGAGGGACCTGCGTTACTTCTTACACAAGCTCAGCTCAACTGTTATTGTTCTAGTTGAGACAAAGCTGAGGTTACCTAGTAAGATAGATAAATTTGTTTTGCCAAAAGATTGGATATCTATTAACAACTTTGACCTGGTGGGGGGAGGTCGCATTATCATGGGGTTTGATCCCTCAGTTTGGAGGGTCTCCCCACTGGCCAGATCTGACCAACATATCTCCGTGACTTGTACCAATATGGGGGGGTTCTCTTGTGTCATCACTGGAGTTTATGGACGCAACTCTATGCGGGAGAGGGAAGAGCTATGGAGTAGTCTTGATGCTGACAGTGGCAGGTTGAACTCTCTCCCTTGGTTGGTGGGGGGGATTTCAATTGTGTCCTATATACCCGCGATAAGTTGGGGGGAAGGAAGCTGGAGGAGAAGTTGGTTCGGGACTTCTTTGACTGTGTCAATAGGTGCTCGTTGCAGGAGATGAGGAGTACAGGAAACAGATTAAGTTGGTGTAACAATCGTGTAGGGAACGACAGGATCTCTGCTCAACTAGATCGAGTTTTTGGTAATGCTGCCTGGTTTGACAAACTTCCCGATTCTTTTGTTATGTACATGGAGTCCTCCACCAGTGATCATTCTCCTATGGCCGTCCATCTCCACAGTCAGGTACCATCCGAGCCCAAGCCCTTCAAAACTTTTAATTACTGGTCTTATTGCCCAGGTTACAAAGACATCATCTCTGCTTGCTGGAATGCGAATGTGGAGGGCACTCCAATGTTTCGCCTTGTGCACAAACTGCGTGCTCTCAAGCCTATTCTTAGAGCTTGGGCTTCTAACTATCATGCTGGGAAAGTTGTTGAAAATTGTCGAAGTAAACTTTTGGTCATCCGATCGGATCCAAAGATCAACACCGACCGGTCACTCCAAGAGAAAGAGGCTCTCCTGGCTACTGAATTGTTTAAAGCGCTCAAGCTGGAGGAAGACATGTACAGGCAAAAAAGCAGGCAGGAATGGCTGTCCCTAGGGGACAGGAATACGAAGTTTTTTTACCATGCAATGAAAGCTAGAATTTGCCGCAATAAATTAAATCATCTTGTTGATCTGAATGGAAGACAGAACTCAGTTAATGCTGATTTGAGGGTTTCCGCTCCAGCTTACTATATAGACCTTTATAACCAGACATCTTATGAGACCTCTTTCCCCAGGCTAACTCCTAAGCGTATCTTGACGCAGGAATCTGCCTCTTGGCTTATCAGAAGTGTCACTTCGGAGGAGATTAAGTCTGCTGTCTTCCAAATTGGGCCTGATAAGGCCCCTGGCCCAGATGGCTATAATGGGTTTTTCTATCAGAGGAATTGGGAACTGGTGGGGGAGGAAGTTACTTGTGCTATCAAATCCTTCTTCAAATCTGGTTGTCTTCTCAGGCAGGTCAATCACACCTTCCTTACCCTGGTGGCTAAGAGTTCTAATGCAACAGGCCTGGGTGACTATAGGCCTATTGCATGCTGCAATGTGCTTTATAAATTCATCAGTAAGATTATCTGTAACAGGTTAAGAGTTGTGGTCCATGAATTGATATCTCCAAACCAGGCTGCTTTCCTCAAGGAAAGACTCCTATCTGACAGTGTGCTTATTGCCCATGAACAGATTAGAGATTTTAATAACACTATGGGCGGGAGAGCTTGCTTGAAGTTGGACCTCAGGAAGGCGTTTGACAGTGTAAATCGTGACTTCATTTTCTACATCATGCATCAGCTGAGGTTTCCTGATACCTTCATCTTGTGGGTTAAAGAATGCATTACTACCCCCTCTTACTCTGTTTTGGTGAATGGTTCTCCCTGTGGTCATTTTGGTAGCAATAGGGGGCTTCGCCAAGGTGATCCACTTTCCCCTTACCTTTTTGTCATTATTATGGAAACGTTCTCTATTCTAATGGACAAAGCCATCTTCTCTGGGAAAATCACCCCATTGCGGCGGACTGGTTCTATCTCTCATCTATTATTTGCCGATGATCTCTTGGTCTTCTGTCGCGCTAATAAGAGTTCGTTTCTTGGTATCAAGAATTTGCTGCATGAATTCTATCTCTTTACGGGCCTTCAAATTAATATGGACAAGAGCTCTGGTTTATTCAGCAAAGGGGCAAAACATAAAGATTTCCTTGCTGACTTCTTGGGAATCAAAGCAGTCTCTTCACTCACAACATATTTGGGGTTACCTCTTTCTCTGAAATATCCAACCTCAACAAATTACAAACGATTGGTGGATAAATGCAAAAAGAGGATGTGTGGGTGGTCTTCCTCCATGCTATCTATTTCGGGGCGAATTGAACTTGTCAAGTCGGTTATTCATGGCATGATCGCCTTTTGGATGCAAGTATTTCATGTTCCTGGCACGGTCCTGAGGTCCCTTTCTTCTCTTTGCAGAAGATTCATTTTCGGCAATTCCAAGTCTTGGGCTTGGGCGGATCTTTGCAAGCCCAAATCCGAAGGCGGAGTAGGGCTTCGACTCCTTGAGGACCTGAACATGGCTGCGGGGGTTCGGCAACTTTGGAGATACATTTCTTCGGATGGTCTTTGGGCTTCTTATTTGCGGCGGAAATATGTCCAGCCAATTCGAATCTTCACTACTGTAGGTGCGGCAACGGATTCTGGGACTTGGAAGCGACTTCTAAGGAGTCGTGCTGTATCACAGAATTTGATCCAACGGGAGGTTCGCAATGGGCAATCCACCCTGTTTTGGATGGACCCATGGCTGGCGGGGGGTACTCTCTGCGGCCGCTTCCAAGTCCCCCTGGTGCTGCTTCATTGAAGGTATCGGACTATTGGGAGGTCACGGGTTGGAGCTCCGATCCCTCTATTGACCCTGTTCGGCACTTGCTGCGCGGTGTGGTTTTGAAATCTGGGAATGACCGATGGAGATGGGTGCCTGGTGAATCATTCCAATTCAAACAAGCATGGGAAGGGGTTCGGCATAGAAGCCCCTCATTTGCATTACAAAAATTGATTTGGTTCCCTAATTATATTCCGAAGTTCTCTTTGGTACTTCTTCGAGCGCTATTGGGAAAACTGTTGACTATGGACAGGATGGCCGTGTGGGGCGCTGTCTCCTCCCGCTGCTTGTTGTGTGCCGATAATGCTTAAGAAACTGTGGCCCACCTTTTCTTCGGCTGTCAGTTCTCTGAGTACTTGCTCCATCGTACCCTGCTTAAACTCAAGATCCCGTGGAACATCCCCCATTCCCTCCCTGATGTAGGCCAATATCTTCTTGCTAACTTGGATGTTAAAGGCCGGGTAAGCCGTCTTGCTAGAGTTTGTCTTTCGGCACTTGTTTGGCACATATGGAGAGAAAGGAACAGGCGGATCTTTGAAAACGAGAGAAGATGTAAAATTACCTTATTCGAAGAATTTGCTGCAGACGTCAGAGTAAGTATGGCCAATCAAGAACTGAGTTCTGCTGAGGAGATTGAAGTTTTTGGTAACTGGGGTATTAAGGATCCTTGTTAAGATCCTCTTAGGCTATTACGTTAGTTGATTTTGGTGGTGTATGTGTAAGGGTGCTGCTTGGTTTGTGGGTCTGATAGTAGGTAGTGACGGCGCTTGTGCCCTCTCCTTCCTCTATTCGACAACACACCTCTCAGTATCCCTTTGTATTGTGTACCTGTATATATAATATAACGCTAACTTTCCAATATATATATATATATATATATATATATATATATATATATATATATATATATATATATATATCTATATCTCCCCATAGATATATCTCTCTCCCCAAATGCATATATATGATAAACATGATTTACATAATGCATATATCTCTCTCCTTTGTCATTGTCAAAAAGGTGGACATCAAATATATCCCCCTTTCAATTTTAATAAAAGATGAGACAATATGCAAGAGATAAAGAGATGCATGATACCAAATTGTAAAATTTAGTGGGTATCAATCACTATCCTATGCTCCCCCTAGATCATAGAAAAGGTCAAATTTTTGACTTCTATGATCTAGTACCAATTGTAAAGAAAGAGATAAATCCTCTTTACAAATTGTAAAGAATACTTGGAGCCATGGGCCTAAGTGTATCAAAGCATATATATGGAGAAAAATCAATCACATTGATACAGATGACATTGCCAAAAGGAAATATAACATGAAACATGTTGGCAATATCAATGAGTTAAGATCAAAACCATAATAACCAATTGTAAGTAATGATCTTTATCAAAACCCAAAATGATAGTTAAATTATGTTATAAAGATAATTTAAAACATTCTTAACATATTAACTCCCCCTGACATACATATATATCAACAAATGCATGTATGCCAATATATTCCCCAAGGTCCCCATTTTCATTAAAACTAATTGTGAAAGCATTTTCAAAATCATGAAACATCACACAAACAATGGGTATGCTAAAAATAGACATTAAGCATAATACCCATGCAATATGCATATGTGTGTGAGACCTAAATATTAGGGAACCAAACCCATGAGGAGTTTGATTTCCTAATGTAATCACATGAGGTGATCATATCTCTAACTAATGAGTTGATGTAACTATCCCTCTCTTGCATACCACACTTAGTGGGAATCCATAAACTTAAGGATTTCCAAGGCAAGGGGGTTTCCTTTGTAAGAGGGGTGGATGTGGCATGCTTAGATGTAGAAAATATTTTCTTAGCATGCATAAAGTGAGGATTTTGCTTCTTAGCAAAGAATGAAGGATTTTCATTTTTCCTCACCACCTTATGATTTACATGCTTCTTGTTGGTGTTATTGTTATACAAGAAAGCATGGTGATTCTTCTTAGGTGCTTTAGCAATATTTCTTGAATTTGCACCAAGAGAAGAATTAAAGGTGGGTTTGGTAACCACCTTTGGAGTGTATCCCAAACCTCCTCTATGGTTTGACGGATGTTGTCTTTCAAGCAAACCGTGGAGTAAATCCCTAGAATGAACAAAGCTAATAAGTTTTTGGGATTCCTCTTCGTATTTCAATGTAAGCTGTTGAATGCGATTTTCTAAGCTAAGGTTTTGAGCTACTAATTTTTCATTGGTTATGCTCAAATCCTTAACTTGAGAGAGAAGTGTGTCTCTGTCACTAGTGTCACAAGCATCCAAATCATCATTATTATTTACACTAGCAGATTCTAAAGCATGCAACCTACTCATAGCTTTTTTAAATTTCGCTTTCAATTTAGCATATGTCACGACCTGCTTCCCTAAAACGGAGGCGAGACGTGAAAAGGTCCGCACGGGAGTGGAGCTGTGAAGCCCCAAACCCGATAAGCGTCAATAAAATATAAGCAGGTCCCTGTAACCACAACAGAATAGCAATAATAACACAAGTATTGAGAGACTGAAATAAAATTCACATCTCATAAATTGTCCAACACCAACATAAGTCCAACATCCAGAAAAGCCACCAGGCTAAAAGAAAAGAGTCTAAAGGCCCAGAACAAGGCCAACAAAAGCAACAACAACAACAAAGTATAGGTGCTACGCACCGATAACAAAACAACTGTCTAACAAAAGTAAAACACACGAAGACACTAGGACTGGTCCCCAGTGTCCACGTACTCCCCGTCAAACACAAGCTCGGGATCGGCGTCAGCAAACACCTCGTCCTCAACAAGGTACTCAGGCTCAGGATCTAACATGTGTCACCCAAAAGAGTAAAGGGGCACATGTCAGCAAGTCTAAAAGACTTGGGCAAGGAAACTGAAAGTAAGGCTCTAGCAACCTAGCAGTTTAGTATGCATGACATGGCAGTTATAACATGAGTGCACAATTGAAACATGGCAAGACAATGTGTACAAGAGAACAATCATCGGGACAAGACAAGACAAGACAAGACAAGACAAGCCAAGAGTAGCCACGCTACTATCAATCTCAATCAATTCACTATTCACGTTGTTTTGTAGATGTTTACGCCTTACAGCTGAATGGTTTTACATTCGCTGATTGGCCGCTTAACAACTACCCCAAACCCAAGAGTTTACGCCTTACCACTGCAGTTGCTGATCGGGCAGACTCCCAGTTGATTGGTCGCTTAACTCTTACCCCCAATACCCACACGTAATGGAGCCAGGGTCACTGAACATGAGCCCAGCAAGTGAGCCAGGGTTGCCCCGCACATGAGCTCGCATTATTAAACATTTGGCGTAGGGGTGCACCTAGCCGGAAACACGCAATTCGGGCATTGGCTATCAACCAACACATGGCCCGCTTCTGGAACACGAGCCAGGAACACAAGCATTTGTAGCAAAGCTACGCATTCACAGAAACACTTAAAGAATGCAATGACATGACAATTAATTTGCGTACCGTTAATGGAAAGTAAACATGACATGGAAATTGTGCAACATGCTATATGTGTTGGAACTAGCTTCGTTGTCAAGCTAGTTCCCCAATTTGCGCCTAGGCGAGTATCATTTCGTCGCCTAGCCTCTTTTACGCCTACAACAAGCAAATGGCCTAAAACATGGCCTAAACCCTAAGTGGCAAGTTTCACTTGCCTAGCACCGGGGATGACGACCACTTCGTCACACGGACGCCAATCTACGGGGAAATCGCTGTTTTGGGGGAAACAATCATCAAACAACATGAAATTTATTAGGGTTTCATAAATAATATAAATAGGTTATGAAAACAACGGTAGATCGATTTCTTACCAAGAGGAGACGGAAGAAACACTCCGGGGAACCCTAGGATCAGATCTGGAAGCAAATGGAGAAATTGGGGAAACTAGGGTTTTGGGGGATTTGGGGATCTTGATGGGTTTTGGTGAGATTTTGGGGAAGATGAGAGGTAGATAGAGTGAATGGATGGTTTGGATGATGGATTTAGGGCTTGGAATGAAGAAATGAAGCTTGGAGGAAGATGGGGGCTCAAGGGGGAAGATTTTAGGGTTTTGGGTCGTGTTGGAGAAGATGAAATCGTTTGGGTTGGGTTTAAATAGGATGGGCTGGCGGCTGCCCAGAAATTAGGGTTTCAACACTAGTTAGTCGGTCAAAGAGCAACCACTGACCGACTAGTTTGGCAACTAGTCGGTCGGTCGACCAACGCAGACCGACTAAGTGCAAACAGTAACTCCTGAACGAAAATAGGATTCTAGAGTTAGTCGGTCCATGTACAAATACTGACCGACTAGTTTATCATCTAGTCGGTCGATGAACGTTCTTAGACCGACTAAGAGTAAACAGTAGCTGATACAAAAATAAGATAATGAGTTAGTCGGTTAAAGAAGCATTGCCGACCGACTAGTTTGCAACCTAGTCAGTCAACCAACGTTCTTAGACCGACTAACGATAAACAGTAACTCCTGAATAATTTTAGAAAGCCAACTAGTCGGTCCAAGAAGGATTGCCGACCGACTGGATCGTCATCTAGTCGGTCGGTGGCCCTTCTTACACCGGCTAATGAGCACAAAAAGTACCGATACGGAGCGCGGGGCCCCGGGATCGATTCCTAAGACTCCTAGGCTTGATCTAACAGTTAGATACGACCGTTATGAAGTCCGTCACGAGTGACATACTTCGAAATCGACAATCCTAAGGAAGAAACGAGAAAATACGACGAATCGATCGAAAATGAAATCTACGGAGACGAAAACCACACAAGAGGAGAAAATCCACCAAAACATATATTATATTATAATAAATTCAGATACATGAAAAGCAGTCGTTACATCCTCCCCAACTTAAGAAAAATTCCGTCCTCGGAATTTCCAAATACTCATGAGTCCGGAAACAAAAGTGGGAAACGCTCTCGCATCTCATCCTCATTCTCCCAAGTAGACTCTCCAGGTGAGCCGTGTCGCCACATCACCCTCACAAGATTGACAATCTTGTTCCAAAGCGATTTCTGACGCCTGTCTAGAATCTGCACGGGATGCTGGTCATACGTCATATCGGGGCGAACGGTAATCTCCGAAAAATCCACCGCATGAGACGGATCGCTAATGTATCGACGAAGCTGCGACACATGGAAAACATTGTGAACTCCTTCCAAAGATGGCGGCAAGGCCAAGCGATAAGCTACCTCGCCAACCCTCTCCAAAACGTCAAACGGTCCAATGTATCGCGGGCTCAACTTTCCACGCTTCCCGAAACAAATCACACCACGATTCGGAGAAATCTTCAAGAACACATGGTCGCCCGGCTGAAACTCCAAAGGACGACGTTTAGCATCCGCCCAATGCTTAAAACGGTCCTGAGCAATTCTCAACCTCATCCGAATATTCCTGACGATATCCACGGCCTCCATGATCATCTCAGGTCCCAACAACTCCCGATCACCAACGTCATCCCAACTCAATGGCGATCGACATTTCCTCCCATAAAGAGCGGCGAAAGGCGCCATGCCAATACTCGCCTGGAAGCTGTTGTTGTAGGAAAACTCCACCAGATGCAGATGGTCCTCCCACGAACCCTTGAAATCCAACATGCACGCCCTCAGCATGTCTTCTAAAATCTGAATCGTCCTCTCGGACTGGCCATCCGTCTGCGGATGGTACGCCGTGCTGAAACTCAGACGCGTACCCAAGCTCTTCTGCAAACTCTGCCAGAACTGAGATGTGAACCTCGTGTCTCTGTCAGACACGATACTCACGGGGACCCCGTGAAGTCACACAACCTCCTCCATGTATCTCCTCGCTAGCGCCTCAGTGGACTGTCCCACTCGGAACGGAATAAAGTGCGCGGATTTGGTCAATCGATCTACGATCACCCAAATCGCGTCATTCTGCTTCGGACTCCGAGGTAGTCCAGTCACGAAATCCATAGTGATGTGTTGCCATTTCCACTCCGGAATCAGAAGCGGTTGTAGCAACCCGGCCGTACGCTGATGCTCCGCCTTCACTTGCTGGCAAACCAAGCACTTGGCTACACTCCGAGCCACACTCCTCTTCATACCATGCCACCAATAATTCAGACGAAGATCCTGGTACATCTTGGTGCCACCAGGATGCACAGAATACGGCGAACTGTGTGCCTCCACCATCAGCTCCTCTCTGATATCCCCAGTTGGCACACACAACCTGGCTCCAAACCTCAGCGAGCCATCCTCATGAATCAAAAAGTCAGTCTGCAGACCGGCTTTCACCTGCTCCCGAATCCTCACCAGCTTCGGATCCTCAGCCTGGCCAGCCTTAATCCGATCCACGATCGTCGACTGTACCTGCATGTACATCAACGACGAAGCCTCTCCAGGAAGAACAATCTCCACGCCAGACTCACAAAATTCCTGCTGCAATCTCCACTGCGAGGTCAAAATCATCACCGCTGGAAGCCTACTCAAAGCATCCGGAACCACATTCACCTTGCCAGGGTGAAACTGCAAATCAATATCATAATCCGCCATAAGCTCCAACCATCGACGCTGTCGCATGTTGAGCTCCTTCTGAGTGAAAATGTACTTCAAGCTTTTGTAATCGGTGAAAATCTTCACTTTCTCACTCAGCAGGAAGTGCCTCCAAATCTTAAGAGCAAACACAACGGCAGCCAACTCCAAGTCATGCGTCGGGTAATTCTTCTCATGAAACTTAAGCTGACGAGACGCATACGCCACAACATGCCCATGCTGATGCAACACACAACCGAGACCCTTGCCAGAAGCATCGCAAAAGATCTCAAATCCACCGCTGCGATCAGGCACGACAAGAATAGGGGCAGTCGTCAACCTCTCCTTCAGAACGCCAAAAGCACTCTCACAATCACCCGACCAAACAAAAGCAACATCCTTCCGCGTCAACCTGGTCATCGGCTCAACAATACGAGAAAAGTCCTTAATGAATCGCCGATAATAACCAGCAAGTCCAAGAAAACTCCAAATCTCAGACGCTGACGACGGAACAGGCCACTCCCTGATAGCCCTAATCTTCTCGGGATCCACTGAAATACCACCTCCAGTCACCACATGCCCGAGAAAAGCAACTCTATCCAGCCAAAACTCGCACTTCGAAAACTTAGCATACAAACGATGCTTCCTCAAAATCTCCAACACCGTCCTTAAGTGCGAGGCATGCTCTTCCTCCGACTTCGAGTAGATCAGAATGTCGTCAATAAAGATAACGACAAACTTATCCAAAAAGTCGTAGAAAATCAGGTTCATCAGATTCATGAAAACTGCGGGCGCGTTAGTTACGCTGAAAGGCATAACCACGAACTCATAGTGTCCATACTTCGTCCTGAACGCTGTCTTCGGAACATCTCCCTTCTTCACCTTCAACTGATGGTAACCACTCCTCAAATCCAATTTAGAAAACACCCTCGAACCTCCAAGCTGATCAAAAATATCATCGATGCGAGGCAACGGGTATTTATTCTTAATGGTCACCGCATTCAACTCCCGATAGTCCACGCACATGCGACACGAACCATCCTTCTTCTTAACCAGCAACACCGGTGCTCCCCACGGAGACACGCTAGGATTAATATAACCCTACTGCAAAAGCTCATCCAACTGCTTTCGCAACTCTTCCAATTCTGCAGGTGCCATACGATACGGCGCCTTCGAAATCGGCTGCGCACCTGGAACAAGATCGATAGAAAATTCCAAAGCTCGATCAGGCGGCAAACCAGACATCTCCTCGGGGAAGACGTTGCCAAAATCACGCACCACAGCTGGCCACTCCAGCTCCATCTGCATAGCCACAGCCTCCACCGGCCTGGCCCGAAATCTGACTGGACCAAGCGAACTGCTACCACGACTGAACTCAAATACTGGGTGTCCAGGAATCTCGAACACCACCTTCTTCCTCCGACAGTCGATAGTAGCATAGAAGCTCGCAAGCCAGTCCATCCCAAGAACTGCATCATAGTTGATGATGTCGTGGACAATGAAATCAGCGAAAAGCTCATGTCCACAGACCACCAACGAGCAAGAATTGCAACCACGATGCACCGAGACCACACCATTCCCTGTAACGATATTCCAACTCTTTGGAAGAGGGGACGTCGACAAGGAATGCCTCTCCACGAAGCTCCGAGAAATAATGCACATCGATGCACCAGAGTCAAAGAGGACTCGTGCAGGAAATGTGCAAACCAAAACCACACCTAACAAACAATTAACGATCAAACCCTAGTCTAGCAAACAACCATGTTCAAGCAAACAACATAATCTAACAATCAAAACCAGCTAGGAAAGTAACAGCTAGATTGAGGATTACCTGCGATAACCTCATCCACAGCCGCGCTCTCCGCAGCGGTCATCAGAAAAGCCTGCCTCCTCGGCGGAACAGCCTGTCGAAAAGCCTGCCCCTGCGGAACAAGAGCTGCTCCACGACCAGCAGGAACAGACGCTCGCTGCTGCAATGGCTGAGCTGCAACAAGAGCCCTCCGCAGCTGATTCGCATGCCGACAATCCTTCGCGGCATGGGAAGCATCTCCACAAATCAGACACTGACCCAAAAGCTTCCGACACTGATCCTTGACGTGGCCAGGCTTGCCGCAGAAATGGCAAGACTTCAGAATAGGCCCTCCTGGCCTCTTAAACTGAGCAGACTGATTAGGCCTGAATCCAGGTCTAACCACAGCTCTCGCCTGTTCCACAGGCCTCTTCCCAGCACCAACAACAGACCCCCTCCTCTGGTTCACGAGCAGCTCCTGCCTCTTAGCTGCTACTAGAACCTTCTGATAAGATTCCCGGTCAGAGGAGGTCACAAAACTCTGGAGCTCCGAAGCAAGCCCCTGCAGGAACCTCTGAGCCTTCTCCTCAGCGTCCTGCACCATCTTTGGTGCAAACCGACTCAGCCTCATGAACTCTTGGTGATACATGTCCACCGACGAGTTCCTTTGCTTCAAATCGATAAAACGCTGCAGCATCTCCTCCCTGGCAGCTTTTGGGAAGAACTCACCATCGAATCTAGCCTTGAAGGTAGCCCAAGCTATAGGCTCCACCAACATCTTCTCTTCCGCATCCCACCAATTCCGAGCATTATCCTTGAGTTGCCTCTTCGCCAAATCAACCCATCCAGCCGGGGTGATCTTGGCCATCTTCAGATTGTCCTAATGTTCCGAATTCACTCATCGGCTACCAGAGGACCCTCAGAACCATCAAAATATGCAGGACCCAGCTCCCGAAATTGCTTCGCTCCTGGCTCAGAGCGAGGGGCATCCGGAAGAGCCCGGGCAGCTCGAGCAAGTGGAGCATTCTGGACTTGCAGAAGCACGCCCTGCTGCACTTGCATCATCTGGAGCATCATCCGCATCATCTCACCGCTGGTGGGTTCCCGCTCAGGCTCCTCATCATGAGGGATCGCACTACTACCCCCACCACGGGTGAAACGTCTTCCTGCCATCTAGTGACACAGAAAACGAATCAGATTAGACTCATAGCTTATGACATCGGACGTCGAACTTAATTTATTGGACATTCTAATATTATTATCGCTATTCCAAAAATCGCAGTTACAGAAGGACCTGCATGGGCCACCAACAAAACCTGTTACGACCCGCTTCCCTAAAACGGAGGCGAGACGTGAAAAGGTCCGCACGGGAGTGGAGCTGTGAAGCCCCAAACCCGATAAGCGTCAATAAAATATAAGCAGGTCCCTGTAACCACAACAGAATAGCAATAATAACACAAGTATTGAGAGACTGAAATAAAATTCACATCTCATAAATTGTCCAACACCAACATAAGTCCAACATCCAGAAAAGCCACCAGGCTAAAAGAAAAGAGTCTAAAGGCCCAGAACAAGGCCAACAAAAGCAACAACAACAACAAAGTATAGGTGCTACGCACCGATAACAAAACAACTGTCTAACAAAAGTAAAACACACGAAGACACTAGGACTGGTCCCCAGTGTCCACGTACTCCCCGTCAAACACAAGCTCGGGATCGGCGTCAGCAAACACCTCGTCCTCAACAAGGTACTCAGGCTCAGGATCTAACATGTGTCACCCAAAAGAGTAAAGGGGCACATGTCAGCAAGTCTAAAAGACTTGGGCAAGGAAACTGAAAGTAAGGCTCTAGCAACCTAGCAGTTTAGTATGCATGACATGGCAGTTATAACATGAGTGCACAATTGAAACATGGCAAGACAATGTGTACAAGAGAACAATCATTGGGACAAGACAAGACAAGACAAGCCAAGACAAGCCAAGAGTAGCCACGCTACTATCAATCTCAATCAATTCACTATTCACGTTGTTTTGTAGATGTTTACGCCTTACAGCTGAATGGTTTTACATTCGCTGATTGGCCGCTTAACAACTACCCCAAACCCAAGAGTTTACGCCTTACCACTGCAGTTGCTGATCGGGCAGACTCCCAGTTGATTGGTCGCTTAACTCTTACCCCCAATACCCACACGTAATGGAGCCAGGGTCACTGAACATGAGCCCACCAAGTGAGCCAGGGTTGCCCCGCACATGAGCTCGCATTATTAAACATTTGGCGTAGGGGTGCACCTAGCCGGAAACACGCAATTCGGGCATTGGCTATCAACCAACACATGGCCCGCTTCTGGAACACGAGCCAGAAACACAAGCATTTGTAGCAAAGCTACGCATTCACAGAAACACTTAAAGAATGCAATGACATGACAATTAATTTGCGTACCGTTAATGGAAAGTAAACATGACATGGAAATTGTGCAACATGCTATATGTGTTGGAACTAGCTTCGTTGTCAAGCTAGTTCCCCAATTTGCGCCTAGGCGAGTATCATTTCGTCGCCTAGCCTCTTTTACGCCTACAACAAGCAAATGGCCTAAAACATGGCCTAAACCCTAAGTGGCAAGTTTCACTTGCCTAGCACCGGGGATGACGACCACTTCGTCACACGGACGCCAATCTACGGGGAAATCGCTGTTTTGGGGGAAACAATCATCAAACAACATGAAATTTATTAGGGTTTCATAAATAATATAAATAGGTTATGAAAACAACGGTAGATCGATTTCTTACCAAGAGGAGACGGAAGAAACACTCCGGGGAACCCTAGGATCAGATCTGGAAGCAAATGGAGAAATTGGGGAAACTAGGGTTTTGGGGGATTTGGGGATCTTGATGGGTTTTGGTGAGATTTTGGGGAAGATGAGAGGTAGATAGAGTGAATGGATGGTTTGGATGATGGATTTAGGGCTTGGAATGAAGAAATGAAGCTTGGAGGAAGATGGGGGCTCAAGGGGGAAGATTTTAGGGTTTTGGGTCGTGTTGGAGAAGATGAAATCGTTTGGGTTGGGTTTAAATAGGATGGGCTGGCGGCTGCCCAGAAATTAGGGTTTCAACACTAGTTAGTCGGTCAAAGAGCAACCACTGACCGACTAGTTTGGCAACTAGTCGGTCGGTCGACCAACGCAGACCGACTAAGTGCAAACAGTAACTCCTGAACGAAAATAGGATTCTAGAGTTAGTCGGTCCATGTACAAATACTGACCGACTAGTTTATCATCTAGTCGGTCGATGAACGTTCTTAGACCGACTAAGAGTAAACAGTAGCTGATACAAAAATAAGATAATGAGTTAGTCGGTTAAAGAAGCATTGCCGACCGACTAGTTTGCAACCTAGTCGGTCAACCAACGTTCTTAGACCGACTAACGATAAACAGTAACTCCTGAATAATTTTAGAAAGCCAACTAGTCGGTCCAAGAAGGATTGCCGACCGACTGGATCGTCATCTAGTCGGTCGGTGGCCCTTCTTACACCGGCTAATGAGCACAAAAAGTACCGATACGGAGCGCGGGGCCCCAGGATCGATTCCTAAGACTCCTAGGCTTGATCTAACAGTTAGATACGACCGTTATGAAGTCCGTCACGAGTGACATACTTCGAAATCGACAATCCTAAGGAAGAAACGAGAAAATACGACGAATCGATCGAAAATGAAATCTACGGAGACGAAAACCACACAAGAGGAGAAAATCCACCAAAACATATATTATATTATAATAAATTCAGATACATGAAAAGCAGTCGTTACAGCATATGAGTCGATGCACTTACTTGCCCCATTGGAGATCACGTTGAAGAGGTATTCGAGCTCCTCGTAGGATATCTTCTCCTCCTCAACTTCCTCATCGCTTTCCTCCGCTCTAGAGCTTGACGAAGACTCTTTTCCCTTTGCCATGAAGCATATTTTCTCGTTGGGGTTGAGCCACGCCTCCACCTCTTCATCGCTTGAGCTAGAGGAAATTGATGACGAATCATCGAGAGCCGCAAAGCACATGTGAGCTTGCTCCTTGTCATCCTCTTCTTTATAACTTGATGTGTCCTCATCGGAGTCATCAAATATGCCGACAAGTCCATTCTTTTGGTTCTTGAACTTGGACTTGCCTATCCAATGCTTCTTCCCTTTATCCTTGTAAGTCTCTTTGGTGGGTTTGGAAGGGCATTTGGTGGAGAGATGACTTTTTCCTCTACCACTGAAACAAATTGGATTGTTAGAATTAGAGGCAAACTTTGAAGAAAATTTACCTTGCTTGCTTTGAGAAATGCTCTTAGTTTCTTGGCAAGCTCCACGATTTCATCTCCACTAGCCTCATCTTCATCATCTTCTTCACTAGAAGCTTCTTGATGGAATTTCTTCCTCCATTTGATTGGCTCCTCCTTAGCATGGAATGCAACCCTCTTTTGATTCTCGGGCTTGGTTGGTTGAATCTCATTCTTGTGTTGAAGCTTCACTTCGTATGCCATGAGATTCCCAACACACTCCTTAACGGTATATTTGGACATGTCGTTAGACTCCAAAATCCCGTTGGCCTTTGACTCCCATTTGAGTGTAAGACAGTCAAGGATGTTCTCCACTCGATCCTATTGGAAAATCACATTCCCAAGTCCTTCCAAAGCGTTCACGATATCTGTGAACCTTGTGAACATCTTCGAGATGTTTTCACCTTTCTGCTTCTTAAACAACTCAAATTTAGATCTAAATACGCATTATTTAGATATCTTTACCTTCTAAGTCCATTCATGAGAAATCTCCAATGTATGCCAAATTTTGTTGGCCATTTTGCATATGGAGATGCGGTTGAACTCATTGTGAGTGAGGGCGCAATGGAATGCATTCATAGCCCTCACACAGAATTTGATCGAGTCCTTCTCCACTTTTGTTCTTGAAGCCGCGGGTGTAGTAGGCTTCTCAAATGGCGACTCCGTGATGTCCCATAGGTCTTGACCCTCCAAGTAGATCATCATCATGATCTATTAATTAGGGTAGTTGGTTCTGTTGAAGAGCGGAGGTCGAACGGTTGATAGACTTTCTTCATGAGACGCGGGTATAGCGTTGAATGCCATCGTTGTTGTACGCTATAACCTCTCTCTGATACCAATTGTAAGGATCGTCTTACCCTTGTAATACTAACAACAACAAACTAGAGGGGGGAGAATAGTTTAAAATACGTATTTAAAAATTAAACTTGCAAATGCAGAATTATAAATGCAAGAGGAATTTAAACAGCACAAAAATCCAAACGCAAACACAAGATGTTACCCTGGTTCCCCAAACTTGGATACGCCCAGCCACACCAATATGCACTATAATTCTCCTACAGAGAAGTGAATACAATCTCACACAGAGATACCTCACACATAGGATTTGGATTCTCACACAGAGAAATCCTTGCTTTCACACAAAAAGACTTTTGCTCTCACACAGAGAGACTCAAACTCTTACCCAGAGAGATCTTAATCAATCCTCACACAGAAGGTTATACTCTCACACAGAGAGTAACTAGCTCTCTCACAGAAAGCTAGGATTTCAATGAAATAACAAAGTAAACAAATACTCTTACCTATGCCTTGACTATGAACTTACTCATTAATGAATGCAAGGCATGGTAGAGGATCTCCAAGTGATGAGATGAGTTTGAAATGCACTTGGATGATTTTCCTTGAGCTTGACTTCAATGCATGAAGGAGATAATGAGCTCTAAGAGGGAAATGAGAGAGTCTGAGAGTGGCTTAATTAAACTCTAATGATTTTTAATAGTTCCAAGAAGTTCTAATGAGCTCAACCCTCTCATATATATAGGAAGCCAAAAGAAACCCTCAAACCCAAGCAAAAAGCCAAAAAGAATAAATCTGCAATGGCTAGATTTTGGCAGTTTACGACACCGACAGTCGACTGATAAACAATGACAGTCGACTGGTCAACGGCTATAAAATTCCCAACGGCTCTTATAATCTGAGCCAGGACAGGCGACTGTAGAAGACTACACAGGTGCCTGTAAAATGAGCAGGCGACTGTATATCCTTCAGCAAGCGACTGTCACTAGGGATGGAAATGGAGTAGAGAAAATGCAACTTGAGCACAGACAACCGTAGAACAATTAACAGGCGCCTGTTGGAAGACAGGCCACTGTAAATTGCAATTTAGTCAACTGTTCCAAAAGCCCCTCCCCTCCAAATTGGAAGATAGGCGACTGTTCCAAATTGCACTTTAGAAAAATTAATAGGTGTGTTTTCTCGATCCCCCGCCCCTCGAAGATCATGCTGTTACGCTGCTTTAATATATGCCATGCTATGGATGCCAAGGCCATTTTTGCCAAAGTACTCACACTATCATTTTTGTTGAAGTGAGCGAGGAAGAGGTTACCCACCCCCACTAGAGTAGAGGGGGCCGTTGAAGTGATACCGAGCTTTAGGAGACACCTGCAAAGTAGACATCGAGTATAAGTACATTCAAAGTGGAGGTGATCAACACTCTCAATAATATCATCCTTACATAACACACAATTTTGGTTAGTGGCAACCCCCCATTTATGGAGAATGTCTCGCGTGAGAAGCTTGCCATGGAACACACGAATGAGGGTGATATCCATCCTGGGGATGTGGTTACTGAACCAGACCAATATGCAGAAGGGAAATGGAGTGCCCATTGCGCGCGTACCTTCCCAGGCACATCTAAATGTGAAGTCGGTGCCACTAAGCCAATCCTATGTGTCGCTTCCAAAAGTGAGCCAGACCGCCTGTAGTAAGGCCATTAGCGATTGAATGTCTGTATCATCCTTCCACCATGCAGCAGACCAGTAGTCACTGTAATGCTCTGCGTAGCTACTGCGCAAGTACTAGAGGGGGGTGAATAGTACTTTAAAATAATCAAGAGTATAATTCCTAATTATCTAGCAAACACACAAACAACAATGCGGAATAACTATAAACAACAAGAATCAAGCAATGCAAACATGCGATATAACGGGTTCGGATCCACCCAAGTCTCCCCGACTTGTTCCCGGTGATCCTACGTCCCAACCACCCGGATCCCCTCCGGATACTTGAGTTAGAAACCACTAACCCAAGCTTTGCACTATGAAATTCTTGTAGAAAAAGCTCTACAAGACCAAATCATACACAAATGAACATGTGACTCCCACAACCCAGGATCACACACTTCTCTCACAACCGAGAGAACAACTTGCAATATCAAAGTAAATGAAACAATGAAATACTTACCAGGAAAATCCTATGCCTTGAGTAAACTTACCAATATTAGGGCAAGAAGGATTTTGGGGAAGAAGATGTCACCAAACCCTAGCTCCAAGAAGTTGACCAGCAATAGAAGCCTAGGGTGGAGTTGGTGACCTTGATTCAAGCTCTTGGCTAGGAAGGCTCACAATGGAGAGAATCTCTCTTGAGGAATTAGGGCTCAAGAAGTGAGGGAGAGATTCTTGTGAGAAGAGAGAGCTTTGAAAATAGAGTTGAATGGCTCCTCTTTGATTTCTCTAAACCTCTAGAATGGCAGCATTGAATACTAGGAAAGAACCCCTCCAAGTATATATAGGATAGATGAAAGAGAGAGCAAAAATCGTGGCATTAAATGCTCCAACTGCTCTATTATGAACCAGTCTAATCGGTCTAAGAAGGATCACTGACCGATTAGTTTTTCAACTAGTCGGTCGGTGATTCTTCATAGACCGACTAAATGGTTCACATCCAATAAAGTTAGTTCATGCGATATAGAACTAGTCGGTCTAAGAAGACTTGCCAACCGACTAGTTTGACAACTAGTCGGTCAGTGAGTGTTCTTTGACCGACTAAGCAGATGAAAAACAATACGCTGAACACAAGAGAACTAGTCGGTCTAAGAACAAATCCTAACCGATTAGTTTCTCAACTAGTCGGTTGATGATTGTTCTTTGACCGACTAACGATAAACAGTAGCTCAGGCTGTGAAAATGAAGATATAACTAGTCAGTCCACGAAGGATTCCAAATCGACTAGTTTGACAACTAGTCGGTCGGTGAACCTTCTTGGACCGACTAATTGGTCAACAGTGAATGAGCTGAAATGAGGTAGGATATCTAGTCGGTTCACGAAGGATTGCCGACCGACTAGATTGCCATCTAGTCGGTTGGTTCTTCTTCTTGAACCAACTAAGATGAACTAGAAGCCGCGAAATGAAGCGTAAGGCTTCGGGAAAGTTTCTATGGGCTTCTATGATAATCCTAGCTCTAATAATATAAGACCTACTCAAGGCTTAACATTCTACATGATGAAGCTAGAAGACAATAAATAAAACTTGACGAACCGTCTTCAAAGCTTCAATCCGGATCTCTTGACTTCAAAACTGCTCTTAGAGCTTCAACAAAGCTTCAGGCACGCGATCACGTGCTTTGAGAAGTCTTGAGACGTCGCTTTTGATATACGTGGAGTTTTGGCGACGATCTCCATAACTGCGCTCACAAAGGAGTTAGTTCACGATATTTATGTTTGCTCATCATCAAAACCAAATCCGGGGAATCAATACTCAACATTCTCCCCCTTTTTGGTGATGACAAACCAACATAAATAATAATCAATAATAATGATTAAAATGAAATTTACTTACTCCCCCCTGCATTGATGACACGTTAGTTCCGTATTCAATTATAATCATACGCATCAAGCAGACGAGGAAAGTATAAAATGTGAACTCAAGTATTGTAATTTAGGATCTAAATCCATTTTTATATATTAACTCCCCCTGAATCTAACATATCAAATTAGATTCACGGTAAAATGCTTTAAATTATCATTTAACATATTGTCATTATTAATTCTCTCCCCCTTTGGCATTAGCAAAAAGAGTGGGAGGAGATCAACGACAACAACAATGGCTAAGAAATAAAAGCATGAGACTCTAAGAATACGACCATGGTCTAAATGACACCAAATGTAAAAATACCGAAGAAAATCAAAGCATGCCAACAAGACCATAGTCAAAAAACGAAATCATCAAAACTCAAATCAATTTCACATATTGAGTTATGGAACATACTCTCCAATATCAACATTCTTGGTTAATTTAGTACATGGAAAACAATTCTATGTTTTCATAAAAGCAATTCTATTTAACCAAAATAATCGTCGAGCGATGAAGTCAATATTAGAGACATAAATACAATATGAAAATAAACTAACAATTTCATGCAAAAGTGTTATGCCAAAAATAGATAGTAACTTCATAAAAACTTATGGCATACACAATTCTAGTACAAAATGACATCTAAATGCATTCAACACACATGGATACCAAATGTATATCAAATGTAAGAATATACTTACAACATTAAGCTCCCTCTACTTTGGTGCATCACTTAAGCACCATCAACTCCATTTGAATGAAAAACTTTGCAAATCAAGGAGTTGGTAGGGTTGGTATCCCACGGTGGATTGAACCTAGAAAACATAATATGGAGCTAAATTTTGATTTGTTGATCCTTCTCTTATTCTTGAGTACCTGAAGATAAAATATCATTCCATGGTACCCAAGGTCATTGGGTCCTAAGAGATTAGACCTTTGGAAGCCAAGTCCAATTGGACTTAGACTTCCCAACAAAATCATCATTATGCACGACATTCATAAAATAGGAGTTCATATATGCTTGTTTTTCATGCATGCTTGTGTCCTTCGGGCCCCAAATAGTGAATGTCTTGGGAGTCCTATTCCTATTGGGAGCATGCATACGTTGTTGATTTCTACGTGATGCATGTCGTGGATAAGCATATGGCACATGATGAAATGGTGCATGATGATAAGTGTTCATATGATAGTGATGTGGATGAACATATGCATGCGGAGGAACACGTTCATGAGTGTGTCTCACATGGTGTGCACGTGCTCGTGGATGTGGATCATAAAAATCATCATACGTGCGAACATATGGAGTAGGAGGTGTGTTCCTACGTGGCATGGTATTGGTGTACATAAAAGCATGACCTTTCTTTGGAGGTCCACCCAAAGTGGGTTTCTTTCCAAACGGGGGTGTGTACCTAATGGAAGCACCATTGGTAGAAGAACTACCCACGGGGTGTTTACTCCCACTAGTTGAGGCTTCGGAAGATGGCCTAACAAAGGTAGTGGATGATTTGGATGAGTCTCCCATCTTATACCCCAAGCCAATGTGATGATTGGCTGGAAGTAAGTCATTTAGGATATTATCCAAATGGCCCTTACCTTTATTGAATTTATTAATACGGCCTAATATGCACTCATACTTCTCGGTGAGAGAAAGCATAGAAGCATCCAGTGTGGACACTTGCGATGTGAGTACATAAACACGAGACTTGAGATTCTCATTCTCGATACTCAAAGTTGAGTTTCGAGAAATCCAATCCGCTATCTCATGTTCATCCGAATTCTCAATATGCACATGCTCAAGTTGAGATTTGAGATTTACGATCTCATTTCTCAACCCTTTAACAACGGTGTCGTTGTTGATGATGATAGGCTTAGGTGAGGTTTGAAAACTAGTTAGCTCATTTTTAGTTTTAATATATCTATTAGCCAATTTAGAGAACTTAGACCAAAGTAGTTCGTTAGCTAATCTAAGTTCATCCATAGTTACCTCATCGCCTTCATCCTCGCTTTCATCCTCACTTTCATCGGAGGAGGTCTCTTGATCATGTTCCTCTTTTCCCATGAAGCATATGTGTGCTTTCTACACTTGTCCATCATCCGACTCTCCACTTGAGGAGTCCTCTTCGGAGTCGGTGAATGAGCCGACAAGCCCTTTCTTGTACCTCTTCTTGTACTTCCTCGACTTGTCGAACTTTGGCGCCTTCCATTTCTCCTTTTGCTTGTTGAGAGGACAATCCGGCTTGATGTGTCCTGACTTGTTGCATTTATAACACAAAGGAGCGGAGGCATTAGTCGAAATAAATTTTGATTTATTCTTGAACTTACCTTTTCGGAAGAATCGGTTGAACTTCTTTGCCAAATCGGCCAAAGCTTCTATGTCCAACTCGTCGTCCGATTCTTCATCATCGGTAGATGTAGATGGAGCGGCCTTAAACGCAATCGTCGTTTTCTTTTGCACGTCTTGCTCCAAGTACGACTTCATCTTCTCCTGCATCTTGATCTTACTGTCCCTGCGTACCTCATAAGACAATAAGGTACCCATTAGTTGTACGACAGTATACTTATTCATATCATTACCTTCCTCGATGGCGAAGGTACGCTTTTCCCAACAAGAAGGAAGTCTGTCAATAATCTTCGCGACTTTCTCCTTTTGGGTATAGTTCTTCCCAAGAGCTTCCAATTCGTTGGATATGTCCACGAAGCGAGCATAGTACTCCTTCATACTTTCACCATGTTCCATGTGAAATAATTCGAACTCTTTGTTAGCAACAACGAGTTTAGAGTCTTTTACCGTACTCGTCCCTTCGTGCAAGATGAGGAGTTGGTTCCATATTTGATATGCACTCTTACATGTGCATATCTTGTTGAAGTCTTCGGGCTCCAACGCACATTGCAAGGCATTCATGGCCTTGGCATTGTTTACCTCCGCGGCGACCTCCGCGGTAGTCCACTTCGCGAAGTCTTGTTCGGTGGGCTCGACATACTCCGTCAACGTAGCTCTCCATAGTGAAGTGCTCCGGAGGAACGTTTCCATCCGGCATTTACAGTACCCATAATTGGTACCGTTGAAGAAGGGAGGCCTAGTTGAGGAGTGTCCTTCCATCACCGAAGAAGCTCCTTCACGGTTCTTGAAGACGCTGTAGTCGTTGTTTGTCATAGCTATGAACTTGGCTCTGATACCAAATGTAATGCTCTGCGTAGCTACTGCACAAGTACTAGAGGGGGTGAATAGTACTTTAAAATAATCAAGAGTATAATTCCTAATTATCTATCAAACACACAAACAACAATGCGGAATAACTATAAACAACAAGAATCAAGCAATGCAAACATGCGATATAACGGGTTCGGATCCACCCAAGTCTCCCCGACTTGTTCCCGGTGATCCTACGTCCCAACCACCCGGATCCCCTCCGGATACTTGAGTTAGAAACCCTAACCCAAGCTTTGCACTATGAAATTCTTGTAGAAAAACCTCTACAAGACCAAATCATACACAAATAAACATGTGACTCCCACAACCTGGGATCACACACTTCTCTCACAACCGAGAGAACAACTTGCAATATCAAAGTAAATGAAACAATAAAATACTTACCAGGAAAATCCTATGCCTTGAGTAAACTTACCAATATTAGGGCAAGAAGGATTTTGGGGAAGAAGATGTCACCAAACCCTAGCTCCAAGAAGTTGACCAGTAATAGAAGCCTAGGGTGGAGTTGGTGACCTTGATTCAAGCTCTTGGCTTGGAAGGCTCACAATGGAGAGAATATCTCTTGAGGAATTAGGGCTCAAGAAGTGAGGGAGAGATTCTTGTGAGAAGAGAGAGCTTTGAAAATAGAGTTGAATGGCTCCTCTTTGATTTCTCTAAACCTCTAGAATGGCAGCCTTGAATACTAGGAAAGAACCCCTCCAAGTATATATAGGATAGAGGAAAGAGAGAGCAAAAATCGTGGCATTAAATGCTCCAACGGCTCAATTCTGAACCAGTCTAATCGGTCTAAGAAGGATCACTGACCGATTAGTTTTTCAACTAGTCCGTCGGTGATTCTTCATGGACCGACTAAATGGTTCACATCCAATAAAGTTAGTTCATGCGATATAGAACTAGTCGGTCTAAGAAGACTTGCCAACCGACTAGTTTGACAACTAGTCGGTCGGTGAGTGTTCTTTGACCGACTAAGCAGATGAAAAAAAATATGCTGAACACAAGAGAACTAGTCGGTCTAAGAACAAATCCTAACCGATTAGTTTCTCAACTAGTCGGTTGATGATTGTTCTTTGACCGACTAACGATAAACAGTAGCTCAGGCTGCGAAAATGAAGATATAACTAGTCAGTCTATGAAGGATTCCAAACCGACTAGTTTGACAACTAGTCGGTCGGTGAACCTTCTTGGACCGACTAATTGGTCAACAGTGAATGAGCTGAAATGAGGTAGGATATCTAGTCGGTTCACGAAGGATTGCCGACCGACTAGATTGCCATCTAGTCGGTTGGTTCTTCTTCTTGAACCAACTAAGATGCACTAGAAGCTGCGAAATGAAGCGTACGGCTTCGGGAAAGTTTCTATGGGCTTCTATGATAATCCTAGCTCTAATAATATAAGACCTACTCAAGGCTTAACATTCTACACGATGAATCTAGAAGACAATAAATAAAACTTGATGAACCGTCTTCAAAGCTTCAATCCGGATCTCTTGACTTCAAAACTACTCCTAGAGCTTCAACGAAGCTTCAGGCACGTGATCACGCGCTTTGAGAAGTCTTGAGACGTCGCTTTTGATATACGTGGAGTTTTGGCGACGATCTCCATAACTGCGCTCACAAAGGAGTTAGTTCACGATATTTATGTTTGCTCATCATCAAAACCAAATCCGGGGAATCAATACTCAACAGTCACTAACGAGCTTCATCTCCACTCCAAGTGGGACCTCCTAGAGGAGGGAAATAGAACTACATAGTAGTCGATAGTCGTACCAAAAGGACGTGGAGGAGATTTCCCTAACAGTATGCTTGATAAGTTTCTAAGATGTGCCATGAGTGCAAAGTAGAATTTCCATGTTCCAGAAGAAGTATGCTTAGCTTTTGCACTATAAAATCCTGCCCCTGAAATAATGCTGTCTCATATAATGAGCCCAGTGCCCATCTGAAGAAAGCAGCCTCCAAAATGCCTGAAGCCACATTAAGATATGAGAGTAACCTCAGCCCCACCGCTCCCCCCATTTCGGGGTACATAAATCTCTCCAGGCCCAAATGTGCTAATTCCCCCTGATGAATTTCCTACAAGCAGAATTGATGGTACGAATAATAGAAGCTGGGATATGATAGGCATACATCCAAAAAGCAACCATACCATATATTACAGTGCGAACCAATTCTATTCTGCTAGAGATGGAAAGTAGAGACGATGACCATCCAACAAGTCTTTTTTTACATTTATCTACCAACTGGGAAAACATTGAAGCCTTGGGGTAGTTGGCTGATAGTGGCAACCCAACATAAGTGGCGAGGGATATAACTTTCCTTATACCAAGTGCACTAGCAAGTCTAGTAGATTCCTTAGTGCCTTTACTGAAAATAGCTGAACTCTTTTTCTTATTAATATAAAGACCCGAAAATAGGTTGAAAGTGTCTAGCAACTCACCGATACCTTAAAAGAGTGGGGGTTGGTATGATAGAAGACAAGGAGATCGTCTGCAAATAGTAAATGGGAAATGGACCCCGTTCTTCTCATAGGATGAATAGTGCGAGAAGCTTCAGATTTAGCCATGAGCAAAGAAAAAGCTTCCATCACAATAACAAATGGATAAGGGGACAACGGATCACCTTCCCTTAGTCCTCTATTTGATGAAAATAACCCCGCAGGGGACCTGTCCACCAATACTGAAAAAGATGGAGCTTTGATGCATTCTGCAATCCACTGAATGAATTTGTAACCAAACCCCATTTGATGAAGAAGAAATAAGATGAACTCTCTGTTAACGCTATCAAAAGCCTTGCAGAGATCCAATTTTAGGCACGCTCTGGAACCCATAGGGTTGCTAAAATCTTGGATCTGTTCATGTTCAAGCAGGGTGCAATCAGTAAGGAGGCGACCTTTAAGGAACACATCTTGATTAGGAAAAATCAGCTCATTAACAACCAACTTCAACTTGCTACATAAAATTTTGCTAAATTTTTTTACCACATTACAACAAGCTATAGGTCTGTAATCCACTAATCCAGAGGTGTTTTAGGCACCAAGGTAAGAAATGTATGATTTAATTGGCGAAGCATATAGACAGATCTGAATAAAGAAGAGACAACCATCATAACATCTTTGCCCACTATATCCCAATCATGCTGATAGAAAAATGCATTAAACCCATCAGAACCATGGGCTTTATCCGTCCCAATCTGGAAGGCATCTTCCTTAATTTCCTTATCAATGACTACTCTATCCAACCAGGTAGCAGCATTTCCTGTAAGTTTACGTTTTGGAATCAAGTTGGGAAAGACATTCCAATAATCATCTTGGTAGTACAGTTGTTTATAGAATAAATGGGCCTCATCTCGTAGTCTGTCAGGATTCGAATTTCCCACACCATCAAAATTAATCAAATGCCTGAGATTATTATAACTATGCCTGGCTTTCATAGCAGTGTAAAGAAAATTTGGAATTCATATCCCCCAGTTTAAGCCAGTCTTGCCGACTTTTTTTTTTGCCTTAGAGCAGACTCCTCCACGTCTAAGGCTTTAGCAAGCTTAAAGGAAGCGGCCTGCTCTAGTTTTTGCAAGTGGAGATCGCGAGCAAGATGATGCTTAGACTGAATATTAAATAGTTCCTTCTGGCACCTGTTAACATCTAATTCCTCTCTGCATTTTGCCACAAAAATCCGCATGGTCTCCTTTAGGAATTTAATCTTGGACACAAGCCGTTGCATTA
This sequence comes from Scilla litardierei, assembly GCA_030789695.1. NCBI lineage: Eukaryota > Viridiplantae > Streptophyta > Magnoliopsida > Asparagales > Asparagaceae > Scilla > Scilla litardierei. Next base: position 124,788,055 of record CM061141.1, read on the forward strand.
AGGATGCAACCTGAATTTGTGATGAAGCCTATGCTTTTTGCATAGTATCTCTATAACCAGGTCGGGAGCACCAAGCATTATAAAATTTAAAAGGCTTTGGCTGAGAGGGTACGTTGGGGAGGAGATGCACAACCATGGGGCCATGATCACTAGTCCCAGGATTTGCATACCCCATATATGAGTGGGGTAGTAAATTTAATCAATCCGAGTTACAAAGCATCCTCTCAAGTCACGTCGAGATACGTCCACCACCAATCCTTCTATTGTTCCATCTATAGCGATTGCCAACGCTCTTCATTTCAAGCATCTGACAGCTCCCAATACAATTATTAAAGTCATCTACTCGTCTCGGATCCAGCGGCCTCCCACCTATCTTCTCATTTGAATATCTTACACAATTGAAGTCCCCTCCAATCATCTAGGAATCATGGCAAAATATGCTGAATTAGAAGTAATATCAGCCCAAAGCTCTTGTCTGGCCAATGAGAGATTAAAAGCATATCTGTGGTGAAGCCCATCACAAAACCTGAAGAATTTGTAAAAATAGCCGAAATATGTTGGCTAGAAATGGAGCATGGCCTGCAAGTCCATGTTGCACTATCATAAGGAATGACGATGCACCCCTAGAGTGCTTCGATCTATTGTCAACACACACCCATTCTTTGTGAAAACATCTAGCAATCCTTACCGCATTATGTTCCTCAACTTTAGTTTCTAATAAGCAAACAATAGAGGGCCTCAATTTATTGATCCTTTGCTTGAGATCAATCCTTCTCGAATTGTTGTTGAGCCCATGCATATTCCAAAGGAAGACCGACATTTAAGATGAAATAGGGCGAGCTCCATTGTTACTAGCTAGTCATGAGCTCATACGAGTAGCAGAAGGTGATACATTCTTCCTCAGATCAGATTTAGCTTTATTCTTGGTTGCCGTTGCCTTCAATGCTTCCTGTTCAATGTACCATGCGGGATTTGGGGAAGTGAGTATAACTGGGACTTCGACATCATCAGCCTCCAGCAGTAGGGAGGGAGATGATCGCTCCAGTTCACCTGCTAAAGTACTCCCATGCTCTGTAAAAGCCAAGTGACCTACAGGCTCTGGTTGACGAGCTGCATCGGACCCATCTGGATTGCCCGCACTCCCCTTCTTGCATGTCAGTGCTCGCACCTGCAGGCTCCTGCTCTGTATCCGAAGGTAGGCTCATGTCGCCCCTCAGCATGTCATCTTCAAGTTGGTTCTCTTCACCTCCAGAGCTAGCAATTTTGATGCGTTCGCCCTCAAAAAAACCTCACACTGGGATAGATGGCATTAGGATCCGACCCCTCAGGTAGCCCCCCTTTATATTTCAATCCAGAACCCTTGACAACTTCCACCTCCCCTTCCAGTTCAGTAAGTAAGTCATCGGCATCCATGTCGACCCCAGTTCTTTGCCCTTCATCAACCGCTACTGATTTGGCCTTACCCTCTGCTGTTGCCTCCAAATCCTTTACCACAACCTCTGTTCCCATCGCCTCTTTTTGGATTGAAGGGGGCTCTTTTGATTCAGGACTTAATGAGAATTGTTTATCTATATGCCCGAAGCTAGTACATAAGCTACAATGAGGGGGCTCACCCTCATACTTCACATCAGCTACAAATGAAGTACCATCCTCCAATTCCACAAGAGCAGTCCTTGTTGGATATGGAAGACGTTTGTACACCCTTGTGGGGGATGTACGAGGGAATACGGACCTTGAACGTCGCGTACACGAAGTCGTGTACAAAGAGAATCTGTTCCCTTGTGGAGAGGATCTCTGGATGAGTGGGAAAGTCGCATTATATATGCATAAGTGCATGCGACATATGGCTAATAAAGGGGGAATATCTTAAGCTTATGTTGTACCATGCATATGGTACAACTTAAGCTTATAATGTGCCATGTATCATGGTACACCTTAATTAAGTTGTTCCAAAGGAACAACTTACCCTAAAATAACTACCTTGGGGGCTATAAATAAGACCCAAGGGTAAGCCATTTCTTACACCTTTTGCATGAAATTCATGCATGCATCTTCATCCTAGCGAAGCTCTGCAGAAATCCTTTCTCTTCCTCTTTCCAAGTTCTTAATCTAAAATAGAGATTTAGATTGTGGATTAGTAGCCTTACTCTGTTCGTGAGAAGACTCGATCCGTCGTGGCGAATCCGAAGGCAAAGTTCCGAGACTACCGTTCCGCATACGCAAGCGTAAGTCTCAACTTTAATTATCGATCCTAACTCTGTTTTGGCAGGATCCTACATTGGTATCAAAGCCATAAGGGTTCGCCCCGGTCAAACCGCCGCCCCGTCGAAACTATGAACGAGTCGTTGTCTTTTTCACGAATGGGTCTCCTACTATTACGGATATAGCAGGAACACTTCGTGACAGAGAGAACGCATCGGTTGTTCTTTTCACGTTAGGGTCTCCTATCATTACGGATATGATAGGAACTCTCCGTGACGGGAAGAACCGACCGTTCACGTAGTATGTTATTTTTCATTTTTGGCACACGGCCATTAGGAAATAACTAATTTCTCGACGAACGGGTGCTTCATCGACGAACGGGTGCTTCATCGAGGAAGATGATGGTAGTTATTTCCATCGGGTAAGAGGAAATTTGGTGCATGTGCACCATGGCCAAATGGGCTATGAAGGCTATGCACCCCCCCTTCACTTGCGGAGGGGGTTGGCTACGGCCAATAACCACCGGCGACCACCCCATCAAGGGGGAGGAGTGTGTGCGGCAACCCCATTCAAAGGGGGTGGCCGGCCATGGCCAAAGGGGCCATGGCCAGCCAATGCCAAATGGCCTTGGCCATGACCGGCCATGGCCAAGCCATGGTCGGCCAAGGCCAGGCCGGCAGTGGCCGGCCAAGGCCAGGCCGGCAATGGCCGGCCTTGGCCAGGCCGGCCGGCCTGGCCGGCCCTGGCCGGCCAGGCCGGCCCTGGCAGTGGCCAGGGCCGGCCAGGCGGCCCTGGCAGTGGCCAGGGCCGGCCTGCCGACCCTGGCAGAGGCCAGGGCCGGCGCCCTGGCCTCGGCCAGGGCCTGGCCGGCCTTGGCCGGCCTCGGCTAGGGCAGAGGCCCTGGCCGAGGGGGCCAAGGCCCCTGGCCGGCCAGGGCAGAGGCCCTAGCCGGCCCTTGGCCAAGCCCCGGCCAGGGCAGAGGCCCTGGCCGGGAAGATGTTGCAATTCAAAAATTGGTCGACCAATTTAGTGTTTTTGGTCGACCAATCCGACAGATGGTCTGGATCGATTGCAAACTTGCCAAATGACTCATACGGGGTAACAAAAGGCCTTGGTCAAACTCGAATGTGTCGTTTAGTCCATACGGGGCTAACCACAGTGCCGACTAGTTCATACGGGACTAACGTTTTAACGAAGTTTTTTCATTAGGCTCTACTCTTTGAAGATTAGCCATAGTGCTCTACTTCATGCAAGATTAGCCATGTCATTGTGCTCTACTCTACAGAGATTAGCCAATGTACTTGTGACGTTGTGCTCTACTCTACGGAGATTAGCCAACATGCTTTCAAATTTTTTTGAAAAAGATGTTTTTCAAAAAGGTTATGTCCCGTCCTTAATCGGGATAGCACAATTTAGAATTCCAAGTCCTACCACGATCCGGCCATGGTTATCTAACCCATGGGTGTGTAGAACAGGTCTCGTGGCTTGGCAATTGTTGCGCTAAAATTCTTTGCGCAAATTCTCACCTATTCCATTTTGAAAGATATGTTTTTCAAAGTATTTTTCCGCTGCTAATACCATACGGGTATTATTTCTGATTTCTTTTTACTTGAGATAAGTAAGAGGGATACTTTGAAAGTTACTTCTAGATGGTAGTTGGGAACGTAGTGAACTTCTCGATTCTAGAGTAACATTTCAATGCATCCAAGGAACTTATCAAGTGTTTAAAGAATCGAAACTTTATGCATAGAATTTTGATCGTGTTTTTCATTTTCTTTGCAGTTTTTTGAATCGAATATGTCTACCGCTTCTAAGAACATTGTCGCAGAGCTTAACAAAGGTGAAAAGCTCAACGGCGACAATTATAAACTTTGGTCAATAAAAATCCAATATGTTTTGGAGGAGCAAGATGTGCTCGAAACACTCCAAAACATAATGGAAGAACCTGAGTTGGGCAATACGGCCCAACACAAGAGGGACCGGGAAGCTTATGATACTTGGACTCGAAAGAACAAAATAGCACGTATTACGTTACTGTCCGCAATGGACAATGACATAATGCGTCTATTTCGGGAATTCGACCTAGCCAAAGACATATGGTCTGAGCTAGAAGTAAAGTTTGGTGGAACTTCGGTTACCAAACTCCGCTCCTTAAATATTCAATTTGATTCGTACAAAATGCGGTGAGATCATTCTATGAAAAAGCATCTCCGCCACATGGCGAATCTCATATCTGAATTAAAGGATGCGGGTGTTACGCTGTCTGACGAACAGCAGATCCAAGCAGTCATTCGTTCACTCCCAGATAGCTGGGATAACATGAAAATGCATCTCACTCATAATGAGTGCATTAAAACATTAAGCGATGTATCGAAACACCTCGAACTCGAGGAAGAGCGGATTCAAGCCACAAAACCAAGTGCAGAAGTGCACGTGGCCGCTAGTTCCTCACATGGAGGAAATAAGCGGAAGAATAAACGCTTAAGGTTTGTGAACGAACGAAAGCAAGAACCGGAAACCTCAAAGAAGACTAAGAACAAAAAGTGGCAAAAGAATGTGCACTCAAAGAAGAAAAACTTGAAGAAGATCAAGTGCTTTAAGTGCAACAAGTACGGTCACTTCGCCCGTACATGTACGGATAGAAGTGATAAGGTAACTTGTAGGACTAGGTACATATGTGTTTCTAGTTCCATGTTTCTTGCTGAATCTAACTATTTTTGGTTGATTGATTCAGGGGCCACCGACCACGTAGCGAAGGACAGAAGGTTCTTCGTAGAGTATCGAAAGATAACTCAAGGAACAAAGTGGATATACGTCGGCAACAACACTCGTGTTGAAGTCAAAGGCGTCGGAACATGTAAGCTAGTTCTCGACAACGGCCGGACATTATTATTGCACGACGTCCTCTTTGCTCCAGATATTAGAAGGAATATCGTTTCCGTGGTCATGTTAATGTCTTTAGATTATGAATGGAGGTTCTATAAACAGAAAGTTGACATTGTTTGTAATAGTTCTTTAATTGGATCTGGTAATGTTTGTAATGGATTAATTGTTTTAAATACAATGTATGATGCTTCTTCTTCCATTAATGAAAGTTTCCATTTGACAAATGCTTCTAACTCTGAATCTGAGATCATTTGTTGGCATGCAAGACTTGGTCATATTGGACCAACTAGAATGGATAGACTTGCCAAAAGTGGCTTGCTATCTAATGTTTCAAAAGTTGAAATGTCAACTTGCGAACATTGTCTTGTAGGGAAAACTTGTCGCAAGCCGTTTGGAACTGGCACAAGGGCCGAAGTTCCATTACAGCTTATCCATTCGGACATTTGCGGTCCAATGAATGTTAAGACAAGACGCGGGAAGTCCTACTTCATCACTTTCATTGATGACTTCACCCGTTTCGGTCATATTTATTTGATTTCCCACAAACATGAAGCTTTAACTTGCTTCAAAAACTATATGAGTTTAGTGGAAAATCAACTAGATCGCAAGATAAAGGTCTTGTGAACCGATCGGGGTGGGGAATATCAATCAACGAGTTTTAAGGAACTCTGTGATGAAAAAGGCATAGTTCATCAAATAATTATGCCTTATACTCCACAACAAAACGGTGTTGCGGAAAGAAGAAATAGGACATTGATGGAAATGGTCCGTTCAATGATGTCTCAGGCAAATTTGCCTATAACCTTTTGGGGTGATGCATTATTGACGGCAGCATTCATCTTAAACCGTGTACCCTCGAAGTCGGTAAGTTCTACTCCTTATGAGTTGTGGAACAATAGAACTCCAGACTTAAGCATTCTAAAACCTTGGGGTTGTGCATCTTACGCACATTTATCCTCTCACAAATATGGCAAACTTGGGCCACGTGGGAGGAAGTGTATCTTCATACGATACGCTGAAAACTCCAAAGGATATGTTTTCGTCGGTCAAGAGGACAATGGTGGTCTTATAGAATTCGAATCGAGGGATGTTGTCTTCTTGGAAAACGATTTTCCAAGACAGGGTGAGATAAGTCAAGACTTATCCTTGTTTGAGACTTGGGATCAAGAAGGATCGGAACGTTCGAGTGGGAGAATTCTTGGTGAAGAAGAAAATACGTTTCAAACTTCACCAATGGATGATACGAACGATACCAATCCTATTCCGAGTGGGAGTGATATTATTCCAAGTGGGAGTAATGTCATTCCAAGTGGGAGTGATCAAACTCAAACAAGACGTAGTAATCGAACGAGGCTAACACCTCTGAGATTTGAGGATGAATTTCCTCAAACATTCATGACATTACTACAAGATGATGACGAACCTGCAAATTTCAAACAGGCCGTCACATGCCCTGCTAAAGATAAATGGATAGCGGCAATGGAAGAAGAACTTCAATCCATGAAAACAAACCAAGTCTGGGACTTGGTTGATTTACCTAAGGGACATAGAGCCATTGGGAACAAGTGGGTTCTTAAAATCAAGCATAAGGCTGATGGCTCCATCGAGAAATATAAAGCTCGCCTTGTTGCGAAAGGTTTCACGCAACAGGAAGGAATAGACTACGAAGAGACTTTCTCTCCTGTCATGCGTTTTACCTCCATTCTCTTAATTCTGGCAATGGTGGCTTGTTTGGACCTCAAGTTACATCAGATGGATGTAAAGACTGCTTTTCTTAACGGAGAACTAGATGAGGAGATCTACATGGAACAACCAAACGGGTTTGTACAAGAAGAAAACAAACATAAGGTTTGTAAACTTCGTAAATCCATATATGGTCTTAAACAATCCTCAAGGCAGTGGTATATGCGCTTTCAAGAAGTCGTTTTGTCGTATGGTTTCTCCATGCTCGACGAAGACAACTGCGTATATATTAAGAGGATTAAAAACAAGTATGTAATTATGTCTCTTTATGTAGATGACATACTTATAGCCGGAAATGATAAGCGTCTTATATTGGATATCAAAGCTTGGCTTTCATCCGTCTTTGAGATGAAAGACATGGGTGAAGCTGCATATATCCTTGGGGTTAAGATCTCAAGGAATCGTTCCAAGAAACTTCTTTCTCTCTCTCAAGAGACATATATAAAGAAAGTTTTAGAACGATTTAATATGCAGGACTGCAAGCCAATTGATACTCCAATAAGCAAAGGCGAGGGTCTATGTTTGGAAATGTGTCCCAAAGATCCAAAAGAAAAGAAAGCTATGGAAAAGGTTCCATACTCCAGTGCTGTCGGGAGTCTTATGTACGCTATGATGTGTACCAGACCGGACATTTGCTATGGTGTTGGTATGGTAAGCAGTTACCAATCCAACCCAGGACAAGCACACTGGAAAGCGGTGAAGAGGATATTAAGGTACCTCAAAGGGACTGCGGACTATGCGTTATGCTATCAAGGCAATACCTTGAGACTCGAAGGCTATACCGATGCTGATTGGGCAGGTGATCTCGACGAGCGAAGATCTACCTCAGGCTTTGTTTTCTTGCTCGGGAATGGTGCAATATCCTGGAGCAGCAAGAAACAAACCTGCATCGCTCTATCAACCATGGAAGCCGAATTCGTAGCATTCAGCATGGCGGTCCAAGAAGCTGTTTGGCTTAGGAAATTCTTAGACAAGCTGACGAATGCCACTGACACAAGCACTGTTCCGATATACAGTGATAGTCAAGCTTCGATTGCCTACGTCAAAGATCCTAAATTTCATTGTAAGACTAAACACATTGACATTCGATTCAAGTTTGCGAAGGACTATGACAAACGGAAGGAAGTAGACATAGGATACATATCCACGCATGAGATGATAGCGGATCCCCTTACCAAGGCGATCCCCAGAGATGTGTTCTACAAACACTTATCATCTATGGGAATGCGTAGGTGCTGAGCTGTATCTTGTAATATTTCCCATGTCTATAGAAGATCAAAGTTTAATAAAAGAAAGAAGTTCTTTTATATATTGCATACAAGTTTCTTACAAATGATTTTAAACATTTGTGTTTGAGTCTCAGCTATTTTATTGTGTGTATGTCGGACAGATTAAGGTTGGCTCTCTCACATGAGCAACCGCCTTATCATATCAGATGGATAAGATAGAGATGAGACTAGTTTAAAGTCAAAATCATTAGACAAATGATTTAGAGTCGTGACTTAAACAAGATAGTCAAATAAAAGATCTGCATCATACGGATGCTTACAAAAGATCTGAGATCTGTATCACAAGGATATTTGAAAGAGATCTCATAGGATTTAATCCTATCTGTCATATGCAGGATGAGAGTCCGTGAATATTTCACGAGTAGTAAGGGGACTCAAAAAGATAGGCACTGTGGTGTCTGATCTTTCATCCGTACAACATCATTAAGACATACTCTCCCTGGGAAAGGAGTGATGTTGTAATACGTGTTCATACCACGTATGCATTACGACCACTGAGTTAATAGCAATAGTGTTTGCTATTATGTGAGACTCAAAGGCCATACGGGTCTTAACTCTTACCCTCAAGGACTCCAATTGGTTCCTTCAGATTTGACGAGATGATCGCTATCTTAGCGTGTTGCTAATGGGCTATGATAATTCGGCTCGGCGGGGCACGTTAGAAAAGCGAATCAAGTCAAGATCAGAAGGTTCGCAAGAAGAGGAAGATTGATTTCATATTCACATTTGGACTTTAAATGATTCAAAGCTGGCCAGCCAATTGTAATCCAGATGGGATTCAATTGTTGAATATAAAGTACAAGAAATGTGAAGAAATAATCTAGGGTAAAGCATGCGTTGAACTACTCAACTTTGCACCTTCGAGGTCGTTGTGTATCTCTAACAAGTGCACAACAACAGACTCTACGCGCATGACGGTCGCACGGTCTATTTCTCGGTATGATAGATGAAAGAACTAAGGGAAAGACGTTCTCTTACAATCCCCTCAAGTGTGAGTGGGAGATGTTGGATATGGAAGACGTTTGTACACCCTTGTGGGGGATGTACGAGGGAATACGGACCTCGAACGTCGCGTACACGAAGTCGTGTACAAAGGGAATCTGTTCCCTTGCGGAGAGGATCTCTGGATGAGTGGGAAAGTCGCATTATATATGCATAAGTGCATGCGACATATGGCTAATAAAGGGGGAATATCTTAAGCTTATGTTGTACCATGCATATGGTACAACTTAAGCTTATAATGTGCCATGTATCATGGTACACCTTAATTAAGTTGTTCCAAAGGAACAACTTACCCTAAAATAACTACCTTGGGGGCTATAAATAAGACCCAAGGGTAAGCCATTTCTTACACCTTTTGCATGAAATTCATGCATGCATCTTCATCCTAGCGAAGCTCTGCAGAAATCCTTTCTCTTCCTCTTTCCAAGTTCTTAATCTAAAATAGAGATTTAGATTGTGGATTAGTAGCCTTACTCCGTTCGTGAGAAGACTCGATCCTTCGTGGCGAATCCGAAGGAAAAGTTCCGAGACTACCGTTCCACATACGCAAGCGTAAGTCTCAACTTTAATTATCGATCCTAACTCTGTTTTGGCAGGATCCTACAGTCCTAACCAAACGATACTTTGCTTCAACCTCAACAAGACAACGAGCATACATTACTCTGTTTAAATTAGCCGTAGCTCGATCAAGACAGATAGGCTTCCTGACAACACTTGTGACAATATTTAAGATGTTCAACGTCCACATAGATAGAGGCAAATTATGTAGTTGAATCCATATTGGCACAAAAGTAAGGATGTCTCGATCGTGCTTAACATTAGGGCTCCAACGTTAAAGCACCACCAGTCTGCCATCAAATAATCATGGCCCCCATGTAGGATAGCTTCACAGTTCTCCCCCTTCTTAAATCGAAAGTAGAAGAACCCATTCTCCTTACTAAAAATTTGCAGCTCCCCATCAGTTTCCAAAGACGATTTGTCCACGCCTTAATTTGCCCAAAATAAGGAATATCCCCAAGTACATACCCCAGTAGAAAATTACTCCACCTTGCCGCACCAGTCTCAACTAGGGCAGCCAGTATCCTCGCCTTAGCTATTCCATCTTCACCAACTATGTGGGGAACTAGAGACATAATCAAGGGGTCATCATACTTACGATGAGAAGCGCAAATATCCATCCAAGATCATTTCTCCACAGCAGCATTGATGCGAATAGACGATGAGGCTCTATTTGGCATTTTAACAAATGCCTTCCGTGCACCGTTGTTGTTAGGCACCGATCGTTGGTCCCCCTTCGCTGATCGTGTATTCCCTTGATTCGTAGAACGGTGGTATTGGAAACGCTCTGAATGTAGATGATTGGGCCCCATAGGATGCCATCCCCCACGCGATTTAACCCTAGCAGCATCGGATCCATGGTTAACCGAATTCTTAATAATCTTCTTCTTCCCATGTTCCACCCTTGTACAGCCCTCGTCGACGGGATCGGATCCAACCTCAGCAGCCGAAATTTTGAGCTTCTCCCCCACATCTGAAGTCCCCTCACCTGAAGCCATAGAACCCTCCACCCTTGGCCCGCCTCGCCGTTGCCCCTCGCCGAAGGCCTCCCTCAGATCGCCAGAGGCCCCCCTCAGATCGCAGGCAGCCACCTCACCGGGATCCCTCGGATCGCCCGTCCGCATATCACGCATCTCTTTCCTCATTATATATATATATATATATATATATATATATATATATATATATATATATATATATATATATATATATATATATGAAAACCATATATATATAGGGTGGAATGGCCGGCGATTTTGGCGATTCTGGCGATCCTGGAGGGCGTCCCAATGTCATTCAACGAGATCTAGCTGATGGTTCAGCGAATGGTATTTGGGAATTGGTCGACCGGCATAAGAAGCGTTCAGTGAATGGAAATAGGGTGGGTGGCGTCGGGAAAGAGCGTCAAGCGGCTGCTGGTTCTAAGTTGGGCAGCGTTGGGTATTTTCCTGTGCAGAAGCGTGATTTCAATCGACATCCTCGTGGTTTCCGGCCTCATAACAAGTATCAACCTTTGAGAGGAAGCGACCATTCAAGGCCGAATGGTCCCATTGTCGGACCCCCTACTAATGCAGCTAAGGTGTTCGATAAGAGGCCTCAACGACCGTCTATTGACATTTCAATCAATACTAAGTGCACGAAGCAATCGTGGGTGGATGTGTGCTCCAAAATCAGGAAATACGACCTTGATATAGGAATGTCATATGTAGCACCAATTACTCAAGCGGATGGTTCAATTATGGCATTGGTGGCTAAATCTGCGTTGGAACGGGGTGCTGAACAATGGAGGAATACCCTGGTCGGCTATGTGTTGGGTGATGTTCCTTTCTATGGGCAGATTTGTGCTTGGGTGGATAGGCTTTGGAATCTGAAGAAAGGGGTTAAAATTTACAGTCGTGAGAATGGATTTTTTTGCTTCAAATTCGAGGATGAAGGTGAATGTGAGAAGATCCTACATGGGGGTCCATGGATGTTTGATGGAAGGCTCGTCGTTCTGCAACGATGGAGTTCAGCACTAAAGCTTGAGCGTGATATCCTATCCTCGGTGCCGGTTTGGATCCAGCTACATGGGGTTCCATTGGGTATGTGGACTCTAGAAATATTGAACTATATTGCCTCTGTCATAGGAGTCCCAATTTGTTTGGATAAGCTTACTGCCAAGAAGGAGAGGCTATCATTTGCGAGGTGCCTTGTTGAAATTAATGCCAAAAGTTCAGTTCCAAAATCTGAACTTGTTGGCACAGAGGATGGTCCATCTATAACTATTGATGTTAAGGTGGAGGGGGAACCCCCTTGTTGCTCTAAATGTGTCTGCTTTGGTCATTCGGATATTCAATGTCCTGACGCGCAAGAGTCCCCTTCAATCCAAACGGCAAGCAATATTGGTGAGGCTGTACCTAATCCCTTGTTGAGGCAAGAGGTAGTTACAGATAATATTGGTGCAGGAGATTGTCGGACAGGTAACAAGGTAATAGCTACTGAGAATATTTCAGCAAGTGGCCCAGAGGGCAATTTTATGTCTTCAAGACAGGGATATACTCCTGTTGGTGAAGCTCTAGTAGGTAATCCTAAGGGTGTAAGGGAATTGGAACGTCCGCATGAACAGGAGAGTGTGCAGGGTACACCTCATTTAATGTCGGGCTCTGGGTATGGAAGAGCTGGAAGCCTACGTGTTGGCGGTGGAATTGAGAACAATGAGGGAGAGCTTAATCGCGATGTGGCCACTTCTTTGCAAGTCAATCAGTTGGCTCCTATGGAGGTTCCACCTCCTTTGCACTGTGAGACTGAATCTATCATAGCAGACCTACAAAGAGAACAACCGCCAACAATGGCCCATGATGTAGTGGTTTCGCATAAAGGTGAAGGAGCTGGGGTTGGCTCTATGGATAGGGAGCCTAGGCCACTACCTTCTCTTTTTGAAGAAGGAGGATCTGCTGATATTGATAAGGTCCCTGATGGGATTGCTACTGATAACCCGGAGTGGGAGTCCGAGGTAGAAGAGCAAATTCGCCAAGCTACTGCTCCAGCAACTAAGCCATCTAAAAAAGCCCAACTGCAGGTCGCTCCAAGGAAGAGCAGTAGGATACTAGAGAGTGGCCAAGGTCGCAAACCCACCGTTGATCAATGAGCTTCTTCATATGGAATACGAGGGGCCTTAATAACTCAGTGAGGAGAAGGGAATTGCGAGATAGTTTAAAGATCCTGAAGCCTTCGGTGATGATTTTAGTTGAAACAAAGCTCAAGCAATCTACTTCTGGAGACAAATCTGTCTTGTCGGACAATTGGCTGGGCCATGACAATTTTGATCTTTCTATTGGTGGGCGTATTGTTATTGGTGTCGATCCAAATGTCTGGTCGACCACCCCGATCTCTAAATCTGCACAGCATATTACCTTAAAATGCAATAACATTGGCGGGTTCTCCTGTGTAATTACGGGAATTTATGCTCTGAATACCATAGGGGAGAGGAAGGACTTATGGAGGAGCATTCAAGAAGACTTCATTCGGGCTGGAGGAACACCATGGCTTGTGGGAGGTGACTTCAACAGCGTCCTATACACTGGAGATAAACTTGGTGGGAGGAAGCTGGAGGATAGTATGGTTCGGGATTATCATGACTGCATTAATAACTGCGCTCTCCAAGAGCTTAAAAGTACGGGAAATAGATTTAGTTGGTGCAACAGTCGTGTGGGTGCTGGTCGTATTATTGCCCAACTAGATAGAATCTTCATTAATCCTGAGTGGTTCTCTATGCTGCCAGAATCACATTTTCAATATCGCAACTCCTCTACTAGTGATCACTCACAGATGGTTGTACATTTGCATAGTCAGGTACCCTCTGCTCCTAAGCCGTTCAAATTCTATAACTATTGGTTGTCATCCCCAGGATGCAAGGATATTATCGTCACCCATTGGTCGGGGGATGTATGTGGTACCCCCATGTTCCGGGTTTGTCAAAAGCTTGCGAGACTTAAGCCTGTTCTCAGGGAATGGGCAAGAGATGTACAAGCTGATAAGGTCGTTGACAGTTGCAGGCGTAAACTTGATGATATCAGAAGAAACTCGTGCTTACAGGTTGACTCTTTCCTCCAAGCTCAGGAAGCTTGTTTAATTAAAGACCTGTCTCATGCTCTTAGGAATGAGGAGGATATGCTACGGCAAAAAAGTCGCCATGAATGGATCTCTTTGGGGGATAGGAATACAAGTTTCTTTTATAATGCAATGAAGGTTAGAACGAACAGAAATAATTTGAGTCACCTAGTGGATGCAATGGGAGATCGGAACAAGGTTCAGGATGACTTGAGGGTGGCGGCCCCATTGTATTACAGTGAGCTCTACAATCAGAACAACTACCTGGATTCATTCCCAAAAATTGTTCCTAAAAGAATCTTGACTGCTGAGTCAGGCATCTGGCTTAGCAGAAGGGTATCTAAGGATGAAGTCAAAGCGGCAAATTTCCAAATCGGCAAAGATAAGGCCCCAGGGCCTGATGGTTATAATGGGTTCTTCTTCCAGCAGAACTGGGACATTATTGGTAATGATGTGACTGTGGCTATACAATCTTTCTTCAGATCAGGTTCTCTTCTAAAGCAAGTAAATCACACATTTCTCTCCCTAGTACCTAAGAACTCTAATGCATCCGGCCTGGGTGACTACAGGCCAATCGCCTGCTGTAATGTGCTTTATAAATGCATTAGTAAAATCATTTGTAACAGGCTGAAGGTTGTGATTCATGAGCTGATTTCCCCTAATCAATCGGCTTTTCTTAAAGGTAGATTACTATCTGATTGCACTCTTATTGCTCATGAGCAGATTAGATACTTCAACAACCCAATGGGTAGCAGATCCTGTTTGAAATTAGACTTACGGAAAGCGTTCGACAGTGTGAATCGGGAGTTCCTGTTCTACATTATGCAGCAGCTTCGCTTCCCACTCCCCTTTATTTCCTGGGTAAAGGAATGCATAAGTTCCGCCTCCTTCTCTGTCATGGTTAACGGTTCGCCATGTGGTTATTTCAAGAGCAATAGAGGTTTGCGTCAAGGTGACCCTCTATCCCCCTACCTCTTCGTTATTATTATGGAAGCCTTCTCTCTTCTTGTCGAGAAATACGTCAACACTCGCTCTATACTTCCTATGAGGCGTTCAGGTTCCATCTCCCACTTATTGTTTGCTGATGATCTGCTGGTCTTCTGTCGGGCAAATATGAGTTCTTTCCGGGGCATCAAACATTTGCTGCATGAATTTGCAAATTACACGGGGCTTCAAGTCAATTGGGATAAAAGTGTGGGCTTGTTTAGCAAGGGGACAAAGAACAAAGATGCCCTGGCGGAATATCTGGGAATAAAAACAGCAACTTCTATCACCACCTATCTTGGGCTCCCGTTGTCACTCAAATACCCTACCTCTCTAAATTTTAAGAACTTAGTTGATAAGTGCAAGAAGCGGATGGGCAGTTGGACAACTACTAAGCTGTCAATTGCGGGGCGTATCGAACTTGTGAGGACTGTTATTTTTGGGACGGTGGCTTTCTGGATGCAAGTGTATCACATTCCGATGACAGTACTTCGTGCCATCACGTCTATCTGCAGAAGATTTATTATGGGGAACTCTAGAGCTTGGGCTTGGGAAGACATTTGCAAGCCAAAAACTGAAGGGGGTGTGGGTTTACGAATGTTGGAAGAGCTAAATGTGGCATCGAGTATTAGACTTTCCTGGCAATTCCTAACATCGGACTCTATATGGGCATGCTATATGCGGAAAAAATATGGCAGCCCTGGAAGTTTCTTTTCAGCAAAGTGGGATGTTTCAAACTCAGGTACCTGGAAGAGATTGTTGCGACACCGGCCTATCTCACTATCGCTCATCAAGATAACTGTGCGGGACGGTCGATCTACTAGATTCTGGACTGATAATTGGCTGGAAGGGGGGCCATTGCAGGGCCGGTTTGATGTGCCTGTGAATTGTGAAGGCCGGATGGTGGCCGATTACTGGACAGAGCTCGGCTGGTCTGCTGATTCCGCAATTGACCCTGTGCGCCCTCTTCTGCGTAGTATTTCCCTTCGGTCTGGATCAGATAGTTGGAAATGGTTGGGTGGTGACAAATTCTCCTACAGACAGGCTTGGGATTGTACCCGAAGGCGAAACCCGGCCTTCCCTCTCTACAAGCTTATCTGGTATCCAAATTATGTCCCGAAAATGTCGATCACACTTTTGAGAGCTCTTAGAGACAAATTGCTTACCAACGGCAAGATCGCCAGATGGTCAGATAATGCTACAAGAAACTACGTGCTTTGTGACGAGGATAAGGATGAGAATACGACTCATCTATTTTTTGAATGTGCTTACTCCCAGTACATTCTGCGGAGGACCTTGTTGAAGTTAAATGGCCAGATGCAGATTACCCCTTCCATTGCTGAGGTAGGGAACTACTTCCTCAATACTTTTATGGGCAAGAGCAGCTTGAGCTTGTTGGGCAAAACTTGTCTGGCATGTATAGTTTGGCATATCTGGCGCGAAAGAAACAGAAGAATTTTTGATGATGTAAAGAGAAGCAAAATAGCCCTATTCGAGGAAATTGCTGCTGATATTAGAATTGCCGTGCAGGAACAAGATCCAACGACTGAGGAAGAGATTGAGGCTTTCAGGAACTGGGAGATCCGCGACAAGGGTTGACCCTACTATGTTTTCGCTTCTTGTTTTTCAGTGTATTATTAATGTTCTAGAATGGAGGGGGAGACTTTAGTGGGGAGTGACGGCGCTTGTGCCCTATCCTCCTTCTAAGGAATCCTCTTTCCACAATAGGACTGTATTTTTGCACATATTATTACAAATGCTCGCTTACCTTTCAAAAAAAAATAAAACCATATATATATATATATAAATATATATATATATATATAGTGAAAAATGGAGAAGAGCTGACAGCGCTGGAAATTTTTCCAGCGCTGTCCGCATTTTGGGCGAGATAAAAGTATTTTTTTTGAAAATTTTTTTTGCAGTAGTTAGATATACGTGTTAGGAAGCTCCCCACAAACTTTCAGCTCGATCCGACACCGTTTGAGCCTCCGTTCATCGATTTCAAAAACATTACGCAAAACTGTGGACAGATTTGCGTACCGTTTTTGAAATCGATGAACGGAGGCTCAAACGGTGTCGGATTGACCTGAAATTTTGTGGGGAGCTTCCTAACACGTATATCTAACTACTGCAAAAAAAATTTCAAAAAAAATATTTTTATCTCGTCCAAAATGCGGACAGCGCTGGAAAAATTTCCAGCGCTGTCAGCATTGGCCCATTAACCTCATATATATATATATATATATATATATATATATATATATATATATATATATATATATATATATATATATATATATATATGGGAATCATATAGATCAGGTGCAAGACACAAAAAGGTGGGCCACATGGAAAGTACAAGCCCTTGTGAGGTTTGTACTTTTCAACTTTATGTGTCTGGGCACTTGATCTATTAGATAAGGTGCCACCTTTTCTACATTATTATATATACATATAGAGGGTAAAGTGGTCCTAGGGTGACTCCTTGGATTTCATCCAAGGAGTCGCCCCCATTTTCCATCATATCCTACATTTGTTTTCGAATTTTTTTCTTGGGATTGTTGTTCACCTCATGAAAGATCAACATACCAAAAATCAAGTCATTTCAATACTTTTAGAGCCCCCATTTACCCCTTGCAACTTCATGGGGTTTTCAGCACGTTTTCAGACCGTTGAATTTGCAAGGGGTAGATGGTGGCTCTAAAAGTATTGGAATGCCTTGATTTTTGGTATGTTGACCATCCATGATGTGAACAACAACCCCATGAAAAATAAAATTCAAAAAAAGTGTGGGATATGAGGGAAAATGTGGGCGACTCCTTAGATTTAATCTAAGGTGTCACCCTAGGAACACTTTACCCATATATATATATATTTGGCGAATAAAGTTAGTCTATATTAATAAAGGCAAAAACATTTACAAAGTCGCGCTAGTAACAACAAGTAGACTATAATTAGAGAGGGGATAGGGCACAAGCACCGTCACCCTCTACTAATTATTATCTACAGTTCTTACTAAGCGAATCAAAAGAATGTACAAAAGTAAACCACAAAAACATCACTTTTACACAATCCAAACAAGAACGACTATTCCGCATCAATAAACCCCCAGTTAGAGAAAGGAACTGGATCCAAAGCCTCGTCTTTATTGAGTTGAAGTAGAGCAGCTCTAACGTCATTCGCAATCTCATCAAACAACACAGTCTTTCCTTTGCTTTTGCTTTCAAAAATTCGCCTATTGCGCTCTTTCCATATGTGCCAAACAGTAGAGGATAGGGCTAATCTGGCCAGAACATTCAGGGGATCCTTCTTACTGTATATAGCATGAAATAGGTCGCAAACTCCTAGAATAGTTTTGGGTATTTGACCTGAATAGCTCAACTTCAAGAGGCATCTAGTAAGAATATATATGGAGTACTCACAATAAAAGAAGATATGTGAAATGCTCTCATGTGCTTTGGAGTCACAGAGGACGCAATCAATATCATACGTGACCCCTCTAGAAAAGATAAGATCTTTGGTTGGTAGTTTGTTTTGAATAGCTTTTAGTAATGTAAGCCCAAATTTCGGCACCTGATGAGAAAACCAAATAGAATCCCAATAAGCAAATGAAGAATAGGGAGTTCTTGCGCCAGTCCATGCGGAACTGAAAGAAAAAACCGGCCCAGGTAGCCATTTCCATCCATCTAAGCCATCACATAAGGATAAATTGGCAAGAAGAAGCCGAACTCCATCAAGAGCCGGGTTGTTGCTCCATCCGGTTCCCACCCAGAAATCACTTACCCGGGCCATTTCAGTCCCTTGGGGTGGCTCTTGTATCAGGTAGAGGGGCCCCGACGGGTGCCAATTATCATACCAAAAGGATGTTGACGTACCATCCTTCACCACACGTTTAATTAGCAAATGGGAATGAGTACGACATTTCAATAAGAACTTCCATGAACCCGAGTCAGTCGGCCTTGCTTTAGTACAATAAAAACCATAGTTGATAGGGCTATAGTGCTTTCTCATAAAATCTGCCCAAATACCTTTAGTAGCTAGCACTCTCCAAGTTAGCCGGATGCCAGAAGCAACATTTAAGTCTTCAAGGGATCTATGTCCAACTCCTCCCTCCTTTTTAGGGGTACACATATCCTTCCAAGCCCAAATATTGAGTTTACCACAAATAAATTTCCTGCAAATAGAATTGATAGTACGGATAACAGATGGTGGAAGGCAATAGGCCTGCATCCAAAAAGCCACCATCCCATAAATAACCGAACGCACCAACTCTATCTTACCTGAGATAAAAAAGAGGGAGGAAGACAACCCTATAATCCTTTTTTTACATTTATCCACAAGTCTGCCGAACAGAGAAGCTTTCGGGTATTTTGAGGATAAAGGGAGCCCCAGATAAATATTGAAGGAGGAAACCATTTTAATACCAAGGATGTCAGAAAGATCACCTGCATTTCGAACTCCTTTACCCATATATATATAAATAAAATAAAACAGGGATGTTACCATGGGTTATTATAAAACAGGAATGTTACCATGTGTTATTGGATAAGAGTTATTGGATAAGAGTTTTTGGATAAGAGATGAGAAATTGGGTATAAATGAGGGATGTTGTAACGGTCACTTTCGACCGTCCGTATTTTAATGTGTGTTGTTGTTTCGTGTGCGTCGTTTCGCATTTATTGTTCTTCAGAGCTCAGACGCGTGACTGGACCTCGTATTCACGATCCTCTCGGAGGCGCGATCACCCCAGTATTTTTCTTATAATTTTTGGACATCAACCGACCAACTTGCCTTTTCCATTACAAATTCATTTAATATTATTTTATTATTTCAATTAAAGTCTATACATTCGTAAGCCAGGGTGATTTTTTCATGTGCCCTTAAATTCGGAGATTGTGTGTATGGCCCATTGCCTTTTCAAACAAAAAAGGGGGAAATGATTTAAACTGTTAAGTTTTCCTCAATAGCCTGACTCCCGGCACTTCCCACGTGACCGCCCCTCTCCTCTAACCTATTTCTAATAAAACCTTAGGCCACATCACCTTATTCACGTGCTGCTAGACTCTATTAAACCCTTTCCTATTATAACTTGTTGTCATCTTTTTAACCTGGGCTATTTTCGTTTCTCCCATCCGCCACAACTTTTTAACATGGGAAATTGAGTTTGAAATTTTAAGTTTGAAACAAAATTTTTTTTTGGGGGGAGAATTAAAATTTTTTTTTTTGGGGGGGGGAATAAAAGTGGGCTGGAGACCGGAGGGAACCAAAACTTTATCCCCCAAAAAACTCGGCCTTATTTTAGGGAATGAAATCTTGGGGGGAATTTGTACTGAGTTCTCTCTCTCTCTCTCTCTCTCTCTCTCTCTCTCTCTCTCTCTCTCTCTCTGCAGGTTCTACGGCGTTCTCCACGAGAGGAGGAAGAAGAAGCATCTACGGGATCTCGCAATGATGACGAGGATAGGAGGCCGGTGGCCAAATCCCTAGGGCTAGCGCTGCTACAGGATCTCGTGAGGAGGATCAAGAGGGAGAGGAAGATGAAGGGATTGTTCAATTCGAAGCCCGGTATGCCGGCGGACATCGTGATGATCTGTTGATCTAGATTGGAGTGACGCGGCGGCCACCAGTTCCAAGAAGAGCAAGCAAGAGGAGAAGGTATCTTGTTATCCTTTGAATCTTTCGTTTTTGGTGCTTTTGGATGATGGAAGCTAGGTTTTTGATTGGGATTTTGCTGCTTTATGTGATTTGATTTATTTTCTGTTGGAAATGGCTTTTGATTTTGAGAAGTTAGGTCTGTTGATTGTTTTGAAGGGAGATTGAGAATTTGCGTTGATGAATGGAAGTTGAAAAATTAGGGGCACCTGTGATGCTGCTCTGGGATTTCTCAAGTCCTTTGAGAAGTTTGAACTTTGCAAGTGATGCCAGTTCTCCTCTGATTGTAATGTTGCAATGTTTCGTTACTGCGATCAGCTAAATGTGGGAATTGTGGTAAATCTCAATTCAGAATGCAGTGTTGTTTTCTCATAATGCTAATGCAACTGAAGCTCTTTGGGTTAACATCAAACATAAAAGCAATTGCTAACCGTCTCAATGTTGATTTAGGTAAATGAGCTTTCAGTACCAAAGAGTTTTGACAACATCTCGCCTTGAGTTCTGAATTTCAGTCTCAATGACAGAGAGAAAATGCAGGCATGTGTATTTCTTTCTTTACGTTTTCCTTTTAATAACAGAACCTTCAATCTTCTCCAGACACTGGAAGTGCTATGGGCAAACTGTGATTCCACATATCACTTTAAAAATATATTATTAAAGTGATTAATGAAACACGTGCAATCTTTTCCCATGATATTTGGAGGAAATTTATCCTCCCTAAACTTAGCTGATTTATTCATTTGACTAATACAACCAATATCTATGTCTTACTGGGCATTATTGACATTTGATAAATTAAAATACTATTTGGATCTTAATTGGTTATATGTAATTGTTTGATTGTAACTTTACCTTTTTTCCATGTCTACATAGATGTTTGGACGTGAAGTTGTGAAAAATTGGACTACGTCAAATGCTTCCCTGACGGGGCAAGCAAGATAGAAAGATAGCAAAGATGTGTATAAATGCTGGGATTGAAGGTTTCCCAACAAGGATTATAAAAGATAAGGTATATAGTTTTGTTTCCTCAGTTAGTCATATTGATTTTGTGTACGTCATGTTCTTATGTGAAGGACACAACATCTATTGTTGATATTACAGCGATAGTAAAAGACTATACTTGCGATTATAAAAGATAAAAATAATCTTTCTTTTTGCTTGCTTTTTATTATTCTGCTGGATGATTATTGAGGTGGATGATTTTTTTTCTATGATTCCCCTTTGTTATGCCCATGTGGGATGAAATCATATTGGACCAAAAAATTGCCTAGCACCTGTTTGATAGTTGGTGGACATGAATAGAAGTAGCTTTGATATCATTTGTTTAAATGGGTATATTAATGTATTTCATTTTTTTCTCACGGCATGAATCCTGTTTGAATACCAATATTAATGATATTTGGTGGACATGAATAACACTGGTATCTTAGGAGAGGGAGTGGGGACTGGACATCCCTGGGAGGAATTATGCTTAGTATCACAGGTCACCTTATTTAAAAATCATGTTATAAGCTCTGGAATTAAAAAAGAAAGTTGCAAACACCTCTTTTTTCAAGGATAGAAGCATTGTTCGCTGATCTTTCCCAATTTCATGTACTTGCTGTTCAGGTAAAGTGTGAGCTGTAGGTGATCACTCCGTATTTTACACCTCAAATCATGTTTTTCACGGTTTATCGACAATATTGCGATACTTTTCACGATTTGTTGTTTTTGTCGTATTTCAGTAGATTTGGAGCGATTTGGAGTGATTCCGAGATACACCCACTCCGGAGTGTCACCAAAGACTTCCCTGAGGGGTATCTTGAGATTGGAGAGGAGCGGAAGAAGAAAGAACGTCGTAGGAGCGACGAGGAGGCAAAAACACTCAGAATGGGAATTTTCAGTGTCTCACTCGACCGAGTGAAGTAGTCACTCGGCCGACCAGCGAGACCCCGCTCGGCCGGCCAGATCGGACATGCTCCAAGTGTGCACTCGGCCGAGCATCAGAAGCCGCCTCGGCCGAGTGACATATCCTGTCCACCCGAGTGGCACTCAGACGACGGCCATCAAAAACTCCCAAGTTACTGTTTTTTTGTCAGTCTGAGATCAGAAGCCCCACTCGGTCGAGTGGCAATTGCCGACCACCCGAGTGAAGATAGCCCATCGGCCGAGTGACAACAACTCACTCGGCCGAGTGATGCCCAAAGTGACGACCCCCAAGGCCCCAGACTTACTGGAATCCGTCGGGGTTTTTCACTCGTCCGAGCGACATTTGTCACTCGGTCGAGTGAGCAGCGCTGCCTGTAGCGGAAATCACGATTTTGGAGCTACGCAGGGGCAGTTTGGTCACGAATTTTTGGGCAGTTTTGGGGGGGTATTTAACCCCAGATTCTAACCTAGTTTAGGGAGCTTTTCTAATGTTTTTGGCAGCCTTTTTAGATTAGACTTTTTAGACTTTATTTCTTGTGATTGGAGAGGAGAGAAAAGTGTTATTTTGTTGGATTCTTGGAAAGCTACATTGGTTTGTCTCCCTCTCTATTAAAAATCCTATTTTTATTGCTATTTTGAATATTGCCATGAATTCTATTCCTATTTCAATTGATTGTTCTTCCATTTGCGATATGATTTGTGAGTAGTCTTAACGTCTTAGGGCGTGGGGATGAACCATACGAGCCCAATTTCCGATTTGTGATGATTTGGTAGAACTATTGCTAGAATTGATTTGGGTTAGTTTGGGATCGATATAATACAGATAGCTAGGTGTTCATATCGATTGGGATTTGCAAGAGATTGGATCCCAATTCGATAGGAAACCCTAGAAATCCGAATTGGGTTAAAACCGAGTTTCTGAAGTATCGGTTTGCAAGAGATTGGACCGATACTAGGATTCTCGGTTGCAATTCTATACTGATACCCGTTTGCAAGAGATTGGACGGGTAGGAACTATCCCAACCTAGGTCGTAGCCCGAGTTTGCACGAGAGTGGGCTCGGGATGCGATTGAACGATGACGTTGATCCTAATGCTAGCTTGCCTAGGCTAGGGTTTGCAAGAGATTGGGCCCGAGCCTAGGTTTGCTATAGACCGGCAACAGCACGAGAGCGTGAGCTAGGTTTTACATTCAGTTGCAACTAGTTCATCCGACATTCTACCCTAGCAATTATGAAACCGATGAATCACAATGACGAGATACGGTGAGTAGCGGGGATTCCCTATTCCCTAGGCGTCTTTATTTGATTTTATATCTCTTTACATTATTTGACGATTGTGACAACATCGCCGAAAGGCAATTTCCTACTTTTCTGTCCATATAGCCAGGTTGTTCGGAGAAGGCACTGTCATATGTCCTCCCTGTGTTCGATACCCGCTCGCCGCTACACCGTGCGCTTGCGGTAAAACTACACGGTTGCTCTTTTGGGTGTACGCCCGGGCGCGATCAAGTTTTTGGCGCCGTTGCCGGGGAGGCGATTGTGTTTGATCCTACCACCCTAGCTATTTCTTTCTTTTTGTTTTATTTCTTTATTTTTTATCTAACCCTTCCATTGTGCTAATCACTTCTTTGAAACTTTGTTTTCCCGTGCATGTACACGAGATCCCCAGCGGACCCCGTAGATATATTGTTTGATCCTGAGATCGAGCGTTCATTACGGAGAATCAGAGCGGAGAGGAGACAATATCCGGAAGGGAGGTTTATGACCAACCCGGAAACTGCAAAACAATTGGCGGCAAGAATGGCGAGGATCATTTCCATTCGCGATAGGCTCCGGCCTAAGACCTCTTCTACGACCTCGTCCATAACAATGCCGGAGTTGGCGGCCGACAAGAATTTTGAGCTGAAGACTGGACTTGTGGTTCTGATGCAGCAGGATCCATTTCATGGGAACACCCATGAAAATCCTCACTACCACATCCAGCTATTTCTGTCGAAGTGCGCCACCTTCCAGATACCGGGCGTCACCCTAGATGCCATCAGACTGCGCCTCTTCCCCTTCACATTAAAGGATAAAGCTCTTTATTGGTTGAGGATGCATGCTGAAGGAGTCTTTACCACATGGGATGAGTTGGCGAGCGCGTTTATCGACAAGTTCTATCCGCCCTCCAAGACGGTAAAGATTAGGAGTGCTCTCATGTCCTTCAAGCAAGGACCTCAAGAGACACTCTACGAGGCATGGGAGCGCTTCAAAGACCTGCAACATCAGTGCCCCCACCATAGCATTGAAGATTGGGAGCTAGTCCATAGCTTCTACAATGGTCTCCAACCGGGGACCAAGCAGATTATTGATGCCGCGGCAAATGGGGCCATCTTATCGAAGACTCCCGACGAAGCTACGGCCTTAATTGAGGAGATGGCCTCGAACAACCAACAATGGGGCGACGAGCGAGGACACTCTTCGTCCTCCTTGAAGCCATCTAGCATCTATGAGGCCAAGGCCGTGGCGGAGCTAACCAACAAGTTCGATCTCTCCACAAGGTGGTGGAGAGACTGGAGAAATATATTACGGAGCCCCAAGGAGCCCCTTCCACATCCACACCAACAAATCAAATGTGTGATTGGCAATACCAATCCCAAGCTATGTATTTGGGAGGAGAACAAGGAGAGGGGTCTTTGGAGCAAGTTCAATACGTCACGGGGAACCAAGGATATTGGGCCAATCCGGCCACTAGAAACCATCCCGGTTTCTCCTATGCCAACAATGATGGAGCATTGAACCCACCATAACAACTACCTCATCAAGCTCGACCACAACAACAACAACAACATTATCCACCGAGGGGGCCTCCACAACAAAATTTCCCACCAAAGCAACAAGTGGGACCCTATAGGCCGCCCGGATACAATCAAGGGTGGAGAAATCCAAACCCTCCACAAGCTCAACAACGTTCCGATTTTGAAGCTAGAGTGGAGGAGTTTATGATCGAGCAGAAGAAGACTAATGCTTCCTTGAAGGCGAGCCAAGATTCCCTTGCAACCGTTGTAGGCCAAATCTCGGAGCAACTTGCGTTGCTCAATCGAAATAGTCAACAGTTGCCGGCTCAACCCGAGCAAAATCCACGGGGCACCACCGGACATATCAACATCGTGGTTGCAGTTACTACGAGAGGCGGGAAGGATACCACCCCCGTCATGATCCCAACGAAGGAGCCCGTGGTGGAGAGAGTAGAGCCAAGTGAGCCGGTGATTGAAGTTGAGAGGGAGAAAGAGCCGCAAGGGGAAGAAAAGTCCAGAGCGGAGCAACTGATTGAAGAGAGGCGTTTTATGCCGTCGATCCCATTCCCTCAGAGGCTTGCTAGAGCAAAGATGGAGAAACGGCTAGCCAAGTTTCTCGAATATTTGAGAGGGGTAAGCCTCAATATTCCTTTCCTCGACGCTATCGTGGAGATCCCGACATACGCCAAGTTCTTAAAGGATTTGATAACGGGAAGAAAGAGGAAGGAGAAAATAATGCTAGCTGAGGAGGGGACTTGGTTCACCAAGAGAGAGAAGGAGCCCGCTAAATTCAAAGACCAGGGGAGTTTCCGAATTCCTTGCACCTTAGGCGGCGTCCCTCTACAAAAGGCGTTAGTGGACTTAGGGGCTAGTGTTAGCCTCATGCCTCTCTCTATGTTTCGAAGACTAAACACCGGCACAGAATTGAAGCCTACTGACATGCGGATACAACTAGCAGATGGTCGGATCACAAGGCCGGTAGGGATCGCAGAGGATATCCCGTTACAAGTCCCGGGGGGCATATGTTTACCATGTGACTTCGTGATCATGGATGTCAAGGAGGAGGGAGATACGTCGCTAATACTTGGACGCCCGTTCCTCGCCACCGCCGGTGTCATTGTCGACGTATGTGAAGGGACTCTAACATTGAACGTCGGCAACATCGAGGTGGAGCTTCATATACCCAAGGCAATGAAACACATGCCTTATCATGAGGATCTGGACTATATGGACCTCCTTGACGAGGTCATCGAGGAGGCGATCCCCCATTCCATCGGTGCACTATTCGAGGATGATTTTGAGGAAGGGCCGGACTTGGGCCAAGAAGAAACGATGGAGCATTCCCCCGACCCCTCCGTAGAAATTGATGAAGGCGACGTTGATGTCGTAAGAATTCGAGAGCTCTGCAAGCTCTCAAAGATGAGGACTCCAAAGAAAGCTCCGCCGATACGGAAATCGGTGTCACCGGTGAAGCCGAGGCCTGGAGCAAGCACTAGCTTGGGGGAGTCACCCCCCAACACTACCCGAGACAAAGGAGCACTGAGGAAGAACACGCCGCCGCAACATCCAAATCCCAGCGTTCTTCCAAATAAATTCGACGGGTGCATCTCATATGCACCCAATATCCCGCATTAAATTGAAAATCAAAGGGGGTCGATCTCAAGACCTTAAACGAGTGCTTGTCGAGAGGCAACCCGACGGTTATCGCTTTATTTTTACCTTGCTCTTTATTTTTGTTTTAGAAATTATTAGTGTTTTGAGTCTTTTGCCTGAAAATTTCGTGATAACGGGTCCTATTTTTCTCTGACAGGAGAGGAAAAAGGGATATCTATCATTGGGAGGATGAACAAGGCGACGAGGAGCGCTCCAGGAATGCGCTCGATGCTTAGGAGAAGGATGAAATCGACTGGAGGAAGAAAAACTGAGATTAGAGACCAAACGGAGCCAAATAGCAGAAAACAGGATTCACTCGGCCGAGTGCACTAGCCACTCGACCGAGCACATAAGTTCGTCCGCCCGAGCAGCGCATGAACGAGGGAAGTCTGATGTACCCAACTCTCTGTTTCTTTTCTTGATTTCAGTATAATTGCCACTCGGCCGAGTATATATCTTCACTCGACCGAGTGAAACCGATACGCTCCTAGGGCGAGAACTGTCGAGTAGCTTGTGCCACTTAGCCGAATGGACTTTTTCCACTCGGCCGAGGGTGGTAAAGCCACTCGGCCGAGTCGTAAGCGGGGAGGAATTTTCAAAAAATATTTCTGTTACGATCACTCGGCCGAGTGACACTTTCACTCGGCCGAGTCGTAACTTTTCCTTTATAAGAGCCGCGGGCTCGGCGCGGAATTCGAAGCGTCACTTTTTCGTTTCCACGCCCGAGCCCGCGCCCGATCAGCCCCCTACGCCCGCTGCGACTCGCTGCCACTCGCCCGATCGCACTCGCCGCCGCCGCGCTCGGCCGACCACCGCCGGTCGACGACGACGCCGCACCGCCCGAGTCGCTGGCGACTCCCTCGCCGCCGGCCGAGCTCCGGTATACCCAATTTTGCCCATTTTCTCCTTTTTCTTGTATTTTTCGACGATCCATGTGCAAATCGAACCCCTACACCAAATTAACTTCAAAATCTATCTATTATACCCCTAACCCCCCCATACATTTTGAATATTACTCGCTGATATCTTCGTTTGATGTGCAGGCTATATTGGGGAGCTTAGGGGAGCCTAGGGGAGCTTCCGGGGAGCGTTTTTGGCTTCGTGGAGGCGGCGTCTTCGCACGCATCCACTATCTTGCTCTCGCGGCGTGTTCTGGTATATTTGCTCCACTCATTTTTGCATGCCGCATTTATTTCGCTTTTGGTGAGCACTCGGGGCCCACATGCCGCCCCGGACACGGCCACGCACCAGGAGAGCTTTCGCTAAGCGGAAGCGGCCGGATGAGGCCGGCCCCTCCCACGAGATGGAGGACTCTCCTCCGCCTACACCACCTCACCCCGCACAGCCACAGACTGCAGTCCCCGTTCACCCCGCACAGCCACTCCCTGTCGACCTACTGCCACCACCGGCTCCACTTGTCGGGCCGCTGGGGATTACGTTTCGAGACGATGCACACCGCGTCGTTTTCGAGCGCATTTCCCAGTGCTTGATTGTACCCTCCAGGTTCGCTCACCTTGCAGACCTAGGACACCTGGGGGTACTTGAGGGGATGCTCACGTTGTATGACAACGTGGGTTGGCAAGATTTTTTACAAGTGTCGGCGGACACCTTCGTCCGTCCGACACTTGAGGTGCTGAGTTCTATAGCCCGGACCGACGATGGATGCTCATTTAGGTTTATGGACCGAGAGTGCCAGGTCACTCTCGGCATGATGAGAGCATTCTTTTCGTGGCCCGATATCCTGGGGCCGACCGTGGTTACGCCCCCACTCACATTCCCCCACCTTCCTTCGATTCCCACGCTTTCTGGGCCCGGATCACGGGTTTACCAGCTGCCTTTGACCCTAGTAGGGCCAAGGCCTCGGCCATCGGCCACCACTGCCTCCGCATAGCTCAGCGCCTTATGGCGACTACCTTTTTGGTGAGGTATGAGCCTGGGACGATGTCCACGCCGGAGCTTTATATGCTCTATGCGATGACGCGCCCCAGAGTTCTAGCTAGGGGGAGTGACGAGTTGGTCCCCGTCGTCGTGATTGATATCGCGAGCTGGTTTTTAGACCGCATCATCGTATCGGTGGGCGCTCGCTCACCGATATGTTGCGACGGTCTGATCACCCTGCTCGCCCTGATGACCGGCGAGGACCTTCCGGCTGACCTGCGACGAGCCCCGGGCCCCACTTCACTATCTATAGACGTCATGGCCCGGATGAAGATGCTTCGTCCGCACGGCCAACGGCACTGGGTTTGGTTGCACGGTCCGTACGATGCTGACTACATGATCCTTCCGAGCCCAGCTCGGACATAGATAGCACCAGCTCAGGTGGACTGGCTTCCGGCGATGGATCTCCTGATCCCTGCTGCCTACGTGCTTGAGGCCAAGGAGGCTAAGCAGGCTGAGCAGGCCCACGCTGCACACACTGCACCCATTGACCCCGTGGCCCCTCAGCCTGTGCCTGATATTTCTACTGCTCCCGAAACCACTGTCCACACTTCTGACGGTGTCGGGAGTATACCTGCTGAGACCACCTCCACTACCACCACTCCCACCACAGCTGGCCCTTTGTCCGTTGAGCCCCTTTGCTCCGCACTACCCGAGCACCCACCTACTTTTGTTGAGAACGGAGAGCCTTCTTTCGCCGCGGTCGTGGAGACCATGGCCAGTATGATCTCCGCTGGGATTTTGCCTTTTGGACCCTACACTGCCTCCCCAGCGGTTGTCACTTCTGTCTCCACCGTAGCTGTACTTTCTGAGAGTGTCGTGACATCTGTTCCCACGTCTGTGTCACCGACCTCTCTTGCCGCCTCGTCGCCACTTTTATACTCCACTTCCACTACTGCTGCTTCCACCTCACACCAGCCTGTGCCCCAGCCTCGCACTGAGGCTGGGCCCCCACTTGTGAGCACAGCACCCTTCCTCCACATGCCTACTGAGCCCATCCACTACACCACCCGAGTCCGCCAGCTCCGTCCTGCACAGCACAGACATGTGCATCCCTCTGCACCACCTCCCCCCGACACTGTACTTCAGAGCATTCGTGCTCTTGAGGGGGCGGTGAGTGCCCTCAGAGGTGACCTCAGGACCATGTCTGCCACCGTCACCGCTATGGCCAGCCGCTTCGACCTACTTCTGGGCATTCACTATTGCCTCACTCAGATTCTCGAGCGACTTCCTCACGTACCGACCGTCCCCACACCCACCCAGCAGGTACCCACACCCACTCCCACACCCACCCAGCCTGCTCCTACACCCACACCCACACCCACACCCACCTAGCAGACTGTTCCCCAGCCACCACCACCACCTCCTCCTCCTCCGCCTCAGGACGGAGACGGCGCCGCACCACCCTCTTAGGCACCCTTAATGCCATTGATCTCTTTTTTGCCGTCATGCTGCCCGTCACTGCTTGGTCCTGATGATTTTTGCCCACCCCCTCCCCTCACTGTTTTTTGGGTCCACTTTTTGATCATATCTTTCTATATCATTTTTGGGAGAGAGGGAGAGATTTTTGGTATGACACTCTTATATCTGCTTCACTCCTATATCTGCATGCATCATGTCCGCATCATATTTTCATTTCGTTATTTTTATTTTCTTTTTCCTCATGCATGCATCCTCCCCTTCCCCTCACATTACACGTCTCTCGGTGTGCCACACTTCGCACATTGAGGACACTGTGCACTTTAGCTTGGGGGAGTGAGTTCTCACGATTTTCGATTTACCACCTTTATTTTTTAGTTTTTTCACGCCCTTTTCCGTATTTGCACTCACTTTCATCACTTTTTCTTTTTTTTACCATGCATCACGTTTTTCTTATTTTCTTCGTGTGCCGCATTGTAAATAGTTTTATTTTTCCCTCTTTATCTTTATTTCTTTCATCTCATGCTAGAGATGACTTTTCTGTGATGATGATGACGTGGAGTTAGCTTTCTCTATATGTATGCTTTATTTGTCATGTCTTAGCTTTTATTTCCGATATCATATGCTATGATTTGCCTTGCATTCAGAGATAGTAACCCACACTTTTTCCGTATGAAAATGGATGAAATTCTATTATTAGCTGAGTCTGAATATTCATATGTATGCTATCGTAGAAAACACACCAAGATTCACGCATTGGATGCTTATATCTGGAGTACCGTTTTCTTTTCCTATATCACTTCTATTTGCATGACTTGTACACTTCACTTCAGGATGATTGAATGAGGTTAGCTATAATGAATCTGGATTAGTTAGCTTTTTTGTGATCGAAACCGAGTAGATTAGATTACCCTGCTGAAGTTGTCGTGCACGTCTTATAGAGTGAACTGAAAGACATATTTATTTCTTTCTCCACATATCTTGAACATTAATTCTCTATTTTAAAATCATTGGTGAATCTCCCCTTAGCGATTCTAGTATTTGGCATTTCCCCCGTTATTAAATTCCTAGCTCCAAATTTCCCAAAACCAAAAAGAAAAAAAAGAAAATTCTTGTATAACCTTCTCTCTCTTTTGATTTGGGATCATTTGTGTATATATGCTATTAAAAAAGAGAAAAGAAAAGAAAAAGAAAAGAGAAAAGAATCTCAATAAACGATCCCATCTCATATACTCTCTCTTTCTTCCCTCTTTTTGTTTTATTTATTTTTTTTTTCTTTTGCATTTGGAGCTTCAAAAGAAATTGGGAATGTAAATACAGTTTTGTATATGCCACCACGCTTAAGGATAAGCTTGGGGGAGAGAATCCAATGATGTGTGAGAGAGTGACTACCTGACGGTGCATGACAACCTAGGCTAAATAATATTCTATACTCGGTGAGATTGTTTTAGCTTCACGAAATCCAAAAAATCTACGCCTAGCATTCATTTCATGAAATCCACGCTTTTCTATTCTTTCTATTCTATTGCGTGATATTCTTATACTCCTCATAAAAAGCATTCAATTGAAAAGTGTGTGATCTGCGATATTGTATACCGCTTTAGATGATTCAGACAATGTTAATCTTAGAATTATTCCGTTCTTCATGCTATATCAATATTCTTGGGTTTTCTATTTCTATTTGCAACATTATACTATGATATCGAAATAAAGTCTTTGACATGTGTTTTACATTCGGTGCATGCTATATGCGTAAGCAAAACCCACGTCCTGAGAAAAATGATCTAGCAGCTTCCCTCTTCGCTTTCTTCTTTCTTCTTCGTTTTTCGTTTTCCGTTTTTCCATCGTTTTCATTTTCTAAATTCACCGGGTTCGCCTTTTACTTATCTTCCTAGAGGACGAGTAAGAGGTAAGCTGGGGGATTTTGATCACTCCGTATTTTACACCTTTTTTCCCGCATGTTTGCATGCCATTTAGATCGCTCAAATCATGTTTTTCACGGTTTATCGACAATATTGCGATACTTTTCACGATTTGTTGTTTTTGTCGTATTTCAGTAGATTTGGAGCGATTTGGAGTGATTCCGAGATACACCCACTCCGGAGTGTCACCAAAGACTTCCCTGAGGGGTATCTTGAGATTGGAGAGGAGCGGAAGAAGAAAGAACGTCGTAGGAGCGACGAGGAGGCAAAAACACTCAGAATGGGCATTTTCAGTGTCTCACTTGGCCGAGTGAAGGAGTCACTCGGCCGACCAGCGAGACCCCGCTCGGCCGGCCAGATCGGACACGCTCCAAGTGTGCACTCGGCCGAGCATCAGAAGCCGCCTCGGCCGAGTGACATATCCTGTCCGCCCGAGTGGCACTCAGATGACGGCCATCAAAAACTCCCAAGTTACTGTTTTTTGTCAGTCTGAGATCAGAAGCCCCACTCGGCCGAGTGGCAATTACCGACCGCCCGAGTGAAGATAGCCCATCGGCCGAGTGACGACAACTCACTCGGCCGAGTGACGCCCAAAGTGACGACCCCCAAGGCCCCAGACTTACTGGAATCCGTCAGGGGTTTTCACTCGGCCGAGCGACATTTGTCACTCAGCCGAGTGAGCAGCGCTGCCTGTAGCGGAAATCACGATTTTGGAGCTACGCAGGGGCAGTTTGGTCACGAATTTTTGGGCAGTTTTGGGGGGTATTTAACCCCAGATTCTAACCTAGTTTAGGGAGCTTTTCTATTGTTTTTGGCAGCCTTTTTAGATTAGACTTTTTAGACTTTATTTCTTGTGATTGGAGAGGAGAGAAAAGTGTTATTTTGTTGGATTCTTGGAAAGCTACATTGGTTTGTCTCCCTCTCTATTAAAAATCCTATTTTTATTGCTATTTTGAATATTGCCATGAATTCTATTGCTATTTCAATTGATTGTTCTTCCATTTGCGATATGATTTGTGAGTAGTCTTAACGTCTTAGGGCGTGGGGATGAACCCTACGAGCCCAATTTCTGATTTGTGATGATTTGGTAGAACTATTGCTAGAATTGATTAGGGTTAGTTTGGGATCGATATAATACGGATAGCTAGGTGTTCATATCGATTTGGATTTGCAAGAGATTGGATCCCAATTCGATAGGAAAACCTAGAAATCCGAATTGGGTTGAAACCGAGTTTCCGAAGTATCGGTTTGCAAGAGATTGGACCGATACTAGGATTCTCGGTTGCAATTCTATACCGATACCCGTTTGTAAGAGATTGGACTGGTAGGAACTATCCCAACCTAGGTCGTAGCCCGAGTTTGCACGAGAGTGGGCTCGGGATGCGATTGAACGATGACATTGATCCTAATGCTAGCTTGCCTAGGCTAGGGTTTGCACGAGATTGGGCCCGAGCCTAGGTTTGCTATAGACCGGAAACAGCGCGAGAGCGTGAGCTAGGTTTTACATTCAGTTGCAACTAGTTCATCCGACATTCTACCCTAGCAATTATGAAACCGATGAATCACAATGACGAGATACAGTGAGTAGCAGGGATTCCCTATTCCCTAGGCGTCTTTATTTGATTTTATATCTCTTTACATTATTTGACGATTGTGACAACATCGCCGAAAGGCAATTTCCTACTTTTCTGTCCCTATAGTCAGGTTGTTCGGAGAAGGCACTGTCATACGTCCTCCCTGTGTTCGATACCCGCTCGCCGCTACACCGTGCGCTTGCGGTAAAACTACACGGTCGCTCTTTTGGGTGTACGCACGGGTGCGATCAGTAGGCATTCATGAGGAGTGATTCAACCAAAAGCTGATTAGATAAGTTTACAGTTATGTAGGTTGCTTTCATCTTTATGGTGTTTCCTAGCCTTCTGTTGGCGTACACTGGACAAGCAGCTTATATTTTAAAGAACAAAGATCATGTTTTGATGCTTTCTATCATTCTATTCCAGGTACGATTTAAATTTGCTGTCGTATTTGTGATTGATTATAGAGCTTTCTCTATTGGTGACTAACACTACCCTTTTGTTGCAGACAGTTTATACTAGCCAGCAATCGTCATTGCAACTGTAGCAGCTACAATAGCAAGCCAGGCCACCATAACTGGATCATTTTCTATTATCAAGCAAGCACTTGCTCTTGGCTGTTTCCCTTGGGTTAAGATTGTCCACACATTAGAAAATTTCCATGGTCGGATATACATTCCAGATATTAATTGGGTGTTCATGATTCTTTGAAAAGCTGTTACAGCTGGATTCAAAAATCAAGTTTAGATCGAAAATGTGTACGGTGAGTCAGGTGAGTCAGCATAATTAATATTAGGTTTAAGTTTGACTCATCTTAAGAAACCATCATATACTATTTTTTGTGTTGGAAGCCTCTCAACTTTTATTTTTAAGAGAACCCATATAAAGTTGTTAATGGCAGATGTGAATAGACAATAATACAGCTTTCAGTTAAACCCCACATTTTCCCTTTTTATAGAAATTATTTGTAAAATGGTCAATAATTATTTAATGATGTATTAGTTTTAAATATTTTTATTTGTTTTATGAAATTTCCATATTTTTTGTTACTTGTTTTCGTTTTTGTTAATCTCAAAGCAGCGACATAGGCTTGGTGATTCGATTCCCAGATCCAGCAGCAACATCGGCTTCTCTGATCGGGCAGCAGTGGCAAATTGTCGAGCATCTGGCAACTTGGTGATCCTGTGGCAGTTGGATATCCAGCGGCAAACTCTGATCAGGTATTTTCTGAGACTTTTATTTGTTTATTTTTTTAGTTTTTTCGTTTTGATGATTTCTTCTTCTTCAAGGTTGTAAGTATCAATTCTTGAAAAATAATTCAAGTATCAACCCATCTTGGCATCTGACTCCATGCCCCCAGGTCAAAAAAGGATTCTGCTATCATATTTTGAATATATTTATATAAAGATTACGGTTATTCATGTAGCTTTAAGTATGTAGCTTTAAGTATCTGAATGCATCCCATGGCATGCCAATATCTATCCCATGGCATGCCAATGTCTTTCCCCTTAAAAAATGATTGCGGTTATTTTCTTTGATGTTTCCAGTTTAGCATCTGAATCCTACAGTTGAAGATATGTTGATGCACCTGTAGATTTTTGATAACCACCTCATAATTGTTAATTATTGACACCGATGACATTGAATTTAATCCTCTTCTGAGAGAAGTCAATTGAACTACATTTAATTAACTGCTAATAATTAACATGTCTTCTGTTCTTAATCTTTGAATTCTGCAGGCTCAGACTCCTCCTGGTTCACTATCTTTTCCAGCTGATGGGTAAGCATGTTCATAATTTTTTTAATTTAGACCCATTGAAAATGATAAGGTTGCATTTGATGATTTTGCAATATTGAAAATGAACTGTGTTCATTTTATTTTAAAGGAGGTTAAAAAAGGGTTCATCGATAGTGAAATGATCATGCTTTATGTTCTTCTATTGAGATGGATGTCGTCATGGAATGGTCCTTTGCTTCAGGTGTCACAAGCAAGTTGGTGCGTTAGACGTCGTTGTTTAAGCATTCACGTGGAGTATTCATTTAGTTAGACACTTGCATTTTTAAGTTGGTATTCAGGTAGCTTTGCTCATGTGTCAGATTCCATTTCTATTTCTGTTTGTCGTTTTAAAAATTTTATGTGCATGTATTTAAAAATCTTTGAATTGTGCAATAATGGGGCTGAATTTTATGTGCATGTATTTAAAAAAGGGATTCAAAATTTTGGAGGGAATGAATTGTGCAATAATAGGATGCTCATGCTGCAAATACATGCACATAATTACATGCTGTATTTTAAAGTGTTCACTTGATGAATTTTATGTGCATGTATTGTGCAATAATAGGA
The DNA here is from genome assembly GCA_030789695.1 of Scilla litardierei. Taxonomy (NCBI): domain Eukaryota; kingdom Viridiplantae; phylum Streptophyta; class Magnoliopsida; order Asparagales; family Asparagaceae; genus Scilla; species Scilla litardierei. The sequence goes on from CM061141.1 coordinate 124,823,995, forward strand.
CATGCACATAAATACAATGGGGCTGAATTGCTTGAAATCTTTGAAGTGTTCACTTAAAATTCAAAGCCCTAGACATTGATTGATGTAATGGGGCTGAATTGTGCAATAATTGGACATATGTGCATGTATTTAAAATACAGCATGTATTTATATGCATGTATTTGCAGCAAGTGAACACTCATTACAGCAACACTCATGACCAAGTTCAACACCTGATACGTCTATTTTGTGGAGGCCCAACAGCATGGGCCCAAAGGCGCAGCCTACAACGCGAAATCGTGGGGGGTCCAAGCCCACCCAACGAAGCCCATGAGAGGACCCCGAACATCGATCCGACCCGACCCCGGAAACACGCGAGTCACTCGCCCACTCCAGCGATAACTGTTCCCCCAGGCCCGCTGCCACTTAATGGCCGTTATGGGGAGGTGCTGGCATGGCGTGGGGAGCGGCGATGGTGAGGCGGATTGAGGGGGCACGATTGGGGGCAGACGAAGGACGTGAGTCATGGGTGGTCGCGACGAGAGGCCTATAAAAGGACTAGGAGGACGACTGAACAAAGGACCGCATCTCAGGTAACAAAACCTAAGGTACTCCATCAATGACCTAGTTCCCCCACTTCATCTCCTTCCCCCCGCTCGCGCCGGAGGACGTCGTTCCGATCTCCTCTCGAGTCAAACCGTCCCTGCCGAGCCCCCTCTTTCAGACTGTCATCTGACTTAGGCATCGGAGGGGATTTGGCTGGAACCAAGGTCCGGCCTCCCTGACGAGTGTTCTCGTCTGTTCAGGAAGACGTTAGATCCAAGTGCCGAAGCTTCCCTTCTACACCAGGCGAACGCCATCAAGCATCAGCCAAGGCATCGAGGTCACCCCTCGACGCCAGGAGAGACCGAGGCCGAGCGCATCCATCTGAGCTGAGGCTTCCCCTCAGCTCCACGCCGGCCGCGCATCAAGCGAGACGACCGAGGCTACCCCTCGTCGTCCGACCGACCGAGGCTGAGCGCACCCATCCGAGCCGAGGCTTCCCCTCAGCTCTGCGTCGGTCGCGCGTCAAGCCAAGGCGTCGAGGCTTCCCCTCGTCGTCCGACCGTCCGAGGCCGAGCACCTCACACCGGGCCGAGGCTTCCCCTCAGCCCCTCAGAGGCTGAGGATCCAGACCCAGCCCAGCTGACGTGCTCTGCGTCGACTACATCTCTGATTCGCGTCGCGTCTACACACGCTCGACGCACCCAAGGGACCCTAATCGGCCCCTTGACCACGTTGACCGGGCAGTCCACGGTCAACGACACTGTAGTGAGAAAACACTCTGAAACATCTGGCGCCGTCTGTGGGAACGAACTATCCCACGAAAAAACAAACCACACTTGCAACGGCACGCGCCTGCAACGGGAAGAGACGCATGCCCCCCATCCCGGAGGAGGGAAATGGCGCACCCAACAGCAACCTTGAGGGTGCACCCAACGGCAATCACCACGCCCCCTCAGTCGAAGAGACTAGCGAGTCCGAGCTGGCCACGCAGGAGCAGCTCCGTGCCCTGGCCCAAGAGACCAACGCAAACATTCAGACGCTGGTCGCGACGGTACAGCAGCTCATCGGCGCCGCGCCAGCCAACAGAGACGTGTTGGGCGACGGCCATCGTTGGGAGGGGGCCCCCCACTCCTGTGGTCCGCTGTGGTCGCTGACCACGGAAACCGAAGACCGAACACGGAGCGTCGGTTCACACTACCCGGCTTCTACCAGGCGAGATCGCGCGCCTCCTCCTCTTATCGCGAAAGGAGTAGGAGGGGTACCGAATACAGGGGGACGAATCGGTGACCGCGTCGTCTCGTCGGCCACGATCACCCCACCGTAGAAGAAGTGATCGGCACCACTCGAGGGACCGATCACGGCTAAGCGGAAGCTCCCGCCGGAGGAACCGGGAACGCCGGACCAGCCCCACCCCCAGTGTGGCGAAGGCCTTTGAGCCAGCCCAGCCAGCGCCTGTGCCACCTCCACAACCGAACGAGCCTGAGGTAAGCGGGTGTCGGACCCCTAGAGGCATCCATAGAGACCGGTGCCCCCTGTCGCGGAGAATAACCGACGTGCGGGTCCCCTCTCGATTCAAGATCCCGACGCTTGGGAAATACGACGGGATAGGAGATCCAGGGAACCATGTGATGGACTACGAGGGGAACATGTCCTTCCAGGGAGCCGATGATACCCTGCTCTGCAGGGGCTTTTATTCGACCCTCAGGGGAGCAGCGAGAACTTGGTACCGCAGCCTGCCCAGCCACTCCATTGACAACTTCGAGGAACTCACCCATCTGTTCTGCAAACAGTTCATGGCAGGGCGACAGGTAATGCCTGATGCTGAACATTTGTTTAACATAGTGCAGGGCCCGACCGAGCCACTCCGACAATTTATGCGCCGCTTCAACGCTGAGCGGCTGAACGTAAACAGCCCTCCCGACCTCGTTGTCCAAACGGCCCTAAAGAAAGGGCTGCGTCATAGAGGCTTGAAGAAATCTCTGCACAATGATCCCCCGAAAGATCTCGCTGGGATCATGGTGAGGGCCGAGCGCTTCACGTTGACCGACTCCGACGCTCGTAAGTCTGGGGGCAATTCCCCCAGCCAGCGCAGACGCTGACCAGTCCTAAACCGAGGAGCTTCACCCTCGTTGACCGACTCCGATGCTCGTAAGTCTTGGGGCAATTCCCCCAGCCAGCGTAGACGCCGACCGGTCCTAAGCTGAGGAGCTTCACCCTCGCTGACCGACTCCATCGCTCGTAAGTCTGGGGGCAATTCCCCCAGCCAGCGCAGACGCCGACCGGTCCTAAGCCGAGGAGCTTCACCCTCACTGACCGACTCCATCGCTCGTAAGTCTGGGGACAATTCCCCCCGCCAGCGCAGACGCCGACCGGTCCTAAGCCGAGGAGCTTCACCCTCGCTGACCGACTCCATCGCTCGTAAGTCTGGGGGCAATTCCCCCAGCCAGCGCAGACACCGACCGGTCCTAAATCGAGGAGCTTCACCCTCGCTGACCGACTCCATCGCTCGTAAGTCTGTGGGAAATTCCCCCAGCCAGCGCCGACGCCGACCGGTCCTAAGCCGAGGAACTTCACCCTCGCTGACCGACACCATCGCTCATAAGTCTGGGGGCAATTCCCCCAGCCAGCGCAGACGCCAACTGGTCCTAAGCCGAGGGACTTCTCCCTCGCTGACCTACTCCATTGCTCATAAGACTGAGAGCGACCCCCGCAGCCAGCGAAGACGGTTAGACCGACTCCATTGTTTATAGGACTGGGGGCAACCCCCCAGCCAATAAGGACATCAACCGACTTGTCCACTCGAGGGACTAGGGGCGACCTCCCGGAGGAAGGAGACGAGCGACCACCATCAGCAGAGGAGCCGAAGTCGCAGTAACAAAGCAAAATGCGCGGAAAATTCAAGTAGGTCAATTTCATTTCCAACAGTTAACCGAGGTACAAAAGTGTGTCTTTTTACAGGAAATCGAAGTGGAGGAACCTCCTTACAAATAATTCACTCTCGGCGAACAACAAAATTCGTCACCCACAAAAACTAGGGAGACGCCGACAGAGAAAAACTTATCGACCAAGAACACAAAATTGCTGGCTTAAATGAACATCCTTGCAATCAGTAATTGTTTGCCCTGAAGCAGAGAGCCGGTAAAGATGCCAATGGAGATTGTGAGGTCAGGGATCCATTTCAAGTAGGCTGGGCCAAAGCGAAGCGGATGCTGAAAATTTTGAGGATAAAAACAAGGATGAAAGGCCGGGAAGGACGACCTAGGGGACCCGGGCTCGGGAGGACGCATCCTCGGGCGCCTCGCCCTGCTTGGAGCGAGGGGGATCGGCAGGCAGAAGGGCTTGCAGGACGCGCTCCGCACAATCTCAGAAGGAGGACTGGACGACTTTGACGATCCGGGGGCTGATAAGGTCTTCATACTTACCGAAGGCCTCCCTGAGGACCTCGAAGATCCTCTCCCCCAGAGTCCCGATGACGCCCCTCTCCACCTCATCCGTGAACCGCGCCACCTGAAGCCGATCCGACAGTTCCCTCTGGAGCTCCCCCCTCTCTAGGCGGAATGACTCCGCCGCTTCCCCGGCCGACCGCCGAGCGTCCTCCAACTCCCCCTGGAGATCGGCCACTCGTCCCTCTAGCTCGGCCACCCGGAGCTTGAGTTGCCAAGACTCCATCTGGGCCGCCACCGCAGCTACCTCCGCCGCCCCAGCCCGCTCATGGTCCTTTGCAGAGGACTCCTCCAGCTCCCTCAAATGGACAGCTCGACGCTGCGACTCGACAGCGAGTGTTGAACCCTGAACGACAAGACACGAGCCAAGAAGAAAGCGAAGGAAAGAAAGGGACAGCGGGATAGCCAGACCTGCTGAAGGATCCAGACCAAGATGTCCGACACCTTGTCGGCGGGGGCCCTCTCGAGGAGACCACGGTCCCAGGGGAGGACGGAGCCCTCGGCCAACTGTTGAGCCAAGGCTTGGTCGACAAACACCGAGTCCCCGGGGGTGACCTCGAGGGAGGCCAAGCAGCTCGCCAACAGGGCACCGATTCCCGATAATGGAGGCAGGGCCGCTGCGACGGGGGTGGTCGTCAGGGTCACTGGAAGATCCTCGGTGGCCACCGCTGGGGGCACGGAGCGCACCGGACTGGGGGGATCCGCGCCTTCCTTCCTCCTCTTCCCTCCGTGAGGCTCGGCAGGCGCCGAAGGGGAGCGCTTCCGCCTCGTGCCACCTCCACCCTCGGAGACAAGAGGGGGCGCGCCAGGCGCAAGAGGAGCTGCACAGGACCCATCATCACCCCCCACCACTTGGGCCGGTGGGACGGATCCGGCTCTTACGACCTCCCGGGGAGGGGACTACCAGAAGTAGAGATGGGAGGCGCGGCCGCCACCTTGCCCACGGTGGGCTCGGCTCGGTGCACCTCCTCCTCGACGGTCCGCCGAGGCGCCCTTCCCGAGGTGCTGCCTCGGCTCCGAGCGGCTCCACGCCGAATCAGCTCATCGACGTTGCGGGTGAACTTGCGACCAGCCATTCCTGCAAGCGAAACCAAAATCAGGGTAAGCCACGGGGCAATCCAGGACTAAAAAAGCGACCTACCCGGAGACCACAAGACGGCCTTCAGGAGTAGGTCGTCCAGCAAAGGCCAGATAGACTTCACCTCCAAGGGGAGGGCCAACAGCAGCGCGACGGCCGCCTGATCAACCTCAGAGAGGGTTAGCGTTCGGCGAGGCCGACCTGACCCACCCCGACCTGTCAAAATCTGAGCATCCTCAAGGAAGACTACGAAGACATAACCCGAGCTCCAATCCCCCGCCCAGTGGGGTAGCCTGATCAGGCATTCCCTCCCTGCGCGGGCTCAGAGGTGCAGCCATTACCCTAGACCGACCGTCTGGATCTGATAAAAATAGAAGAGGAGGGGGAGAGATGGCTCCAGACCGCGAGTGCAGCAGAGCATCACAAAGCCTGTCAGAACCGCAACCGAACAAGGGGTAAACTGGCAAAGGGACACCATGAGGTACTCCATGACTTGGATAAAGAAGGGATTGAGCAGGAAACAAAGACCCAGACGGAACATCTCGACGTAAACACCGACTTCGTTGCTCCTCAGAAGACAGATCCGCTCGTCGATGAAAGGGACTCGAACATCATACGGGTGACAGAGGTACCTTCCCCGAATCTCCGCAGCCGCCAGAAAAGGAGTCCTCGACGGCGTTCTGAGGATAACCGGAGGTACATTAAGCAGCGCGGCAACCGACGCCACATCATCGCCAGCATAGTCTGGGAAGAGCTTCCCCTTTCCCTTTGTCTCAGAGGGAACGGCCTCCCAAGGAGGAACCGGATCCCACAGATCGGGGCCCGCCACGCCTGGACTCAGGAGGATCCCTCGCCCCTTGGCCAGAGCCACCTATCCTAAGAGCAGCCATAATATGAGGATGGGAAAGGAGTTACCTTATTGTTTATTTGGAGAAGGCAAGAGAATGAAGGCGGTGGAAGACTCCGAGTTTGTGGAAAGCCCAGAACAGAGAGAAGAGCGAGGAAGAAGTTGGGATCAAAGCAGCCGGTGCACTTATATACAAGACCCAGTGGCGAATTCAAAACGCCTGACAGGAACGCGTGGCAGGCCTCAAAGAGCCGGCGGCGTTTCGAAATCGGCGCCAAGGGAAGTCCTATCGATCCTCCTCATCATGACCTTCATTTATGACCGCGCCTCGACTGACGCGCCAATCGGAACCCCAGGAGTCACATCGGTCGAACCGAACCGGCCAAGGCCGATCGGCCCCACCGATGGGGGCAATTGATACGTCTATTTTGCGGAGGCCCAACAGCATGGGCCCAAAGGCGCAGCCTACAACGCGAAATCGTGGGGGGTCCAAGCCCACCCAATGAAGCCCATGAGAGGACCCCAAACATCGATCTGACCCGACCCCGGAAACGCGCAAGTCACTCGCCCACTCCAGCGATAACCGTTCCCCCAGGCCCGCTGCCACTTAATGGCCGTTATGGGGAGGTGCTGGCATGGCGTGGGGAGCGGCGATGGGGAGGCGGATTGAGGGGGCACGATTGGGGGCGGACGAAGGACGTGAGTCATGGGTGGTCGCGACGAGAGGCCTATAAAAGGACTAGGAGGACGACTGAACAAAGGACCGCATCTCAGGTAACAAAACCTAAGGTACTCCATCAACGACCTAGTTCCCCCACTTCATCTCCTTCCCCCCGCTCGCGCCGGAGGACGTCGTTCCGATCTCCTCTCGAGTCGAACCGTCCCCGCCGAGCCCCCTCTTTCAGACTGTCATCTGACTTGGGCATCGGAGGGGATTTGGCCGGAACCAAGGTCCGGCCTCCCTGACGAGTGTTCTCGTCTGTTCAGGAAGACGTTAGATCTAAGTGCCGAAGCTTCCCTTCGACACCAGGCGAACGCCATCAAGCATCAGCCAAGGCATCGAGGCCACCCCTCAACGCTAGGAGAGGCCGAGGCCGAGCGCATCCATCCGAGCCGAGGCTTCCCCTCAGCTCCACGTCGGCCGCGCATCAAGCGAGACGACCGAGGCTACCCCTCGTCGTCCGACCAACCGAGGCCGAGCGCACCCATCCGAGCCGAGGCTTCCCCTCAGCTCCGCGTCGGTCGCGCGTCAAGCCAAGGCGCCGAGGCTTCCCCTCGTCGTCCGACCGTCCGAGGCCGAGCACCTCACATCGGGCCGAGGCTTCCCCTCAGCCCCTCAGAGGCCGAGGATCCAGACCCGGCCCAGCTGACGTGCTCTGCGTCGACTACATCTCCGATTCACGTCACGTCTACACGCGCTCGACGCACCCAAGGGACCCTGATCGGCCCCTTGACCATGTTGACCGGGCAGTCCACGGTCAACGACACTGTAGTGAGAAAACACTCTGAAACAACACCAGTTAATTTAAGAGAGCTAAAGGTTAAATTCTTTCTATACATCAGTTAAGAGGACAAGTTAATTTAGAACTCCAGGTGATCAGCTAATTTAGAGAGCAAAAGGTTAATTTAGAACTCCAGGAGATGGGTGTACATTGAGCATCAGTTAATTTAGAGAGCAAAAGGTTAATTCGATACAAGGTTAGAAAGTTAATTTAGAACTAATGGAGATGGGTGTACACAATTAACTGATGTTTCAGCTTAGAACTAGGAGATGTGTGTACTCTATAGATGTGTATTTTTCACATGGTACTTCATACACAAACTGGAAACAATTTTGTTTCAGCTTATGCTTTGAACAATTTTGTTTTGTTCCCTGGTTTGTTTTTAATCTAGCATGTTCTTAATTTTAATGATGTATTAATTTTAATCTGTTCTTAATTGGATCTTGATTTGAAGTTTATTCATTTTAAATGGAAACAATCTACTTTCAGTTAATTCTTTTTACTAAGGGGGTTTGTCCTATTGCAGAGCAGCTATGTTGGTAAGGAATCTGGCACCGGATTTTAAGGCAAATTCGATTTTTGATCAAGATTTCGTTAAGGTATATGCTCATAATGATGTTAATTTTTATTTTTGAGATTAGTTGGTGTGTTGCATGTGACAGTGGCTGAATAGTCATTCATGTTTCTCCAACTAAAATCCCCATTTTTTGAAAAGATTTTTTTATTAATTCATGCAACCTGTTTGTGACTCTTCACTCATTGTTTCAGGTGGTTGCTACAAGATGTTAACTCAAGCAAATGGAAAGTGTGCTTCCTCCAGGGGCCCAGTGTTGGGGATGGTGAATCAGCATCACATCAGAGTCCAGATTGCACTGAAGAGGATAAAAAAACTTAAATGACAATAGACCAAAAGAAGCGGAATGTAAATTGTTTGCACGAATGAGTATCATTTTGTATCATTTTATCTGTGAATGCTGGAATGTAAATTTGTTAGCAGTTTACAATGTGAGATTATTATTGCTTGCACGTTTGATTAAATGTATTACCAAATGAAATGATATCTAAATTTATGCTTTGTCAGTTTCTTAAACACGTATCCTATACTTTGTTTCCTTAATTTGCTTATATTCTGAAATGAAGTATACTTCACTTTTATCTCATCCCGATCAAATTTGTAGAAAATTTTTACGGGTTAATTGCCAAAACTATCCATGTATAACAGCTCATCCATCGAAGTTAGTTTAGAAGCTTTAATGCTATTAAAAGTTTTCCCAGGAATACATTCCCTTTAACTCTTAATTTCAGAATTGAACACCTGATAGTGGACACAAATTATCTCCACCTTACAACAAAACTAGAAAATTAGTGCAGAGAACATAGATTAATAGTTACTGTAATGAACAGAAAATTGGCTTTGGTGCTACCACTCCTTGGCTGCTTCCATCTTTCTCATACCTACTTCAGCATCACCCTCCAAAGGTGGCAAGAAGAAGTTCGACCTCTTCCTCGAGCCACTTAAAGAAATTTGACAATGTCCTTCAGCATAATCATTATTTTTGGCATGAAATTGGTTGTATCCCTTGCGGTGGTTTAAGAATTGATAAGCTCAACAATTTCAAGATTTTTTTGAAGACATCAAGATGTATCAAAAGCTTCGGTCATACACTATGTATTACAATCATTTTGGAACCAGTACATAAGACATCAACCTCTCAAAATATTTGCATGAAAAAATTAAATATTTGCAACATTCCTAGGTTAAACATTTGCACAAAAAAATTATGATCATCGAAGAAAATGCTACAATTCATCGAATAACATGGTTCTCTAAATTATATACAATTTCTCGCGCATGCAATCAAACACACCATTCAAATACAGATTTTGATGCCATATTATTGTTCTACAGATTACAACTCTGTTTGATATCATATGCAAACAACATCCATATGTGAATTGCAACACCACATATTACACAAGCAACTGTCCAAGGGCGCCCGCCATGAGTATTTCTAATCAAATTTGCTTGGATTTGAGAGTTACTTTGTAGGATGCCCAATGTTTTAAATATATGATATTAGGATTCGTTTCTTATCATTGTTTCCTCCCAAATTTTTTGAATGTTGACCTTTCGTAGTATAAGGGTGTGCTTCGCTTGCCTTTATACAACTCTATAACTTGCTAATAGTAAACCAACAGTTTAGAGGGTTATATAGACATAGAAAATTAAGTGCACGCAAGTCAAGCTAAAGAGATTTATGCTAAGAACATCATGTTCAAGACTCAAAATATTTCATAATACAAAGAAAAGTTAAGTTTGATAAATTACGTGACGAAGTCTGAAGTGGAACTTTTACTATTTTTTTACCAGTGCATCTGAAGGGTGATGAGAAGTCTACAAATCCAAGCCAAACGTCATGGTGGTTACAGTAAGATGCAAACTGGATATTGTAAAGGGAGTGTTCGTCAAGTCCATTGCCATAGTTAGGTGAAATAATTAATTATTGTTTTCATCATAGAAAATTTGTCTAAATAATGTGGGGGAAAATGAGCTAAATTTATCTAAATTTTTGTAGAACTAAATATTTAGGGGACTAAATTTTTTGTGGGGAACTAAATAAGCAATGGTGGCACTACTAAAAAAGGACCTTTAATAGCACACCTTTAATAGCGCTTGCCAATTATAAGCGCTGTTAATTAGAGCCACATATATTAGACAGCGCTTCTTTTTGCAAGCGCTGTTAAAGGTCGGAGAATAGACAGCGCTTCTTTCTGCAAGCGCTGTTAAAGGTCCGACAATAGACATCGCTTATTTCTGCAAGCGCTGTGTATTAGAGACACAGATAATACACAGCGCTTGTAGAAAGAAGCGCTGTTAAATGTCAGACAATAGACAGCGCTTTTTTCTACAAGCGCTGTTAAAGGTCCAAATAGACAGCGCTTCTTTAGAACAAGCGCTGTTAAAAGTCCCAACAGACAGCGCTTGTTTGATACAAGCGCTGTTAAAGGCCACCCTTTAGCAGCACTTGCACAAACAAGCGCTGTTAAAGGGGGGGCCTTTAACAGCGCTTGCATAAACAAGCGCTGTTAAAGCCCCCCCCCCCCCCCCCCCCCCCCCCCCCCTTTAACAGCGCTTGTTTGTGTAAGCGCTGCTAAAGGGTGGTCTTTAACAGAGCTTGTATCAAACAAGCGCTGTTAAAGGTATTATACATTCACGGGTTCGCAATATCGATCGCTCCGAAGCCCGACTCATGTAATCGCTTTAACAGTGCTCCGAAGCCCGACTAAAGGTAAATTCCCATCGCGCAGAAGCTCCGCTGCCATCTTCGTGCGCTCCGAAGCCCTAGGTCGTCCGCTGCCGTCTTCGTTGCGCTCCGAAGCCCTAGGTCAACAGCGCTCCAAAGCCCGACTAAAGGTAAATTCCCATCGCTCTGAAGCTCCGCTGCCATCTTCGTGCGCTCCGAAGCCCTAGATCGTCCGCTGCCATCTTCATTGCGCTCCGAAGCCCTAGGTCGTCCGCTGCCATCTTCGTTGCAACCCAAGCCCTAGGATCGCGCTGCCATCTTCGTTGCAACCCAAGCCCTAGGATCGACTGTAAGAGTATTCCCTTACTAGTTAGTCTCTACAAATGTTTGTTTTCTGCATCTTTGATAATTTATTGAATTCTTTTCTAGTTTTTATTTTGTACTTGGATCCGTGACATTTTTTCGTCGAAAAGAATTATGCAATTATATGATGATGGTTAGGTCTGCAAAAATAAAAAAAGTTTCTGATGTTAATCTCATTTGCACAAAGCTATGATCAAATTCTCAATAGATGGAAAGAAAGATATACTGTTTATAGCTGGGAAATCTTTAAAATTTTCAACACTTTGTGGAGAGTATTCTCTTTCTAATCTCTTGCATATTTGGTAATTTTCATGCCTAGCAAAATTTAGCTATGGTTGTAAAATAAATGAATGAACTTTAAAAACAAAAATTGTTGCAAAATAAATGAATGAATGACTGAAAGCTATGCATTTCCAAATTTGTTTTTGAGTTTGGAGTTGAAAAATTGTTGCTTTGCATAACATTAGTTTCCATATTTGTGTGAAAATAAACTGCTCATTCTGGTCGATTGGCAAGTGCAGTTCTTTAGTTTTTCCTGATATGGTCGTCTCTTTTTCCCATTCTGCTTCATATTCGTAATGGTGTGTGCAAATCAGGTGCTCATAAATGAATATTAGACCCACTAACTGAAGGCCACCCACTATCTGAGAAGTTTTGGTTCCTTATGTCCATATCATCAATTGCAAGCACCACTTCAAAACTGGGATACAATCGCATATATTTACGAGGACATGCCAATATATTAATTTTTCTCTAGCTAGGGAATTAGATCATTGCAACATAATATTTGTAGATCCATATATATATATATACCAACTAAATCAAAGAAGAAACAACTTACAAGGCATGACACAACATAATATTGCCTCTTTTACATGCCTTTTAAGCTATTCTCTTCTTTCTTTCTTTTGTAAATTAGTCTATTTTTTACTAAAATGGAAGGGGTTTTTGAGATTGAGAGCCCCTGTCATTAGAATAAGAGAAGAAAGGGAGAAGGCTGACTCTCTCGTTGGCATTGAGTCATGGGGACTTTTCACCATCTGTAAATGTACAGGTTTGTTTCGAAATTCCCATTTTTTAATGAAATTGATGGCATGTTTTACTGTTCTGAATGATAAGAATGATCACCATGCACTCAGTAATAAACATGCTTTTTAATTGTAGGAAAGGGAGAATCCTGAACCGTTTCTTTTTAATTGTAGGATGGTTGGTTATAAAAGGCAAGATTGTTTGATTCCAAGGAGAGGAGGAGATGGATAGAAAAGTAGTTATAATTCATCACCACTGGTATTATATGAGTCTGATACTGAAATCCAACAACTTGTCAACTGGTTAAGAGAGTCTGATCCTAGGGAAAGGGAACTGAAGGAGTGCATCTTACAATGGCATAGACTTGCATTCTATCATGAAAATATTTATGCCAAAGTTGATCCTAAATCAAAATCTTCCATTGGTGAAAAGATTGTATCTCCTTGCTTAAATACTGGGTTTGAAGCATACTTCAGCATACCAAGTCAGAATAGTTGTATGAGAGTGCCAAACAATAGCAATCAAAGGCGCATAGAAGCTATCGTTAATAATGGTTACTTGAAACCGAAATATTGTCCATCAGATTAATACATATTCAGCTGCGTGTGCATTTGTGCACATTCATGCTCCATTTTATGACTGACACATTTTCTTATTTTAATCCACTTAGATAAAACAAGAAATAAGTATAATCATGAATGATAACAAAACATATTTATCAGGACACATCATTACATGTCCTTATTAGAGTCAGAAGATACAGTTTGGATATATACAAAAAATAATACTGATATACACCTTCATGACAGAGACAAGAATTGATGTACACTTTTGGTCAGTATATTCAAATGGCTCAATTGAGCTACATTTTTCCTGTTAGCACTAATTTAATTTTGTTCTTTGTAGACCTTAATGGAAACTAGTCATTGCTTGTCGTCTATATAAAATTATAGCTCAACCCATTCACACTATCCTAAGAGTACTTCGCTAATTTTTTACTTGCCTTCACTTTTTATTTAACTTCTGGAAAAAAGTCAGAAGCTATTATCACATTTGAGGTGTTAAGGTTACTGTGACAGGTACATGACAGACACAAATAAAAGAATAAATGCTAGAATAACATGATGAATGATTAGCCAAAACAAATATTGTGTAGATGTTACATGTTTCTTTCATATTATGGAGATGAAGTTAGTGATAAATCAGCAGTTCATATTTCTTTCATATTATGTGCATTCCCATATTTCTTTCATTGTTTTACTAGTTGCCTAATTGATCATGAGAGAATCGGATCACATCTATTTGTTTTAAGTACATACCTAAATGTTCTTTTTTTATCTGCTTATTATTTGCTGAAGTAAACGTTTACTATATGCTATATGTTAAATTGCCAAGTTACTGCCCACATAGGAGAAATCAAGAGTTTCATGACAATGTTATTGACCTATGGAGGAAATACTTGAAATTTTATATTAATGTATCTTTCGGGGAGCTATTTACCAAATAGGGCATATGTTAAACATTGCATATTATTTCTGTCCTTTTTCCCTCTCTGATTTGGGTAAACACTAAACATGCATTCATATGGACTTGAACTAAAACAATTGAATGTAGATTACTGTCAAGGTACAAACTCTATCCTAAATGATGTCAATGGAGTTTGCTGTTAGGATTTTATCCATATGTTAAAATGTGGATAACAGGATAGGTACATAGAATCTCTAATAACATCACGGATACAATCATTTTAAATTGTCCGTAGTAGCAAATTACTTGTTAAAACCTTATATTAAATCTTAAACAATTGAACGATAAAAGATGCCGCATAGCCTGTACATCATGATATTCATACATATGATAACAAAAGAAATATGACATAAAGCAGCAACCTAAAGCTAGTCTTCTGCAAAAACTTGCACTCTAACAAAGTCCTGCAGTGCTGGGTCAGATTCTATGATATCGCCCTCAATATTCCACAAGCACTATCATGAAAACACAAATACAATATTTGTCAATGATGGCATCTACATTCCCAAGTAGCAATTTTTTTAAATAATTATATAAAAGACTATTAGTTGCAAAAATAAAATCTATCAGTATGATGCAGTAATCTAACAGCTATATCTACGTAGTGGTAAACTATCCATAGTCAAACAGATGTCCAAACATTAATGGTTGAGAATATTATTTCACGTATGGTACATGCCGTTCATATGTTAAACATTGCATATTATTTCTGTCCTTTTTCCCTCTCTGATTTGGGTAAACACTAAACAGGGCATTCATATGGACTTGAACTAAAACAATTGAATGTAGATTACTGTCAAGGTACAAACTCTAACCTAAATGATGTCAATGGAGTTTGCTGTTAGGATTTTATCCATATGTTAAAATGTTGATAACAGGATAGGTACATAGAATCTCTAATAACATCACGGATACAATCATTTTAAATTGTCCATGAAACAGGATAGGACAGAAACATATGAACAGCAGAAATAATACTGCTGTTCATGAAGCGCTATTCACGTATGGTACATGCGCTGTCTAATATCTGTTTTGCTACTTTTTGTGTGTCCATTGATTTTTATTGCATCAAGAAAATCCGAAATAAATTTAATGTCTACCTAAATCCTATATGTTGAAGAATTCATATTGTAATTTTGTTGAGTAACCTTGTCTGATATTGCTCAGCGAATATTTTTGCATGACTTTCATGATGCAACTGGCAAAATCAATGGAGTAGTCTTCTGGAGTATTCATATATAATGATTATACATGTCCTTGGTCAAATTCTATGATGAAAAAGACAAATTGGTATTTATCTTAGTTTTTGTGTTTGTGCCGTTTGGATTTGTAGGAGAGTTGAAAACTTGTCATCAAGCGACGCAAGATCGCATAAATCAGTATATTGCATTTTTTGTAATTTCATTAATATTTTTCAGCATATGCATATAACTGTGTTTTTTTCCATATTCGTTGGCTCAATAGCCTTCTACTTGCATTCAGACCTTAACCTCTCGAATAACAAAATAACTAATGTTAATAATTTTTTTGTTAGATTGATAAATATGGATCGAAAATGGATGTCGGCAAATCGTTTATCGAAAGAATACGAGGATGGAGTGAAAGAGTTCATTAGATTTGCAGTTGATCATGCAGAAAATCCAAGGAAAATCATATGCCCATGTTTAAAGTGTTGCTATGCAAGGGGAGTTAGCGAGGATGAGTTGAAAGATCATTTAGTGTGCAATGGAATTGATCGAAGTTATACATGTTGGACAAGGCATGGTGAGACAAGAGAAGAGTGCGGTGAATTTGGAAGTACAGAGAGGTATGCTACAAGTGATACAAACACAAATACATATGATGACGATCGCCTACAAGAGATGGCAAATATGGTTGAAGAGGATCTCCGGGATTGTCCTGAAATGTTTACGAGGTTGGTAAGTGATGCGGAGAAGCCATTGTACAGTGGTTGTACTAAGTTCAACCGATTGTCGGCGGTATTAAAATTGTATAACTTGAAAGCGAGCAATGGATGGTCTGATAAGAGCTTCACAGAGTTACTCATAATTTTAAAGGATATGTTGCCAGAAGATAATGTGCTTCCTAGTCGAACATATGAGGCTAAGCGAATGTTATGCTCTATAGGCATGAGCTATGAGAGGATTCATGCTTGTCCTAACGATTGCATCTTATTTTGTAATGAATATGCATCGTTAAACATGTGTCCTAAATGTAATGCCTCACGATATAAAAGAAAAGAATCAACTCCAGTGAAGGTGGCATGGTATTTCCCCATAATACCGAGATTTAGGCGCATGTATCGCAGTCCAGAAGATGCAAAACACTTGACGTGGCATTCAAATGAACGGATTAAAGATGGCATGTTCCGTCACCCGGCAGATTCTCCTCAATGGACAAAATTTGATCACGATTATCCTGAATTTGGGGAAGAAGCAAGAAACCTACGAATTGCATTGTCTACCGACGGAATGAACCCACATGGTATTCAAAGTAGTTCCCACAGCACATGGCCAGTGATTTTGATGATTTATAATCTACCTCCATGGTTATGCATGAAGCGCAAGTACATGATGTTGTCTATGTTAATTTCTGGGCCTAAACAACCAGGAAATGATATAGACATATACTTGTCTCCGTTAATTGAAGATTTGAAACAAATGTGGGACACAGGTGTAGAGGTGTATGATGGGTACAAGAAAGAGAATTTCAACTTGAGGGCTATGTTATTTGGCACAATTAATGATTTTCCAGCATATGGTAATCTGTCAGGATATAGTATCAAAGGAAAGTGTGCATGCCCTTTATGTGAAGAGAGTACGTATTGGATGCGGTTAGAACATTGTAAGAAGAATGTCTTCCTCGGACATCGTAGATTTTTACCCGTGAAGCATCGTTACCGGTGGTTGAGGAAAGCATTCAATGGGAATACAGAGGAATGTAGAGCTCCTGTTCCATTGACCGGTGATAAGCTGTTTGAAAAGGTAAAGAATTTAAGTAGTAATTTTGGTAAGCCATTTGCAGGAGAACTTGTCACCAGCGGGTGGAAGAAAAACTCTATTTTCTTTGAATTACCATATTGGAAGTCATTGTATGTAAGACATTTCCTTGATGTGATGCATATTGAAAAGAATGTTTTTGAAAGTGTTATCGGGACGTTGCTTAATGTTCCAGGAAAGAGTAAAGATGGGATAAATGCGAGGTTGGACATGGTAAGTATGGGAATGAGGATAGAATTGGGACCGGTAAAGAAGGGAAAGCGTACATATCTACCTCCTGCAGCTCATACTCTATCTAGGAAAGAAAAAAAAGTTTTTTGTAAGTTTCTCGATGGAGTTAAAGTTCCAGAGGGATACTCGTCAAACATTAGAAGCCTCGTATCTATGAAAGATCTCAAGTTAAAAGGTCTAAAATCTCATGATTGTCATGTTTTGATGGAGCATTTACTACCAGTGGGTATACGTTCCATTTTGCCAAAAAAAAGGTGAGGGTGACCATCACAAAACTATGTTTCTTCTTCAGGGCAATTTGCAGTAAAGTTATTGATCCTGGAAAGTTACCGGCATTGCAAAAAGAAATTGTTGTCACATTGTGTGAGCTTGAGATGTATTTACCACCATCCTTCTTTGACATAATGGTTCATCTGACTGTTCACCTGGTTAGAGAGACACAATTGTGTGGACCAGCCTATATGAGATGGATGTACCCGATCGAGCGCTATATGAAGATATTAAAAGGGTATGTGAAAAACCGTAGTCGACCAAAAGGTTGTATGGTTGAGCGTTACATAGTTGAAGAAGCTGTTGAATTTTGTACAAAGTACCTAAGCAATGTTGATTCCATAGGGCTTCCAAGGTCTCGTCACACAGGAAGAATATCAGGGGAAGGGATTAAGGGAGGTGATGTAGTGCTCATATCAAGGACAGAGTGGGAGCAAGCACATTTATATGTTCTGCACAATGATGTTGAAGTTGAGCCGTATGCTGAAAGACACAAGGAACTACTTCTAAATTCAAACCCAAATAGGAATGAGAATTGGGTAACAAGAGAACACAATCGGTCTTTTATAACATGGCTGAAAGAACAAGTCTTTGGAGAGTTGGCTATAAATAGAGCTTCAGTTTCAGATAGATTGAGATGGTTAGCAAATGGTCCAAGTGTACACGTTTTTTCTCACATTGGTTACCTTATTAACGGGTACACATTCTACACTAAAGATCATGATGATCAAAGTACAATGCAAAACACTGGAGTGACTCTTGTAGCTGAATCTATGCACATCTCTAGTGCAAAAGACAGAAATCCCATATATGCAAATATGTCATACTTTGGTGTTATTGAACGCATATGGGAGTTGGATTATAGTATGTTTCGATTGGCTGTGTTTGGTTGTAAGTGGGCAGACAACAATTGTAACGACTGCTTTTCATGTATCTGGATTTAATATAATATAATATATGTTTTGGTGGATTTTCTCCTCTTGTGTGGTTTTCGTCTCCGTAGTTTCATTTTCGATCGATCGTCGTATTTTCTCGCTTCTTCCTTAGGATTGTCGATTTCGAAGTAATTCACTCGTGACGGACTTCATAACGGTCGTATCTAACTATTAGATCAAGCCTAGGAGTCTTAGGAATCGATCCCGGGGCCCCGCGCTCCGTATCGGTACTTTTGGTGCTCATTAGCCGGTCTAAGAAGGGCCACCGACCGACTAGATGACGATCCAGTCGGTCGGCAATCCTTCTTGGACCGACTAGTTAGCTTTCTAAATTTCTCAGGATTTACTGTTTATCGTTAGTCGGTCTAAGAACGTTGGTTGACCGACTAGGTTGCAAACTAGTCGGTCAGCAATGCTTCTTGAACCGACTAACTCATCATATTATTTTTGTATCAATTACTGTTTACTCTTAGTCGGTCTAAGAACGTTCATCGACCGACTAGATGTAAAACTAGTCGGTCAGTACTTGTTCCTGGACCGACTAACTCTAGAATCCTATTTTCGTTCAGGAGTTACTGTTTGCACTTAGTCGGTCTGCGTTGGTCGACCGACCGACTAGTTGCCAAACTAGTCGGTCAGTGGTTGCTCTTTGACCGACTAACCAGTGTTAAAACCCTAATTTCTGGGCAGCCGCCAGCTCAACCTATTTATACCCAACCCAAACGACTTCTTCTTCTCCAACACGACCCAAAACCCTAAAAACTTCCCCCTTCAGCCCCCATCTTCCTCCAAGCTCCATTTCTTCATTCCAAGCCCTAGAATCATCATCCAATCCAACCATTCACTCCATCCACCTCTCATCTTCCCTAAAATCTCACCAAAACCCATCAAAATCCCCAAATCCCCCAAAACCCTAGTTTCCCCAAACTTCTCCAATCTTTTCCAGATCTGATCCTAGGGTTCCCCGGAGTGTTTCTTCCGTCTCCTCTCGGTAAGAAATCGATCTACCGTTGTTTTCTAAACCTATTTATAATTTTATGGAAACCCTAATTAATTTCATGTGTTTGGTGTTTGTTTCCCCCATAACAACGATTTCCCCCGTAGATAGCATCCGTGTGACGAAGTGGTCATCATCCCCGGTGCTAGGCAAGTGAAACTTGCCACTTAGGGTTTAGGCCATGTTTTAGGCCATTTGCTTGTTGTAGGCGTAAAAGAGGCTAGGCGACGAAATGATACTCGCCTAGGCGCAAATTGGGGAACTAGCTTGACAACGAAGCTAGTTCCGGCATTTAGCATGTTGCACAATTTCCATGTCATGTTACTTTCAATTAACGGTACGCGAATATGTTCATGTCATTGCATTTCGCCTGTCACGTTTAATTTAATTAACGGTACGCAAATAAATTGCCATGACCTCGCATTCTTTAAGTGTTGCTTGATTGCGTAGCTTTGCTACGACACTTGTGTTCCTGGCTCGTGACCAGAAGCGAGCATAATGAGTTGGAAACCCCAACGCTCGAAATGTATTGAATTGTGAACTAAGAATGCGAGCTCAATGTGCGGGGCAACCTCAGGCTCACTAGCTGAGCTCAATGTGCGGGGACCCCAGGCTCCATATCGTGTGGGTATTGGGTAGTGTTTAGTGCCGATCGGTCTGAAATGCTATGCCATTCAGCGAATGGCGTAAACACCTACAAAATGTGAATTGATTGAATTGATAGTAACTTGGCTACTCTTGTCTTGTCCCGATGATTGTTCTCTTGTACAAATTGTCTTGCCATGTTTTAATTGTGCACTCATGTTATAACTGCCATGTCATGCATACTAAACTGCTAGGTTGCTAGATGCCTCACTTTCAGTTTCCTTGCCCAAGTCTTTTTAGACTTGCTGACATGTGCCCCTTTACTCTTTTGGGTGACACATGTTAGATCCTGAGCCCGAGTACCTCGTTGAGGACGAGGTGTTTGCTGACGCCGAGCCCGAGCTTGTGTTTGACGGGGAGTACGTGGACACTGGGGACCAGTCCTAGTGTCTTCGTTGTGTTTTACTTTTGTTAGACAGTTGTTTGTTATCGGTGCGTAGCACCTATACTTTGTTATGTCGTATTCTTTTGTTGGCCTTGTTCTGGGCCTTGGACTCTTTTCTTTTAGCCTGGTGGCTTTTCTGGATGTTGGACTCATTGTTGATGTTAGTATGTTTCGATTGGCTGTGTTTGGTTGTAAGTGGGCAGACAACAATAATGGGGTTCAAATTGATGAGTTAGGGTTCATGCGGGTGGATCTCAATAGGGAGGGGTATAAGGACGAGCCTTTTATTTTAGCTTCGCAAGCTCAACAAGTATTCTATGTCACAGATCCCACTGATGTGAAGTGGTCCATTGTGTTGTTGAATAACAAATTAAATGACTATCGTAGCCAAGCACATGAAGATATCAATACTGAGGATGATCCTTTCTTAGGGACATCACAATCACTTGATATTGATCCTACTGTAGATGATGGTTTCTATATGAGAGATGATCATGATGAGGGGATTTGGGTCAATCCGTCATTTCATGTCATGAAGGGACAAACAAGTATTAATCCAACAAGGAAAAGGAAAAGATTAACCTAATTAAGTTCATACGACTTTTTCTGGTGAGTGATGTATATTGATCTTAATTCATTTTTCTTGCATCTTTTCTTGTGAACTAACAATTTAATGTTGTTTTACTTTGTTGTAGATAAATGTCTTCTAGTGATGACAACTGTGTTCCCCTTGATGGTGATGCTCCTAATATTGAGGAAAATGTTATTAAACGTGGAGTGACCGCTATGGAGGGAGTTATTCGTGCACGCAGCAAAGGGATATCATTTAAGGTATTCTACTTACAAGTTTTTATTATTTAATCATATTAATTTTCATCAACATATATTCATTTTCTTATTCTATCATTGTTATTAGGTTGGATGGAATGATAGGGGTCAACCAATTGATCCTAACAGTGCTATATTTGTGAGTTATATTGGGGCAATTACCCGACAGATGGTGCCAATAACATGTGATAACTGGAAATCGTCGGCTTTAAAAGTAGTGAAAGAAAACATCTGGAAGGATATACAGGTAATATACATACTCTCATATGTTTTTATTCTTATACAAACATACTAACACAATTGAGCACACTTTTGTAGACATCTTTCATTGTTGATGATAGTCATCGGAGATATATTCTTAAAGAAGCAGGCAAACTTTGTAGAAATTTCAGAACCTACTTAACAAAGAATTATGTTTATGATGAAAGTGGTAGTGTTATTGAGCATCCTCCACATGAGTATCCTTTCATATCTGAAGATCAATGGAGAGCGTTTGTTGCTAAACGTCAGTGCGATGAATTTAAGGTAATGTTACTCATTTTGAGGAATCTGACTAAACATATTACTTTGTATTAATATAGTTGCTTTGTGCCTAAATAGATGCGAAGCACTCAAAATCGAAAAAGAGCATTAAATCATATGTACCCATATAGAAAGGGCCGTATGGGTTACGCACGCCTTGAGCAAAAGATGGTAAGTATGCAAAAGATATAACGTACAAGATGTTAGAAATGATTTTCAATCAATTTATTAATTATCTTAATTGTCTGAATGTACAGTTAAATGAGTCAGAATCAAATGACACATCCATAGCCCGTCATGATTTATGGAAGGGTGCTCGTGTAAATAAGTTAGGAGTGTTTGATAATGAAAATGTTCAGCAAGTGTGTGAGAAAATTGTAAGTATGATATCATTTTACTCTAGTTCTTTTATTATTTTCTCGGTTGGAACAAGACGGAGCCCAGGGTTATATCATCTTGAAGCTTACATTGTAAACTTAAGGTCTCAATCTGTGCAAACTAAGTCGCTACGTTGACAATCTGTAGAGGGTTAGGTTAATGTCTCATCTTAATAAATTAAAAAAAACAATCCAACAAAGATTCAAAATCATGGCGCAATATGAATGTTAACTTGTTGAAAAATTGTTCTTTTGTGCACATATTGTTTGTTCTCCCTGATAAAATGATATATTGCCCATGTCCTATGTTATCTATGCGTCATGCTGATGCGTTGCAATCATCATACTGATGTGAGGCTTAATCTTTTTTGGAGTCATCTCGGGACAAAAGGTTGCCTCATATGGGCCCAATAAGACTATATGATGGCTTTCTAACAAACCTTATCAAACCCCTACTCTAATTAAAGAAGATGAAGTTAGTTTTATGAGAGCAACATAAGTGGAGTCATACCTGCATCACTTGGCAACCTCACTAATCTTGTGAGCTTGGACCTCTACAACAATTCCCTAGCTGGTCCCATTCCTTCTTCTCTTGGCCACCTCAAGTCACTTAATTACTTGTAAGTCGATCATCATATTTCATTTTCAACTTATATTGTTTGATTACTCTAAATTTATGATGAGATTTTTTTGTAGGCGACTGAATGGAAATAATTTATCGGGCGCTTTGCCAAGAACAGTTCTCGATCTTGTGGTCACTGGAAGCTTGGAAATACTTTGAGTCACATCTTATAGTTTAAGATCAGTTTAGAATTTTTAAACATGTGAATTCCTCTTATTTTACTTGTGTTAATTTTATTGAACAATAATCAATAAAATGATGTGAAATTAAGAAAATGATGATATAACTTGCATACATGACCAATAATTGTTTACAAAATTCTTGTAATTTTGTTTGGAAACTGCAGGTCAATCCCTAGTTTTATGCATTTAGATGGATCACACTACTGTTGACGCAAGAGTTCAATTTCACAGAATGCCTACACAACGATTGTGAAGGCATGGTGAACGACTTGAAGTATACCCAGATTGTGAACCAAGATATGAAGGGTATGATGGTTATGATCGGGACGATTATGATCGGGACAGTAAAAGAGGAGCATGAAGGAGTAAGTGAAGCTTACATTACAACCGATTCACATTAGCCTCCTCATTATTTTAGATCACATTTACTTTAGAGTGTTCCAGATGTATATGGCTACTCAAGGGATTCCTGTCAGGTCTCCAATCTTCTCATTGTATAACTATTGCAAACACTAATCTGTTTCTCCCACTTCGCTCTTTTCATTATGTTCATTCATAGGGTGTATTTTTGTTGGTGTTGTGACAAGGTCAATGGATCTGTACGGGGGCCGATGCCTAATTGTAGCCAGATTGACTCGGTGAATACATCTTAATTAGATAACAGAAAAATCTATGCTAACCACAATGGGCAATCATTTCTCTGACAATCATCCTGTGTATGTCTTTTGTTTGCCTTCTGGTTTCTGGATGTTAATTGTCTTTAGTATATGATATTATCATA
Source organism: Scilla litardierei (assembly GCA_030789695.1). Classification (NCBI taxonomy): domain Eukaryota; kingdom Viridiplantae; phylum Streptophyta; class Magnoliopsida; order Asparagales; family Asparagaceae; genus Scilla; species Scilla litardierei. The sequence continues at coordinate 124,847,328 of CM061141.1, forward strand.
AGAAAATTCTAATATTCCCTTAGTCGAATATCTTTGGTTCATCTGGGAAAAAATGTTGCACTATGAACACCACACATATTTAGCCTTTGATGCTGACACATAATAGGGTTTGCTTTTCTAGAAAAGAAAAACCAGAATATATTGTCAATTGACAGTGGATGAATCATCCATCCACTCTACTGTTTTATTGTATACTGTTATGCTACTAAATTATTCTTTCAATCTGTGTCTTGTATGTTCAACTATTCTAACCTTCAAATGTAATGTGCATGCGTCATGGGACTGTCAGGTCCATGACTTTGTACTGTCTAGTTTTAGAGGCAATGAACCCATGCTAAAAATTCCTTTAAGCTTTTCTCTTTGTTCTTAAAGATGTCCATATGGTTACATGTCACTTATTCGGTACTCGTTGACGCTATGCAGGTAAGCATTTAAGTTTTAGAGGCAATGTACTCCGTTGAGTGACCCTGAAGGTCCCCAGGTATATTGATATTTAATTTGGCATTGCATTGCCCTTAAATTCTCGTTCCTTTGCCTTTTTTACTTTACTTCTTTTTAAACTGGGTACAGGAAACCCTTCTCCGAATGCGCAATGTTGATACTTGTCCGAAGGCGCCTCTTGGCTGGCGATTTCACATCCAATCTTAAGCTGTTGCAAAACTATCCAAACACAAACATCGGTCACCTTCTCCATGTTGCAAACAAACTTCGCGGTGCAAACAAACTTCGCAGTGCGTGAAGAATTCAAGCCAGACGCCGAGTGGATCGAAGAGACATCAAATCGTCACCTCCTCATCCAGTTGCCCAGGTATACAATATGAACAACAACGAACTGCTGTAAATGGTCGTATCTGGAAGAAAACCATTATGTACTAACACTTGTTGTTTCTTTGGTACTGAATGACGTTCTTCTAACCACTTATGTCAATTATGTAGGTGAGGTTAAAAGGAATCTACCTAAGACCAATCACGCACGTGAGGATAGAACTGAGTCGTTCCATTAAAACTCTTGTACACCACAACATCATCGTCCGCAATTGATCGCGTTAACCGATGAAAGAGCAGAAGACCAAACATGTGAGGTTGCCATACGAAAAATGCAAGGATTCGACAAACAAACAAGAAACGAAACAGAGGGGGGAGAGCTGGCATCTAATGGCTACCAATCACTTTTCCGTAGCATGGATAAAGGCATCATTGATGTTTATCTAATCATATTCCTAAACATTACAAGGGAGCATGGGTGGTTTGTTACAGGAAAGAATGCTCCAACAGTGAGAAGGTCATGCATGTATGTTGAATTAATGATACAATATATTAAGTTTCCGAAATCAATACACATGATTACTTACATCTGGTTTGCAGTTAGCTTCTAACAGTTCAAAGTGTCTCCGCTATACATAAACACCAATGATTGTTATGTTAGGTCTCATCATCAGGCATAAGTCTCATCATCAGGCATTAAATACCTGCACAAACAAGTGCTGTTAAAGGGGGGCCTTTAACAGCGCTTGCACAAACAAGCGCTGTTAAAGGCCCCCCTTTAACAGCGCTTGCACTAACAAGCGCTGTTAAAGGCCCCCCTTTAACAGCGCTTGCACAAACAAGCGCTGTTAAAGGGGGGGCCTTTAACAGCGCTTGCACTAAAGAAGCGCTGTTAAAGGGGGGGCCTTTAACAGCGCTTGCACTAAAGAAGCGCTGTTAAAGGCCCCCCTTTAACAGCGCTTGCACAAACAAGCGTTGTTAAAGGCCCCCCTTTAACAGCGCTTGCACAAACAAGCGCTGTTAAAGGCCCCCTTTAACAGCGCTTTTAAAGCGCTATTAAAACCAGCCCCCCTATAGCAGCGGGGAGATAGACAGCGCTTGTAAAGCGCTATTAAAGGCCTTATTTAAGCACTGTTAAAGGTCCATTTTGTAGTAGTGTGGAACAAGATTCTATGGGGTGAACTAAATTTTGGGGGAACTAATGTTTTGAAAGTGACCTAATAATTATTGATGTACGTTTAAAATTATGGGGTCCAAGATTTTATTGGGGGATATTTTAAATGAACCGTGCCCTTAGGGCACGGGTTATATACTAGTGTGTGTGTGTGTGTGTGTGTGTGTGTGTGTGTGTGTGTGTGTGTGTATAAAATGTGAATGAGCTAGGGAAACACCACTCCTCAGTATTGGAATAAACATGTTGTCATCCAAATCCTATCAAATTACTAGCCATTACACTCAACTAAAACTTCTATGATACATGCATAAAATGGGTTCCCAATAAAATATATAACCGATGCCGTTTCAAGAATATATATATTACAAAACTATAAAAAATATTCATATGGGGCATATTAATATGAGTTCTAAATGAAAAACACACACTAAGTTATATCCTGGACGATCATAGGAATCCGACCAAAAAGTAAAAATCTGAATGTCACACAGGCATTATGCATATAGAATGTGATACTTACGAAACTAAAGACAATAAAATTATTTCTTTTTGGATGATATGCATGAAACAAAAAAAAAAAGACAAAGTATGAAAAAGAAAAAGAATGATGCATGAGAAAATGTAGAAAGATGTAAAAGTTTAGAGAAATGCAATTAGAATGGTATGCATATGCATGGAAATTAATGCATCTCCCCAAGCTTGAAATAAGCATTGTTCCCAATGCGAAAGGAATATAAAGTGGAGCTGATAGTTGAGAAGATGGTCAAAAGCAGAAGCTTGTCTTGCCAGGTCCGGTAATAAGTAGTGAAGGCGGGAAGAACAGACTCATCAACAGATTTGGATGTTGAAGTTAAATTCGTGGCAAATGGGGAAGTGTCATCAACGTATCCTTGGAAGAGCACAGTCAATGAGAGAATGGCTTGAAATTGGGCATATCATAAAGGGTAGTTGAAGGGAGTAAGACAATGAGTTATATAAGTGAACTGTAATTGACGATATATATAGGAAGAGACGAAGTGGAGCTGATGCATGGGGGTGACAATATGAAATTGAGAAACTTGGCGTTCGGCCATCATTTTTATGGATCAAAAACTCGGTAGAGAAGAGAACTCTGATACCATATTAAAAACAAAGAGAAGTGATTTACAAGATAAGAACAAATCCATGATTTTAACCATGTATCTGCTTGATGTAAGAAACTTATAAGTGTCCTCTATCATAAGAAATTTTGATAGAGGTATAAAAATCATTCTTATTGAATTGTCACAAATTATTAAACATGTCCATTTCACTTGCATTGAATTACTAGTCAGATGCAGGTGTAAACTTCATCTTTTAACTATAACGATATTTACCTCAGCTCTTATCATAATTTTAGAGTTCTGCTGTAGTTGCATGAAACTGATCAAGGGAGATTAATAAAAAAAAAGCAGCCTCAGCAAAAGAAAGCAAAATGTTTGAGGGCATTTTGTACAGGAGTGTTGCAACCATTATGCCAGCATTTTGTTTTTCCAAAAGGAAGGATGAGATATTATATTATTCATCCAGACTAAGCTTTAGGATAATCTCTCTTTTTGAAGATAAAGTAGTTAGCTGATTGTACTCTTTGAGATTGGATAAACTCGCAATTAGGTCAATAAGCTTTAAATGCATTAAAAATATATTTAAAAATAAAGTTCAACTCCATTAGATGGAGACATTTTGTCAATTTGAGGGGTTATGTTACTCTTGTGAATGTCCAACTGCAATGAACAATCTTCAGAGCTTATTGTCAATGCAGATCATTTAGTTTCCAATTTTGGAGCTCTCCAAGATTTTCTGATCCTAAAAGAACTACTTGGGGCCAGTGCATTTGTTGACATCTTAAATCCTTCGCAAGTTTTCATAATTTCTTTGGAGTGAAAATTTTGAAGTTACGGTTAAGGTTACAAAAATTTATCTCCAACTATTTTTAATATCATTTTATGCAAGTTGAGTACCCTTTTTCATAGTTTAACATCAACAATAATAGAAAAAGTGAAGAATATAAATTGAAGATTTGATCTTTATGTTAACATTTAAGTTTTTTAGTTATATTGGCTCAATCAAAATTATGACTTCGCCAATTTAACCCTTACCGATTCTATTCTAATCTAAATGTATGATCTTTAAGTCTGTCCAGAGTTTGGCTAACCTCTTTCGCGGTATGCCTACCAACGTTACTGTTATGACACCAAAACTCAATATAGTTTGAGAGAAAATATATTTAAGCTCAAGACCTTAATGATTTTGTTGGGCATTGATACCACTTGTTGGGTGATACCAATTGCCTTACGGAATTCCAAGATTGTTGTAACAATAAACAAAGCAAACGACATTCTCTACAAAAACCGCAACACAAGCAATAATATGAAAGTAACTCAAAACAAAAGAATAATACGCATCTGACACCAAATATTTATATTGGTTTCACCCAATACTTGGTGCATGTCCAGTTAGAGAGATCACTAATGCTTCAAAATCTTTGGATCACAAGGTATGTCGTTTTGTTGCAGAAAAAAAAACAAACATATTAAGAAATTTTAGAAGAAAACAATGGCTTTTTGATCCCAAACAACCCACCTCTTGGCCCCAAGTTTGCCATCTGTTTCTCTGCAGGTAGACATAAACTTTTACAGGAATTTTTGCACCAAGATCTATCTAAAACCCTAGCCGAAATGGTGTTTAAATAGCCTTGACGGGTCTGGAAAAACACCTTGGATCGAAACAGATTCCGTACCCGCCTCTTACTCGCGCCCGCATCCACTGAAGCTCTGGACCATCGATCACAGTAGGATTCGTTGCCATTGCGATGCATGTCTCGTGTCACTGTCCGATGTGATGTGCACTAGTGCTTGCCATTCAATCAGACAGAAATCTCCTCGATGCACGCCATGTGGTCCGTTTGAACAACAAAATGCTGCTTCGCGCTATGCTGTGTCTCCTCTCTCTCTCTCTCTCTCTCTCTCTCTCTCTCTCTCTCTCTCTCTCTCTCTCTCTCTCTCTCTCGTGTCCGTTGCATGCGTGAATGGCACCCCTGCTCAGCTGGGCCTCCGTGCATGGATGGGCAGCCCAGTGAGCTGTTAAATAGTATTGGGCTAACAATATATGAAAATCCCGATAATTGTTGTGGGATGGGTTTGATTAAATCATCGTTTCGGGCTTCGAAAAATCTCCAAAAAATTTCTTTAAAATCCTCATAAATCCTACATTAATGCCAAGATATTTTTGGTATTTTGTATCATGTTTTTCAACACTCCACCTTTATACAAACACACCATAAAGATTGAACCCAGCCAAAACTCCATATCATACACCTTCAAAAAAATAATCTAACTCATCCTGAGGCTAGAGCGCTTGGCTAGTGAGCTTCGCACTAACCATCACCAATTAATCGAGTATCCAACAACCCCCTTTCTAAAGGCGAATCATCGAATTCGCCATATGTCTTGAATCTATACCTGAAGCAAAACCTGTAGTGATCTATCCGTGCCATCTCATGGCACCCTAGCACTTCTTCAAGGAAAATAAGTTTGAGCACTGCTCATACTTCACAGCCTACCTGTCCACCGCCGGATTCTCCTTGTGAAGTTCCTTACACACCACCGCCCTAAGTTCAATGCATCCATCGCAAACCTATTTACTGTAGGATCTCCATCTGCATGCAGTGCATAAGCCAAATTTATGTACTCATCAAAGCAAGATGGGGTCTTCACGGAGCGCCGCCCCAATCTACTAACAATTGAGTCATCCACAGTAGCTCTAGAATCTCTGCCTCGACTAGAACTCTCACTACCATCACTGCCTGCAGTAGTATCCTCATGTGTACTCTCTCTATCAACCACACTCCTTTACCAACATCTTTGCCGATCTTGTGATTTGGAATAAGTCTCCTTACCTCCACTTGTTTTGGTACTTCCTAAAGCCTTCCTTTGCAGCATCGTCGACTCATCAAACGTCACTTGTTGACCAAACAAGATCTTCCTTGCATCTGAACTCTAAAGTCTAACCCTCGATACCATCCATGTATCCTAATGTGACACACTTATTTCCATTGGCGTCAACCTTGTCAACTTACTTGTGAATATAAACTAGATATCGAAACATCCAAAATGATCAAAATCCATCGACTTCAATGTCCAAACATCCTTTGAAATTTTTCTGTTGATAGCTGAAGATGGAATTCTGTTCACCAAATAAGCTGTGGTTGATATAGCTTCGGCCAAAAATCTCTTCGACATACAAGAAGTAAATTAGAGACACCTCACCTTCTCTAGAAGTGTCCTATTCATTCGCTTGGTAACTCCATTCAACTACAGGTCTCTTGGTATAGTAAAATGCCTCTTTACTCTCTGCTCCTCATAGAATTCTTTGAACTTAGCAGAAGTAAACTTGTCACCATTGTCCGATCTTAGCACTTTCAGCTTCTTCCTCATTTGTCTCTCCACAAGGGTCTTCCATGTATTGAACTTCTCAAATACCTCCGACTTTCCTTCATCACATTTACCCAAACTTTCATGAAGAAATCATCGATGAATAATATGAAGTAACAAGCTCCACCTAGAGAGTGAACTAGTATATGACCCCAAACATTGGTTGAACATATTCAAGAAAACATCTTGAGTCATGCTTCCCCTCACCGAAACTAACATTCAACTGCTTGCCATAGACATAATCATCACAAAACTCTAGCTCCTTGAAATTCATCACTTTGATCAAACCATGCTTCCTCAAAGCCTCCAGGCCTCTATCTGCGACATGTCCTAGTCAGAGATGCCATAGTTTGGTAGAATCAATCTCATGTGAACTCTTAACTTCGATACTAAAATCAGCAATGATCAGTGTCACCTTCAGCAGACATAAATCCCTGACTTTTTAACCCCGCATCACCACTATCGATCCCTTCGATATCTTCAAAGCTTCCTTCTCTAATGTAATTTTACAACCCATAGAATCCAATGCCCCCAAAGAAACTAGTAACGTCTTTAACTTTGGAACATGCCACACATTTGTGAGTGTTCACACTATGTCATGAAACATCCTGATTCTCACTGAACCGACTTCAACAGCTTTGCACTCGCCATTGTTGCCCATAAAGACTAATCCATCCTCTTTCATCTGGTAGGTATGAAACACACTCTATTTGACATCATGTTGAATGACGCCCCTGTCCATGAACCTAGCATGATTCACAACATCTGAAGAACTTGCTATGAGCATATCGAAGGCCTCCACACTCCTCATCTCCTCCATCTGCACAACATAACTACAACTGACGAAGATCCTAGCATATTCTCCTTGTCTTTGTTTCTCCTCACTGGGTAGTCTCTCTTTCAATATTCATGTTTCTTGCAAACATGACATGACATGCTTCTAGTCCTTGATCTCGTTCTCCTCATGTTTCTACCTCTCGCATTGCTTCTCCCTGAAACAAGTAAACCCTGGTTATCTGAAACTCCTTTGCTCAAACCAACTCCAACCATCCATTCTCTCAACTCCTCACTATTGGATACAACGTGGTTGGATACAATGATCTTTAATTTCTTGTTTGATGATAACAAACCTTCATGAATATTTTTGATGTGTTTGTTAAGTGTTTTCAGGTGCAAATAGACATGGAGCACATAGTGACAAACTTGTGAATATTGATCAATGGCAATCTTGCAAATTGTGCACAACGGCAATGTTGAAACACCTTCTTTTTTCTTCCCATTAGATTTATTTCACAAAGTCTTGCCATGGTAAGGGAGAAGGGGTAACAAGCACACTTGAAGAGCACAGTACAACAGAGAGTTGTATGCTGCGTTCGGGAAGGATGCATTGCTCCGAAAAAAGAATCTATTGATTCTCTCCCAATTGGTTGGATCGTAGGTGCGATGATTTACTTCACGAGTGAGGTCTTTGGTTTAAGACCAGGATGTCCCAGTTGTGCCAGGGAAAAGAATAGAAGCAGTATCTGACTCTTTCATGCATACTCCACTTGGCTTGGGGGATATAGCTCAGTTGATAGAGCTCCGCGCTTGAGATGGGAAGATGGTAATCTTGTGATTAAGAGAATTTGACTTGGTTAACATGTCATTTATGGATAATGAGCTAAATTTAAATAAGAGAATCAAATCAAAATCAAGTTCAAATCAATTTGGCTTAAGAGAATTTGACTTGGTCAAATTTGGTTTAAATTTGGATACAAAAGAGTTCTACTTATCATAGGAGATTGACGAAGTTCATTTCGCCAAGGAGATAGGATGAGAAAAATTCAATTTCAAATCAAATCAATGCAATTTGAATTGTGGTTCAAAGGAGTTTGGATTGGGCTACAACTCTTGGATTCATACCATATATATATGACTCCTATTTTTACGAGGAAAATCCCCCAATGATAGAGAACAAGCAAACAAGGCCGGCCCTAGACTCATTTCTCTTCGTCTTGGCGGAATTTTTTTCTCTAAACTTCAAAGAGATCATCAAATTCATAAGAAGAAGAAGGAGCTCGCAGACGACGCTGAAAAGTGCATAACTTTCTCTGCAGAACTCGGATTGACGAACCGTTTATGCCAGAACGATCACAACTCAATGCTCTACAATATGATGATATTCTTCTGATTTTAATCTCTGTATAAATTAGTGCTATTTATTTTAGCATGAGTTGTATTCTGAATAGCTTCATAGTCTTCATCATCTCGTAGGCCAAAGTTCTTCATCTTCTTCAAACCTTACCGTAAGCTCAAGGAACCATCCATCAAGCTACATCTCTAAGCATAATCTCCCTTCAAGCTAGAGTTGCAAGCCACCAAAGCCACCATCTTTGAAGAAGCAAAGTCCGAGAGATCAAGTTTCAAGCTCTAGGATGCACTTCAAAGATCTGAGAATTCCTCTCTACAAGAGTATCCAAATCTGACCTTTCATATTTTCTATCAAAGAGAACGAGCCCACGATTCCAACGAGTAATTTTTTCAGAGTTTTCTGAGCTCGGGGCGATTTACTGCATTTTCTGGAAGACGTGCTATCTGATTACTTTACGCACAGACTGCTGTCGATTCTGCAGAACAGAGAATTGATTTACGCACAGACCAGATTCAGGCAGATTTGCGCAGCAAACTTTAGAGGGCTATATCTTGAGATCCAGACATCGGATTGAGACACCATATACACCAGCACGAAGCTGACGACAGGCTTATCGATAGAGACTATTTAATCATCACAAACTGAGCAGTCTAAACTCTTCAGCTTATTGTTATTTGTGATAGAGTTGATAGATCTTTGTATTATTTTTTATTTTCGTTTTGGGGTTATATTGGGCTCTTGACTAGTTGGGGCTAGTGACGTGTGTATATATTCCATATATTCACGCACGTTTTCTTTCGTGTTTCTCCGTATTTTCCGCCGTCTTTTATTCGTTTTCTCGTATTTTCTCGTTTTCTTTCACTTTTCTTTGTTTCTCCATGTTTGCAGGAGATTGCCCGCGTAGGGGACGTTTAACGACGATATCTCAAGTCCCCGGAGCAACGGGAGGAGTCACGCGTGATCCAGGGGGTCAAACGACGAAGATTACATCTTTCAGCCCCTCACCCGGTCGGTTGGTCATCTCCAACCGATCGGGTGATGCACGCGTGCACCACCCGGTCTCAGCCGGAGCTCAAGTGAATGTCACCCGACCGGTTCACAGGCCGGTTCAACGGGGCTGATTCTCTGTCTTTTCAAGCCAAATTCCAACCGATCGGGTGACTCTCGCCCGATCGGTTCATCTGTAGCTGATGCTGAGGAGCCGAGACACGGGCACCCAACCGACCCCTTCACCCGATGGCGCCAAGATCCAACCGGTCACTCCAAGAACTCAACCGACCGGTTCATATAACCGGGTGAAACTCCGCCATTTTCTGTTTATTATTTGTTACGGATCACCCGATCGGTTGACTTGTCAACCGATCGGGTGATACGAGATTCTATAAATAGGACCCCTAGGGTTCCAGAAACGGAGAGCTGTTAGTTTTTACTGTTTTCTCCTATTTGTGATGGCTGTAATTATTTTTCTATTGTAAGTTTTCGGATCTTTCTTAAACTTTAGTATTATCTTAATTGCTCTACTACCTTCGCATTCCAATCGTCTGATTATGATTTTAACGGTTCATTTTCGTTTAGATCGCTTTTTAATGAATATTTGTGAGTAGTTTCCAAATTTGGGATTTTGGCGGAAACCCCTTCGGGGGCTCTTCCCGATGCATCCATAGGGTTAGGAAATCGATAGGGATTAGGAATCTAACAGTTACGCGGGGTGTTTTATTGTCATCGGCGGGAAAAAGACTGCCTTTTACCGTTGGGCCAAGGGGGAATAAACTTGGCGGTTGACTCCCTAGCCATAGCTCACGCCCTTAGCGTAGACGCCGAATCCTAGCGCGCGGGAGCGGCAGGATGAGACGTTGAGAGTTATCGTTGCGAGCTTAATGCTCCCGGAATCGATCAGTGTTAATGAACACGGGAGTGCCCACTGATCGAACCCGGGAAGTCCGGTGTATCATCCTGGGTACCGACCGAAATATCGGGCCCATGGGATGCCGGTACCACTTTCAGAGGCAACGTCTCACCATTAGACCCTAATTCCGATCGCCATCCTACCCGTAGGCCGTATCGGCGAGAGTTACTCATTGGAGTGGAAACCAAAGTCCCGGGTTTATTTTCTTATTGTTCATACCTTGCATTCCTTTCCCATGACAACCCATCAACCGATTCGGGCTAGCTCGCCCACGGGGTGATTTCGGTCCTCCTTGACACAAGCACATCCTAGCCTCCCTGTGTTCGACCCCCAAGCCACACTACAACACCGTGCGCTTGCGGTTACAAATATCTAAACCCTCACGCGGGTCCCCCGGCCATTTGCGGCTAGCAAGACGGGGGCACGTCAAGTTTATGGCGCCGTTGCCGGGGAGACAACGTGCTTGTTATTTTAGGATCTCTTGAACCCTAGTGTCTAGCTCTTATCCCTAACTCGTGATAATTTTCGCATTCTTCTTTTTCCTTTTTTATTTTTTTTATTTTTATTTTCTTCTTTTTATTTCTTATCTTATCTGTCTCTCTCCCACTTGTCGCTTCACGGGTGTTTGTTGTTTTTCATGCGTAGGAGTTCAAGAAGTCTCGACGACTTGATCCCCGTTGATCCAGAGATTAACGCCACCCTTAGGCGTTTGGCCGCCGAGAAGCGAAGAAGAGAGGATCCCGAATCCATGGAGGAGGACACCCCGCCTCGTAAGTCCCTGTTGGAGTACTCGATGCCATCTATCGAGTCCACTTCCGCCATCCGTCCTCCAGCTATTACGGCCCAAAGCTTCGAGCTAAAGCCGTCTTTGGTGACATGGATCCAGCAGGATCAGTTTTCGGGTGCACCCATGGAGAGCCCGATCGAGCATCTAGACTCCTTCTTGGAGAAATGTGACACCTTCCGGATTAATGGTGTCACGACTGAGGCGATCCGTCTGAAGCTGCTCCCCTTCTTGTTGCGGGACAAAGCCAAGCAATGGCTTAGGGGGAAGGACCCCAACACTTTCAATACCTGGGAGAAGCTCTCCAACGCTTTTCTGACGAAGTTCTTTCCTCCGGGGAAGACCATGAAGTTGAGGAGTGAGATCTCCTCCTTCTCCCAGGCCAGCCATGAGTCCTTGCATGAAGCTTGGACGAGATACTAGGAGATGCAGAGAAGATGCCCTCACCATGAGCTTCCGAAGTGGCAGATTATTAATCTGTTCTACAATGGGCTGAGGGATGACCTAAAATCTTCTATGGACGCCGCGGCTGGGGGTTCCTTCATGTCAAGGAGCGAGGAAGATGCCGGACATATTCTGGAAAATATGGCATCCAACAAAGAGCGGTGGTGTGACGAGAGAGCCACACCCAGGTCTGGGGGTATACACAGAGTTGAGGACGTCGACAAACTTTCAAGCAAGTTCGACTTGATTTCGACCCAGATCTCCGCACTAATGGTAGGAGCCGGTGGGGCCGGTACACAACAGCTTGCAGCGGTAGAATCCGAAGTTTTTGGGGAATTCGACGGTGGTGACGTCTCACCACCATTGGATCAGGCGAGCGCACTATTTTACAACCCCACGGGAAATGCACCGTATCCACCAAGAACCAATTCCAACACGGCCTACTCTCCAAACAACCGGAACCACCCTAACTTTGGTTACCGGGCACCATTCCAGCCCTCGCCGCCTCAGCAGCCACAGCAACAAACATATCAGTCGACTAGGCCACAGCAGAGTCAGTTTCAGCAGCAATAATATCAGCAGCAGCCTCAGCAACAATATTACGCCCCCAGGAATCATCAGCCAATCCAACAGCAGCAGCAGTATGGCCAACAGAGGGCCGTCTCTCCGGTTGAGTCTCTCTTGACTCAATATATAACCAACCAGGAGAAGATCAATCAAAAGCTGGAAATGGGTCAGCGGGCCCTCACGGACCAAGTAACCCAGCTGGGGTTACAAGTGGCGACCCTTTCAAGGTCACAAAACCAATTGCCGCCACAACCTGAGGTGAACCCGAGGGGAACAACCCAAACGTCGGCACTCGTGAACGAGCACGCAAATGTGTCCGCTATCGTTCTGAGAAGCGGGACACAAATCCCTACTAGAGTGCCCCCTAACAGACCGGAAGCACCGTTGGTCGTCGAGCGACCGATCGAAAAATCAAACGACGCCGGTGCTTCGTCATCAAATCCTATAACTCCGGAGGGAGTCTCTGAAGAAGAGAAGAAGAAGAACGAGGAAGGGAGCCTGAAAGTGTTCAACCCCGTTGTGCCTTTTCCACAACGGTTAGCTCAGGCCAAAATCGATGAGAAATATGGCAAGTTCTTCGCCATGGTCAAGGATCTGAGCCTGCAAATCCCCTTCCTGGAAGCAATCGAAACAATCCCCTCCTATGCGAAATTCCTGAAGGATTTGGTGACGAGAGGATCTAGAAAGGAGAAAGTAGTGTTGACGGCGGAGTGTAGCGCTCTCATCCAGAGGGCAAATCCGTCGAAACTTAAAGACCCGGGGAGCTTCTCAATCCCTTGCACGATCGGGGCAGTAAAGATTCATCGTGCACTCGTCGATCTCGGAGCGAGTGTCAGTTTGATGCCCTTATCGATGTATAAGAGGATAGGAATGGGTGATTTGGAGCCCACCGGTATGACCCTACAACTTGCTAACCGGTCAGTCAAATATCCGGTGGGGATTGTGGATGACCTCCCCGTCAATGTAAAAGGGGTGCATGTGCCAGTAGACTTCGTTGTCATGGACATGCCTGAAGATGCACACACCCCCATCATCCTGGGACGGCCTTTCATGGCCACTGTCGGCGTTTTGATTGATGTGAAGAATGGAAAACTTTCGCTAAACGTCAGCGGAGAAAAGGTTGAATTTGATCTGGGGTTGTCCATGAAGTACCCCGATCCCCCAGATGACCCTCGGTGTAATTTGCTAGAGGTGGAAGAAGATAAAGCTGCTGAAGAGAACTCCTGGGAGATTCTCTTAAGAAACCCCCCCCCCCCCCCCCCCCCCCCCGATAACTTGGGGGACTCAGAAGACCAAGACGGCCCCAAGAACGATGCTGCTGCTGGGAAAGCGAATGCAGCACGTACGACCCCTCCCGGGTTCCCCAAGGCTCATCATGTGAGGAAAACGGGGAAAGAACCCATGGACCTCACCAAAGACGAGGTCCGAATCCTTAAGAAGATGGCGGTGAATGCCAATACGAAAGAGAAGCCCTGGATCCCAAAAACAAGGAGAGGGTAGTCGAGCAAATCTTTCTCCAGCCACTGACTACTCCAAAGGCCGTAAGCTCCGATGAAGAAGAGATGCCGAACTTCGGGCATCACCCGTATCAACCACCGTGAACATCACTTACGGGCGTCGAGCCAACGACGTTAAACAAGTGCGCTTCATGGGAGGCAACCCATGCTCTAAACTTTTGCCCCACTTTTTAGTGTTATTTTTGACTTTATTTTATCTATTTTTATAAATAAAATCAGCCGCAAGAACATCCGTTCAGGGACTTAGACAATCTGTTGGTTTTTGCAGGAAACAATGCCCCAACCGATCGGTTGATAACTCAATCGATCGGTTGGGATGTATCAGATACAAGCCGCATTTGTCCCCAAATGAACCGATCGGGTGAAGAATGGAGAGACCGGGTGACAGACCGGGTGATCTGGGGAGAATTCTCGGGAAAGTTTTGGGAAATATCAACTGATCGGTTGAGTTAGAGTTCGATCGGTTGAGGCGATCGGGTGAGCAACCCTCAATTCTCGGGAAAATGTATGGAGCGACGAACCAATCGGTTGAGTTCTCAACCGATCGGGTCGCCTGTAGCGTTTCTTCAGCGTCGAATTTTAGACCTAAGTTCAACCGATTGGGTGATATCTCACCCGACCGGGTCGACTTAAATTCCTATAAATTTCCGTCGCTGCCCGTTCGTTCCGCCCTCGCCATTTTCGAATCCCAACCCGACGTTTCGCCTCCTCCTCTTGCGCCGGACCGCGATCTTCCCCAAAATCAACCCCAATCTACCTCCCCCCATTTCCCTATCCATCCCACCATCGATTTCTCTCCATTCTCCTCGATTTCACCCGCACCCAAAACCCTAACTTTCACACATTCTCCTAAATTTCAAAACTTACTGAAGAAATCGTCGCGGCTTCACAACGTGCTCCTATCGAGTAGCATCGGGGCGTCTACGAGCAACGATCTTCATCTCATTTGGGTAAACTCGCTCCTTTGCTCAATTTTAATTTTGCCCCAAATATTCCATTTGCTCGTTGGTCGTGTTTCGTGTTTGTGTTGATTCATTGTATTTTGCATACTCACGCACACACACGACACCCGCACAATTCCTCCCCGCCGTGTTAAACCCACCGACACCAGCTCTTCGAACCCTAGGCCCACCCGTCGTACTCGTCGCACACAGCCCCCCGCTCAACCCACCACCTCCAACCCATCTACCACACCACACACCACTTCCCCACCTCACGTTGACGATCCCGAATATGGGATGCAATTCCAAGCCGATGACCAAGCCGACCGATTCACGGCCTTGATCCTCCTAGCTGGACAGGGTGGTCGGATAACCGAGGAGTCCGTCGACTGAGACCTCCCCTTTCTTCAAAGCTTCATTCGCCACATCCGTGAAGACCCACCCGATGTCTCCGAGCTCCACATTCCACCCCCCACGACTCCTGGTCCCCAGCGCAGGCCCCCATCACCACCCCCAGAGGGTGGTGCCCCTGCTTGATTTTTCTTTCCCGCTTTTGCCCACCCCCCGTATTTGTGCCCATCTGTCTTTTCGGGGCCCTGCTTTGTCTCTGTCAAGGGGGACCCATTCACGTGTCGCATCACTTCCTTTTTATTTTTTATTTTGATTGCACTTTGTTTGTTTTGTGACTCCCCCTTGCATATTTCTGCATTTCACGTTCGCATTTTATTCACTAGCACGGTCATGTCTAGCTTGGGGGACGTCTATTTTGGTGTGTTGTCGTGTTTTGTTGTTTTGTTTTTTCTCATTTTTGTGTGTGTGCCTGTTTTTCCCCTTTTGAGTGTCCTGTCGTGTGGTTTTATTTCTATTTTCATGTCGTGTGGTTTGATTTTGATTTTTCTTTATTTTCAGTTTCATCTCTGTGTTTTTCTCGTTTTCATTTCTTTTTGTGTCGGTGCGTATTCCCCCCATCTTCATTGCCCTCCCGTACTCACTCATATTGCATTGAGGGCAATGCAAGCTTCAGCTTGGGGGAGTCACACTTTGTGCGCCATTTGAGTCCTTTTTCGTTTTTGTGTCGTTTTCATCGTGATTTTTATTTTTTTTTCTTTTTTCTCTCTTCTCTTCTTTTTATCTCTTTCTCCTAGCGATGAACCATATGATGAATCGCCACAAAATCACACACACCTTGCATGGCATCGATAATCACATTCACTAACCCTATGATTTCGAGTTCTCTTGCATTTCACGCATCGTGGGTCCTCTTAGTTTTTGTGAGTCGTGTTTCGTGCCTATCTGTTTGGTGTGCTTCCACTTTGTGATTTTACTTTATATACCTGTCCAAGAATGACCCCTAGATTATCATGCTTCGATTTGAATATGCGGTATTTAGTTTCCCTGTCTGCTTCTGCATGCTATTTATATATATTGTGTACTTCATTTAGCATGTGTCGGGATTCCACAATTAAGGACTAGGACAACCCAGTTATATGCTCTATTTAGCGAGAATAGTTTCCTTTGCCCAAGTGTTTAGATTCCGACTTCTTTTTTGTTTTACTTGGTGCAAATCCCCTCGTCGTGACCTTTCTCCCACTTGGGAGAGTACACATGTGTATAGCCAAAAACCCAAAAATCAAAAAAAAAGAAAAAAAGAGAAAAGAAAAGAAAAACCCAAAAAGAAAAGAAAAGAAAAATTTTGTATAGCCAAAAAGCCAAAAAAATGCAAATACCCAAAACCCAAAAAAAAAATTTCAAGTGTGAATATTTTTCCTATCTACCGAGAATAAAGGGATGGCGAGAATTTGCACCGAGTGTTCTATTCCACATCATCTCAACCCCCATCATTTTCGAAAACACTTGGCTTAGGAACTTTTTAGCTAGTATCTAGGCTATAGTGGTGTGATTTCCTTAACCCTAGTTGTGGAATCCCCGATGCATGATACGCTTCTATTCTTATACTCTTCTCATGCATGCTTGAACTAATATTCACCGCAATTTCAAATTCGAATCGGTATTTGGGTCGTTTCCTGGGTCTGTGTATATCGAGCTTTATTGCACTTCGTAGATAGCGACACCGACTGCTAGCGCACGACCACACTCACTCGCGCTTCACCGCGTGGGCCCACAGCACTTATTTGGACTCGTTTTCCTAGGTTTAGTGATCTGATTTGATGTTTGCTTGCTTGGTGTGTTGTTTTTGATTTTGTCGGCTCTGACGGACGATCTAGGATATAGAGTTTTCTTTTTCTCTCTTTCTCTCTATTTTTTCCCCTCCGAGCTCCTACTCTCACTCGTCTTCCTCGAGGACGAGGAAGAGTTCAGCTTGGGGGATTTTGACGTGCGTATATATTCCATATATTCACGCACGTTTTCTTTCGTGTTTCTCCGTATTTTCTGCCGTCTTTTATTCGTTTTCTCGTATTTTCTCGTTTTCTTTCACTTTTCTTTGTTTCTCCATGTTTGCAGGAGATTGCCCGCGTAGGGGACGTTTAACGATGATATCTCAAGTCTCCGGAGCAACGGGAGGAGTCACGCGTGATCCAGGGGGTCAAACGACGAAGATTACATCTTTCAGCCCCTCACCCGGTCGGTTGGTCATCTCCAACCGATCGGGTGATGCACGCGTGCACCACCCGGTCTCAGCCGGAGCTCAAATGAATGTCACCCGACCGGTTCACAGGCCGGTTCAACGGGGCTGATTCTCTGTCTTTTCAAGCCAAATTCCAACCGATCGGGTGACTCTCACCCGATCGGTTCATCTGTAGCTGATGCTGAGGAGCCGAGACACGGGCTCCCAACCGACCCCTTCACCCGATGGCGCCAAGATCCAACCGGTCACTCCAAGAACTCAACCGACCGGTTCATATGACCGGGTGAAACTCCGCCGTTTTCTGTTTATTATTTGTAACGGATCACCCGATCGGTTGACTTGTCAACCGATCGGGTGATACGAGATTCTATAAATAGGACCCCTAGGGTTCCAGAAACAGAGAGCTGTTAGTTTTTACTGTTTTCTCCTATTTGTGATGGCTGTAATTACTTTTCTATTGTAAGTTTTCGGATCTTTCTTAAACTTTAGTATTATCTTAATTGCTCTACTACCTTCGCATTCCAATCGTCTGATTATGATTTTAACGGTTCATTTTCGTTTAGATCGCTTTTTAATGAATATTTGTGAGTAGTTCCCAAATCTGGGATTTTGGCGGAAACCCCTTCGGGGGCTCTTCCCGATGCATCCATAGGGTTAGGAAATCGATAGGGATTAGGAATCTAACGGTTACGCGGGGTGTTTTATTGTCATCGGCGGGAAAAAGACCGCCTTTGACCGTTGGGCCAAGGGGGAATAAACTTGGCGGTTGACTCCCTAGCCATATCTCACGCCCTTAGCGTAGACGCCGAATCCTAGCGCGCGGGAGCGGCAGGATGAGACGTTGAGAGTTATCGTTGCGAGCTTAGTGCTCCCGGAATCGATCAGTGTTAATGGACACGGGAGTGCCCACTGATCGAACCCGGGAAGTCCGGTGTATCATCCTGGGCACCGACCGGAATATCGGGCCCATGGGATGCCGGTACCACTTTCAGAGGCAATTCTCACCATTAGACCCTAATTCCGATCGCCATCCTACCCGTAGGCCGTATCAGCGAGAGTCGCTCGTTGGAGTGGAAACCAAAGTCCCGGGTTTATTTTCTTATTGTTCATACCTTGCATTCCTTTCCCGTGACAACCCATCAACCGATTCGGGCTAGCTCGCCCACGGGGTGATTTCGGTCCTCCTTGACACAAGCACATCCTAGCCTCCCTGTGTTCGACCCCCAAGCCACACTACAACACCGTGCGCTTGCGGCTACAAATATCTAAACCCTCACGCGGGTCCCCCGGCCATTTGCGGCTAGCAAGACGGGGGCACGTCAGCTAGTCAAGGAAAAGTTTTCGCTAGAGTAGTATTGTTCAAAACTTTGGGGAGTTAAATAATAACCTGGTGAGCTGAGTGTTTGGGCACAAAGTGCTGTATGATTTGTATCTTGACAGTATTATTCTAGTGATTACTTTGGGGCTGGAGTAAGTCGGGGGGCGACCGAACTAGGGTAAATATCGTGTGCACTCTGTGTTTGCTTCTGCTTTATTATTTCTGTACCATATTTTCTTTGTGATTGTTATATTGAGTGGGCCATTATTTTTGTGTTCGCGAAAAGTTTTTATAAGTCTATTTACACCCCCTCTAGGCTTAGATCATGATCCAACAAGTGGTATCAAAGCGGGGTAGAGGATCTAGTCTAGAAAACAAGAATACCCCCATAGACAAGGCAATGATATCAAATTGGTTTGATCGTTTCAAAAATCTTAATCTTGCTGATATTTCCTTCGATCAGAATATTACTAATTCAACGTGTTGTTGTCATTACAGGAAACGTGGACACTCTATGGAAAACTGCCCAGTAATGAAAATGAATTCTTTGGAGAAGAGTGAGAAGCCATGTACAGTCACAAGGGACGAAGATGACAATCTTTATGAGGAGTGACGTGCATTTATATTTTATATATTCACGCACGTCTTCTTTGTGTTTTTTCGTTGTTTTCCGTCGTCATGTACCCGTTTTCTTGTGATTTCTAGTTTTCGTTCACTTCTTTGTCTTTTTTGTGGGAATGCAGAAGATTTCCAGCATTGGGGACATATAATGAAGATATCATGAGTCCCCGGAGCAACGGGAGGAGTCACGCGCGATCCAGGGGGTCAAACGACCAAGATTGCCACTTTTCAGTCCCCACCCGATCGGTTGGACACAGCCAACCGATCGGGTGATGCACGCGTGTCCGACCCGGATTGAAGCTGGATCGAAGTGCAAGGTCAACCGACCGGTTCGCTGACCGGTTCATCCCAACAGAGTTCTTGGGAATTTGGAGCTTAATTCCAACCGATCAGGTGATATCTCACCCGATAGGTTCATCTGAAGATGAAAATCAACAAACGATGACCCAGTCACGCCACCCGCTCTCCTTAGCGCCCGGTTGAAGCTTCTGAAGCCCGATGGCCAATGCGACAAGCAGCTCACCCGATCGGTTGATGTTTCAACCGATCGGGTGGCCTTTTCTTCCGTTTTCGCGCGCTGCTGATGCATTCATTGAAGATCTACTATCATTCCAGACGGATTTTGGGTGATCTCTTATTTTTTTAGAATTGGCATCGTCGTTAGCTTTCCAACGATAGGTCACATGTCCAAATCCGATTTTTCTACATTTTTCTGGAATTTTCTGAGCGCAGCTGTATGCTAAAATGGGCTGCTGTCTGGATTTTCAGATCAACCGATCGGTTGGTGTCCGGGTGGCCGTCCGGGTGAGCCAAATTTCAGCTGTTTAGTCTCTATTTATTTCCACCCGATCGGGTGAACTTCCACCTGATCGGGTGGGCCGGTTTTGACAGTTTTAATGGGTTTTCTGGACCCGAACCGCTCAAGTTTGGGGGGGGTTATTTATATGGTTTAGGGCACGACTTGGGGAGGAATCTTCCACCATTTTTTCAGCAGCTTCACTCCCATTTCTTGGGAGTTTTAGGTTAGATTAGATTAGGTTTTATCTTCTAATAAATCTTGTAATGGATTGAAGATTCAAACGCGAGATAAGTATTTCTTTCTCTTGTTTTCTATTATTTTGTATTGTATTTATTTTGCTTGATGGTGAACATGTATGTCTTTTTTGTGGCTTGTTTTTATGTTCTTCACCATTGAGTAGTGTCGATGAACCCTAATACGGGTTAGAGTAGGATTGATTCTTGGGTTGTTTCATTTGACTTGGTTGCATGGTATGTGTTCGATGAAATGTGTCAATGGGGATTTCTAGCAATCTGAGTCCAATTCGTATGGCAACACACTAGTTGTGTTGGGGATTGGGGTCCGGTGTCTTGTCCAGTCAAGATCCGCTTCGATGTATTGCTAGAAATCGCATTCGACCTATTTGGCCATTAGGGTTACGCGGGGGTGTTTCATTGTCATTGACGGGAGAAAGACTGCCTCTGGCCGTCGGGCCAAGGGGGAATAAACTTGGCGGTTGACTCCCTAGCCATAGCTCACGCCCCTAGCGTAGACATCGAGTCCTAGCGCGTGGGAACGACTTGGATGAAATGTTGGGAGTTATCATTGTGGCCTTAATGCTCCCGGTTGCGGAGGGTGTTAATGGACATGGGAATGCCCACCGTCCGAAACCAGGTAGACCTAGCGTACTGGGCATCGACCAGAATATCGGGCCCATGGATGCTAGGTACCACCTTTAGGGGCAATGTCTCACCCTGGGTCAAGTCAAATGCCAAGTGTCATGAGTGCTCTAGCCCGTGTTAGCGGGGATTCATTTCGTATCTTTTTCATTTCTTTCTTTTATTTCTACACTTTCACACATATCATACGCGTAGCTAGCACACAACCTAGGCGAGGCTAGTAGCCATTCAAGCCATCCACCTGCCTGAGTTCGATAAACCCGCACCCTACACTAACCGTGCACTTGCGGTAAAACGACACAGCGTCCAAATCGTAAACGGGGCGCCGGTCAAGTAGCAAGCACTGATGGTTAGAGTACTCAAGAAATACATCAAGACTCCTCAGGGGAAAGCAGACATGTTAAAAGGATTCAATCGCTCTATTAAGTTTAACCCTGCAAATATTTCATCTGAATAGAATACTACTAAGACTTTACGGTGTTTTCAATGCAGGAAGCTGGTACATTTCATGAAGAACTGCCCACAAGGAAAGAACAATTCTGCAAAAAAGGGAAAATCATTGGCAGTGACGTGTGATGACGATAGTGAGGATGAGACTCAGGAGGAGACTGCCTGCTCCTCCTCATGCTTAATGTGAGATCTTGATGAGGTAAAATCATGCACTAAGAATGAGATTTTAAATAAGTAGGAAAAAATGCTCAATGAAATTGATGGTCTAGAATCTGCTATGGAATCCTTGAGAGAGGCTAATTTTGAATTACAGCAACATAATTATAATATGTCACTAGATGTTGAAAAATTAAAAGCTAAAAATGATGCTTTTAGAGCTACCATTGCAAAAATGAAAAAGGAAAAATCTAGTGTGCATGAAAAGACGGAATGTAAAACATGTCCTACACTTGTGACTGAAAATAAAACGTGTAAAGAAAAATTGATTAAGCTAGAAGCTGAAAAGGAAGAGCTAAAAGAAAAGATGGACATAGAAGAAAATGAGAATAAAGAGCTTAAAGATAAATTGATTAAGAGCGAGATTGAAAATAAAAATCTTGAAGGAAAATCCAGTGAGATAGAAAAGAAAGTTGAAAATTTGAGAAAGAACAAGGAGGAGAATAAAAATGCCTTTATTAGTAAATGCACTTTGATTGTGAACGAAAATATTTATTTGAAATCCAAAGTCATAGACCTAGAATTGACCATAAAGAAATTTGGTGTGGGAAAACAATCCTTGGATATTACACTTGGAAATTGTAACGACCAGCTCTCGGGGGCCCGTTACTTTTTTTGATATTTGCGCAGGTCCTGCAGGTTACCAGTGAAAACAAAATAGCCACGATGCAGAGATGTACAAAAATACTCAAATAGTTTCCAATTATTACATTCCATACTGTACAAGATGTCCCAACAAATATACATGAAAGAAGAAAAGTACACAACTGAAAATATCTCTGGAAGCTGCGGTTGAATTCTGGCGCTATTAGCTCAAGAGCATCTATCTTCATATGTACGTCGTCTGCGGTGCCACGGCGATGGAACCGTAGGTAAGTCACAATAATTCTAAATATAGAAAAGAAGCAGTGCACAAGTATGACAAAATTAACTACGTACGAGCAGATCAGAGTGAAAAGTAAGTACTGAGCAACAACTGTACACAGCTGAGTAGTAAAAGTAACAGTACTGAAAGAAGAGAACAACTGTACGGTGGTAGTGCAAGTGTAAAGCAGGCTAGACAAGTGAAAACATACTACTGCTGTAGCTAAAAGTATGACAGGTAAAATACTGTGACTGCACAGGTGTAGAAAAGGTAACTGTAGTGCGTAAAGTAAAAGTGACTGAGCAAAAATAACTACACTACGTGACTCACGTCGGAGAGTACAATATGTGACCATCGAGTTCATCTCTTGCCTGGGCGCGACCCAGACGAATGCCGAAACACAGGCACGGTACATGTATTTTGCCGAAACTCAGGCAGCAGGACGGTATGCCGAAACACAGGCAGCGGGACAGGAAGATTGAACTCCAGTCACTCCCATACTCTCTCAAACTATAAGTTACCCCAAACCCCAGTGAAGTGTCAAGTGTTACATGTACATGTTCCTTTCATGATGTTCCACGAGATGTTCCACAAGATATTTCACAAGATATTCCACAAGATATTCCACAAGATATTCCACGAGATGTTCCACATGTTACTAGTCAAACCAAGACAACTGGTTGAATTTTTATTGAAAACCAGTGAGTAGTAACTCATTCCAAAGCAGACTGTGCCAAAGCGAACTGAGGATAAAGACAAGTCCAACAACGGGGATACCGATTCCATGCTTCGAGCATGTAGAAGTATTGTTTAGCACACAATTTACCCAAGTTGATGGTTGTGTTTAACAACCACCAAAGTTGAAAGTTGGCAAAGTAATCTATAGTTGATTACTTTCCTATTAGATTAGGTTTCTAGTTCGGTTCAAGTCAAGTAGCCGTTCGGAGGCTATAGCGGTGTCCTAAGTTCATACGGGTACACTATCCAGATTTCTAAAGTTAGAATTAGAGTGACTTACAATCGTGATCGTCGTAGCGAGGCGAGGTTGGAGTTAAGCTTATAAAGATGCTGGTGTAAGAAAATGGGTGCCTGCAAATACAAGAAATCGTTAGTTACAGGCTACTCAATTTTTCATCTATTTGATTTGGTCGTTTCGATTTTATAATCGATTGAAACGTTGTCAAAAAGTGTTCTAAATTTTTCTATAGCCTAAATATAAGGAAAATAATTTTATCGTAGGAGGAAATATTTTTCTGAAGTTTATACTAATTTTTATAATTTTTAAAAGCTTAAAATCAATTTAAAAACTAATTTTTAATTAAGTATGTAATTATTCAATAAATTATTCTGGATGCAATCTGCATCGGAAAGTTGCAAATGAACTGTCAAAATGGCCGTCTCGAAGAGTATTTTAACATATATTTTTATCGTATATTAGTTTACGTAAAAATAGCGAGTTGCCAATTTTTGAATGAAAATAACCTATTTAACTTTTTAGGCTTAAAAATTAATTCTGGAAAAACTAAGCGTCAGATTGAGATGAAACTAGCGCCATTGGGTCAAGAATGTCATTTCTGATTTTCTGGAGCTAGTTTCACATTTTTCTGGGGCTTATATTTTAAGTTATGAATTTAAAACCTTTAAACCCCATTTATTAATTATTAAAAAAAACGAAAATACGAATTTAAACTTTGTAATTACTGTTTTGCCATCGGGGGCTTACGCATGCACCCACCGTTCTTACGCTGTCAGAGGGGGGCGTTCTCCGTGTGCTCGACGGCGGAGCGGGGTCGGGGTGGGCTCGTCGGTGGCGAAGACGGAGCGAGGGCGGAGGAGGAGGCAGGGAGCTGAACGTGGTTGGGCGGCGAGCTCCGGTGCATGGTCGGAAGCGGCGTCGACTCGCGGGG
The DNA here is from genome assembly GCA_030789695.1 of Scilla litardierei. NCBI lineage: Eukaryota > Viridiplantae > Streptophyta > Magnoliopsida > Asparagales > Asparagaceae > Scilla > Scilla litardierei. The sequence goes on from CM061141.1 coordinate 124,871,649, forward strand.
GAGGCGACGGCGAGCGTGGGTGGGCGTTGGACGACGGCGACGAGGCGCTGGGGGCTCCGGGAGCAGCGGCGACGTTCGATGGCTCCGGCGAGGGCTCCTTGGTGGCGGACAGGGCTCCGGGGGCCTGTAGCGGCGGCGAGGCGTCGGAGTTTGCTCGGAGGGAGCGTCGTTTCGTTAGAGCTGGGCGGAGGAGCACGGGGTGCTGCTCTCGGGGCTCGTCGTGGCGGTGTGCGGAGAGGTGGCGACGGCGGGGGTCTCCGGGGCTTCGTCGGGGCACGGCGGAGCGCGGTGGTGGGATGGCGTTGAGCCTGGCCTCTCGAGGCGGCGCTGCAGTGGGGTCGGAGAGGGGGTTCGCCGTGAGTGGTGGAGCGGCGCGAGGGCACGGCTCCGGTGGGTTCCGAGTGAAAGAAGAGAGAGAGAGAGAGAGAGAGACTGTGAGAGAGAGAGAGAGAGAGAGAGAGAGAGAGAGAGAGAGAGAGGCTGAGTGTGCGTGGAGATGGGAAGTAGGGGTTTGCCTGAGCTTGGAATCGTGAAACAGAGAGGGAGAGAGATTGATACGGGGGGGAGAGAAAGAAGAAGACGGGTTTGAGAGGAAGCTTGCGTGTGTTGCATGGGTTCGAAAAATCAAGGGGATTGTCCTTCGCATGGGTTCGGGCTTGGGTTTAGCCTGAGGCTGAGGGGTTAATTATAGAGAGAAGGGGGGGTTAAGGGGTATTTATAGGGTTAAGATTAGATATTGGTCAAATGTAATAAATGGGTTAGGTGGTGATTAGGTTTACTTTTTGACTAAAAGTGGAAATTAGGCTAACCCATGAAACACATGGGCTCCTTACGGGTAAGTGTTAGTTAGGGATAAGTTAAATTAAAATAGCTAATAGTGTAAAAAGTAATTAAGTAAAAGGTTAAAACGTAATTAGTAGGTAATGTCAAAAATACCAAATTACGATTTTGCCCTTACTAGTAAATAGGGGTGGCAAACGGACGGGTCGGGTCGGGTTCGGGTTGGGTCAGGTTTGACCCGACCCGAATAAGGGTAAACCTGAACCCGACCCGAATTAAATTCGGGTCAGGGTTCGGATACCCGAACCCGACCCGGCCGTAACCCGGGTGACCCGTACCCGACCCGGTTTGTCTTACGGGTCGGGTACGGGTCGGGTTCGGGTCGGGTTCGGGTCGGGTTCGGGTCGGGTTTGGTGTGAAATAGTGATTATTTTTCAAAAAAGATCGGGTTCGGGTCGGGTTCGGGTCGGGTCCGGGTCGGGTTGGGGTGAAAAGAGTGAAAATACGGGTCGAATTCGGGTCAACCGAGTCAAGGGGTCAAACCCGTACCCGACCCAGATTTTTATCCGGGTCGGTCGGGTTGACCCGAATTCGACCCGACCCGGATTGGCCCCTACCCATACCCGACCCAAGAGGCCGGGTTCGGGTCGGGTCGGGTCGGGTCGGGTCTATTTTGCCACCCCTACTAGTAAACGTGTCCGAAAAATTACGAAAACATACCCACCGGTTCATATCGTTGCGAGGATCGCGAATACGAAGTCCGTTTCAGTGTTTGAGCTACAGGGAAACGAGTTTTAGGCCAAAACGTTTAGAAATCGGGTTTGCAGGTTCTCTATTGATCTGACTTCAGAAAATTACGAAATTAATGTGGGGAGCCCTAAATGGTTATAGAATGATACTGTAAAAGTTTGAAAACGATTTGAAGATGTTTGAATAGAAAATAATTTCATTAAGCCAAAACGGTAATAACTGAAAATGAATTTTTTTATCAAAACTGTTTTGAGTATTTGATGAAACTCGAACTTACTAAAATACTTCATGACTAGTCTGATATCTCAAAATATTTTTATAAGATAATTTTTTTTTGAAATCGTAAAACTCCTGACAAACCATTATAAAATAGTTTTAAAAATTGCAAATACGTGAATAGTTGAAATGAAAAATACGGACCGTTACAGAAATCAACTATATGGAAATAATAGGCGAGGACTTGGATATAGTTTGAAATACGTTGAAAATCCTAAAAATAAGAAAGTTTACAATGAGCCAATGAAAGATAGAAATATTCATGCAAAGTGCTTTACATGTGGATGTGTTGGTCATACTTCTCATCATTGCATATACATGAACAAAATTATGAAGTTCAAACAAATATTGTTTCCTAAAGATACTGTGACTAACTGTTTAAATAGGAGCACAAAAATAAAGTAAAAACAAGTATGGCTTCCTAAAGATTTTTTGATTAACACCAGTGGACCTTGTTAGATTTCAAGGTCGCTTATAACATCTTCCGTATAGGTAAGATGGAGGGAAGAGGAACTATGGATTGGACGTCACATTTCATTGAAGTTCCTATGCCAAACGACAATGCGAATGTATGATTTCTTGTTTGAGCATAATGAATACATTCATAGGATTTTTTTGGTGTGCTTTTTAATTTTTAGTTTATGTGTGATTTATTTTTGGTGTGTTTGCATTTTCTTGGTGTGATTGTTTTTTGTTGTGTGTGATGTTTTTTTGAGTGTTTATTTTTTTGGTGAGGTTTTCATTTTTTATGTGTGATAAATTTTTTGAAAACCATAAAAAAAATTTGCAAAATTGAAAGTAAAAAAATAAATGAGAAAAGTGCAAAATGTATAAAGATTGAGCTTATTGTATACCTCTATTTTAATTCTCAAAATTGCACTTTTGAATGATATTCATATACATGTAAAAATCTTGTATTATTGTCATGACTATAATTGCATATTAGACTTTCTAAATGATCATAACATGTTCAATAAAATTGAATAACTTGATTTCTACGCCTTCACCCTACACTTTCACTGGATTAATTGTTATTACACATATGGAATTGTTTTCATGAATATAAGAAAGTGTTTGTCGGTGGATGAATTAAAAATATTGAAAAACATATTATTCTAGGGGATACAAAGTATGTTGCATTGGATAAAAATTAGAGCTCGCGAAAATAAAAGAAAAATGTGTTGAAAAAGAAAATGATACATATTATGAAAATAATAAAATAAAAGAGCTCCGTATGAAAAATGGATACGGTCCATGACAATGAAACAACCCACGGGTATCTAACTTATAGTTTAAGATTAATCTTTAGCGTTGGTGTTTTACCAGTCAAGCAATACCACCCCACAGCTAATAGTCCTTATAAGCTATGTTTTGGGTGTGGTAACTTGAACTCATTATTAATGAGGTGGGAAAAATCAATCCTAATAGAATTGATGTTACTTGGAAAAGTTGATTTGTGTTGGTTAATTTTCATGAAATTTCTCCCTATATGTTGTAATTTTTAATCATCACACGAGCACGAATGTGTATTCATTATTGTTATGAGATTAATTGAATATCAAGTGATTGTTTTTAATTGTCTTAATGTGATCTTTGCATTGCATATGATATGGAGTTCATAAGTGCTCTTTAGATGATAACAAAAGGGGGAGAAAATGTGATAGATTTGATCATGATAAGCACATTGATAGAGGGAGCAATTTAGTAGGGGAGCACGTCACTAGAGGAGCAACTTGCATTTGATTTATATCTTGTTGACATGCATAATCACACTTCACAAACACATATCACGATGACATCATATTGAGCATATCGATCAAAGTGTTTTCAGATGCAAATATACATGGTGCACATAGTGGCAAACTTGTGAATATTGATCAATGACAACCTTGCAAATTGTGCACAATGGCAATATTGAAATTATGTGCAAGAGATGTGGAGATGACAATCTTATGATTAAGAGAATTTGCCTTGGTCAACATGGCATGGATGGATAAGGAGCTAAATTTAAATAAGAGAATCAAATCAAAATCAAGCTCAAATCAATTTGGCTTAAGAGAATTTGACTTTGTCAAATTTAGTTTAAATTTGGATTCAAATTGTATTTAATTTGGATACAAAAGAGTTTTACTTATTATAGGAGATTGACCAAGTCCATTGCACCAAGGAGATAGGATGAGAACAAATCAATTTCAAATCAAATCAAATCAATTTTAATTGTGGCTTAAAGGAGTTTGGATTGTGATATAACTCTTGGATTCATACCATATATATGACTCATATTTCCACAAGGAAAATTCTCCAAAGAGAGAGAACAAGCAAACAAGGCCAAACCTAGACTCATTTTTCTTCATCTTGACCGAATTTTCTCATCCAAAGCTTCAAAGAGATCATCAAATTTGCAGGAAGAAGTAGGAGCTCGACGGACGACGCTGAAAAGAGCATAATTTCCTCCACAGAGCTCGGATCGACGAACTGTTTGCACCAGGACGATCACAACTCAACGCTCTAAAATATGGTGATATTATTCTGATTTTAATCTCTGTATTAAATTAGCGATAGTTATTTTTAGCATGAGTTGTATTCTGAATAGCTTCGTAGTCTTCATCATCTCCTAAGCCAAAGTTCTCCATTATCTTCAAGCCTTGCTGCAAGCTCAAGAAACCATCCATCATCAAGCTACATCTCTAAGCATAATCCCCCTTCAAGCTAGAGGAATAAGCCACCAAAGCCATCTTCTTTGAAGAAGCAAAGTCCGAGAGATCGAGTTCCAAGCCCTAGGACGCACTTCAAAGATCTGAGAATTCCTCTCTACAAGATTATCTAAATCTGCACTTTCATATTTTTTTTAATGAAGAGGAAAAGCCCATGATTCCAACGAGTATTTATTCGGATTTTTCTGAGCTCAAGGCGATTTGTTGCATTTTATGGAAGACATAATATCTGATTACTTTACGCACAGACTGCTGCAGATTTTGCTGAACATCGAAATGATTTATACACAGACCAGATTCAGGCAGATTTGCGCAGTAAACTTTTGATGGCTATATGTCTTGAGATCCAGATATTGGATTGAGACACTGTTTACGCCAGCACGAAGCTGACGACGAGCTTATCGATAGAGACTATTTAATCATCACAAACTGAGTGGTCTAAACTCTTTATCTTATTGTTATGTGTGATTGAGTTAATAAATCTTTGTATTATTTTTTATTTTCATTTTGGGGTTATTTTTGGTCTCTTGGCTGGTTAAGGCTAGTCAATGAAAAGTTTTCACTAGAGTAGTATTGTTCTACACTTTGGGGAGTGAGATACTTACTTGGTGAGCTGAGTATTGGGGCACAAAGTTGTGTATGGTTTGTATCTTGTCAGTATTATTCTAGTGATTACTTTAGTACCGGGGGCGACCGAACTAGGGTAAATATCATATGCACTCTATGTTTGCTTCTGTTTTATTATTTCTGCACCATATTGGCTTTGTGATTGTTTGATTAAGTAGGCCATTATTTTTGTGTTCGCAAAAAGCTTTTATAAACATATTCATCCACCCTCTAGGCTTAGATCACAATCCAACACTCACTGTAGTAGAGCTTCGCCTTCATATCCTCAAGACTGATAATATCTCGACTATAGACCATAGTGTTAACGAACGTCATGTATCATTCTAGCAATGACTAAAACAGAATCATCACCTTGTGCTCCACCTCCACAGTCAATCTAATGGACTTCATCTTTATCACTAGTCTATTGAAGGTATCCAGGTGATCATTTCATGAGGTCCCTTCTTGCATCTTGAAAGTGAAGAAAGTCTTCAGCAAGATATGCATGTGGGTGAGAAACCTTTTTAGATATAGCTTCTCGAGTTTTTTCCATAATCCCTTTGGCATTGTCCCCCCAGAGATCTGATAAATCACTTTTTCTAATAAACTGATTTGGATCGTTGTCATCACTAATTCCTCCATCTCCATCTTCTCCCTTTCTGAGATATCTACCAATATAGTCTCCGTGTCGTACACCACCCTGTAGACACGGTCCTTCATCAAGATATCCTTCATCTTGTACGGCATATCTAAAAGTTTCTCTTGCCATCAAACTTTTCAATTTTCTAGTGTGTTCCTCCAATCGTTGCATGCCACTTGCATACGAACTTGAATCCATTGCCTTCCCAGTTGTGCTACCTTTTGTAGAAGAGCTTTCCGTTATCGCCTTAGACTTGCTCACGAACCTTGATCTGATACCACTTGTTGGGTAATACCAATCGCCTCATGGAATTCCAAAATTATTGTGATAATAAACAAAGCAAACAAAGTTCTCTGCAAAAACCGCAACACAAGCAATAATATGAAAGTAACGCAAAACAAAAAAAAAATAATACGCACATGACACCAAAGATTTATACTGGGTCCATCCAATACTTGGTGCATGTCCAGTTGGAGAGATCACTAATGCTTCAAAATCTTAGATTACAATGTATTTCATTTGGTTGAAGGGAAACAACCAAACCTGCTAAGAAATCGGAGCAGAAAACAACGGCTTTTGGATCTCAAACAACATACCCCTTGGCCTCAAGTTTACCCTCTGTTTCTTTACAAGTAGCCGTAAACGTTTGTCGTTCGATCAGGCGGAAGTCTCACCGATGCGCGCCATGTGATCCATCCGCACATCGAATCACTGCTCCACATTGTGTTGTGTCTCCTTTTGCATGCACGTGCGGCACCCCTACCCTACTGGGCCTCCATGCATGGCTTGGCCGTCCCGTGGGCCGTTATAGTATTGGGCTAACAACATAAAAAAATCCCGATAATTGTTGTGGGAGGGGCTTGATTAAATCTTCGTTTCAGGCACCGAAAAATCTCTAAAAAAATCTTGTTAAATCCTACATCAATGCCGATATAGTTTTGGTGTGTTGAATCACATTTTTCAACATTTTAGGAGCATTTGCATACCTGAAGTTTGATTTGGTCTAAAACTTTCATCTCTGCAAGGTCTCTAGAATCATGAATGTTGAAAATTATCCAAGTCCATTGAAGCAAGCAAGCAAGCAATGGTCGAGGATCTCTTCATGTCAATCAAAAGTAGTATTTAACAGTGGAAATTCTTTTCTTGCCAATCAGCAGAGTTATGCTATCCAATTGTATTCGAATTCGAATAATCTTTGAGAACCTTTTCTTCTTCTTTAAATATTAAAAAAAAAATATTTCAATCACTTTCAGAATCTACATGCCAACCAAAACCAGGAGAACATCCAGAGGAGTATCTGAAATATTTGGCATGACACCAACCAATATAAAGCAATATTCGAAGAATATTCTTCAAGCCCAATGCATTGCACCTAGAATTATTCGTTAGGTGGTAAAAACATCAAGATTCTCTTATGATATCCAATCCGAATATTCTGTATATTCTGTGGGAAATAATAGGATAAGATTCGTGGTTCATTATTATTTAGTTAGACATCATATTCATGCTCAACCAACATATTATTTAATGATTATTTGCGAGTACAAATGATTAGAACTTGCTGCTGTATGTCTGCTTGTCCTCTGGCTTAATCCAAGGCATCCAAGGCCACACGTACACATGATCACATGCAAAGTTTAGCCCAAATTGTAATCTTGGCTAATTTTCACAAAACCATCTTTGTTTTGTTATCCATAAGTTAAACTTATTTTAAGCTACGTTAGAAATAGAAGAACATGAAAATACGGGCCAAATGTCAATATGTCGAAGAATAGAAAATGTTAACTGTGTCCTGTTAAATAAAATAATCATGTAATGTAGGCCAAAAAACATTAATAAATCTTAAACCCTCAGTGAAAAGGTTTTGATTATTAAAAGCAAGATGTCTAATTTTTGAAGAACAAATTTAAACAATGTAAGAAAGCTTCAAATGGAACAAAAGAGGTTCGTATGTTGTGTTGATATTTTCTTTTTTCTTTCTTTCTTTTTTTTGTTTTCTTCTACTCTCATGGTATATTCATATTTTCCATTCTTCTTGTTTAGCTAATCTTCATTTTTTTTAGTTTGTGGGTGGTGTTGGTTGAAATAGTTTTTTTTAAAAAAAAGAGAAGAATAAACATTGAAAGTAGGATGTAATAAATGGATTTGTACTGTCCGAACTTGATCCGCAATTGTATTCTTTCGGATGCGAATATGGATATAAAAAGTTACCATTCCGACCGGTTCTGGATAGGCATTCAGATAGTAAATTAGATTTTTTCCCCTTAATATGAATATAGATACGAATATCCAATGTACCTGTTGATAGGACTACTTTGACCGGGCCCGGAAGAGCCAAGTCAACTACGACTGGTCAACCGGACTACTACGACCTTGGGGCCTCGGCCCAAGGATCTCACGGGCGGGCCGTGCTTCTCCACCCAAGACGAAGGCCCAAGAGACTACCCACTTCCATAGTGGAGGAGATCGGGGCCCAAATCAAGGGAACATTCACCAAATATGGCAACCGCCAAGTGCCATCACTCTCGCCCATAATGGCCCGACTTAAATGGCCATCACTCCAGCCATCATGGCTCACCAAACATGGCAACCGCCTTCATGGCATTCATCTCTCCGTAAAGCGTGGCGATTATTGGGGTCAACATTCACCATTAGCACGCCCTCATCAAACAACGCCCATGATGTCTCATCATGGCCCATTACTAGGGGACTCCCCTATATGAAGAGGGAGGCGATATCACCACAGGGGGGATCTTCACGATCTACAACGGAGGTATCACAAACTCCATCTTACACCTTCTTCCGCCTTTACATATTTCTCCTCCATAGCTCGGCTCGAGGATGGGGGCTCGGTCTCTCCGTGAACCGAGCCCGATCCCACCGAGCATCCCTCAGACTAGATCTGACTTTGGCATCGGAGGGGATTCGGTCGGAACCAAGGTCCGACCCCCCCCCCCCCTGACGAGCTCCTTCGTCCATTCAGGTCCAGGAGATCCTGCGGCGCCGAGACTACCCCTCAGCGTCATCACAGCCGGAGCCGAGCGCCCTCGTCCCCGAGCCCGTTCGTCTCCACCACCAGAAGATAGTCTCTCCGCCGAGGCCACCCCTTGGCGAGCCGACGGGAAGATCCGCGCGTCCCCTCACCGAGCGACCCCGCCTTCTACCGATCACGGAAGTTGTCATCCCGCCAAGGCTACCCCTCGGCCCGCCGGAGATCGGAACGGCGCCTTCCAGCTCAAGAGAACGCGCCATCGACCGACCGCCCGAGTCATTTCCATCTCACGTGGCTACCACGACAACACGGGGCCCCGCGTGTCCCCTTCGACCGCGTTGACCCCGCACCCTCCATACTATCGATTTGCGGGTGAAAAAACACCTGTAAACAGTACCGATAATATAATATGTTTATGGCTCATTTGTACTTGATCACCTCCGTTCCTGATCATATATTTATTTATATTTGATGTTTAAGTAGTCTGGTTGCGTCACATGTGATGTGGAATTATTGTCATTAGTGGCACTTGGTTATTTCAGTGGGAACTTGGTGATCTTGATGGATAAGATCATATTATGGATCATGCTGATTGTCATGTCACAACACAGTTACAACATGTGTGTTCTGGGGATCATTTTTTAAGTCATGTTGCAACATTACTTGCAACATGCGGATTTGACTTCGTGGAGAGAAGTTCTGACTTCTGGTATTAAAGATCTATTATTGTAAACGGCTTCAGATATTTTTATTGCTTTTCTAGATTCTCTCAAGATATTCTGATGTATGTTATTCTAGTAAAAGATATACTGAACATTTAACTACAGCCATATAGCCGCAATCGTTGATGGACTCCGATATGTGCAGGATCACTTGCCCTAAGTGGTTCCTAGATTAGCGGATGGAATAATCTGCATGGGATTCTATTTGAGCTGTTTTTCATAACAGCTCCTAGATTGAAGGAGGCCGGGACATATAAGGGCTTTGCGGATTATTCTAGGGTTTGATCTCTCTTTTGAAAAAGATTGGTGATCGTACATCCTGGGAAGGAGGCCGACGGCTACTTGAGGTAGGGATCAAGGGAGTTGATCCAGTCGGTTGAGCAAGTGGATCTTGCAAGTAAGGGAAGCTTGTATAGATTACTCCATGGGTTTGATTGAGATCACCTACCGTGATTTGTATTGAGATGAAGTATGCTCCTCATAATAGAAATATGATATTAGTGATTGTAATCATTTTTATTATAGTGGAATAATCTGATTTTCTGGGCGTGGCCCCGTAGATGTAGGTGTGTGCACCGAACTGCGTTACCAAGTTTTTGTGTGTCGTTTTATTTTGGACTTACCGCATGTTCATGTTTATTTGATTAACATCTAAGTACTGAATTACAAGTCTGAATCTGACAATGTAATAGAGTTGACATGCATTTTATGCATTATCCATAAGCTTATGTCTGACTTGTATTATTCATACCAAATATGGTCATTTATCCATATCCGATACATATCCGTGTATGTTTTTTGCGAATATGGATACTAAATATTCTTCCTGCTTGTTATCCAATTCGAACCCGAGCCATTTTAATTCTTGTGCCTAACTATCCCTTGGCCTACAATAGCCACCGAGTGGTCAAATTTTCTATGTGAAGGGGAGGGCAACACCCAATACCCATTCAAGTTTGGTTGGATTCTAGAATTCTAGATGCATGTCCTTTAGAGGAATTTCTAGGATTTGAGTGATAAAAATCAGATTTTTATAGATATAAAGAGAAATCTATATTACAATTGATGAAGTTGTCCTACTAGGACAAACAAGTAGATAGAGATGTGGCCATGGTTTGGCCACATCATCATGGATGGCCCACATGTTGTGGGTGGGGGTTTTGGGGTGAGATTTGGGGTGTGGGTTTGTTTGCTTGGGATATATGCCCGCCTTTTCCCTTATTTGCAAGCATGCCATCCATTTCATGGTGTGGTTTTTTTTGGCATCTAGCCCCATACTTCTCTCTTTCTGCACCCCAAGATGCTGCTCACACTCATACCCACGTTTTTTTTCATTTTCCCCCCTGTAACGACTGCTTTTCATGTATCTGAATTTATTATAATATAATATATGTTTTGGTGGATTTTCTCCTCTTGTGTGATTTTCGTCTCCGTAACTTTCATTTTCGATCGATTCGTCGTATTTTCTCGATTCTTCCTTAGGATCGTCGATTTCGAAGTACGTCGTTTGTGACGGGCTTCATAACGGTCATATCTAACTATTAGATCAAGCCTAGCAGTCTTAGGATTCGATCACGGGGCCTCGCGCTCCGTATCGGAGCTTTTGGTGCTCATTAGCCGGTGTAAGAAGGGACACCGACCGACTAGATGACGATCCAGTCGGTCGGCAATCCTTCTTGGACCGACTAGTGAGCTTTCTAATTTTCTGAGGAAGCTACTGTTTATCGTTAGTCGGTCTAAGAAGGTTGGTTGACCGACTAGGTTGCAAACTAGTCGGTCGGCGATGCTTCTTGAACCGACTAACACATCATCTTAATTTTAGTTGAGTTACTGTTTACTCTTAGTCGGTCTAAGAACGTTCATCGACCGACTAGTTGCTAAACTAGTCGGTCAGTACTTGTTCATGGACCGACTAACTCTAAATCCTATTTTCGTTCAGGAGTTACTGTTTACACTTAGTCGGTCTGCGTTGGTCGACCGACCGACTAGTTGCCAAACTAGTCGGTCAGTGGTTGTTCTTTGACCGACTAGTCTGTGTTGAAACCCTAATTTCTGGGCAGCCGCCAACTCAACCTATAAATACCCAACCCAAACGTTTCCATCTTCTCCAACACGACCCTAAGCCCTAGTTTCTTCCCCTCTAAGCCCCCATCTTCCTCCAAGCTTCAATCCTTCATTCCAAACCCTAAATCCATCATCCAATCCATCCATTCACTCCAACTACTTCTCATCTTCCCCAAAATCTCACCAAAATCCATCAAATCCCCAAAATCCCCCCTAAATCCTAGTTTCTCCAAACTTCCCCAATCATTTCCAGATCTGGTCCTAGGGTTCCCCGGAGTGTTTCTTCCGCCTCCTCTCGGTAAGAAATCGATCTACCGTTGTTTTCATAGCTTATTTATAATTCTATGAAAACCCTAATTAATTTCATGTGTTTGGTGTTGTTTCCCCCTTAACAGCGATTTCCCCCGTAGATAGCATCCGTGTGACGAAGTGTTCATCAATTCCGGTGCTAGGCAAGTGAAACTTGCCACTTAGGGTTTAGGCCATGTTTTAGGCCATTTGCTTGTTGTAGGCGTAAAAGAGGCTAGGCGACGAAATGATACTCGCCTAGGCGCAATTGGGGAACTAGCTTGACAACGAAGCTAGTTCCGACTTTTAGCATGTTGCTCAATTACCATGTCATGTTTACTTTCAATTAACGGTACGCGAATATGTTCATGTCATTGCATTTCGCCTGTCACGTTTAATTTAATTAACGGTATGCAAATAAATTGTCATGTCCTCGCATTCTTAAGTGTTGCTGTGATTGCGTAGCTTTGCTACGATGCATGTGTTCCTGGCTCGTGACCAGAAGCGAGCACAATGAGTTGCTAACCCCAACGCTCGATATATTGAATTGTGAACGACCCTACTTGTGTTCCTGGCTCGTGACCAGAAGCGAGCACAATGAGTTGCTAACCCCAACGCTCGATATATTGAATTGTGAACGACCCTACTTGTGTTTCTGGCTCGTGACCAGAAGCGAGCACAACGAGTTGCTAACCCCAACGCTCGACATATTGAATTGTGAACTAAGAATGCGAGCTCAATGTACGGGGCAACCCTAGGCTCACTAGATGAGCTCAATGTGCAGGGACCCCAGGCTCCATATCTTGTGAATTGATTATTGTTTAGTGCCGATCGGTCTGAAATGCTATGCCATTCAGCGAAGGGCGTAAACACCTACAAAATGTGAATTGATTGAATTGATAGTAGCTTGGCTACTCTTGTCTTGTCCCGATGATTGTTCTCTTGTACAAATCGTCTTGTCATGTTTAAATTGTGCACTCATGATATAACTGCCATGTCATGCATACTAAACTGCTAGGTTGCTAGTTGCCTTACTTCCAGTTTCCTTGCCCAAGTCTTTTAGACTTGCTGACATGTGCCCCTTTCTCTTTTGGGTGACGCATGTTAGACCCTGAGCCTGAGTTGCTTGCTGAGGGTGAGGTGTTTGCGGACGCTGAGCTTGAGCCCGTGTTGGACGGGGAGTATGCAGACACTGGGGACCAGTCCTAGTGTCTCCGTTGTGCTTTATTTTTGTTAGACAGTTGTTTTGTTATTGGTGTGTGGCACCTATACTTATTTATGTCGTTGCTTTTGTTTGGCCTTGTTCTGGGCCCTTAGACTCTTTCCTTTAGCCTGGTGGCTTTTCTGTGATGTTGAATATTTTGTGGACAAACTTTGGAATTGGTGTTTCTTATCCGTCTCTTATTATTATTGTTGTTGTTTCGATTGCAATTACAGGGACCTGCTTATACTAAGTTGACGCTTATCGGGTTTGGGGCTTCACCGCTCCACCCCCGTGCGGACCTTTTCACGTCTCGCCTCCATTTTAGGGAAGCGGGTCGTGACACCCTCGGTTCGACCTGAAATTGTTTTTTAACCCCTTGATTACACCGACAGGTCCGGCACACACACCCATATTTCTCACTCCTTTTCGTTTACACGCGTGCGCATCATCTTATTTATGGGGGGTTTTCCTCCGTGAGGGTAAAATATGACTAGGACAAATGTGGGACCCACTCTCCACATCACTCCCCTCCACCTCACCCAAAAACTCACCCCAAGCCACTTATTTACATATTTTCCATCCACTCAAAAAAACCCTAACCTCACTTAATTACATGTTTGCCATTCATCCCAAAAAACCAAAAAACACACTTATTTACATGTTTGCCAGCCCAAGGTTTTTTGCATTTTAAACACCGGACTTTGCTCATTTTACCCCCCCCCCCCCCCCCCACGATACCAGCACGCACATCCACATTTCTCACACCTTTTCGGTTGTGCGCGTTCACCGCATTCTCTTCGTGGGGGTTTTTTTTGCTCCGTGCATTGCGTGCACGGTTTATTTCTATACATAGATATAAAGAGAAATACAAGATACGTTGGTTTCTTTCGAGAGAAAACCGCTCTCCCAAGCTACCCACTTGAGAGGATGGCCGCACTCTCCACAACAGTGTGATCTAATCAACATCCTAACACATACCCCCTAATCTATCTATAAGCTCAAAAATATAGAAACGCCGCTGGACCCAGAATTACGTAAAAATGCCACTGAGTAAGATCTCATCAATCCTCTTCATCATATCACATCCATGATTCAAAAAAAGGCAATCTCTCTGGCACTACCCGGGCTGTAACAAAAATTCCTTGACACAAACAAAACTTATATCCAAATTTTGTTAGTTAGCCTTCGAAATTTCCATCATCAAGGTAAAATGAGACTCTTCAATAAGCGTGCCTTTCATTTTATCTTCATTTCATGTACTATGGAAGTGATGTTAAGTTCCATTGGTAACTGCCCCATGTTCTGTTTGTTGAAGTGCTTCACTAAGCCTTCAAGGGGGCAAGACATGTGACCTTAGATGGTGCCCCAAAGGTCAGAAGGATTATCCTTAGAATATTCTTCTAGGGCAAAGCTTAAGCGTCCACTCTCATGGCTTATAAGAAGTCCTTTGACGTATAATCCGTTTAGGGTAGGAATATTCGGGACAAATAAAAGTGCCGTGTTGTTCATTACTAAGTAAACGGCTAGGCCCAGACAGGCACACGGAAAGGAGGCTGCTCTCTGGCGTCTTTTAGATTATCCATCGTCTGTTAGCACTAAATGTTTTAGGTTCTCTATTGGCCCCGTAAGTGGTGGATTTCTATGTTGGACGTCAATCACAATAAAGCACTAGAGACGCCAATTCTCATCCAGAATTGGATTATTTTATTTTATTTTTAATTTTTTGTAAGTCTTGGTAGGATAAACATATAAGCAAGCATGTGATGCGAATATTCCAAAGAACGAGAAAGAATGTCCATCGATGTACGATGCAATCTTCTTTCATTTACATGGAAAAATCAGTGTTCATCGTATCTTTCCAATATTTTAAAAAAAAATTTAGATTATCCGTCTTTTGTCAGCGCTAGTAGTTGCCAATATTTTATTGCACATTGATCGTTACCGGACCTTCATTATTAAAAATTACAAGGGAGCCAACGATCAAAATGTGGTGACCCAAATTATTTCTAAGAATTTGTGTTATCCATGAGATCAATAACGCGGTAAAACTAGAAAGTGGTTTAATAATGCGGTAAAGCTATGCTGGTGATAATTTCGTTTTTTTTCCAAACATCAAGGTAATTTTACAAAAGTAGGCTACGGTTCAAAATAGTTTTATGAAATCAAGCTAAAGTTAAGCTAGGTTTGCAAAATTGAGTACACGATAGTTGTTTGAAACTTTAAAAGTTAATGATAGTTTTGTGTTAAAAAAATCAATTTTTACAAAGTTCGGCCTCATTTCCCCATGTTGTGCGAGTGATGGTACATTTCATTGGTAATTGTCCCATGTTTCGTTTGTTGAAATTTCTTCAATGAGGTTTCAAGGGGGCAAGACATGGCAGGGGACCTTTGAAGGTGCCCCAAAGGCCATTAGGATTATTCCTAGAATATTCTTCTTGTTCAAAGCTTCAGTTCACACTCTTAGACTTATACGAACTTATTTGACATATAATCTGCTTAGGGCACGAATATTTGTGGTTTATTACTAAGTAAACGGCTAGCGCTAGGCTGGCACGCGGAAAGGTAGCTGCTCTGATATTTTTTAGAGTATCTGTCATCAGTCAGCACTAAATGTTGTACATTTTTTATTGGCATATAAATGGTGGGTTTCTGTGTTGGACATCCATTGCAATAAAGTATAGGCGACATCGATTTTGATCTAAAATGGATATTTTTATATTTATAATGTTTTTGTAAGTCTTCGTAAGATAAACATATACTCAAGCTTGTAATCCGAATATTCGAAAGAAGGAATATCTCTCGGTATAAAATGCAAACTTCTTTCACTTACATGGAAAAATCTGTGTAGACATGATCTCGGTACTTTCTAGTAATTTTTAAATTTTTTAAAAAGGTTATTCGTCTTTTGTCAGCGTTAAAAGATGTAAGTTTTTTGTTGGGCATTGGCTGATGAGTGATGGATTTCTCTGCCTGTCCTCCATTATTAAAAAGTACGAGGGACGCCAATTTTGATGACTAATATCAGAAGATGGCGATGCAAATTATTGCTAAGAATTTGTGTAATCCATGAGGTCAATGATGCGGTAAAAGTAGAAGGTGGTTTAACAAAATTAACCCTAAATCTTGCCTAAAACTAGAAGGTGGTTCTTATCATTTAAACATAGTTTAAATCTTTTTGTAAGCGTGTGTAGATAAACATAGAATCACGTCTTCGGAATGTTCAAAAGAGCAAGAAATATTGTCTCTAGATGTACAATGCAATATTTTTTCTCTTACATGGAAACATCCATGCAGATCACAAATGGAGATTTCCTGGATCTACAGTGGTACTAGATCTACCACTTCATGAACTAAATACTTTCTAGTATTTAAAAAAAAATTTAATAGCGTTGAAGCATCAAATCTGGGGAAAGGCCCCAGTCCTTTATTTATAATAGAGAAAAGAGCGTATATGGATGAGATATAATGATATGATCTTTTTCTATGGATAAGATATAATTCCCAATACAAACTCCCATCATTATCCGTTTACAACACTTCCCCTTATCCAGTCATAAGTGTGGACTCTGCTCATGAATACTTCGAGATTTCGAGTGTTATGAGTCTAACAAGGGGTGGATACTTTAGGATCCTGAGTTGATGGGATTTGCCACGTTAAAACCTTTGACTATGGAAAACCCTGTGGGAAAAAGTCATAGCTAAGGAAAAAGAGTACAAATTCCCTCTAACTACCCCTGATCTGTACAAGCCCTTAGGCATTCAGATCTCTTAGGCATTTTTCATCACTCCTATTTACAACATTCCAAAAATTTACACAGATTACAAATATCACCAGCATTAAGCAGCTGCAGAAACCAAAAAATCTGGAGAGGTGTGCTTTGTTTCGTCGCCTCTGATGTGGTCCACTTAAAATGAGGTAAGCAAGTGGCATGCTCTTCAGATTATGTGGTCAGCTCTAAAAGACCAGCCTATGTCCCAGTCGTCACTGGGATGTGATATACTACCACGTGCACTCAAATACACCATTGGTTTGTTTCTAAAATGATGAGGATCTCGGAGTGATATGATGATGTTGCCTTTATAGTTTGATTTGCAGATCTGTAGTAGATGGCTGTCCCACTGTGGGTACCTAGTCTGTGATTTTTCATTATAGGGGTCGAACCTGTAACCTGCATTTGCATAAGCATTGAGGATAATTATGTATAATGTAAGCCCAAATCTATCAACCCTTGGAGGAAGCGCAGAAGATTCTTAACTCAAGTCTAATGGCACTTTTTATACGCCTAACTGTATCTGGCTAGTGAATTTACTACAACTGCTATATTGGGACGTGTGCAGTTAGCTAGGAGTGCACTGATTGCACTTAGATAAGGGACTTCAAGACCAAGTATATCATCCACCTCTTCCAACGAACGGAATGTGTCTTTTTGTACATCCATTGAGCGTACTACCATAGGTGTACTTATTGGATGAAAATTGTCCTTTTAACTTTTTCAACGCATTCAGGGCGTTTGAATTTTAATGTAACAGGATTTTATCTTTTTTAGATAACATCTGTAAGCCGTGACTAATCTTTATTTTACCTAGGTCTTTCATTTCATATTTGATAATCAGGCTTGAACAAATATTTCGGTTTTCTCTTCAGGAGATCCGATAAGATTTAAGTTGTTTACAACTATGATCTTGTTAAGGCCAAAATGGCGTTAACTGTATGTCGGCTGACGTGGACCACTCCTGTTGAGGTGGAGCCTCGTCATCTGGTTGCGTGGGACCCTGGTTAGTAGAACCGGGGTCGCTGATGTTGGATATGGACGACATGTATACACCCATGAGGGGATGTATGAGGGTATACGGACCTCAGATGTCGCGTGCATGAAAGCATGTACGAAGGGAACCTTTTCATGTGTGAAAAGGACCACTCGATAAGTGGAAAAAGGCACATTATAAGTGCATAAAGGCACTTGATAAGTGCATGAAGAAG